>JBAJHW010000001.1:85644431-86856097 GCA_037013535.1 Intellagama lesueurii
TATGCCATGCTACTAGGATTATGTCATTAGCCAGCAAGAGTAATATTTAATGCAATTGGAATGAATTGAAAGCTTCCTATCCCCCTTTTTCAGGTCCGAGGCTCCCTAGCACTCCCTTGCAACCTGGTTAGACCTTTGGGAGCCTTTGGTGGAGGGAGCCTTTAATAGCCAAGTAATACACCAAGTAATTATAAATGCTTATCTTAAAAGAATGGATTTCTTGTTGAGATTGTAAAGCATGATATATCTTGATAGTAACATTTCAGAAACTCGTACAACTGATAACATCTCCCACATATCTCCTCCATCGGATTTAAAAGGATGCTTTTATAGCTACATTAATGTATAGCCCTGTCACAGTTGACCTATGCACCTCTTAAGATTTATGAAAAAAGAAAGAACTGGAACCTAATTTTAAAAAAAGCAGAAGTGCAACCCAGTAGAATCAATAGAAACATTTCTGTTGACCTCAGCAGAAATGCCATTTGAGATTGTAAAGCATGAGATATCTTGATAGTAACATTTCAGAAACTCGTAAAGGTTCTTTATATAAAATTGTCTGGGACGATTACCATGTCCTGTGTGAAAACATCCAGTACACAGGTAAATTCCATAGTAAATAAACACTGTAATGAGAGCTGTGAAAAACATAGCAAGTTCCATACTGCAGGACAGATTTTTTTGTACCAAATCTTAAGTTCCTTGAGCAAGTAAGAGAGAAAACTGTGAGCACATGCTACTGACCAAATTCGGGTTAGGGGTGGGGAGGGATGATAGTATGTCCCTCTGATTGTTAAAGCCTTGTGAGGGCATTTGTCACAGAGGCCTAATTGACAGAAACAGGTAGTAGGTATATCACTGTGGTGTAATAGAGACAGACTATGATTCAGGAGACCTGGGTTCAAATCCCCACTTAGACATGGAAACTAATGGGTAGGGTGGAACTGGTAAAACCATTCCTTAAATATCTCAGTTACCATGAAAGCCCTATTAGAGTCTCTATAAGTCAGTTTATTGGTTCAGTGTACTTACTCTAGTGTGATTTAATAAGCTAAGCAGCTGGATTTTGGCCATGGATTTTGGGAATTCCCTGGTTGTCTTGTATTTCATCTATGGATTTTGTTATCACCTAAAGAAAAATAGTGTTCAAGCTAGTACAAGTAGAATGAAAGTGGCGGCGGAAGGGCTGCTGCCTAAAACAGGTAAAGGGGTGATATAGAGCTACTTTAAATGAACTCAGATTTCCAGGTCAGGGAGCTGCATCCAAGGATGCTAAAGGAGCTTGCTGATATAACCTCAGAGCATCTAATTTTTTTGAGAATTTTTAGAGAACGAATTTTTGGAGAACAAATTTTTGGAGAAGACTGGAGGCAAATGTTCCTGTTTTCAAAGTGGGGACTTTTGGGCAACTACTGGTGAGTTAGTTTGACATTGACACCAAAAAAGCTTGGTCCTGGTGTTCTTCAGCATCTTTACAAATGACATGGATGAAGGAATAGAGAGGATGTTCTATTCCTCAACTACTGAGAAGGGTAGCTAATAAATACTTCAGAAGACCGAATCAGCATCCAAAATTACCCAAATTGAGGAACTTGGACTAAACAAACAAACTGAATTCCACCGGGGGGAAATGTAACATTTTAAATTTTGGCAAAAATCAAAAGCACAAGTATAGGGTGGCTGATGCTTGACTTGATAGCAGTACGTATTGAAAGGATCTAGAGGTCTTAGACTGTACACTAAATATGAGTCCGTTGTGTGATGTAGTGGGGGTAAATGTGAATGCGGTGCTTCGAGTAATTACGGTATCTGGATCACGGGAATTAATAGTGTATTTCTGTTCTGCTTTAGTCAGAGCTCACCTGCAGTACTGTGCAGTTTTATGCACCACAATTTATGAAGCATATTGAGAATATGCCCAGAGGAAAGTGACTGAGGTAGTAAAGGTTCTGAAAGTCAAACAGCATGAGGAACATTTGAGGGAGCTGGTATATTTAGTCTAGAGAAGAAAAGTCTGAGAGGTTACTCTGGCTTTTCACACAGTTTACTGCATATGTTTTTAAATTGTTCTGTGATTGGCTCTTGCTGGCTTTTTGTTTCTTTTTCTATGTAAATTTCTATTTTTATTATGTTTTATTGATTTTTTTAAAAATTGCCTTCAGCTATATGAGGAAAGACAGGGTATAAATATTTTGTTAAATAAATAATTACTTTGGGTAGCTATTTTTAGAACCCCACTTGTACCACTTTGCAGCACTTTGCCTTATAAGACAGCACAAAAATATTTGTGATTGCAGGAAGATCACCTATGATGTATGTTTGCATCCGTGGCAATTTTGGACTCTGTTCTGCCCACAAAGATGCTGATAACTGTGGCATTGTGATAATGACAATGCTATACTTTGAGCAATCCTAAATAGTCCATATACAATTAGACATATCCAGTGATGCATGAGTATAAAACCACTCTTACAACTGAATTTTTTTGTCCTGTCCTATCCACTGCAGCTTTCTGCAATCCATGTAAAGCCTTTTATGGGATTTGCAGATCTTGGGAAAGACCTGAGATGTGGCACAAACAACAACGGCAGAATAGAAAAAACTAGGTGGAGGCACCTTGTCAAAGCAGGAACATGGGGTGGACAGGCAGCAGGCCTGCGGTGGGAAAGAGGTGGGAAGACATTCGTGTGCAGAGGGACTTCTGGTTGTAGGACTGATAATAGAACCCAATGTAGTGATTTCTCACAAGAAACATGAAAGCAATCTTGTGGATTTCAATATTTTATTTGAGCATTAATGTCATAATACATGTAATGTTGTCAAGAAACCACCTGTAGGTGAACACCTAATTATATGTTATATGTATTGCTTTAAAAATTGTTCACTGAGGAAGTGAAGTGAGTTTCTCTTGTACACGACAGGCATGTGGACCTATGCAGTGTTACATTAAAACAAGGGTGAGCAAGGTGTGGCACTCCAAATGTTTTTGGATTACAGCTTCCATCAGCTCAAGCCAGCAAGAGCTAATGGTAAGGAATGCGGGGAAGTGCAGTCCAACCACATCTGAAGACCCCCACCTTGTGCACTTTGCATTAAAAGCTTCATAAAATTAATACCATATTGTTGCAGCCCCTGGAGCTCTATAAATATGCTAATGGTCATATTCTAGTAATATACATATGCTTCTCTGAATACGATTATTTATTAAATACTTTTCAAATATGATAGATTGTTCAGTTGTATTATTAATAAATAAAATGAGTGCAGTATGTGCACTGACAATATTGCAGTATTTTCTGTTCTCTACATAAAGAACTGTTGGTATTTCTCCTATAAATGCTAAGCTAGTAAAACATAAACATTTTCACATAAAAGAGGTGGTTTAAAGTACATAGTTTTAGAACAAAGTCTTTCAGAGCCAAAAAGTCTTCCTTTGCTTGGCAAGTTGCTTTGTGGGGTGATCAGAGTAGAGAAGTGGCAAGAAAAAGATGCATAACGCCTTTCCCATCTTCTTTTTGACTACTTGAAACAATGCCCCTCCAGAGCTTTTCCTCCACGAGGTTTCAAATACATATTGTAGCTTCTTCTGACTGAAATTCTTATAGCATAAGCCAAGTTATAACTTTCAATACATTTCTCACTAGTAAATCCACTGCAGTTCTCTGGGGTACATACACCCCACACCAAGCCAGTGTGTGTGTGTGTGTGTGTGTGTGCATCCCTCCCACCTCAAATTGCTGCAGGCGCATTTTGTTTGTTAGGGAGGAAGAGACAAAAAATTATGATTTGGTTTAAACTACAAGTAGGATTTCAGCCTCTGCTGTATAAATTGCTTTTACCCCCTTTTTAGAGCCAAATTAACACATTGGGTTAAAGATATGTTTTGATGTTTTATGACAGTTATCCCTTCCCCCCCCTGTAAGAATAATCTTTTGCAGAGGTTAGACTTTGATACAGGCAGAAAAAAAGAATCATCTCCTTAAATCATCACTTTTTCAGGATTCATCTCATGGGTTCTATTTAAAGTTAAATCATACAGTCCCTGATGACTTATTTAATATAATGCATAGTTTGATTCTTAAGGCTCAGTTCAGATGCTCAACAAAACCTGTGTTATTTGCCTGTAGTTTACATATGTCATGGCTGAGTACATGGAAGCACTAATTGTATTCGCTGATCTGTTCATATGCACTAGACACCATTATTTGCCTCACTATGATGACAATTTTTAAGCTGCCAAATTTGCTTTTTGCCTGACAACAGGCTTCCAACTCCTGAGTGAAAATGAATGCAGAGTAACACAGTAATGACTTGGTGACTTGTGAAAGCTTTGGAATGGCAGTGATGGAAATTTTTCCATCTCCAAGCCTTCGATCCTGTGCTACTCAATTTAATTTCATATAGGTACAGAGAATCCAGAGAAAGGAAAGGAAGGCAGGAGTAGAAAATGTGAGGAAGAACCAAAATAGATGGCAAAAGCAACCTGTCCCATCTCTAATAGCAGTAGTGAGAAAGAAGAGGCTGGAGGAGAGGAAAAAAGAAGAATGTCAGAAAAAGAGAAAGAGAGAGTAAAGAGGGTGGCAGAAAGAGAAGGCAGCCTCAGTCATTTTTGTTTCTCCAACAACAACAACATGTGGCCTCCAGCAAATCAATAGGGAATTCCACCCTTGAGAGGAAAAAAGGTTCCACCATCCTATCTTCACTGCTGTTTCTGATACAACTATTGTTCTTCAGTATTTTCATGGTGGCAATAGTCATAGAATTATAAAATCATATAATAATTAAGTAGGAATGGGCCTATAAGGCCGTCAAGTCCAACCCCCTGTTCAATGCAGGAATCCAAATCAAAGTATTTCTGACAGATGGCTGTCTAATTTTTTCTTGAATGCCTCCAGTGTTGGAGTGCTCACCACCTCTCAAGACAATTGGTTCCATTGTCATACTGCTCTAAGAGTTAGAAAGTCTTTCCTAATATTCAACTGGCTTCCTGTAACTTGAGCCCTTTATTAAGTGTCCTGCACTCTGGGATGATCAAGAACAGATCCCACCCCTCTTCTGTATGTTTCTCTTCTCTGTCTTTTGCTATGCACATACCTGAAAAATGCTTTTGTGCTGCTTTTAGCGTCTCTTGCTAACCTTACCTCATTCTTCGCTTTTGCCTTCCTAACACCTCATTGCAATTCTTTGCTACTTCTCTGTACTCTTCCTTTGTGGCCTGGTCTTACTTTCACTTCCTGTATGTGTACTTTTTTTCATTTTCTTAGTCTTTTTTTTTTTATTTTATTTTTTTGCTGTCTTACACCATTTTTTTTCTGCTGTTTAGGATCAAGCCCTCCTGATAGTTTCCTAACACATAAACTACACAATATAAAATCAGCAAGAAACCAAAATTGTAAAACCTCAGAAAAACAGAATTAATAATTAAAAAGAAGCTCAGGTAAACTAATCACATACCACATTCAGCTGAATAAAAATAGTAAAATCAGATGGTTGTAACCTGCAACATGCATATATGTAATATCTCAATAAAATCCTAATTTAAGAGAAGACAACTATAAAAGAAAAGTTTTTTAAACGTGCTTAAAGACTTCAGTTATCAAGCTTTACATCTTTCAGTTTCAGAAGTTGAGGCTTCTAAACTGGACCTGAAAATGCACCAGCAACCAGTGCTGCTAATAAAATATAAGTGTCAAGTTTTCTGAATGCTTACTGAGAACCTATACTTGAGCAGTCACTTTTTGTAATAATTTGTGAGCCATTTTTAAAGACAGCCCTCCACGCCTCCCAATAAGCTACTATTTAGCACATTAGGCAAGCCTAGATGTCATTATCCATGGTTACTTGAGGAAAGACCCATCTTTTCCACACAATGTTATACTTGGCATATCAACCCAAGCATTCCTGGATAATACAGTTAGTACCTGAGGTTCCTCAGTTAGCACTGAGTCTAGCAAAAGGTGTTTCTTATTATTAGTTTACAGTCATTCTTAGCATCAGCTTTAAGTTAAGAATATAAAAACAATTCTGTTGGATGAGACCAAATGCCTACCTGGTTAAGCCTTTTGTTTCTACAGGGTCCAACTGCATGCCTCAGGGAAACTGAGAAATTGGACATAAATTGTGTTCAGGAAATGATATACAGAGACCTGCCACCCTTGTTGCTGGAAGCCATATATAGCCATCATAACTATTAGCCCTTGATAGCCTTATCGTCAGTGAATTTGTTGAATCCCCATTTTAAAGTGTCGTGTTTGGTGACCATCACAACATTTTGTGGTAGCAAATTTCGTAGTTCAGCCATTTGTTGTGTAAAGAAGTACTTCCATTTATCTGTCCTGAATTGCCTACTATTTGGCTTCATTGGACAACCGTTGCTGGATTTGCTGTTATGAGAGAGACCCAATGCCCTCTTTCTGTACACATCACATAAAGTACAACTTAATAGTTTTCGATATGAACTCAGGCTGCAGGGGCTGAAATGTTGATCCTCAAAAAAGGTATTTCAAAAGCGAAAAGCAGCCACTTTGTTATAAAGCTGAGCATGCAGGATATAGACTAGCCAGCAAGAGCTTTGCAAAATGAAACATTGTATACATTCATAGATGGTGGAGGGAGATATTTAGAGAGAAAAGTCACAGAAACAGACTGAAAAGACAAGTTTTCTTTAAAAGAGAAAAACAAAACAAAACAGGTTTGCTTTAAAGAAAGTAATGGAATGACAGTACTCAAGAAAGGGGGATATGTTGCCATATATCTTTAGTAAACATTCTCTCAGGATTTCTGAGACCGAACAGTCTCCTCACATAAGTTTTCAAAGGGGAAATCAGCTCCACATTTGAGGCAATCTGAACTTTTAACCCTGTCAATCAGGCTGCAGTTAGCTGTTTCTTAGCTAACTTTTTAACTCCTTCCTGTATAAGGAGTTAATCATTCTTGCAGGGGATTCTGTGTCTGGTTGTAAAAATGGAGAGACAGAACAAATATTAATTTTTTAAAAATACAGATTTTGAAAATATTTTTAAAATGTATTTTAAAAGGAGTACAACACAAATGTTGAGAAGCTTGCTCATTTAAGCTGTGAAATTATTGGGGGTTTTGGGGGGTTGTTTGTTTGTTTTCTCTTTGTGTCTAGTGTGGTCCTAGTTGATGTTAGCAGAGCTTTGGTGCCTATATCCTGTCCTAGTCTATCATATTTCCATCTTGTCACAGTACAATCAATGTTATGTGCCATCAAGTCACTTCTGAGCAGAAGAGGGCATCCAGCAGACCATTTTGACTGCTAACATGAGTGTCATCAATATTGAGGCTGCCCTTTGCTATGTAAAGTTTGGCATCCTTTTTCCTGCTTGCAGTGTGGGGATGATATTTTTAGCAATGTTGGGCCATTTCCTGCCATTTTGAATTATGGATACAGAGGAATAATATCCCACATTCACAAATAGAGATGGGGGTATTCATATACGAATACCCCCGCACAGGTGGAGACAACGAAGGTCCGGCCCCATGGGGCCGGACGGTCCACTCACCAGTACGCTAATGCTGCGGGGTCCACACTGCCGTCCTATCACTCCAGAGATTGCGATCGCCAAGCCACTCTTCGACCTGGCAGAGAGGCTTGTTGTCCCGCCTCCTGCCAGGAGTGGCTCGGCGATAGCAATGTCCAGAGTGATAGGACGGCAGCGCAGACCCCGCGGCATTAGGACATTGGTGAATGGACCGTCTGGCCCCATGGGGCCGGACCCTCGTTATCTCCACCTCTCCCCATCTCTATTCATAAACCATAGGTTTTCTTTGAAGAACTGAATTACTTTAATCCCCACTTCATCCATAAGGATGCAAAATAAAAATTAGGGAACATCCTCCCTTTTAATCACCCAAATATGAGTGCAATAATGGCTAAAAATAGAAGTATTTGCTCAGTATCCTACATTCATACTGGGGAAAGGCATCATTTCTGGAAAAAGAAATCATAATATCCCAAATACAACCCCTCCTCCCCCCCCCCCCCACGTTACAGGTTTAAGCCTGCAAGATCAGGAAGACACATTGTATAGAAAGATTTTCTGCAAATGGAAGCCATTGTGTAAGAAACAATGGACAACACTTCATGTGAATGCTAAGGGACAATCCACAAGCAGCTCAGACACACCTCTTGAAGATTGAATCTTCTGAACATGGAATGAGAAGTGAGAAACAAAACCTTCAGCCTACTCAGACTGAGGAACTTGTTTGCTGACTCAGAGATTTCCCGAGCATACCAAACCCATACCCAAGGCTGGAGCACACATGGCTTCCTCCTCCTTGTCCTCCCCACCCCTTGCCCCGGCTGAACTGCTCATAAGGTAGAGGGGAAGGTCTCTTCCTGCAGACTCTGCTTCCCAGTCTGGTATCTTCAACCGAGGTAGGGTGGGCTGAAGAGCCAGTGAAGACTACAGTAGGGAGAAATTTGCAGCCTTCATTGCTTAGACCTTTCTTCCAACTTATTTCTACATCAATTTTACATAAGAACATAAGAAGAGCCCTGCTAGATCAGACCAATGGCCCATCTAGTCCAGCTCCCTGTATCTCACAGTGGCCCCACCAGATGCCTCTGGGAGCACACGAGACAACTGGAGACCTGTCTCCTGATACCCCTCCCCTGCATCTGGCATTTTGAGGTACCTTCCTTTTAAGCCTGGAGATTGTACATCCCCATCATGGCTTGTAACCTGTGATGGACTTTTAAATTTTAAACCAAATTACTCTCCCACTAGCCGAAAAATTAACTGAGTTGTCTAACTTGGTTTGTTTCTATTACTGATGATCTCTCAGCTGCAAAAGGATAATGTATAACATTGAACCAGAACATTTTTGCAAATATGCTGGAGAGAAATAATCATGTAAACAAATTTGGTTGGTATACTACAGGGAAACCCATGAAGGGTCCAAAATACTAATCATTCATTAAAGAGTAGCCATACCGATGCCCCAAAAAGTCTTGATAATTGAAATACCAGTTAGATTAGATTAGGCATCCTTCAGTCTCGAGAGACTATGGTAACATGCTCTGAATAGAGGACTTGGAACAGCATCTAGTGTGGCTGAGAAGGCCAATTCAAGAATGACAATCCCTTCCACACTGAAGACAAATACAATCTGACCCCTGTCCAGCTCCCTGATTTTGCTGGTTTCGGGACTGCCTCTTTGCCTCGGCCTGCTGGACAAGGGTCTCTTCAAAATGCGAGAGGCCATGATGCACTGCCTGCCTCCAGGCTGAATGCTCAGATGTCAAGGTTTCCCATCTGTTGAGCTCCATTCCTAAAACCTTCAGATCCCGCTTGCAGATATCCTTGTATCACAGCTGTGGTCTCCCTCTGGGGAGCTTTCCCTGCACTAATTCTCCATACAGGAGATCTTTTGGAATCCGATCATCAGCCATTCTCATACCAGTACTGCTTCAGGATTAATGATTTTGGATTTTAATCCGTCTATCATCTTTGAGCCATTTCCTCATAAAATGAATGTAAAACAGTTGTTGTTTCAAACAGATATTTTAAAGATATTTTAATAGTATATATTACCAATATTACCTACCTACTAGTATATAGTAGGTGCCTTTGGTCTCAGGAGAACTTACTTTTAGGTAGACATCCTTAGGACTGCAGCATAGAGCTGTCTTCTTGGCTAGTTTCATTGTCCTTTGGAACTTCTTTCTTTTGGGTTTTGAAAGTATCAATGAAAAAGAGTTGAATCTGATTTTGAAAATGCCAGTATTCCATAGAGCAATATATGAAACACCCAAGGCAAAGATCTGATAATCAAATCTGAAGTGGCATTTTTAATAAGCCTTTGCTATGCTATAACAATGGTTCTTTTGGGAGGGAATAGAATATGTAATATCTAAAGAATAATTAATTCTAATTTTGCTTTCTCTCCTCCCTTTCTCCTCTCTCCTGCTTATCGAAATCTCCTGCCATAGAAATTGCATTTGCCTCCAGACTTGTCAGACACAGTGAGCCGCACAAGCAAACAGGATCTGGCAGAATCCACGAAATTGCTGAGCTCAGGATGTAGTGCAATGGCCATAGGCAAGAAGCACCTGGACTTCTAGTGATTTCTACTTAGCAGCTTCACTCCGATTCACATGACACTGTAATTATGACTGTTAATGACTTATGTAAATATTTTTCTTAATCACAGCAACCCAGTAGTCCTTTGAAAGAAAGTATTCAAATTGTGTGCCTTATTTTTGGCGATTTTTATGTTTGTTGTAAATGAATTTATCTACAGTAAATAAACACATCGTATGTTTTGAGGCAGTTCTGAAGGCTTGAAATACTGTAGATTGCAATTTTGAAAAGTTATAGGATTTTCTGTTGCTATCAACTGCCCTGTAGCAAGTAAGTCAAAGAATAAAATTCTTTGTGTATACAAAAATTTTGCATATTGCAAGTCAATATTGTGAAGATTAAAAATCATGTATCTGTCTCATGGGTTATTTTGATGTCAAATAATGATTGCTTTAGAAAATAAAAATGTGACTAATTATTGTATACATTAAATAAGCAAATAAATTTGAGTATTAAATATCTTATATACTAATATCCTGTTATGTCAGAAAAAAATTTTTGTTAAAAATTATTATACATAATCTGTTTGCAAGTAAATATATTAAGCTGCTTGAGTGAAATTTACTAAACACAAGGATTTTTTTAATAATTCAAAACAGTAATCCTGAAACACTGAAGTCAGCACTGTGAAATTATGTTAACAGACATAATTCAACAGACATAATTCAGGACTGAAATACAAACTGACAGCTACATTAATGCTAGAAAACCAGGGGAGTGCATTGGAGCTTAGGCAAGACAGATCATAGAAAGAAAGCTATAGTATAGCAAATAAATAAATAAATTCAATTCAATTCAGTACTCCATACTATTGTGTTATACTATTTGTAAATGTAGAAATATTTTCTATCTAGCAAAAATATATAAATACTTATTGGGAGCGGGATTTGCATACTTGGTTAGAACTAATATATAAGCTTCTGGAGGATAGATGGCTATCAGTAGGCAGTTTTCAAGTGAGACCTGGAAATTACTTACTTCCCTTTTTTTTAAATAGAGTCCTGACTTTAAGGCAGTGACAGTCCTATTTTGAATTATCCTCCATAGAACTTTCTATTAACTTCATTTTCATTAAAAGTTTAGATCTATTTTTGAAGTACAGTTTTACATAGCAAATTGAAATACACTCCCCCACCAGCCTGAATCATAAACATTGACTGTAGTAATGTTAATGTATTTTGATGGGAGTGAAACTAAAGTGTTGGTTAAACGATTTACTTTTTTTAACACTGTGAGTAAAACGGAGAAATAGCTTTTAAAACTGTCTGATATGATGAATGTCAATCATTTAAAAAAACCCACTGTACCATAAACACATACTGTATACAGCTTTTATTCTGAATTAGAATAATTGAATCAATGACAGTGATTTGCCAGGATGTCAAATCTATCCATCATATCCTGTCACTACCAGTTTATTTTTTCTGATCAAAATCAAAAAGACTACTGTTTTGTCATCCTCTTTTTCATTAGAGGTAACAATTGAGGTTTTTTTCTTTCTTTTCTTTTTAAAGATATGTCTGGATTTTTTTTTAATTTCTAAAGACACAAATCCATTTTAAAGTCTATTCAAAATAAAGTTTCAGAACCGAGCTGTCAGTTTAATAAAGCTAACAGACATCTACATTCTTATACCCACATATTGCTATGTCTTTCAAATCATTTCTCCTTTTGCTTTCTATATATATTATGAGCAGAAATTTTCAACAGAATTTGAATGGGGATTTATGAAGATATTTAGTAGATCAAGTATAACAAGATTTAACACTTTAATTACTCCATTTTGTTTTCAGTGTAATTAAGAAATGGGATCTGTACTTATTTTGTCTAACCTTTTGAACCTAATTATATTGGTTTGGTTTATATTTTAACAATGATGATGATGATCATGTTTTCTTAAAAACAATTCAGCTCACAGCCTTTCTAATATTGCTGAAAGTTATGTATAGTTTACGTATAACTTTAAAACAACTAGCAATTCAAATGGTTAAATAGAGCCGCCATAGAAACCCTAAAGAACTTATTTTCAAAAAGAGAGAGAGAAGAGGAGGGGAGTTCCTTTGGTGAAATCTATATTAAACCTTTTTCTGTCTTAGTCAAGATGCTATATGAAATAAATGCTTCAGCATACTAATACTCAGTGTTATTTAACTAAGGCCAAAAAAGTAGCAAACTATCTCTTTCTTCTCTTTCAGAAAATTATATAGCTCAAAGTAATCTGGTTTGTCAAGAAAAATTTGAGAATAAAATGGTTATACCTTTTTTGATGAATTTAATAAGCAGGCTACGAATATCCTGGCTGAAATCCTGTTGCTTAGTGTAGTAAGTCACAACAAGAGTAGGTCCATTGAATTAATGGGGATTTGATCAGTAAACCCCTTTGTAACTTCCACTGATTCAATGGACCTGCTCTAGTTGTGACTTCCTGTGGTAAGCAACAGGATTTCAGCAACTGAGTAATACAACCCTGTTTTTATATGAAATAAATTAACAGGACTTTTTCCTGATATACCAGCTTTCTGTTTCATCCAATTCCTAGATCAGATAAGTTTTAAGGAGATATGTTTTCTTCATTTAGTATATAGCTCTTGAGGTCTTATAGATCAAGAGCACACAGCGATGCAGCTGCATGCAGAAGGATCTATATTGGGTATATAGGATCTATATTGAGCTCTGTTTCCTCCATTTCCCCACCCCAAATATATTTTCAAGTCATTTGAATAGCAAAGAGCAAAAGCTGAGTAGAAATAAATGAATGGTGCATAGGCCCACCTATTTTTGATAACTGTGCATTCCTGTATGTGTACCTGTGTGTACACTCTCAAGAGATGAATAATTGTTAAGCCAGTCCCTCTAGCAGTGGGCTCATGTGCTCATGTAGGTATGTACAATTGAAGAGAACTGACATGAATTGGCCTATGCATGTAGCAGTATAAGATGGTAGAATGGGTAATATTTCAGACTCCTAGGAAGAGTGGGGAATCATATGTTTAATATTCCCTGTGTTGTAGCTGATTTATTTTTACCTGTCTTGTAGGACAAGTCCTCAAAGGGAAGCTTGGAGTAAAAATATTAAACACACAGCAACAATGGAATAAATAACATGTAATGAAATTGGTCGCAAAAAAATACGTATAGGGGGTGGCAATAACATCAATAAAAATTTTACTGAAATTTTAAAAAACTACTTCAAAGGTCAAGGAATAGACATCAAGTGGAGTTTTCCAGAGAGGGAACCATACAAGAAGGAAGGAAGGAAGGAAGGATCACTCTGTAAGTAGAAAGCTAGCGTAGCACGGTGAAGGATAGTGGGATAGTGTTTTCTTTTTGCAGGAAATATAACTTTTTCCCTTTTTTTAATTGCAGAAGCATTTGAAAATATTACTTTCCATTTGAAAGCTGAAGTGGAAAAGATATCAGACTAAAATCCAAGCAGCTGTACCATTGTGGATTGAATGACAGAACCCCTCACTGTAAACAAAATTAAGTTATTGTTGAACAGAGATTTTTCTGTTTTGTCCTGAATTTCCTGACAATCAGATCCATTTTTCCAAACTAAGAACCGATAATACAGCCTTTTCTTGTTGAGAAAACACTCCGCTGCCAAATACCATGTTGGTTATTTTTTCTGCATATAAATAAATAAATAAATAAATTTATTGTCATTGTAAGTCTATACATAGTATACACATACAACAAAATTCACACAGACACCCAGAGACCAGACCCACATGCACACGCATAAAATAAAAAATATCCCCAAACACTCCCCCCCACTAAAAATACAAACATCTACATCGCAGGCTAAGTAACACTGTCCAACTCTTCACTACTGGTGGTCTTTAAGTTCATTATTAAGTGCAATTATAGCTCTGGGATAAAAACTATTCAGAAAATGTGTGGTCCGAGTCTTAATAGTTCTGTATCTTCTGCCAGATGGCAACAGTTCAAAGAAGTTGTAAGCAGGATGGGAAAAGTCTCTAAGGATGTTGTGTGACTTCCTCAGACAGCGGGATGTGAAGATGTCATCCAGGGTTGATAGCTGGAGCCCAATGATATTCTGGGCAATTTTAATGGTTCTCTGTAGAGCTTTTTCTGTCCGCTACAGAGCTACTCCCAAACCATACGAGAATGCCATAAGTTAGGACACTCTCAATGGTGCTACAATAGTAGGACAGAAGTAAATGCTGAGATAAATTTAACTTCCCGAGCATTCTTAGGAAATACAGCCTCTTCTGTGTCTTCTTCACTAGCATGTTGGCATTTATAGTCCATGAGAGGTCCTCTGAGATGTAAGTGCCCAGAAATTTAAAACTACCAACCCTCTCCACTTCCTCGCCATTTATGTACAGTGGTAAATGTACATTTCTCTTCCTCCTAAAATCAATTATGAGTTCTTTAGTTTTTTTGATGTTAAGTGTAAGATTATTTTCTTTACACCAGAGTATCAACCCTTGTACTTCCTTTCTGTAAGCAGACTCATTGTTCTTATTTATGAGCCCCACCACTGTCGTATCGTCCGCAAATTTAATAATTGTGTTGGTGTTATACAGTGGGGTGCAATCATGTGTGTACAGGGAATAGAGGAAGGGACTTAGCACATAGCCCTGGGGCGCTCCTGTACTTAGTACCAAGGTAGAAGAATGGTGAGATCCCATCCTTACTGACTGTGGCCTATCTGTCAGAAAGTCCTTTACCCACACACAAATCTTCTGAGGTAATCCCAGGTTGATCATTTTAGAAAACAACCTATTGGGTAGAATGGTATTAAAAGCAGAGCTATAATCCACAAACAACAGCCTCGCATAAGTTCCCTGTTGTTCTAAGTGACTCAATACAGTATGGAGAACAATGGACACAGCATCATCAGTAGATCTATTTCTCCTGTATGCAAATTGCCATGGGTCCAAAGAAGGTGGAAGACTAGCCTTAATGTAATCCAGTACCAATCTCTCAAAACATTTCATAATAACAGATGTTAAAGCTACTGGTCTATAATCATTGAGAGATACCACAGCTGACTGCTTGGGGACTGGCACTATAATAGATGTCTTCAGGCAAGTGGGGACAGAACACTGCAACAAGGACAGATTGAAAATATCCGTAAAAACTCCAGCTAATTCTGCAGCGCAGCCCCTAACAACTCGTCCCATGATTCCATCTGGTCCAGCTGCCTTTTGAACATTAATATTCTGGAAAGCACGTCTCACATCTGAAATCTGCAGTAGTAGTGGTTGTCTGTTGATGGTAGATTCTAGTGATGTACTATAGATAGTAGGTGCTGGAATAATAGTTGTTCCTCTTTCCACCTCAAAACGGCTGAAAATCTGATTTAACTGCTCAGCCAAAAAATCACTGCTGCTAAACAGACTGTTTTTGTTATTCTGCCCCGTGATTTGTCTCAGGTCATGCCATACCCGACGAGTGTCAGAGCTCTCAAGATGTTGCTCAATCCTCCGGCTGTACATAGCTTTGGCGTCCCTAATACCCTTTTTCAATTTAGCTCTGGCCTCTCTAGACTGTAACACATCACCAGAATGAAAAGCAGCATTTCTGGCTTTTAGTAAAAGACGCACTTCTCTATTTAGCCAAGGCTTCTTATTAGAAAACACTCGTACTTGTCTGGTGGTAGTAACAACATCGATACAGCTTTTGATATAAAACAGTACTGTCGAGGTATAAGTATCAACATTGTCCTCAAACAGTGCCCATTCAGTGCTCCTAAAGCAATCTTGAAGTTGCTCAGATGCACCCACTGGCCACACTTGTATTTCTCTAGTTGATGGTCTGATTCTATTAACAAGAGGTCTGTATGATGGAATCAAAAACAGAAATATATGATCTGACTGTCCCAAACTCGGCAATGGCTTCGTCTTATATCCATGCATGATGTTACTATATACCTGATCCAAGGTATTTTTCCCTCTAGTGGGACAGTCTACATACTGATAAAACTTAGGGAGGACAGTCTTTAAATTGGCTTGATTGAAATCACCTGCTACCACCAGGTAGCAGGTGATTTCACCTTTCATATGCCCAACTCTGCAGTATTCACAAGGAGATTAGATAACAAAACTTTTATTGTATTCTTGAAGGCTTTCACGGCTGGGATCCGATGGTTGTTGTGGGTTTTCCGGGCTGTTTGGCCGTGTTAAGAACATGACCAAACAGCCCGGAAAGCCCACAACAACCAAAACTTATATTATTCTAAGCACAAGCACCCTTTGCAGTATTACGATATTGGCAGTATTATTTTGATCCTTTCCTGATAATCCCTAGATGGTTAAGATTTTTCTTCCCAACACACATCTCTTTATACTTACACTGAATTGCATTTGCTATTTTGTTGCTCTTTTCAAGTTCTTTGTAGTTCTCTTTGATTTTCAGCATTCTAAATAATTTGTTAACATGAGCAAATTTAGCTACATTACAAATCACTCTAAGTTGTCTGTGACAGCCATTCCATAAGGAGTAGGGGCAGGGGGAATAGTCAAGGAGCACAACTGGTCCATTGTTCCTACAGAGAGACCAGCTGCCTTTCGCCTTTCTGCAAGCATCACATAGCAGTACCATTTTAGTATGCTATATGAGGGTTTTTTTCCCCCCCATCCACATCGGTTGTTTTAAGAATTGTAATTTTAGAAAGGGGCACTTGAACTTTTTTTTCCTTTCCCTTTTTCTCCTTTCCTGTTCCTTCTCTGTCACATCTTGTAGATTGTAAGTGTGAGGACAGTGAATGTCTTACTGCTGATACTTGTAAGCTAACAAATAATTTGTTATCTTGTTTGGGAGTTAACAAACAAGATAATCTGTTTTAAATAAATAGATTAAGTCCCAGATCATTTGTATCCATTTGATGCAGGAAGCGTCCATTCCAGTATGCCTCCTTGGGGGATCCTACCATTTTATGTAATCCACTTTAAAAACTACCCATTAATTCCTATTTTCCATTTCCTTTTCTATAACTAGTTCAAAATCCACACCAGGCTTTTAATGCCACATCTTCAAACCAGATTGTACTCTGCCATCAGGAGAAATATGATGGTGAATGGGCTGGAGAATCCTACTTCTATGCTGGAAGCCATTACCACATAGTTCCTGCTCTGCTCTCAGTGATTTTTACACTCATAGTCTTGGTTCAGATTTTGCTCCCTGCAACATTGCTCCGGACCAGCATTCCTGCACTCAGGGGAGCCGAATACCATCTGCCTTCTACAGGTCACTGTGTGAGAGACAGTGGGACTGTGGCTGGGCTGCTGCTGGCTGCCAGATTCCCTGAGGGAACTGGCTGGGGAATAAGCTGGGAAACAGGGGGGTTTGAGGGGCCTCTGGGGCAACCAATAGAGACGATATATGGCAGGGGAAGATATGGCGGTGGGAGTAGAGCATGCCCACGTAGGAGAAAGGAGGTTAGATACCTTACACCTATCCCCCTTTGTAGTTCTACTCCCAGCCAAACGGTACTAAGTGACCACATCAGCCACCCCCTGGACCACATGGTACTGTTGGTAAATGCCAGGTCCGCAAAAAATAAGACTGCCCTCATCCATGATTTAATTTTGGATGAGGGGGACGACCTGGCATGCATTACTGAGACCTGGGTAGAAGGAGGAGGAGTTCCTTTATCTCATTTGTGTCCCCCTGGGTACTTGGTCCAACACCAGGGTCACCCGGAGGGTTGGGGAGGAGGCATGGCGATAGTCTACAAGGATTCCTTCCACTTTTCCAGACTCCCTGTCCCCTTGGGAAATGGTCTAGAGGGCCTGTATTGTGTGTTGGGCTCAAGAGACAGACTGGGGATTCTGTTGGTGTACCGCCCACCCTGCTGCTTACCAACAGTCTCCCTACCTGAGCTGATGGAGGTGATCTTGGACCTGGTGGTGAGGACCCCCAGACTTTTGGTACTGGGGGACCTCAACCTCCATGCCAAGACCACCTTAACAGGGGCAGCTCAGGACTTCATGGCCGCCATGACAACCATGGGGCTATCTCAACATGTCATCGGCCCGACTCATGAGAAAGGCCATACACTTGACCTAGTATTCTCAATGGGATGGGGGGATGGTGGTCCGGATGTGGTGGGTTTATCTTTGACCCCATGTTCATGGTCGGACCATTTCCTGGTAAAGTTTAGACTCTCTCCCACTACTACCCTCTGCAGGGGTGGGGGATCAATGGAGACTTATGGATCCTGAAGGATTCCTGAATGCTCTAGGGGAGTTTCCAGCTGATATGGTCGGCGCTCCTGTCGAAGCCCAGGTCGCTTTGTGGTACAAGGAAATGGCCAGGGCGGTTGACACGATCGCACCTAGGCGCCCTCTCCCTGCCTGCAGAGCCTGTATGGCTCCATGGTACACAGAGGAGCTTCTGGCTATGAAGCGGTTGGGGAGATGGCTTGAGCGCAGATGGAGGAAATATCGCTGCAACTATGACCCATTATCGGGCCTACTCTGTGGCAATACGGCTGGTGAAACGCCAGCATTTCTCCAGTCATATTGCTTCCTCGGCGTGTTGTCCAGCAGAGCTATTTTGAGTGGTCCGGGACCTTCTTTAGCCTAATGGTTCAGTGGAGGTCCTCGTTACTGCTCAGTGGCTCACTGTAATGAATTTGTTACACACTTTGAGGGGAAAATTGCTCAGATTCGCAAAGAGTTGGACTCCACTGTTGATGCAGAGCCTATGGTTGTGTCATAATTTGTTGGATGAGTTTCAGTTGTTATGACCCGAGGATGTGGACAAGGTGCTTGGATTGGTTCGTGCCACCACTACGCAACTCGACCCTTGCCCATCATGGCTAATAAAGGAATCTGCCAGGGGAGCTCACACCTGGATCCTGGAGGTCATCAACTCCTCGTTAAGAGAGGGAGTGGTCCCTACCCTGTTAAAGGAGGCAGTGATTCGCCCACTCCTAAAAAAACCCTAATCTGGACCCAGGTTTAGTGATCAACTTCCGACCAGTAGCGAACCTCCCTTTTCTGGGCAAGTGTTGGAATGTGTGGCGGCTGAGCAGCTCCAGGCTCTCCTGGATGAAACGGATTATCTAGATCCATTTCAGCCGGGTTATGGGATGGAGACTGCCTTTGTCTCCCTGTTTGATGACCTTTGCCAGGAGAAAGACAGGGGGAATACATCCCTGTTGATTCTCCTGGACCTCTCAGCGGCTTTCGACACCATCGACCATGGTGTCCTTCTGGACAGATTGGCTGGGATGGGAATGGGAGGCACCGTTTTACGATGGTTCTGCTCCTACCTGACTGATCGAGTCCAGAAGGTGGTGCTGGGGGACAGTAGCTCTGATCCATGGTGGTTGCGTCATGGGGTTCCTCAGGGGTCTATACTGTCCCCCATGCTATTCAATATCTACATGAAACCACTGGGGGTGGTCGTTAGGAGGTTTGGGCTGAGGAGTCAGCAATATGCTGACGACACCCAGCTCTACCTCTCATTCTCTACCAATCCAGGTGTGGCAGTCGCCGTTCTGAACTCGTGCCTGGACTCGATAATGGACTGGATGAGGGTCAATAAACTGAGGCTCAATCCACCCTACTAGGGACTTGGAAAAAGATCATCCAGCAGATTTATCAAAAAACACCAGACTGGGTATCACCCATAGAGGCCTTTACACAACCTAACCTCATGACAGAAGCAAAACTTTTAAGATATCAAGATCTATTAAAAATGATTGTGAGTTAAGGTCCAAAGAAGAGTTAGAAACACAAAACATATATCTAGACTGGTGGTCCAGAGCACAAGTAGAATCTAGGTATAGAAAAGATAAAATAGAGGGCTTTTACACAGAACAAACGATATTCAATAAAAGTCTGCTGGGCTCAAATGATAAAGTAATTAAGAAAATGTATGATTATTTGCTTGAAACTAAAATGTAAGATGACATGGTAAAAGAATGTATGATTAGGTGGGCACAAAATATAGGACATAATATTGATATCGGTCAATGGTTGCAAATATGGAAAAATAACATAAAGATCACAAAATTGGTAAATTTCAAGGAGAACATATATAAGATGTTTTATAGGTGGCATATGACTCCGGAAAAATTATCAAAGGTATTTGATACAGAGGTGTCAAATGTTTGTTGGAAGTGTGAAGCACAAGAGGGAAGCTTTTACCATATGTGGTGGACTTGTAGAGTAGTGAAACAGTATTGGATAGCAGCACATACTCTGTTACAAAAAATACTGCTTTGTAATGTTCCACTAACCCCAGAATTGTTTTTACTGAGCATTATACCAGATAATATAGATAAGACAAAGAACTACCTAGTTATATATATAGTCACTGCAGCCAGAATTCTTTATGGTAAGAACTGGAAGAAATCGGAGATTCCGAAACAAGAGGAACTCATTGAGAAGATATGGGAAGCGGCAGAAATGGATATTCTATCAGAAGTGTTGAAAGACTGTCCAATACAAAAGGCAACTGAATGATGGGATTTATTATGTAAATGGCTTGAGTCACCAGATAGTGCTTGAATAATATAGAATTAAACTAAGATGTAATTGTAAGTTGAAACCTGGAGGGCAATCAAATTGTAGAAAAGCGAAAAGTCGACTTGATATTGCAACATGAACAAACAGATTGGATGACAGTACATTTTGTGTTCTCCTTCCCCCTCTTTTCCCCCCCATATCCCCCTCTACCTTTTGTACTCCGTACCTTATCCCTAGTTTTTAAAAATAAAAAATAAATAAAAATAAAAAATAAAAAACTGAGGCTCAATCCAGACAAGTTGGAAGTGCTGCTGGTAGGTGCGCCATCAGATAGGTTAAAGGGCCATTTCCCTGCCTTAGACGGGGTTACAGTCCCCCTAAAGGACAGGGTCCGCAGCTTGGGGGTGCTCCTTGACCCGGGTCTCACCTTGGAAGCCCAGGTGGACTCGGTGTCCAGGGGTGCCTTCTTACAGCTGCGGAGAATATATCGACTTCGCCCTTACCTGGATGAGCGGAGCCTGGCAACAGTCACACATGCACTGGTAACAACCAGACTGGACTACTGCAATGCGCTATACGTGGGGCAGCCTTTGAAGACGGTCCGGCGACTGCAACTGGCACAGAACCGGGCTGCACGGCTGGTAAGTGGTGCCACCGCACTGAGTCATATCACGCCGGTTCTGAAAAATTTACACTGGCTGCCTGTTGCTGCTCGGGGCCCAATTCAAAGTGCTTACTTTGACATATAAAGCCCTAAACGGCTTAGAACCTGGTTACCTAAAGGACTGCCTTCTTCCATACGAGCTTGCCCGTCCTCTAAGATCAGGCCAGGAGGCCCTTCTGAAGGTGCCATCCCAGAAAGAGGTGAGGGGGATGGCATGCCGAAATAGGGTCTTCTCGGCTGTTCCCACCAACTTTGGAATGCCCTCCCTATAGAGATCCGCCTGGCTCCAACACTTTTGGCTTTTCGGCGCCAGGCAAAGACTTTTCTGTTTAGCTAGCATTTTAATTAAATAGTATTCTTTAGCTGGCCATATGAGCAGCAGGATTTATTAATATTAATGTTTTAATTGTTTTTAATATAGGATATTATTATAATATTGCCTATTTTTAATGTTTTTAATGTTTTTAAAGTTTTGATATTGTTGTACGCCGCTCAGAGACCACTGGTAATGGCGCAGCTAAAAAATCTTGTAAATAAATAAACATAGGAAACATTTGATGTTTTTGACCTAGTGGAGTAATCTATCCAGTAGGCAGGACAGAGGGAAGTGACACTGGCCTACTGTCTCTTTCCCCTGCAACTCTCTGCTCCACTCCCAGTCTAGAAGGATCCCCAAAGCCCTCTTGAGTACATTTTTGAAAAATATAAGGAACTCCAAAAGGAATTGGCAAAAACTCTTCACCCAGCATCATTGGGAGTGCTCATAGTTTGCATGGAGCTCAACTCAGAAGACAATCCACTAGTAGTAGAACTGAAGTCTCAATCCAAACCAGATTTATTTAAATGTTGGGAAATAATGCTGTTTCAGAAGCAGGCAATACATACAGATGGCTTCATGCCTAGAATTCCATTGGTGGAATGGAAAGTTTGCATAAAAACAGCTTGTTTTTTTAAGGTTTGAATAAACAACAACTTAAGGTTTGCATAAAAAACAACTTTTTAGAACTCCTCTGCTGGCTGCCAGTCCACTTCTGGGTACAATTTGAAGTGCTGGTTTTGATCCATAAAGCCCTAAATGACTTGGGTCCCAGCTCTCTGAATGTAGCACTTCCATATATGAGCCTGGTTAGGTTTTAAGATCATAAGGGCAGCCAATTGATAAAGTATCTGGTGTATCTTGGCAGTGCGATTGGGTGTGTGACCAGGGGCACTTCTGAGACACCTTATTAGTTAGAGGTTACACAAACTTTATATAAACAGTGATAGGATTCTGGCCCAATTTTTTAAAAATCACTTTTTCTCCTGGGAAGGTTAAAGTAATCAAATTAAGTTGTGCTAGACTTGATAAAATGTGTGGTGCATTTTATCACTTTAAATGACTTTTTAAAAAAATATAAATGAACATTGCTGATCAACTCTCCTAAGCAATTGTCCTTTTTATTAGTAAAATATATATCTATGGAGGGCTAAACAAACCAAAGAAATATATGGTGAGAAGTTATAAAGCAAAATTGTGTATAATAAAGAGACACTTACAGCTGATATAATAGGGGGGAAGGAGAGAAAGGGAAATCAGGAGGTGGTGAAGAGAAACAGAGAGAAAGCAAACCCAGTGGAAGACAATTAAAAGTGACAGTTGGTCTGAAAAGTGACAGTTGGTCGGAAAAAACTGTATCTAACTGTTCAGAACTCTCATTCACATGGGGGTGGGTGGAAGGAGCATTACTGATTGATCCATGGAACAAATTCTGAAATTAAGAAGGAAAAAATGGATATTGAAGTGATGTAAAAGAGGTGCTTGCCCACAGGGGAAACACAAAAAATCACACCAAAGGTGGAAATAGAATATGCAGCAAGATTAAAAAAAGAATGCAGCTGTCAAAGCTAGACAGCTAAGGAAATTAGGAAAATGTTGAGAAAGACATCCATTTTAGAAAGCACCTATTCTTTACATTGCGCAATAAGAGCTTTGGAATAGGTTTTGCTATTTTTCCTTCTTTTCTTACCGGAGGCAATGTTGGCACTGCTTTTTCCCTCACTAAATTTCTAGTTTTGCATGTGCATAAATATATTTCAGATTATTGCAAAAAAGAAATTCTGTGAAGAAAATGCCTTGACTGCAAGACCTATCAGAGGCGGGACTAGCAATTAAAGTGGCAGCCCTGTGGCCCCTGGGAGGTTGTCCAGGGAAATAATCTACAGAAGCTAAGAGATCCCTCTCTGCACCCATAGTGAAGGGAATCCATGGATTGAAAAATATGTCCCTCTACATCTCTCTGAAATGTATCTGCTAGGGTGTGCAAACTCTTTGCACTAACCCTGGAGTTGATGTTCTTGCGTTCTTTCCCATTAGGAGGACCCAAGGAGAGAGAGAAAAGGATTTTTTCCTGCCCCACCCCCAAAAAAAGGAAAAAAGAAAGAATATCTGCTCCCCCTCTTTACCTTCCTCTTTGCTGACACAAGTTTAGGAAATGAGTAGAGTACACTCAGCAAAAAGAAAGGATAAAAAGCAATAGATCTTTGTTCCCCAACTCCCCCTCCCGCAAAATGGTAACATATAAAGTGCAGGCAAAGAAAAGGAGGAGGAAACCACTAATAGAACTGACCTAAAGCTATAAGGGGGAAATATGATGGTACTTCCAAAGTATATTTTTAAAATATACATTAAAGTTGTTTGGTTGTTCTGCAGTCAGGATATTTGTCTTCTTAATGTTCAATTGTAGCCCTGCTTCTTTAACTTTCGCAAAAAGTAATTTCAAATTATTGCTGCTTTCTGCCAATAAGATGGAGTCATCTGTATATCTTAAATTATGGATGTTTCTTCCACCAGTTTTCACTTCTCCTTCATCTGAATGGGTGTGCTTCAGCACTTGATTGCCCTGATACAAAACTTGTACTGTAGACAAGAAGCTACCATTAGGACTGAATATGAAGAGATAGCATGGTTTCCTATAGGAAAAGGTGTTAGACAAGGGTGCATTTTTATGGCTTTCTGTATGATATGTTCAGTGTACAGATTGAACAGATAAGGGGAGAAAATGCACCCTTGTCTAACACCTTTTCCTATAGGAAACCATGCTATCTCTTCATATTCAGTCCTAATGGTAGCTTCTTGTCTACAATACAAGTTTTGTATCAGGGCAATCAAGTGCTGAAGAATACCCATTTTTTTCAGAACAACCCATAATTTATCATGATCTACACCATCAAAGGCTTATAACATAAGTTATATGTTATAACAAAATTTATAACATAGGATAGTCAAATTCCTATCAAGGAAACATGCAATAAGACAATTTCTTTAGTCAAAAGAAAAGTCTAGATACACGATGATGAAACTCTTAAAATGGTTAAGGACATATGAGAAGCAAAAGTAAGAGATCACAGAAATAGGGGCAGAATCTTAAAAGCAACCTTACAGTTAACGACACATAGAGACACAGAGATCTGTTACAATAATCAGTGCAAGAAAAAGAAACCAAAAACAAAAACAAAAACAGGAAAAATCAGAGATCAAATCAAAGGGAAATTTAAACATAGATTTCTGATCAGGATAAATGAAGAGAATATGGAAATAGAATACTGAAAAACTGTGAAGAAGGGATACAAGGGTGGCAAATTCTTTTGAAGAAGTGTCATGTGATAAGGAGCCTGCAGTTTTAGTAAGCAAGATAAAAGCTGCTTTCAAAGCACTTGGAAGAAATAAATAATTAGGGTAAATGGAATACCACTAAAACTCTTCCAAGTTACAGAGACTGAATCTATCAAATTCTAAAAAGAATATGAAAAGAAATATTGAAAACAAAACATTGGCCTGCAGACTGAAAACATTCAATATATATTCTAGTCCCAAGAAAGGAGACACCAAGGAGTACAACAACTATAGGACCATTGCATTAATTTCCCTTAGAAGCAAATTGATACTCAAGGTTTTGCAACAAAGACCATATTTGAAGTGAGAAATGCTGGATGTTCAAGGTGAATTTAGAAATGGAAGAAGTACTAGAGATAATACTGCAAATCTATGTTGATTCTTAATCTCTCTCTCTCATTTGTTCTTTTCTTCTCTCTCTCTCTCTCTCTCTCTCTCTCTGTATTCTCTGGCATCCTCTTCTGATTGGATGTCAGTCTCTGGACGTTCTCCAGCCAATCATGTGCTGATTTGGTGTTGCTAGGCAACCTCTCCCTGCTTAGTTCCATCACACCCATGTCCTTGAGTTTGCAACAGTTGAGAGGGTTTGTTGATGATACAACTTTTGGTATCATCAACAGTATGTCACTATCTCAAAGAGTTGCCATAGGTCAGAAACAAGTTGATGGCAAAGAACAACAGGGAAATTCCGATGAGGAGCAAGTCTCAAGGGCTGCATTCCACCATAAAGCAGGGCCGAGTGGGCCAGGTGTCAATCAGAACAATTTCCCCCACTGCAACAACTTTCTGCCATGCAAAACATTTCCAGTCAGTTAGGGCCAATCTCCCTGCTATTGTTTCACTGGTATTGGAGACCTTTCATTCCTGAATGCCCCCACAGACTGAAAAGGGAGGGTGTCTTAGGAAAGCAAGGCAGAAAAAAGTGTGGCTGGTTGGCTGGCTGATATTTTCAATTGCACAGACAAACGTTGGCGGTGCAGTTCTGCCATCAGAACCAATTTCAGAAGAGGCAGCAAAGGGAAGGAGCTGCAGGGCCCACAAAACCAACTAGTGCTACAGTCCAGACTCTGCTTTAAACCCTAAAGGTCTTCTGTGCAAAAATGAAGTAAATGCTTGTGTCTTTCCAGGACCATAAAAGTATTTGGAGTTTCTTTCAAGTAATACAGGTCCACAGATCAATGTAGAAATTATTATGCTCACAGTAGCTACATAAGCACCAAGGCAGAAGTGCTATCCATGGAGCACTTCTGCCAGCACATTGCACAGTGGGAATCATACAAACAATAGTGTGAGCAAATTGCATGCTTCCCTGTTACCAGATTTAATGCCCCACACATTTATATGAGTGTAACTTTACGTTATGCCTACACAAACAGGATTTTTTCCTAATATAGACAAATACCAAGTGTTTTTTTCCATAATTCCTTCTCCTTGCAATCTGATAATAAGTGAAATAATAGAATCAGATTTAGGACAGAGCTTGGAGATTATCTAGCCCAGTCACTTGATCAGTGCAAGACTCAACTGTTTTCTGCAATGCAAGATGCAACAACAGCATCCACAAGAGATGGTTGTCCAGCTTCAGTTTATTCAGTAAACTCATATATGAAGAAGTGGATTGTAATCCATGAAAGCTGTTCCTGAAATAAAAGTGATGCTTTAAAACATGCTGTAAATTTTTTTAAAATTGTTTCTCATTGTACATTAGCTTTTTCAGCAGTTGCATTGTGCTCTTGGCTCATGTTCAAGCAAAATCAGATTTTTGAACCTTTAATGCCCTTCACATCTCTGGCACCCTGCTGCTTTGTATTCCACAGTGGCTGAAATCCAAATCTGTGGCAACTTGATGAGTCAACTCCTCTGTAAGTTCCATTGTTTGAATAGCCTTACTCTAGTTGCCACTTACTACTGGATTTCAGCCAGCATCTTGTTGCAGAGTTTTGAATTTCTGGTAAAATTCCTCTTGCTACACAGTAGAACTACGGAGATTTGCAGAGGAGAATAGCTACAAGTTTCCCAAAGTCCACCCCTTTCTCATTAACTGACACTTAAGCTCTCAATAACTCACTCTGAAACATTTGTAGGAGAAAGAATAGAAAAGTTCCATTACTTACAGTTACAAACAGATCAACAGCAAACCAACAAGTGCCACTAACAGACTAAAGAGAGCGGGAAATCATTCAGCAGAGAGGCAGGACTTTCTTTGAAATCAATGGCTGAAAGGAATGATTGGTTAGTGCTGGCTATTGTCTCAGCCCAGAAAAGTCCCTCCCAGTCACACAACTACAGACAGCATGTGAGGTTGCAAATAAAACTCCAATATGTCTTGTAGGTTCTGACTAAACTCTCCTTTGAAACTGACCCTCAGACATTTGCAGAAAGGTCCATTGAAGAGGTTGCTTATGAGGGTGGGTGCTGGATGTAAATCTGTGACTCTCTGAGTATAGCTATTTCCAACCTCCCCACCTAGTTCTTCTTCCAATTTGTAGCACTGAATGAGAACTGTTTGTACAAGTGAAGCCCAAAAGTAAAAGCATCACCATGAACAGTAAAATGGGGATGAGAGGGAGAAGTAATAAATACCTAGCTTTTTTGTGCTAGCTCAGTGCTGAAGTAAGATAGTTGAGTCATCCTGCATATGTACTTATTCAACTAGATATCACTATCCTTAACATTACAGCTGAATTGGAACCATGTCAGACAGCATCCTCCAGAGTACATGGATGTTAACAGACATACCCCAGAGAAAAGTATTTTTCCAATCTGGGAGTAAATTTGGAAGACAGAATTTTTCTTTAGGGTCCTTGATAAATTGTTAGGGATTATGGTGCTAGGACCAAGAGCCAACTGAGTAGGTAAGGTTCGCTGCTATTTATGCCACTTGTGCTGAGGGCCCGCAGTTCAATCTGCAAGCAGTCTCAGCAAAGAGAGACTCACAGAGTAGCCCATAATCCTCATGGTTTGGCATGTTCAGTGGTGTTAGTTTCAGTACCACTGGACAAGGTACAGGCTATCAGGCCTACCTCCTCCTTCCTTGGGCTGTGTAACGTATCACTGGGAGAAACTCTCAGTTCTCCTTTTCCCGCACCAGACTACTGGCTTTTAGCCAGCCTACCTCCAAGCTGTCTTCGACATTCCTGCCTGCAGTCTGTTTCCAGCCCATCTGCCTGTAGTCTGAGTTTCATGTTGCTTGTCATTTTGGAACTAACCAATGAAGAAGTGGAGTCATTGTCTTTGAATAAAGAGCAAAACTCTGTCCCCCCACCCCACCCCCACCCCGCTGTTTTGTTTCTTTTCTCAGTTTTGGGTTATTCTTTTCTGAGAGATGCATTTTTTTTTCTAAAACAAACATTGCTTTCTCTAGTGTTTCTGTTAATAGCAAAGATGGAAACAATAAAATGGCACTGATTTTAAAAGGAAGAAAAGGACAAGGTTTTAAAGATGGCCATCTCTGATAATTTTTAATTGCTCGAAATAAATGAGGCAAGCAAGCTGCTGCTGCTTTTGTACTGGTTGTGGTAATGTTTCTAATAATTTATTTTTTAAATTTTGTTTTAAAAATTGACTTATGCCATCTTATATTGTATTACACGTGCATTTATGTAAGCTGCCAAGACATTTTATATCAAGCAGTATATAAATAAAAAGTATCTGTCAAAACAGAATAAAAAATCATGTATCCTTTTGAAAGAGTTTAAATTATCCCTTAGGTATCTTCCCCTGCTTCTGTTAATAAATGTATTATCACCATTCACAGGTGTTCTTTTCCAGAGCAAATGTGACCCACCTTTTTGCTGCTGCTACAAAAGAGAGAAAAAGATGTTTTTCTTGCATCTGCACTGCCTGGTGGTGCCCTGGAACTTGACTTGGAAGCAATCCCATAATGTAGTGCATAACATTATCTCTCCATCTGGAAGTTGAGTCATGGCAACTGGAATTCTTTCTTGTTAGGTTGAAATGTTTCGCTACTCATCCAAGCAGCTTCTACAGTCTGAGGAGAGTTGGTAGGAGACCCCTGATATATCATCCAGGTTGGTTTCACTTCCCCCTGGTCTGAATGGGCTTGTCAGATGGACAAAGGGGTGTGTGTGTTTGAGTGAAAATCCCACCTCTGCAGTCCTTCTCCACCCATTGTCATGGATCCTTAACAGTTGTTAACAGTGGCCTTTCTGGTGGGTGTGGTCCTGACTCAACTTCCAGATAACCTCACCTGGATGACTGAGAATCTTCACAGGTATATCATCTTTCCATGTCACCTGACTGCATACCCCTTCGCTGCTGGCTGTGCAAAGCACTTCTTTTATATGTGAAGCAAATGAGTATTCCTGCCAGTTTCATATCTTTCATGCTTTGTCAGACTGTTATTTTTTAAAAAACAACCTTATATTCCCATAGTGCTGTGTGATTTTTGTAGCACAATCAAAAAGTGTTTAGGAAAAAGAATATGGCAGAAAATGGTGGGAGAAGATCCCAGATGAGTAATGAATGGAGGCAGGACCTGTTTGCTACTGGAACCAGCAAATGTTGCAGGTATTATCTCTAAGCTACACTAACCTACACTTCAGAGAGGAGTGTCATATTCTGGGCCATAGCCAGCCAAAAATAAGAGGCTTTTGGTGCCTGTGAAGGGCTTTGTTGTGGACAGGCAGCTTTCTTTGACATCTTATCATCTCTCTTTGCTGTGTTCCATAGAACTAAACTGCATGAATTCAATGCTCTAGACCCTGAACTTGAGCATATTACCGTATTTTTCCATGTATAATACACCCCCACGTATAAGACGCCCCCCCCCCACTTTTCTAACCCAGAATTTCTTTCTTCGGAAGAAAGTGGAGGGGGAAAGCAGGAATCATCAAAGCGATTCCTGCTTTTCCCTTCCACTTTCTTCCGAAGAAAGTGGAGGGGGAAAACACTTTCCTCACAAGAAAGTAAAGCACTTTCCTCACAAGAAAGCACTTCATTACAAGGAAAGTGGAGGGGGAAAGAACTTTGTTCGCAAGAAAGTGCTTTCTTGTGAGGAAAGTGCTTTACTTTCTTGCAAGGAAAGTGCTTTCCCTCTCCAGTTTCCTCACAAGAAAGTGCTTTCCCCCTCCACTTTCTTCGCAAAAAGTGGAGGGGGAAAGCAGGGATCAAAGTGCTTTGATCCCTCCTTACTTCCGTGTATAAGACGACCCTAAAATTTTAATCTAAATATTTTAGAGAAAAGTATCTTATACACGGAAAAATATGGTATATGTTTTATGGAAGGAGGATGGGAGAGGAAAGAGATTTCCCTTTTTCTTTCCTTCTTTTTAGAACAGTATGTTTGTCACCATCATCTTTTTAGAACTGCAGAGCTGAAAGGGACCCTGTGGATCATTGAGTCCAGACCCTCTCAAGGAGGCACAGGGGGGAATTGAGTTCCCAACCTCTGGGTCTGCAGCCAGATACCTGAACCACTGAGCTATCCAGTAGTTATTAATGTGAAGGATCAAAATGGGGCATTGAAGCACTAGGCCACTCCTGGGCTATAACCCAACATGTGATATTAAGCTGTACTTTGTTGTCTACAATCCTGAAACAAATACTTGGCCAACAGGACAAGTAGCCACTCGGGGCAGCCTGATGTTTCTTACTTCCTGAGGTGCTGGCACACAAGGGCAACACAAGCACACACACAGCCTGCTACTATGGAGATGCGATAGGACATCCTTCTGTTGTGGAAGTGATGGCAGTGGCACCCTCCACCCTCTACAAAAAAAGGACATTCCCCTAGCCTTGGAGAGAGAAGGGGAGAAAGAGACAGTACAGAATGGCAAGAGGGAAACAGCAACCTTCTTCTTCAGGAGGAGAATTTAACCTCCCCTCACAAAGAGAAAAAGAAGGTGTGTAGGGCAGTGCAACAGTGATTGCAGTACAAACTCCCTCATAAGAAGAAAAACAGGAGGCATTAAGGCAGTGGTGGCAGCCCCATTCCACATGCCCCCATTCAAAGCTGAGTCTCCAGAGCCACCTCTGTCTTCAAACAATGCCAGGCTCCTACTGGTTCTCTGAGCCAACACTCAGTGGGGAAAAACCCCTCAGAGCCTGGCATAGCTTGGAGAAGGAAGCCTCTCTGGAGACCTGGCCTCTGACATGGAGCATCACTGTCTCTGTCACAAGGGAGATTTCTTTCACACCTCTATGGTAGTGGAGCAAGGGGCCATCTCTTTTTCTCATGGCAAAGAGAATACATTTTCCAACCTCACCTTCTGGTATCTACTAGGACCACCATAAATTAATATTTCAAACTATCAGGCAAGTGATACCAAAGGTTTCATTGACCAAGGTGACTAAAAAAACAGAGAAAATCCAGGAGAATCTAAAGAGTTCTCCCATCCATCTCATAATTTAAATTGTTTGTCAGTGTTTGTTCCCAAAGTGAGACAGCAGCTGGGTTGAAATACTAGGTCCAGATAAATAGCTTCATCTATGAAGCAAGTTCCGCAGCATAGGCACTTACTGGAGGTTTCTGATCAGTTCAGTTGTGAAAGAGAAAAAATAGATGTTAGTGAAGTGGCAAAATAAAAAAAAGCTATTTCAAGTGCTATACATCAAGACATTATTAATAATCCATCTGGATTATATTGCCCAGTTTGATCATCACTATGAAGGAGGGGGTGAACAAAGGAAAGAAAGCAGCAATTTAATAAAGAATTTACAATAGCTGATAGGAGTGAAAATGGAAGAAAATTGGCACCAATCAGTTAGGGGGAAAAATAAAGTTTAGAAAAATACTTGATAGCCTTCAGTTACCATGCTATAAAAAGAGAATGGCTGTTTTCCTGGGTGGAAATCTACTTTTGTGACTCCAGCAAGGTCTCTGGAAGAGGCAAGTGAAATACACATGGATCAGCCAAAACAAACCCGATCACCTATTACATTTAAACTGACATTCCATCACCTAAATCAAGGGGATAAAACTTAAATTCTTGCTCCCTGGAGAACAGCAGCCCCATTCTTCTCTCTGTCTCTCTCTGTCTCTCTCTCTCTCAACCAAAACTTTAATTACCCATCCCTTCTTTAAAGATTCCTGTCCCACCGGGCTAAAACAAGTCGTTCACAGACATTACACTGGTGTAGAGACAGTGACCTCACCTGCTAGCCACTCCCCAACTTCCCTGTCACCTCTGCACTTAGCTGCAGTTTTCACAGCAGGCAGAGGGAGAATGGATTTTCCTAGGCACAATATATTGGCCAGAATCCTGTTTGTTTTCCCCACATAAATAATGGTTTAGCATACATGAACTTCGTTACCCTGTTGCTCAAGTGGAAGCTCTGTTCTCCTGAAGGGAGCGACCTCCAACTCCCATGACTGCAAGCCAGAGATCAAGTGGAGTGCATGGAGGAGGTGCATATATGGGAGAGTTACATTCTGTATTTCACAACAGGATACTGTTGATATTTAGTGGTAGACCAGGGCATAGTTCAGTATTTATGAAATGTCTTGGCCTGAATATTACCAAAACATAAACTTTACAAAACACCCACACCTGTGGTAGATGAAAACTGGTTTGTTGGAACAGATCAATACAGCCGCTTGCAGTTTGGATTCTGCTTGGGGCTGTGACTATGAGGGCTCTTGTGATCAGTGCTTTCAAAATTTACCACTACTCCACTGGAACTGGGTTAGAAGGGAGTTACACAGAGCTTACCATACACCCTAGACAGAGTGGTGGTGGTGGTGGTGGTAGTGGTACGCAACTGTGCTGGGGTTGCATTCTCTTCCTACTATTATCACCAACATTCAGTGGCCACCACTGAGGTTTCCACAGCTGCTGCAGTTGCTCCCAAAATTCTGCTGCAACTTAGGTGTCCCTCTATGGTTTAAGAGAGAAGGAGAACAAGCACCTGCACCATACAGTCCTGGAAAGAGCCACTGCAGAGCAACTCCTTCCATCCTGAAAAGAAAGGTAGAAAGACGTCTCCCACCACAAACCACGGCTGCCTATTTTTAACACTGACAGCAGCACGATCAACTTCATCACCACTGCGACAACAAATAGAGGCTTCAGGGTACTGGCATTTGATGCCCATTGCCGCTGGTGGTCTTTGGTGGGCAAAGTCATGGATGACATGTAGAGTAAAGGCAAAAATACATATTCATACATGCATACAAACAAAGGCATTCAGAGGCGGTGGGGGAGAGGTGACATTCATAGGGAGAGGTAAGCAAACAAGCAGGCATTTGTATGCACCTTGGAGGAAAGGAGACAGGCGTGATTGGCTTGCTAAAGGCAGGCTGAGCCTGAGGCAATGGGGTAACAATGCTCCATTTGCCCTACTGGACCAGCCTCCCCTGCTGTGAGGGCTGAGAAAACAGCCAAGGGAAGCCACATCCTGTGGGCTGTGAATCATTGCAAGTAGAAGCAGGATGGAGGGAACAGAACTAAGGGCAAACATGAGGGAGGAAACAGTGCTGACAAATGTGTATGTGTGTGTTCTGAGAATTCAAGGTGGGGTGAGGATTTCCATTGGACTGTATAAGCTATTGTTTTGCATTGCACGAGAGTAAATGAGTACAAGTTGTTGCAGACTGAGGCCAAACACATTTCCTGACTGTGGAACTAGGTAACACCTTGACAGCCATGAACCTTCCCTTCCTCATAGATTTAAGGGTAGATGAGTTTCAACAATATTATCTCAAAAGGTCCATTCAAACTCAGTTTAGCTATTACTGACAGACCTTCAAGTGTTGTACTAGCATATGCTTCAGAAGGTTGAGGCCTCTTCAGAACATGGCTTTGAAAATATTTAAAACAGGAAGATGGAATGGGTGTCCTCCAGATGCTGTTGGGTTACAACTCTCATCAGCCTTAGCCAACATAGTCAAGGGTGAGGGATGTTGGCCAGTGTTGTTCAACATCTGGAGGGCTGCATTTTGTCCATCCCAGTCTTAAGTGTTAGAAAGGTTTGTTTATTTGTTTCAGTTTTCAAAAATATTCCTTCACAAATATTAAGGCTGATTGCTTAATGAAAAGTTACGTGTCAGACCTGCAACATAATATAACAACACATTCCCACCCCTTAAGAGGAGGGGTGTCCCTCTTCAAATCTTCAGACAGCCTCCAACAAGACCCTTGCAGTGTTCTTTGAGCCCTTGTGAAAGGGGGGGGCAGCCATTTCAGGAGTGGTGGTGACGTAATTGAGGAGTCCTTTTTCTCACTCTCATAGCCTTCCCCAAGTCTTCTTCAACTGTCCTGTATAATGTTCCGGGGTTTCTAGCTCAAAACAGTATGTTTGAAAGTTACATCGTGGGGCAAGTGGAAACAACTTTATTCTGGAGGCAAAACCATTTCTGCATAGTGCAAGAGAGCAGCCTTTTCAATATCATGACCTGCACCCGCCCACCCCTAAAAATCTTTCCTTCCAAGATGGTACCCTAAGTTGCTTGAATAGGCCAATGGACACTCTCCACCTGTGCCCTCTGTGCTCAGCATCTATGAGTTTTCAGCTGACATTCTAGCATTGTGCACCTCAACAACTCTTAATTGCAGACACACTCACCTCTGATTCTGGTGTTCCCCCGTATTGTACTAGCGAAATACTAGGGGTAAGTCCATTGGCTAGATCACAACCAAAGCCAAGATGGACTACAGTCTGCAGAGAATGTTGCACTGCTATTCTGCTGTAGATGTGGAAGCCCACACTGTGTTCACGCCTGCCTCCACTTACATATAAACTCTTGCTAGATTTGAAGCAAAATGATATCAAGTCTGAAACAGATCTCTAGGTTACAATGGAATTTCTGTTGTACATAAGAGAATGAGGGCAAAGTTCTGATTGAGTAAATGTCCAGTACTATAAAATCTAAGTCGTTTCATAAGAGGGAGAAACAAATACAAATCTAGAAACAGATTATCAACAGCCATGTTTGATAACACACTAAAACAATATCACAATGTTCAGAATTCTGCTGCTTAAATGTGGAATGGAAAGACAATTACCTAAGAGTCCTTCCAATTTGGCTCCTTGGAGCTTGCTTGTTCTCACAGTATTTGGGAGACTGATTGCACAACTTGTCAAAAGACAACAAGCCTGGTTACAAATGGAAGGCAATGCTAGCTGAACCCCTGAAATAGAGGACTCCCCATGCCAAGAGTTAGAAGGCTTTGTGGAGCAATTCTGTCCTTTTCTCCTTCATAGATTTTCCATGGTGAGCAGAAGAAGTAATTGGAAAACAAGAGAGGAGTAGGAAAACATTATCTGGAGTCCCAGTAAAATTCTGAAAATAAGGAGGGAGATGTCTGATTTGTCCATGGTGACCCATGTCTTAAATACACCCCACTTGGATTACTATAATGTGCTGTACATTGGGCTGCCTTTGAAATGTGTTTGGAAACTGCCGCTGGCTCAAAATGCTACAGCCAGACTGTTGATCGGGGCTGAGTGCAGGGATCATAGAACTCACCTCTTAGAACATCTTCACCTATTGCCAGTTCGTTTCTAGGCCCCGTTCAAAGTGCTAGTTATTACCTATATCGTACTATGCAACTTGAGTCCAAGGACCATACTTTCCCAGGCAAGTTCCTCAGATCTTGAGATATTCAAGAGAAGCCCTTTTCTTGGTCCTGCCATCCTCACAGGCACACTTGGTGGCTCCTTCCAAGTTGTGGAATTCCCTCGCCTAGGACACTAGGTTGGCCCCTCCCTTCTGTCCTTCAGGAGACAGTTGAAGACCTTCCTTTTAGACATGCTTGTAACAAATGTCTTGGGGAACAAAGAGTTGTTGCTTTTGGAAACCTACACATTATAGTCATTGTTGTTTTTATGTGTGTATTAAAGTGTTTTTTTAGTTGTTTTAAACTAATTGTTTTAATATTATATGTTTAATTTTTTTGCAACTTGTTGTGGTCTTAGTTGGGTTGTTTTCAATAATTTGTGAGCTGCCTTGGGTCCCCTCATTGGGAGAAAAGTGGCATAAAGCTGAAATGAAATGGAGAGAGAGAGATATATATAACTTTTAGAGTCCTCAGTTACAAAGCTAGATGATCTAAATGTTTGGAGAAAATATTTTTGAAACTGAAGAGTTCATTTTAAAATACACCATACTAACTAAATCAAAATAAAGTATGACTTAGTTAATTTGTCATAATAACTAAGCCATAATGTGGTCCAGTCTGTTCCTTCCCACAATGGCTCTTAAATCATAACAGAAATTGCTAGTTTTCCCTTTTTAAAAATGAGTTAGTTTCTCTTTTTTAAAAAAGGCCTTTTCCTTTTCAGTCTCCAGACTAGTAAGGTTTGGGAGATCACATTTGGGAAAAGGAGAGGAAAAAAGAGAACTTTCTCCCCACCCCCATACCACCCTTGATTAAAAGAATTTGGTGAAGAACAGATGCATTCTTCAGTGAAAGCTGGATCCCCTTCTGAGTCCTGTGAGGTTCCACACAAAAGTGAAGAAAGGCGAAGACAGTGTTAAGTGTCCATCATAACATCAAACTGTAAAAAGAGCTGATCCCCAAATTAACACTAAACCCTGCAAGTGTTGCCTGGAGAAAATTAAATTGCACAATGTGATTGGAAAAGGGCAAATCAATCAAAACAAAACAGCCACCAGGTCATGTATGTAGGTGTCCGTCACTGATCCTTTGAAAGGCCTGGCTGTTCTATTTTGATTGATCTGTCCTTTTTCAATCACATTGTGTTATTGGTGGGCAATTAAATTTTATGAGAAGTCACTGGTGGACGGCAGTAGTGGTTGAAACTGGAAATTGGTTGCCTTTCTGTACACAACTGCACTCTCTCTCTCTCTCTCTCTCTCTCCTTCTTCTTTTTTTTTTTTAACAAAGCAGGCAGCTTAATAGTTTGCAAAAGAAGCACTGGAAAGTCACACTTGAAGCCCATTCAATGGATTGTCTGTCTTTGAGCAATGGATAACATTACCAGTAATTTTAAAGACAAAATTATTCATTTAAAAAAAACCCTGAATAGATTAGCATTTTAAAGTTTAAGAGTTTAGTGAACCTACGAGTCAGTCAATTATAACTTAAAATGTTTATGGTATTTAATCTACTTTCCTGCTTTTTCTAATCCCATTGGAGAAATAATTCGTCAGTACAGTTCCATTCCTTTCCTACACTGGTATGAATAATGAGCATTTGATTTGCTTGTAATGGAATTCCATTTAGCTTGCATTGTGCAGATTAATTTATATAAATGACAATGGAAGAAATGCCACATTTCTGGATAACAGGAAGCTGGGATTTGAAAGGTGCTCTCTTTTCAGTATGGAGTAGTGGTCAAAGCATCAGGCTAGGACTACGGAGGCCTGGGTTCGGATCCTCAATCAACCATGACATTCACTATATGACTATGGGCTTGCTGCAATCTCTCAGACTGACCTACTTCACAGGACTGTGGGGGGAAGAAGAAGAGAGCTATGTACACTACCTCAAAATGATTCGAGAAGTGGGATTTTATTGCAACAAATTAGTGTAACAAATAAATATTAAGATTTTGACTGACCTTCTTCATAAACACCAGTCTTGCTTTTTAAGCAGCAAGTTCACTCATTAAAATAATATTAAAGTATCTCCATGGTGAGGGTTTGTTAAGGATGCTAATATCTTTCTTAATAAAAGGCATAATCCATGGAAACTTCTACACAAGCTTACTGAAGTATTCTCCACTGATTGATTCATCTTTGGAACAGATAGCCTTACCTAATTCTTGTGCGTTTCAAAGGGTTGGTTCTTCTCCACCAGTGAGAGCACTTCCCAGGCAGTACCTCTAAGGTCACACTCACTTGCAGAAAGGGAAGCAATTCTAGTTCCCCCTGACTTTGCGGCCCCTAACATCCCTTCTCTTCAGAATAAAGGGAATTCTGTAACAACCCCACAGCAGATTTAGCTTTACAGTGCCATCAGCTCTGAACATTCTTTGACGAAGTGCAACTCCCAGCAATTAATCAATTCATATTTTCATTCCCACTGTTACTATATGATAACATTGATGTGATCATTGTGGTGGTAGTAAGAGATTTGCCTACTAAAGTTTTGTATAGCGGTTCTGCCACAAGCCTGTGAATACCAACAACATCTAAAGTTTAAGTGATACATAAATAGAGAACATACGTTATTCTTCCTTACAGTACATTGCCTAGAAGTGAACATTTTAAATGAACACCACATTATGAGACATTACAAGTTCACACACAAATCCCTATCCATGTGCCTGCCTAGAACGTAACATGCCTCCAGGTTTATGTATGTTGTTATCCTAACTGCATATACACAATAGAAAATGCAACAGGAAATGCACCACATTCCTGAATCCAATGTACCAAAATGGCCTCTTCTAGGAAGGGGAAAAAATCAGTAGCAGAAATCCCCATATATTTAATAAAAATGGGTTCAGTATCTCAAATAGACACTAAAAAAGGAAAGGAAAGGAAAATGAACCCTCATGAAGTGCTTTTATAAAATAAAAAAATAACATCCAAATTAACAGTAGCTGCCATTTGGAACACATATTCAAGCTCTTTTTATTTTTATAAATGGCAGTGTTTTCTTGTAAGCTGTACTGGGCCACAGGCAGGTAGGCAGACAGGCAAACAGATGCATATTTACACATACACTTTCTGTCATTTAAAAAAAAACCTCCTGAAAATTGTTCCGTACCCTGTTATATATGTTCGGTTTACCTCAGAATTTCGCATGACCCTGAACTTGCTTTTACTGGGAATCTGCAGTCTCTCTCACAGCCCTCCTCCTCCTCCTCCTCCTCCTGCAGGCAATTGGCTCTTGTCAGGGTTCCAGACAAGCATCCTCCAGCACAATGCCGTGCGAAGCTCATGTTCCCTACCCACAATGCCCCCTGGCTCAGAGAGCAGCACTTTTCCCAGGCAAGCAGTGCTCCCAGGCCCAAGCAGACTAGCTTCAACCTAATGAGCTGTAAGCCAGGGACTCTTCCCAGCCTTTCCAGTTCATGACAGGGACTGAGGGAAGGATCACCAGCCTGCCAGTGAGCTATAAAAAATACTGTACTTGCTCCTAATAAACCCAAAGGATGTGCTGCCACTCTTGCACATGACAATTTTAGGTCATCCTCTGAACTATGCCTCTGGATAAAGAGCAAAGTATAAAGAAAATAGATAGTGCAGATAAGCCTTGTTATGGTACAGGTCCACCCAGTAACAGAAAGTAAATGCTTGTCTAAAGTATATAAACACTGAATTGCTGGGAGCAGAGCAGGGAAAGGGGGAGAAGGCCTAGAGGAGGTGGTCTTTGGACCTCTTCACTGGCTCTTCGAGATAAGGAGTTTCTAACTGGAGAAGTGTCTCCCTCCCCTGCACCCCATATCAAGCTACCTATAGCATAACCTGAGCCCTGAAATTATTTACAAAACATCTTTGCTGGCACATTCTTCAGATCACTTAACACATTTTACCCCTTAATGCATTGTAATAACCTATAATCAAGATGGTTTAAAAACATAGAGTGGTGTTTTCCCCCCTCTCTCTTCACACTTGCATTGCCTGTTAAGATCTAGCTTGTTGGTTATTATAACCTGTTTTAGTGATGCTAAATACAAACATTGGAGAGGGTAGTTAGATTAATTAACCTGGAATAAAAGAGTGCCATCTTGTCATGTGACCTAGGACATGATTTGACTCCCATGTTGCTGTAAACCTGAAGGAGAAAATCTCTCTTTATAAGGCCAGAAATCAAACTATTACATAGAGTGAAAAGGGGTATAGGCTGCCTGATTAAGATAAATACAGAATATGCCCTGTTGATGGCTAGGTATCAAAAAATGATATTCCTGTGAGATTCACACATTCCCATACATATCCAAGATAAGGAAATATAGTGAAAGACAGCTGATCCTCAGATGAAATTGTGTTGTCAAGAATTAGCAGTTGAATTTTATGCAACTTCATTCAGAAGGAAGTTGCATTGATTTCAGTGGTTCTTATGCCCAAATAAAACAGGATAGGATTACAGGCTAGGTTAAGAAGCATCCTCTCTAACCTGATGCAGTTAAATGAACATTAAGTGTTGCCTTTATTTCTTTGAAATGTGCTCTGTGTATTGCTGATTTCCTCAGTGTTTGCTATCTATTTATATGCATTTAATATTACCCTGTGTATAAAATGTGTTGTCTCTCTATGAAATAACATTAAAATGGATTAAGAGAAATAAATAGCTAGCCAAGCAGTGCTGACTGTTTAAAACACCACTTTTTGTTGAGATCAAAAAGCCGTGTTGTTTTTTTCCCACTCTGTGAAAAATGTATCCATATAAAATCTTGCATCTTTATTTCTGCTTGCATTAAGTGTGTGTGTGTGTGTGTGTGTGTGTGTGTGTGTGTGTTTGTGTACGCGTCCTAATTAAAGCCCATGTTATGCCTTGCCTGTTGAGCTCTCCTGCATTTGTCAATGGAAGCACTTTATGCATCCAGATGCTTCAACAGAGCTAGCAAACTAGTATCTATGTCCAAGTAAGCACAATTGCGCCAAGTTACAGAAAAAGCAATATTTGTTTACATGGCACATTGAGCAGAAGAAAAAGGCTCTCCTCTGTTTTTTTACAAAGGCAGCTTGTAGTGCCTTCCCTTTGATTCCTAGCTCTCTGTGCATTGCCTTTTTACACATCATCCGTCTGTTCTTCATTGCAACATTGTAGGTAACAGCTGGGCCACAATGAGCCTACTTCATCGATGTGGGAATGTTTATATTTAACTGCCAATGACTCAAGGCCTTCAGCTTTCAGTAGCCTGTCACAGTTTGCATTGTTGGGGCCCCGGTTAACTTCTCTTTCCTAATTATTTTTTGACAGGCTCCTCTCCACCTTCTCCCGCACTTGTGCAAAACCACTGAAATATTCACCACTTCAGAAGTTCATTGGGAAATTATGCTGAGAAGGTGCTTTGTGAAAGCACTCGAGGAGGTCATATTCTTAGAGAGCTTGCTCTTGTTGTAGAAAAACAGTTTAACAGTTTAAAAAGAAAAACTATTTGAGGCTGCAGTCTTGCAACCAAATAGCCCAAGTTAATCTCAATTAGATTTTAACTGGATTTATCTGAAGATAAGTGATTTCAGGATTGCAGCCTCACTGAAGTAGAAAATCCAAATCTTTCTACAAATCCACGTTTATCCCACAAAATCCAAAGTGCAGAACTGCCATAAAAGTTAACTAGATTTTCCCCCTATTAAATAAACTCTTCCTTTCTGTATACTTCTGTGTAACATGAAAAATTCCCTTTTTATATTACACAGCTAGACTTCCATACATAATTCTGATGTTACAGCAGTCTGTTAACCTTTCACCTGAAGTTCCAAACTGAGCTATAATCACTATAAAATATACTTCTTGATGCCCTTCAATATTTTAAACTGAAAACAATGTCAATGTAAGACCTGTCTGTATGTAAAAAAAAAAAAAGTTAAAACCTAACAAGGAACAAAATTTGCCACACAACACTATAAGGTTAAAAAGAAAATAGTATAATAAAGGAAATACAAAGGCTTTGGCATGGTTTTTACAATCAACAATGGTTAATTTTGATATGTCGTTGTGAACAACTTCAAAACACTTAAGTTTAAAACTCTTGCAAGCACTTTTAATTGATTAGGAATGAATTCTAGATGCACAAAAATGATTGGACTGTGAACAGTAGTACAACTATAGCTAAGAACAATTAACTTTTGCCGACCAAAAAAGAAACGTTTGATGCATGAAAATGTGTATAAAACATCTATAGAATATTCTTGTCAAATATAAACGAAATTAACTTTATTATAGAAATCATTCTGGGAGATTTCTAGGGAAGACAAATACTTACATTTTGACATAAAACAAATTGGATTATATCGAAGACACAATCTACCCTTTTCCTATCAACTTTTCTTCTTTGAAGTTCTCTCTTAACCCTTTGTTTGCACATAAGCATCATCTGTTAATATCCTTTGGAAATCCCAACAGATATTTTTCTCACAGAAATCTAGTGTGTATTGTTCCAGGTTGAATTATATGCAATGGAATGATACAAACTTGGAGTCTCAGTCTGAAATCTATGAACAGCTTGGTAGAAGTATTCGATATAGCTTGATAAAACTCTTAATTCGTGGCAAAGCTTGTTGATCATGGCTTCCTTTTTTTCCAAAAAAAACAAACAAACAAAAAAAAACAACTTCATGACCAACACAAAAGCAAACATCCATTCAGTCTACATTGTTCTTTTTTCATTATAACATACAAATGCCCATTTACAAATAATACACCAAAATGAATAAAAGTTTGGATACCAAAATGAAGATTTGTTCCAACTGATATAGCGCCTTCCATATACAAAGGTCCATGTTAAAGTCCTTCTCCTTGTGCTGTGTTGTAGGGAACAGTTGTAGTACAGAAGTACTTTGAAAGCCATTCTTCTTTTAGAAAAGACAGCTGAACCTCCAACTGTTGTCCATATAGCAATTTACAAAATCAACACATGGTTTACTGTAATCTTGGCCAATACTGAGACATGTCAGGTTCACTACCGGGAACTTGAACAGGAACCGACACTCCAGGGGAAATAAGACCTTTAAATGAGAGAGAAAAGGGAAAACAATTACACACATAGACATGTACATACCTGCATCCATATCCTGCATATCTACATACCCTTTGTTTAAGAGCTTTTAAAAGAGTACACCTAAAAAATTCTGACCTTCTGCAATCAATCAGTAATTATACATAGAACATAAATTCAGCACTTGAATTCATTGCTAGGAATGTACAATATTTACATCAATCTAGAAGAATAGCTGACCTGGAAATGTTATTTAATAAAGAGATTAAAGAGTGCCTTCAGATAAGAAGAACTGACGTGGTCAAGGTTCGCATTTTGCAGCACAATCCAGGCACAGAAGACCAGCACTTTAAGATGCTATTGATCTCAGTGGGAAATAATTAAGTGCACAGCTCTTTCATTTAAACCAACAGAACTTTCAAGTGCTGAAATCTGCTTGGATTGTTTCAACAGATTTCTATCCCTCTGTATTCAGAAGATTAAGTATGAGGCCCCTGAAATGTTATCTCTGAGGCCATACTGGCTATCCACCCCTGAGGATGGACACAGAACACTGCTTTCTGGGTGGCTTAGAGTCTGGTGTGGGTGGATCAGGGGAGGCAATGGATATACCCTATCTAAGGCCCTCCTTGCCTTGTACCATCACTTCCTTCATCCTGAAGCTGCTGCTCTAAATATCAGCCCTCCCACTGGTCATGAAACAAAGTAAATGGTTTTTAAAAACTCCTTCCTTCTCCCTCTTGGCAGAGGCATTAGAAGTATCATGGCACTTTGATTTAGCAATAGGATTGTCCTGAGAAGTGAGTTAAGACAGACAGACAGACAAACAGATGTCATGTTCAAGTATGACTCATCTTATTTTAAGGTGAGGAAGGGAGAGACCAGCTGCACCTCTTCTAGTGTCACTTTCCTCATACTGAAAGCAATTCATCAGAAGAGGATATGCTTCTGTTTGCATGGAGGCTTCCCACAGGAGCAAAATCCCAGATTTTCCTGGCTTTCTTGCTCACATGGAAATTTCCCTCCTCAGCAAGAACCTCTTCTCTTTAGATCTTCTGCTTTCCGCAAGAGGAAAGCAGTGCCTGAGGGGGCAGGGTTAGGCAGTTCCCTGCTCACATGTTGGGTAAACTGAGGCGAGTAACTGCTAAGAAGGGCTAGACCAACTCACAGGAGCCATAGGCATAGATATGATACCTTCTGCATTCCCAGTCACACAGCTCCCCATTCTACTACCCAGAACATTTTTGTGTGCTGAGCTACTTTCACCCACAGAAGTGAATGGAGAAACACACAAGTAGGTAATTTTGGTGGGCCTATCAAACCACTGAATCACGACACTTTCTGTGACTAACTATTAAATCGATTATTTACATCAACTGAGGAAATGTTATATATTTGACTCCTTTCAACTGTACATTCTAGGTTTGTGTTGTTTATTTTAGTATGTCACCCTGTTTTATCATTTCCTAATATTAGGAGGTAATTTTACCTCACCACCTGCAAGCGCACTGGAGAAAACTCTGCACATATCCCCATAATTAAATACATACTTTTAAAAAAATCAATCTGGTATTCTGTTTTTAAATTTTTGAGATACCTTTTAATAAAAGCAAAATTTACACACAAGCTAAGTGAGCTACAGTTTAGGGTTCAGATTATAAGAGGCCTCTAAATGCAACCCTAAATTTCACTAAATTACACTACATTGCAAGTTTTGCATGATAAATCCATGTGCTTGGAGAAGTGGTGCTAAGGTCCATCTTAAACATTGTTTAGTACCTCAGCATGTCTTAATCTGGCCCTGTTGTTTACGATTTTAGGAGAAGAAACCAATTCTTACTTACCTGTTGAAGTGGTGCCAGAAGTGCCCATGGGCTGGCTGTTCATATGTGTTTGCATGTGAGGAGGGGTATACGTATCATAGCTCCTCCCATTTACTGACGGACTGGTAGGCAGCATGCAAGAATAAGAAGAAGTCTGGCTGGGTACTGGCGGCTGTGCAAAGAAAGTGGGGAAATTATGTTTGTGGGTCTAAATGTCATAATGTAACTATTATTTCTTTTCATCAAGTAGGACAATGTCCTCTTCATAGACTTACTCAGCACATATGCCTAGAGCCCCATTCTATAGAGCTTTCCTTCTCTGTTTCAAAGGAGGCAATGGATACTAGGTTACCTGGGGAATTCTGGGACTGTGTATTCCCCCCTCAAAAAAACCTTCAAATCTGCATGTCTCTTATGTTTTGTACTCAAACCTATCTTGTCCTGGCAACTGAAAACTCCAACAATCAGATGATTCCAAAGCACCAACAGGACTGTGGAACTAACAGTAAAGCACATTGGATTGGAGGTTAACATCTGCATAGATGTTTGGGATATTCAACAAAAAAATTAGGAGCGCTGATCTCAATGAGTTTCCCCATGTCAGCAGGATTCATGCTTGTAAAAGGAGGACATGAGCCCAACAATTCAGTTTTCAGCTGTTTCAACCAGTTTTGAGGTTTCAAGCTTTAGAGTGAGCAAACCAAAGTTGATACCCCAATTAGGTCCTCTTATTAATGGAATAGCTTCCAATGACAAAAATGTGATCTCCCCTTTTCCCCCAGAGGCCCCCAGGTCTCCAAATATCTGCTTTGGAGATTTGGGGGTCAGATTGTTGGGGCCTATTTTGGAGGGTTCAGTTGAGAGCAGAGTGAGAGGGGAGGGAAGAAAGAAGAAATCCATTTATGTTAGGTATTTAACCCAAAGTGAAAACATTTCCCCTCTCAGTCTCATTCAAAGTCTCCTCACAACTCAATCTAGCCTTTGGGAATGATGTAGAATGTAGGAAATGTGCAAGGTATTGAAAACCATACCACCAAAAAAAAAAAAAATCTTGCTCATAAAACTTGCAGTTATTCATAGTTTGTGATAGTTTTGGGCTAATGAGTTACCTTTAGTTTTTTATATCACAGTAAAATATCTGGATTAGCCAATGAATTAGTATTTGAAATGATTTAGTCACACTGATGTTTATAGAAGAAGAGTGGCTTAAATCCAAGCATTTCATCTTGCAGCAAAATTCTGTGCATGTTTACTGAGACAGAAGACCTTAATTTTTTTCCTCTGGGTAAATCAGGATATACTCCCAGGATTGCAAGTCTAAGTGGATTGTAAATTTATGTGATCTTCTAGGGTTTTTTATATTTAGGTAGATAAGTATGGTTATAGAGGCAAATATAATAAACCTGTTATTATCATACAACACTCACTTAATTTTTTTGTTCCTATGTCTCTAAACTGATCAGACACCCCTTTACTTGCTGGAACTGGTGCCTGGATATTCCAATAAACTCAAGATAATTTTGTTTCTAAATTCCTTTAAGATTTACAGAGATTTGAATATCTTGGTTTGCATGTTTTTTCTTGCTCCTCGGTATAGCAGAATACAGTTGTATCCTGACTTTCATAACTTTAATATCTTCCTATGATCTCCACTGCACATGCACAATAATGATCTAGGCCTTACATTTGTATTTCTTTCCAAAGCCAGCAACCCATGTGCTTCCAAGTCGTATGGGTTGGCAGTTCTACTCATTTTAACACAACTATTTAGAACTGCAGGTGCTATTCACATCCTCTTCTTCCCCTTGGGTATTTCCAGGGTGCCAATAGCCACAGTGTCTCATCAGCCAAGGTGTAATCCTGCTAGCATTTTAATAAGCTTTTTCTCCACACTAATGCTATACTAATGAGTTTCTCCAGTTCTATACATATTTCTTAAACAGATATTTTCCTTTTGCTCAAACAATTTTTTTTGCCATTTTAATTTAAATTTGTGAGCCTCTATTAATCTTATTGATACATACTTTGTATAACTTTATCAATTCTCTCATCTTTCTTCTTCACCCCAAGTTAATCAGTGCAAGACCTGGATATAAGTTCTTAAATTCTTCCTTATTATCTGCAACCATATTCCATTCAGGCAGTCCCTACAACAGCCCTTTTACTGTGACTCCTTCTACCAATTTGGAAACCAACACTAGCTGGCTTTCTTTGAAAAGGATAGGGGAATATGTGAAATGGATTCAATCTCCAAATTTGTGTTTAACGTGTCCTGCCCCCAAGGCTTGTCCTGCATCTTCAGGCTAAACAAAGTGACCTCACCTCAAAGAAAGTGGATTTCAAGTTCCAGAGGCCAACATCTTGTTCTGCAGCTCCACTGACACAGCAAGAGCGATGTCATTGGCACCAACAGACTGAGGAGTTCCTGCTTTGGGTTGTGTGCTATTTTGTCTCATTGCATATATGCCACATGCAATCCGTAATCAAAACAGAAACTCTTCTGCTGCAGTTCATGTTATTTGCTCTGTGCCAGAAGAGCTACATGACAGGATACTGACCATTCAAATTGATCTATCAATGGATAGCAAAAATGGTCAATATAATATATACTGTATAAACAAAGAGATTTGCAGAATTTCTATTCAGCACATCAGGATCACACAAGATATGACTATGCCTACTGAAATCAATGTGAGAAGATAATCAGAACTCACTTCAGTTCAGTGGCTCTTAAGCATGCCTAGCTTCCTTTGGCTCAGAACTGATGACCATAATTATCAACACAGAAGCAAAGCACACATTTGGACTGCACCCTGGGAATAGAGCTCGGGGTTATAGATTCCCAAGTAAAAGGGTATTCTATCAGGAGGTCAGTCAAGTCATTCTATGGATTCCCTAAGAATTTGCTCCAGTTTTCCTCTTGTTCAAGCAAATCTGCCACTCCAGGATTGGAGTGGTCTACAACCTGCCAATTCTGTAGCATCAGACAGCCAAAAATACTGACAACTTGTTTCTTAGAGGTCTCATATCCCATAAAATTGGAGTGTGATGAACTCATAGATATGATCACATCTTTTTATTAATCTTAAACTGTATCTGTTTCAAATTAAGTTGCTCTTGATCTATGGCTGCCCCATGTCCTTTACAGAACCAGTCTTTAGCCCAAAATAATCATTTAAAAGTGGAGGTATTATAGCCGTAGGTTTAAAGAGAAGGTTAAAGTGCACCAAAGCATGTAGAATTCTGTGCTTGAACACTGTTACTAGGATTTAAAAGAAATGTCCAGCTTTGCTTATCCAAACATTGGTCATAGATAGGACTAGTATAATTGGTCCCACAGGCTTAGGGGTGGGGTTGTTTTGTTGTAATCATTGTCAAAAAGTTGGGAGTCAGAAACTGACCCTGCTGATTGACTGCAAATTATTCAGAGATCTCTTGGTAGATTCTGATCTACCTTTCACTCATCCTGCTTTGCTTACTTTACCCAGATTAATTACCCAGCAAATACCCTATAGCCACTTGTCATTATTAAAGTGGTTAAAACATAGCAATTTGTGTTTCAACACATGATAAAGTGGCAGTTATTATATGCTACAAGCAGAAAACAAGATCAAGCAGTGGAAGTTATCCTTGATTAATTAGTACAAAGATGGAATCTTGATAAGGGGCCAGGTGTTTCCCAATTTACAGAATTAGGCTAACAATAAAATTATGAAGTCCCACTGAAAGTTTGCACATTACAAAATGGGGCAATGGCAGGATGCAGGAATTTTCCAGACCAGGCTTGGGAAACTGTTTGCCATTTGATGTTGTTATTCTCTCATTGCCCATCATCCCCTGCTGCAACAACCAACAGTGAAGGATGATGTGAGCTGTAGTCCATCAATACCTGGTAGGCCAAAAAATGTCCTGATCCAGCCCTAGAATTTGAGAACTTCTTTGTTAGATCTCCCCCAAAGTGCCAATGGGCAGGTTTCATCTCCGTAATCACTCAGTTCAGAGAGAGGCAGCTTATTAGTACATTATACTTACTTGCATAGGCAGGTTGTTAGCCATTGTGAAGCTAGGCATGGGTGGCAAAGCACTGTATGTGTTTGTTAGCGCGGTGTCTGTTCTGCCCAGCATTGAACCTGATGTGAAAGAGGAAACTATAATAGAATAGAATAGATAGACAGGATGAATGTATTAGTTTACGCTTCAGTCAGATGACTGCATTATGTACTCTAAAGAGCGTTTCTGTTGTATTGCCCTGAATGGATGAGTGACTGATCATTATTTGTCTCAAAGATTATTACCAGGTGTCGTGGGTTGTGGGATTGGTTGGTAGACACTTGTGCTGAAGCTACTGCTGATGGGAATGTGACTGGGGGTGTTGCTGGCTTGTCTTCTCTGATTCCTTAGTTTTTCTTCCCGTCTCCACTTTGCCCTCCGATTGGAAAACCAAACCTGCAAATACAAAACCATTTCCATTAAGAGTAGTGAACCACAGGTGTTGTCCCAGAGTGCATACATGCAAAGGGCTTGGCTTATCCCTTCTCTAAAGCTGTAATGCTAGCATGGTGGTTTTGCAAAGACCAAGAGAGTTGGTCCTACCATGTGGCAGGGTGAGGCAGAGGCCTCAAGTGGCAGACACTGAGGGGGGGGGGGGTGGAGAAATGGCAAAGTGTTGGAGGACAAAGCTGTACTTGACAAACAGCTTGTCTTCAGCCTTGTAGGCTAGCCATTGCCCACAGGTGCTGTAGAGCAGTGGTCCCCAACCTTGGGCCTCCAGATGTTCTTGGACTTCAACTCCCAGAAATCCTGGCCAGCAGAGGTGGTAGTGAAGGCTTCTGGGAGTTGTAGTCCAAGAACATCTGGAGGCCCAAGGTTGGGGACCACTGCTGTAGAGGATGCCCACCTGTCACAAGTACCTAGGTAAAACTCATCTGCCAGAGCAGGTGGCTTCTGCATATGGAATGAAGGCTGCCCCCCCTCACCCTTTGCCTCAGATATCAAAATATCTTGGACCAGACCTCATCTTCCTGAATAACTACACCAATTGTTTACATTTGCTACCAAATGGCTGGGGATAATCGTCTCTCTGCTGGTGTTACACGGACAGGTGGCCACTGGTAGAGCCATGTCCCCCACCCCACCCTGTCAGAAGGTCAGGACAAAACTTGGGGCAGCACTGCTGAGCTTTTGAAATTGAAGCCAGCCCCAGAAACTCCTTGTCTGAATCCTGGCTTGGCCGAGCCACCCTCTTTTTTGCTCGGCTGGGTAGGAATTTCTGCCCTCCAAATGGTGTTCTTGGCAGACAGGTTTTTTTTTCTTACCCTGCACTAAGTTGGAATGAACTATGGAATAGCTGGCAATAAAAGTGGTGCTTGTTAAATAGTTGGTCACTTTGGCAGGTCAATGTAAAGAGAAAAAACGGCTGATATTTCAGAGAGCATCCATAGGCATCAATTTTATGGATAGCAGACTCTGAACGTGCCCCTTGGGTTGCGGTGCCCAGGGATGGAAGGGAACAGTTTTTGGGTGTAGTCTATCCCATAGTCTCACCTTGAGTCTTGGGACTCAAGTAAAGAACTGGACTGGCCTTCCTTAATCTTGGCTGATAGTTGGTGTAAACTATGGGAAATGACTTGGAAATGACTTTCCCAAGGTATTGCTCATGGAGTGATCTAGTTTGACCTATGACTTAATCACAGCCCACACCTCTAGCAGCCACTATACAGACCTTACACAAATAGTTAATAAAGTGGGCCTTCATTAGTTCAATTTATGCATCTGGCCACTGTATTCCATGGGGGTGAGCAAATGTTTAGCCACAGACAAATGAGATTATCAGCATAAAAGACAAGTTTTCCATAAGGGCTTATCAGCTGTACATTCATTATGTAGGCACTTGCAACACATGTGTAAGTCCAGATGAAATCTGGATGAAACACTGTTGTACACTATTCATTGTTGATAGATATGTGCTTTCTCATCTTCATGCTGGAACCCATATAATTCACCCTTAAAAGATCAGCATGCCCCTTTACAAAGTGAGAAAAAGAGCAAGGCAGGGACGTAAGAAGGGAGGGAGCGAGATAAATATTGTCGGGTCATTTACATACCTGTATTCTTGCTTCAGGCAAGTCTATTTTGGCAGCTAGTCTCTCCCTGGCAAAGACATCGGGATAATGAGTTCTCTCAAATTCTAGTCAAAAGAAAACATTATAGAAGTAATGTTAAAAATAGGTTTCGGAAAGAACTATCACCTTTTCCTTTCAACTTCCATATATGTCTGAGTGCACTCAGTGCTTTAAATCTTTGATGAAGAACAGCTTCACAAAAGTGCTTGGGAACAAGATATTCTGGGGGTTTGTTTCCAAAGGCAAATATCATTTGCCAGTGTTCCCATGCATGCACATGTATATTCTTATTCTGCTGGATTGTGAGATTAATATTGAATCACATGATTGCAGATCACAGAATTTATCACAAAGGAAAAATCAGCAAGAGTTTGGGTCAGAACCTAGAGACATTGTTGTTGCTTACAATACTACTCAGAATAATGTGTGGAACTAGAGAAGCCTTATCCATACTAGCATTTAAACCTGAGTTAACTAATATATGAAACTATTTTCCACAGAAACTATTTTGTGGAAAATATTTGAAATGCAGACCCATTATAAACAGCCATGGAAGCATTAGGGGACAATTTGGGCTACCGGACTGAATGATGTCTGCACAAGAGCTGCAGGCTGAGCACCCCGAGTCACAGCCCAGGCCTATCAGCTGACCTGGATAAAGGAAGTGTCATATTAGAGTTGGGGATCTCATGACAGTGACTCAGCCCATGTAGGATGACCATATCGTGGCTTTTGGAGCATTTGAACAGCAGATTTCAAATGCTGTCATGTCATGTCCACTGTCACTTTTGTCTTATGGTATATAAGAGATGCCATAAGAAGCAAAAACCCTGCTGCTTATATACCGCCCCATAGTGCTTCAAGCACTCTCTGGGCGGTTTACAATTTAATTATGTAGGCTACACCTCCCCTCCCCCCAGCGAGCTGGGTACTCCTTTTACCGACTTTTGAAGGATAGAAGGCTGTGTCAACCTTGAGCCGGGTACCTGGGATTGAACCCCGGGTCATCATGAGCACAGTTTTGGCTGCAGTACAGCAGTTTAACCACTGCGCCATGAGGCTCCCTGAGGTTTTTTTATCAACACCCTCATCCAGAACTTGTCAGAATGTGCCAGTGGAGAATACAATATACTTCCCTTGTTCTGGTTCTTGCACATGGATGCAAAAGTGTCTGTTGGGTTACCTTTCTCAAGCGCTTCAATTTGTTCTTGGGTGAAAGATGTCCGATTTCTCTGCAGCTTCCTCTTTAGCTGGAGTCTCATCTGGGCCTCGTCTGAATCTTCTCCATTTGAACTGATGGAGTTAGTATTTTCACCCCCTCCTTCTTGTTGTGGGCAGCCATCTGCAACATAGAAGGAAAGAGATTCTAAGAAAAATTCAGACTGAATGGAATGCTGTCATAAGTATTATAGGCCATGTTTGGGAATCCCTCTTCTTCATCACATCCAAATGACAATACTCTGTCTGTTCAATTGGATGTTCATTACAACATATATGATGCACCTCTTACAGGTCATTCCAGATGACACTTCTACCAACATATTTAGATTTAAATCAATTTCCACCCTGATCGAACACACACAGCATGCTAGTTCTCCAGTCCATATGTCAGGGATGTCAGCAAGTCTTTGGGTACGAGTCCAAGTCTTTGGCACCAAGTCCCAAGTTCCAAGCTCCAGGTCCAAGCCCTTATTAAAAACAAGCTCTTTTCCCCAGAAAAAAGGGAGGGGTGGGTGGGTTCTGAGTTCTGAGTTGAGTCTGAGTCACTGGGGGAAAGAAAAATGAGTTGAGTCACCGGTGTGATGAAGTCCAACTTGACAGTGAATCCCGCGACTTGAGTCCTCATCTCTGCCATATGTCTAGCTGAAATTATATGTGTCTAACTTCCGTGGTGTCTTTGTTATTAATTTTCTATTGTGGGATGTGGAACTCTCCCATGCAAAGGGTATGCACAAAATCAACAGCTATTCTGAAATTCAGAGGGAGACCTGTGCACACAGAGCTCATGGTAAATGCATTAGCATCACTGGGCTGGCACCATGTCCCAGTGTCAATGGTTTGTGGACCTGAATATGAGGCTGTACTCTAAGAGCCCATAGTTTCTGAGACAGAGGAAATGCCATATTTAAAGCATTGATCAGTTTAGAACTTCTGTGTGTCACGGTGTCTGGAGTAAGCAGGAATTAATATTTTGGAGCTCAGAATAGTGGGAAACAAAGCAAAACACAAGTTAGTATATTACAGTTTGAATATAAGTCGTATTCAAATAAAAATATTTAAGCAGCAGCTCTTTACAAAATGACAAATTAATAAATGTATATTTATTCTAATAACATAAAACACCCCTCTTTACTCACTTCCAAATATAATAAGCAAAGGCATTGTTTCAATGAATAAAATGGTGATTTTTTCCAAAATGCCCTGCAAAACTCTCCTTCTATGGAATATGTGTACCTATTGCTTGATTTAAAATAGTGATGTACAGTATTTCAGATTATCTGTAATCAGTAATTCCCATCTAATCAATTAGATGTTGATAGGTTTGCAGAAAATGCTATTAAGAAACCAAACCAAGCTTGTAATCTTTTTTAAAAAATATTTATCTAGTTTTGATTTGAATTCTGCACAGTCAATTTCATTTTAAAGGTTGTGAATTTAGAAGTGCCTGCATTGTTCTGCAGTTTTATTCAACTATTGTATGAGTGTGCATTGCCTTGACACCTATTACAGAGCACAGCTGTAATTATATCATCACCAAGAACAGGCTATAATTGCTGAAAATGGAATTTTATATTTAGATAAAAGGACTGTCCATTCTTTGTAATGTGTTGCACCAGAGAAAAGTAAGATTTCTTTTAAAATTTTAACATGTAATTTAAAAAAGAAATAGTAGTGAGTTTGCTAAGTAGCTAAATGTGCTATTCTGCAGCTGAGTGCCTGGCATATCATTGAAGTGGTACATTTTTAATTAGGGCATTTCTACCACTTTTAATGTAATTTCTATCATTAAACAAGAGAAAGTTTTATTGTTTTTGCATTGCTGCTAGAGGTAAAGATTTGCTCGTGGGTCTAAGCTGTCTTTCAAAGTGTCTGCAGACTCTGAAGAACAGGAGAAAGGGGGAGGCATTGGGGGGTGTTTTATATACACCCCCAAATGTATATATATATAAAAGAAATGGACATTTCTGTAGAGGCAGTGAAGTTGTCAGTAAATTAACTCTCTCCTTTCAGAGTATAATTCAGAGTGGTTTTGATGTGGCTCAATGAAAATAAAGGGGATTCTTTTGACACTTAAACACGCCAGAGCAGAAAGAAGAGTGAGAAAAATAGTAAGGTGGGGGGAAAAATCCTAAGAGAAAAGCTCTTCTGTTTTGCTGCTTGGGCTCAAAAATGTATACATACATGTACACTTACATGTATATTTGTGGGAAATCAACTTTAAAGTAAGATTGTTGATAATCAGCTAACAATGGCCCCTGGCCATCAAAGCCAAAAGAGAATTGTGACAGGATCTGGTCGGGATCTTTTCAAACACTTTGAAATGTTTTAAAACCCCAACTTTCTCCCCCATTTAAACAGTTGGATTCATCTCCAGTGGTCACCATATGGGCGTTTGGAGATCTATTGAGATGACCACCAACATTTGAATAGAGAGGGGGCTGCTTTTCACCGGGACACAATGCCAGCCGAGCGAGGGAAACTATTAAACTCTTGGGGCAAGGAGGAGGGTTGGCAAACTTTCGTGGGCAGAATTTTGAGGACACAATCAGGCCGGGCCCAACAAAAGGATTCTCTTGAGGCGTGCAGTGGCCCACATTGTGTCACAAGGATCCCAGTCAACAGACTTTTCAGTGAAGTATGTTAACCTTTAGGCAGTACTATCATTAATCACTGTCCCCTGGGCTGGGCTACTCAATGCTATTTAGGATTTAAGAAAAAAACAACAACCACAACTTTCTATAGGAACTGGGAAAGAAAGAAAGAACACCCCTATACTGGTGAATAGGCCAGCTCCATACACTGAGCCTGTTTACTCAACACCAAGGGAGGGGAAAAAAAAAGAGAAGTGGGGTTGGATAGTGGAGAGAAAAGAGAGGAGAGAACTACTTAGCCAAGATTAGAGAAGCTTCAACTAGCAGATAAGAGTGCTAGACAAGCCTTGTTTTTATTTACTAACTAAAGTTGGACGCTGACTTTTTAAGTGTCTTTGGAGTAGAGGCTCTCCTGGATTCAGATCTGATCAACTCTTGCTCTTAAGAAAGGGGGAGAGCTGACTCAGATCCCCCCCCCCCAACACACACACTATTGTATCTGCATTTTCTACTCAAGGGTGAGGGGGATCTCAGGACAGATTCAAACAGCGTCTTTGGCAGTCTGATTTGGATAATTGAGTACAAAGGAAGTACACAAGAACAGATGTTTCCTGAAGCTATACAGGGCCAAGTCTTGGATGAAATATTTTCCTGGGTGCCACAGAGAGATTTCCAAGGCCCAGCAAAGTATCTGTGCCTGCACCACTCGCACATGATGCTCTACCCTTGCGCATTATGCTTAAGCAGTTGGTGCATCAAAGTAGTCAAGACCAAAGCTTTGGACATAAGGGCTAGGAGCGGGAGAAGTTAACCCGTGATGGATGATCCCTACCGATATCTCTGTCTGTCCAGGCAAATGCGTGTATGGCTTTGGCTGGGGTCGTAGTTCCCCACTGGCGTTGTCCTACAATAAGCAAAAGCCTCGTCGTGCGTGTGCTCTAATCGGCAGGCACGCGATTTTCCTGACACGGTCGTCGGAAAGTCGCCACTAGGGACACATCGACAACCTAGAGGACAAAATTGGCTAGAATCCGAATCCTGTAGCTTAAGCAGGTTTGGGACCGGGCTGCCCGCCAAAAAAAGCTCGAATATTGCACGAAGTTCGGGGTGGGAACATAAACACGCTTTGGGGGAAAGAAGCCCGTAGAACTCAGCTGGACTGGCTTCCGTGTGGGCATACTTAGGATAAGACTAAATTGAGGCAGAACTTCTGCAGTTAAACCTCCACAAATCAGATCTGGGGCAAATTCGGTTTAGTCCCACTGATAGGGGGCTACACTGTGTGGTCCAACTGATGGCTGCGTGTATGGCCGACACACAGAGGGACCCCTGAGTTAGCGGGAGCTTGAAGACTAAACTTCTGTGGAGGGCAACCGTGCCTGGACTGCAGGCCGGGCGTTTCACAAGACGAAAAAGCCACGATTTGACTTAACTGCTTTGTGGATCAGGCACTAGAAAAAGGCAACCCACCCAGACCCGACACCCCCCCCCCCTTTCAAACCAGTTGAGCGGAATTGAGGTCGCAACTGAGCGAAAGGAAGAGAAACCAGCGCGGCTCAAGTCCAAAGCCCCCTCCGGCCACAGGGGGCGGCTGCTCTGCCGCGGCACCGGGCCGAGGGGTTCAAAACACCCCACCGCGTGTGCAGGAGGGATGCGGGGCGGGGGGGGAGCTTTCTCATTTCCTCCCGCTCCCTTCCATTCCTCCCCTGCCCTCCCCCTGAGATCCCACCAGGGATGGGTGAGAGGCCGGTTCGGGGTTGGGGGCAAGGTCAAAGCCGGGGGGGGGGCATTTCAGGGCTCGTCTTTGGAGGCCGCCTGGGCCCCTGGCTGCTCTCGGGGCGGCCTCTGGCCCAGAAAGCCATTCCTGGCCTCCAGGATGGTGGACCATCCAGGCGGCGGCGGACCTGGCCGTCCAGTTTCTCCGGCAGCTCTTGGAGGAGAAAGAGAGAGAGAAAAAGGGGAAACAGGAGAGGTAAAAATAGGGCAAGCCATTCCGGACTCATCAACAAATGAAGCCGCTTTGGACCTAGAAGTTAGTGAGGGGGGGGGGGGGTAGCAGAAGCCTCCCCGCCCCCCCCCATCCCCAACAGCGAATGGCCATATTTTCCTCTTAAAGGCTAGTGGTAGTTTTCCAATAAAGAAACAAAACGAAACACTCTTAGCACTCGGTCACCCAGCATTTGCCGTTCAGCTCCATCAATGAGAAATTTACCATTAACCTCAATAGGAGGTGGATGGTGCGCACTAAATCGAGGCACTTTAAGTAGCACTTATGGCAACCTTTTAACCGGCCCTCCTTCTTCTTCTGAAAGTCCCTCTTCACAGACCCAGACCTTCCCTCTCCCGCAACCCCGAAAACAGCGTCTATTAATACTGTTTAAAGTTTTGCTCTCGAAAGACAGATAGAATTGTGTGTGTGCGTGTGCGTATGTGTTTGAAGAAACGTCAGACAATTAAGATATCTTTCTTCCTTTTAAAGAAAGACACACACACACACACACCCGGGGAGTTTAAAAAAAAAAGAGGATACTTTAAAAGGAATGAACTCAATAGTCCGTTCCACCTTCTCTAGACCTAATCCGTAAGAAAGAGACAACTGAATATGCCGTCCCTATTATCCTAAAGCTAGACCATCTGACGCTGGGTATAGGATTTGTTTCCAGGAAAGAAAAAAGGGAAGGGGAAGGGGGGAAAAATAAAAGACGCTGGGAAATAAAATCATTCCTTAGTTTCTTAGTGTCTTAATCAGTGAGGCGGAAAACTAGCAGAGAAGGAAAAAAAGAAAGAAAGAAAGAAAGATAGCAAACCGATTGAGGCACCTTTCAGCTGTGGAGCTGGGATCAAAACGTTGTAGCATCTGTTGAAAGAGAAAGTGTCTAAATCCTATAGAAGGCTTTAGTCTTATAAGGAGGGGAGAGAGAGAGGAGGCGGGGTGGAGGCGGTGGGGAGATAAGAAACAGTGTCTCAGTGATCCCTAAAACCACTAAATCACTGGAGAATTTCTCCCGGATAGAGATGTCTCTTTTTGTTCCGTCAGTCCTCTTGTATCCATTATTTTATTCACTGCTGCATGGCGTTTATCAGATTGAGACCATATTTGTCCCCCTCTGAGACCTTATGCTTTTGGAGTAATGGACTCTTAAAATCCAGCATCACAGAGGCAGCTCTGCGAGAGGAAGGCGGGGGGGGGGGGGCGGCGGCGGGGGAGGCGGACATTAGAGCTGCGCATGAATATTCCAGGGCAAAGCCATTTTATTAATTTTAATTTAGCGATGCAAAAGCTTTCAACGTGTTTCTCTGCTCCCTCCCTCGCCACATCTCCCTTCCCCCCCTTTCTTTTCCCCATATTTTGCGTGCGTGACTTGGGGCCAATGATAATAGCGGAATTCTACCAAAAAAAAAAAAAAAAAAAAAAACCCGCCCCCGCGCTCTTTCCTATTCATGTGTTTTAATTGTATGGCAAGTGGTGATTAATGGTGTGGGGGAGGGTCTAGAACCGTGGCACCCGATCCTGGACTCTTTTGCTCGGAAAGGCTTCAAGGAAACTTACTTCCCCCTAAGTGTGTTACACGGGACAGCCGCTTAATAGGTGGGAGGGAGGAAATCCAGCCCAAGTTAAAGCGCTTCAGAGACTGAAATATGTTTGGATATTTACTAGGAAATAATTCCCCAGGGTACGAAGTGAAGAATTTTCTTCCGGGTAAACATCTTATGATCGGCCATAAAAGTCGCACGGATATTGGCGTAATTGACTTAGATATTTGCTTTGCTCTCTCCTTAAAATCGACAGGACGCGCAAGTCCTTAAATTAAGCCCGCCCCACCCCAAGGCGAGGAGGCTGAGCCAAGGCCTCCATGAAATCTAGCGCAAGCAAAGGGCCAGCGCAGTAAAATGGGAAGGCGTGACAACACCCTGTCCACCGATCGCTCCCACCGAGCAATTTATGGGGCCCCACCCGCCCCGCCCCACTACCGATTCCTTAGGATTTGACGCATCTTTAAAGCAGGAGGCTGGAGCCCGGGGATCGCCCCAGTTTCCCAAGCTAAGACACCCGCGTGGGCCTTAAACACACACACAAACACACACATCAACAACAACAGCAACACCGGGGAGGTCCTTTGCGCTCAGGTGCGGCCAGTAGGAATGGCAGCGACGGGGTCTCTAGAAATTAGACATCCAGGTTTTTCTTTTGGGAGAGAAATCCAGGCCAGGACCCCCTGGGATGTCGACACTGCAGTACATCCAAAACCTTATCCTCTCTTATAAGCGAGCTGAAATATGTCTATAGGATTTGGAACGAAAAGCAACACATGCGAGCATCTGGAGGGTCAGTCTGGATAAGCACCTGGGGCTTGGACTCGACTCTGACAAAATACACGGACGGGGAGGGGAGGAAAGAAGGAAATATTGGCCCCACGGAAAAGGGTGAAGCGCCAGAATTCGGTTTTCAAGCATCAAAGAATATGTAACGCCCGCCCCATCCATCATCAGTAATACTGGAGATGTTCCACCTTTTGATTTTTTCTCCTCATTCTTCTAGTATCCACAGCGGCTCCAACAGAAGGAAATATCTCAGACTCTCTTCCTCGCCTGCTGAGATGAGGTTTCCTCTGGAATCTGCTGCCTATCGTGGATTCCTGCTGGCTCGCTCTCTCGCTCAGTCTGTCGGCCTCTCCGATCCCCGCCATCCGGAGGCTAGAAATCTTCCCACTGGTCGTTTAATCCCCTTATCTGGCATTGCGATCTGCGCTCCAAGGCGAGCTGAAGAAGGACCCTGGCGGTGTTCCTATCTCTGTTGAAACTGCTGTCCTTGCGTGCCACTGAACGAAATCTTCCAAATCTTTCCAAATCTTAAGGAAACCACTCATAAGGGTGAGCTGAAAGTTTGAGGACGCCAGTCTGAGACCAGGATCTCAACCAGTGGGCACCTTAAAACAGTTATGTATGGAAGCCTTGTTGATTACAGTGAAACCAACGGTCTTATGCCAGACCATTGATAAGCAAGTCCTATTTGGGCTTAGTCCCAGTAAGGGGGGGGGGGGGGTGTACGGTTGCAGCCATAGGTTTCCGACTGGGCTCTGACCGGCCAAGTTTGATAACTTTGGAGGTAAATATGTCTGGAATCGGGCGAGCCCAGCTGTGCTATTGGTCCGGGGCACCATCAAGCTGACATTTTGAGATGGCTACTTAGATGCCATGGAATCCAATCCGCTGAAGGGCATGGGGGTGCCCTTGCCCTACTCACATGTATTTCGGTACGGGGCGTGTGCCAGTGGATCGTGCTCAGGGCGTTCAACATCACAGCCCAAAATCAACAGGAAAGATAGTATTTAAAGCCTCTGGCGTCACTGGCTGAAGCCCCAGCAAAGCCCGACCTAGCTTCTCTGACTTTCAAGGCTGATGAAAATCGACTGAAATGCATGTCCCTCCAAGGCACTGCCTGGACAAGAAATCTTACCACCTGGGACCAGCTGATCTTATAAATGCTGTGCCTGCTTTGGTACTGCATTGGTGAAACCCTTTCCTGGCCATTAGATCAGTTGGTCCTATATTTATATATCTTTATCTGTACAATCCCCGGCATACGGCGGGGGGGGGGGGGGAAGCATAAGGTTTCCCCTTGCTTTCCCAAATACACAGGCAGATTCCATAGTGGTCATGATACAGATATATCAATATAAAACCAGCTGATCTAGTGGACTGGATAGAGTTTCGCCGACACAATATCAAGGTAGGCACCATATTTATACCCAAAAGCGTCCATATTCCGTCGGGCTCTACATACACGTACAAAAATGGCTTATGGGGTCCGAGCACATAAGGGCTCCTTCTTGCAACAGCTTGTGCCACAATGCGGGTCCCCCCCCCCTTTACTGGAAGTGACCACAAGACTCTTGGTTTGCTGTTTTTACGCCGCCAGACTAGCGCTTCTGCTCCTCTGGAGCAGGTGAGCAACCTCTGGTCTTCCGGGCTTGGGTAGCTGAATAGGTCTCATTCCTCGCACCAGAGCTACGCCTGCCCCCTTACCCAGACTACCATTGGGAGCACACTTCCAAATAAATAGGGCTAGGCTGAGGAGGGGGAGAGGCAACGGTCCAGGCAGGGGTCTTCCCTGGCCGAGCATTTAATTGCCAGGCGGATTCCTTCTCCTTTCCCCGCCTCGGCAGCCTCCCTTCCCAACGGGAGATCTGGGAGCCGGGCCGGCAACAGGGTGCCCGAGAACGCTTGTCTTTTCCAGGGTCCCTCCTCGAATGCTCCCTTCTCTTAAAACTGACATGTCTAATTGGCAAGCGGTGCCATATCGTGTCCAGGGGTCTCCTGTGGAACATTTCTACAGCTGTCTCCTTCAACTAGACGCTTATTCATGTCGCCTTAATGAGAAACAAAACGATCTCTAATGAGCAATTACATAGCGACAGAATTGTTCCCATAACAAATTCTTGCGTGTGACAGAAACATCCTTTGTACCAGATATTCCGCATATGGTTACCGGTTTTTTCTTTCTTTCTCTCTTTCTCTCTCCCCCTCTCTCCCGTCTTAACCTCATTTTGGGAGATGAAAACAAAAAGCAGGTTGTTGGGGAGACACCTCTCGGGAGAGACTGACCACCGCCCGGCGAGGGCCTTGCGTGCCGCGTTGGAAAACAAAAAAACACCCCAGAAGCGATTAAACATCTCAAAGAGAAGGAAAGCAACATCCTGTTATCCTCCATATTAACCCCTTGTCAGTGCCGAGCACAAACACCTATTAATCTTCAGGATAAACAGTGGCCCATATTGGCAAAGTTGGAACAGGGCTGCGGGAAGAGGGAATTAGCCGCCCCTGAATTCGAAGCACGCCGCTGAGGAGGACTTCCAGATCGGCTCCGACTTGGAGCACGCCAGTCTCAAAGGGAAACGCGAGCGCGCACACGCACGCACACACACACACACCGGTGGGAAATCGAATCAATCCACTTCTGTGCTTTTTCCATAAAGCCTTACTTTCTCTCTTACCTGCCTAAGAATCGATTTTTTCCCTAGCCAAGAAAAGAAACGACCAGAGTGGGGGGAAACCCAAAACAAAACAGAAAAAAACAAAACCGCGACAAAACTCTAAAAACAGCCAGCTGGGACGTGACCAGTTAATCAAAGGTCCTGGAGGCAACGCGCCTCCATTTCTTTCTCGTCCATCATTCTAGATGCTTCCCACTCGGAGTCACCTAATTTGTCAATTACACTTAAGGCGCAATCTGATACAATTATGTTTTCCTCCCGGCCTGTCAGAGATTTCGCCTCTCCCAGTCTTAGACTGGGGTTTATTAAACCTCATTGCGGTCGTGTGCACGCGCCTCCCTGTGCAGGGATTTCGACACAACGCGGTATAGGAAAGGTGGGATTCCGTCCCCCTCCATCCTCGCTGCCGCTGACCTGCCTTTCGCACCCGCCACCTTCCTGTTCACACGATACACCACCGGGGGCCCAGAGAGTGTGGTACGAAAGGCTGAGGCGGAGAAAGGCCAAAAAAAGAAAAGAAAAGAAAAGAAAAGAAAAAAGAAAGAAAGAAAGAAAAAGATAGAGGCGGAGTCACAAAGGCAGACAAACCATGGCGGGTTTTGCCACTTTCGGCTTTGATGGGTCATTAGAGAAATCGGATTGATCAGGGTGGAGAGTAGGAGGTGGGAGGGGGAGACTGGGTGAGTTGATCTTTCCCCTCCCCTCTCCTCCCTCCCCAAGACCTCTCTCTCTCTCTCTCTCTCTCTCTCTCTCCCTCTCTCTCGCCCCCTTACCTTGCGTTGGCTGTCCAGGAACCGACGTCCCCGGGTACCACCCAGGCCTGGTGCCCCACGTCCCGGTCTGCCCGTTCAGCATTCTCAGCTTGTCATACATTCCATCAGCACCCATCTGTTGCTTTTCGCTAGCCAGGTTGCGGAGGACTCGGTTGATCGAAGAGACCTGAAAGGGAAGCGACATTCAACAAGATGGTAGCGGGGATGGGAGTACCCTTTGAAAAAGAAGCAGTTCCAAGACAGAGAATCCACACCCTTCCTCAGCCCCCCCCCGCCCCCTCCAAAGGACATCTGAAATGCCTGGATCCTATTGACCCCCTGTCTCGAAACGCTCTCCCGAAATCATTCTTCTTCGCTGTGATTTAGGCTCTGCCAAGCGCCACGCACAGCATAAACTCTCCTCTTTGCTCCAGTGCAAGCTCACTGATTTGATGAACAGGACTCCTCTGGAGCAAATGGTCTAAGCCCTGCTGCCGTCCCAGACTGATTTGTTCGGCAGGGACGTTCAGAACTAGGGCATGAGACACAGATCCTCAGGCTGAAGACGGCCAGCCTACGGGAAAGCGAAGGGGTGCAATCGGAAGCAGACAAAATTCGCCCAGGAGAAGTTGAGAAGCGGGTTGCTGGGCAGCAATTTTGGGGGGGGGCCCGCGCTTTTCTTTTCTTTAGTAAGCTCAAACGATTGGTGATCAGCGAGATTGTTTTTTGTAGGAAAATGATCACCCTAGAAGGGGGGGGGGGAGAGGCAGAAATGCCCTGCGTCTTCTTCAGCTTGGGCACCACTGTAGAACACTAGGTGGACGCAGTAGACCAGCCACTCTGGACTGCTCTGCCTTGAGATGCCCTTCCAGTTGGCACCCCGCAGATATCTCCCCTTCGGCCTCTGTATTTGATGCGGGGTGTTCCTTGGCTTTTACCTGCCCAGAGCAAGTAGTTTTAATTTTCGGATTCCTAGTAATTCAGTAACAAAGTCTTGAATCCCGAATAATTAATAAAAGAAAATAAAAGAAAAGAAAAAAAGGAAAGAAAAAAGGAAGAAGGAGATTGGGAGGGGGGGGGGAAGGCTTCCCAAAAGTGCTTCATGCCAAAATTCTCCCCCAGTAAAGGACAAATAGAGAAAGCCCGCGCTGGGAGGGGGGAATTCTTAGCCCTGGAGTGGGCTAGAAGAACAAAAGAAGAGGGGTTAGGAACAACTTCCCGGGTATCGTTCTAGGTCAGGTAGAAAAGGGTTTCTGGAGGAACTTACGCTGGGTATATTATCGTTGGTACAGACCCCCTCCGATAGTAATCTGTCTCGGATCTCCCAAGCAAAGATGGAGGGGCACTCCCGTTTATACTGTGCTATTTTGCTTACAACTTCTGGAGTCGCTACTCTCGGTTTGCTACCTCCGATTGCCCGCGGTCGGATGGAGCCAGTTTCGTAATACCTGCCCAGAATTTTACTCACACAGCCATTCGATACCTGCATCAGGGAAGCGGACAGAAAATCACATTATTAATAATTTCAAGACAAAAATAAAATTGTTTAAGTATGCATTAAACAATGACAAGCTTACGTTTTGATTGTCCAGCACTTGGACTTTTGCATCTGCATGGGTCTATAACACAAAAATATACCTTAAATGGTATGAGAACTTACTTAGAAAGGTTTTCTTTCTTTTCTTTTCTTTTTTTTCCCTAAAAAAATATTACATTTGTGGCCCTACATGCTACACAGGTGAGATTTGTTTTAAATTAAAAAAAAAAAAAGAAACCACAAAACGGGGAGGAGGGGAGAAAAACTGGAGAAAAAGGTCAGATGTTGGTGGGGTTTTATTAGAGACATCATCGGACCGGTTTTCAAAATGTTTACATTGCTGGGGTAATTGGAGGGGGAGGTTGGAAAGATGTGATATAAAGCAGGAACTGCATTGTATCCCTACGCCAAATCCCTGGCCAAATCGTTTTCTCTAAGATAATCAAGACCAAGTAACTATTCCAAAGGAAATCTATGGATTCTTACAACGTAGTGTTTCATAATATTGCTTAACCCGTATTTGCATGCAAAAACCAGACATTCTACATGGTGGAGAAGACACTTTAACATTCCTGACCTATACACACTTGCTTGGATAATAAGCGCCCCACAGCCATCCGTGGGACTTATTTCCAGGGAAGTGTGTCTAGGTTGGGCGGACTACGTCGCTGTCATTTCATTCCAGCCAACTAATTTAAAACAAAGTTACTGCATTCATGGAAGGAAGATGGTCAAGCATCCGTTCATTGAACAAGCAAGACAGGCATCAGTACTGTATCCCCACGGTTTAGCAAAACAGATTGACTGAGGATGAAGTTAATCAGCATTTTAGCCCCCACACAGGCTGGACGGGGAAGGCGACAGCCACGGGAAAAGCCCTTCTCCCAGTTCACAGGCTGGGGTGGTGTGTGCGTGCCTGTGTGCGTGTGCGTGCGTGTGCTTGGTTTTCAAGCAAGGTAAGCGCAGGAGGGCGGACACTGGGGAGGCGACCGGCGTTTTCACCTGCAGGATTCGGGAGATGTCACACGGCCGAGCCCCGCTGTGGGCGAGTTCCACGATTTTCTGCCGGGTTGAATCTGGCAGCGGCCGCCCGTTGACAAACACGCCGCCGAGCTGGTTCACGCCGCTGTGACCTGTGAGGTGGGGGAAGGAAGAGACGGACAATGGGAGCCTCGGCCGGCTACCTGAGGAGGGGGAGGAGGAGGAGAAGGAGGAGGAGGAGAGGATCGGGGACACCCGGCAGGGCCCTCCCCCGGCTCAGGAGGCGGCTGCGGGGCGGGGGGGGGGAAGAGAAGGAAGGACGAGCGGACGGGCAGGCCGGGGGGCAAGCGGGGAGCGCCCCTCCAGCAAGCCACTCCAACCAGGCGAGGGTTTTTTCGTGTGTGGTGGTTTCGTTTGGTTTTGTAAGGGGAGGAAGGGCACGGGCACGGCCAGCCCCGACGAAGAAAAGGTCGGCTCTCTTTCCCGCTCTCAAGTAGGCACACACACACACACGTATACACACACATGTACGTTTCCTTAACATAGGTAAAGCAATACAGGTCAAGAACAACAGCGCCAGTGGCTCCCATTCCTCCAGTCGCCATCTCTTGCACTAACTGGCGATCGTCTGTCTCTGTCCGACTGTCCTTCCAGCGTTCACGTTTATTCCGCTATATTCATCACAGGCAAACTCAAAGCAACCCACAAAGCTTTTCTCCCCCACTCTCCACGGCTCTCTCTCTCTCTCTCTCTCTCTCTCTCTCTCTCTCTCTCTCTCTCTCTCTCTCTCTCTCTCTCTCTCCCTCCCTCCCTCCCTCCCTCCCCCCTCCCTCCTTCCCTGCCTCTCTCCGCCATCCAACCTCAACCCCCCTCCCCGCGCCAGCCCACCATTCCGGGCTAAAAGCCGCATCCTCTCTAAAGCGCCATTCACGCGCCTCCATCGCTGCCTCTCAGCCCAGAAGAGCAACATTTGGTTACACACTTTCCCTCCGAGTCATCCTTTCAGCCGACTTGGCAACCGCGCCAGCAAGCAAAGGCACGCCGGCTTGGGGAGAGGCAGAGGGTTAGGGGGTGGGCTGGGGGGTGGGGTGGGGGTGGGCTGGAGGAGCCCCGTCTCCAGGAGGCGGGGGAGGGTGGGGGAGAAGGGGTGGCGGAGTGGCACCGAAGCCTCTCCGGCCGGCTACGTGAATCCGAACTCGCCTGGCACCTCAGCCCCCGAGACGGTCCACCTGCCTCCCTCTCCCTCCCTCCCTCCCTGCCTCCTTGCCTTCCACCCTCCCTCCCTCCCGGAGTGCCTCCGTCTGAAAAAGACTCCGCCAACAGGCGCCTCCCGCTTTGCACCTTCTCGAGCCGCCGAAATGCCATCACCGCCGAAAAAGTCGCCTCTCTCCATTACCACCACCCCGCGCCCATGGACCGTATGGAAAAGAAGGGGAGGGGGAAAGAGAATTATTATTATTATTATTATTATTATTATTATTATTATTATTATTATTATTATTATTATTATTATTATTATTATCATTATCGTCTTCCTCATCCTCATCCTCATTATCAAGAAACCGGCGTGATCTATGCCGATCTTTGCCACGGTCTCTTTGCGTCCTCCCGCTTCCAGCTCCCTTGGCCCAAAGCAACGTGAGTGGCATTTCGGAGAGATTATCGAGCTTTAAAAAACCGGGTTCGAAAAGGGTCCCCAACCTGCAGCTTTAGGCTTTGGAGGCAAGAGTCTCCCTGGAGATGGTCTGGGCTCCCTCGCTCTCCGGGTGTCTGCCTCTGTTCTGCTCTCCTCCTCTCTTTCGAGCCTCCTGCTAAATTGACTCCAGGAGCCTCGGCTTCTTAGCAATAAATAAGCTCCAAATATAGAAGAGGGGGAAAATATGATGAGTCTCTCTGACATTTGTCTTTAAAATAAAACTAGCTGCACGTCAAGTTTGAGCTTAATTTCTGGAAATAGGCGGAAGTCGCCCCGGATCATGCATGGAAGGCTAATTGAAAAGATCAGTTGGAGCGTTTGTGGCAGACATGTCACTTTATGACAGTGCTCCGCTTTTGAAAATTGCATCGTCACGACAAACAGGAGCATGATAAAAACGACCCTTTCTGTCCGGATTTGGGTATCACTCCGACGAGATTGAACTCTACTCGTTTCCCCTTCGAGGGGAAGCGACTTTTTAAGGTAGCCACGGGGCCAGTGCGGACACAACCGAGGGGGCACACCGCCGCCTCGATAAATCCGAAGTGACATGCGGTTTGGGGAGCGAGAGGAGGAGGAGGAGGACGAGGAGGAGGAGGTGCTGCTGGGTGGAAGGGGACGGGGAGAGGAGAAGAGAGGAGAGGAGAGGAAAGGAGCGACTTCCACGTTTGGCGCGGGGGGGGAACACCCCACCACCACAACGCTGGAGAACCTAGGAGACCCACCCCCACCCCACCTCGAAATAAACGACAGCACATAGACGGCAGAGAGCTTGTCCTCTTCTCTCTTTCTTAGATGCACCCACTCATCTTCCACCACCCCCACCACCACGACCAGAAAGGGAGCTTCCGTCCCCGGGTTGCGGAGGAGGGCCATCCCGTGCCCCCTTTTAATCCCCTCCATCACCACTCATAGGTGTTTACTTCCAGCGGGAGCAGGCCACATTTGCCTCCCCCCCCCCACCCGCCAGCCTTCTCTCTTTCCCCCTCTCCCTCTCCCTCTCCGTCTCCCTCACCCCTCCCATTGCCCTGGATTGTGGAGGAATCTGGGTTGCCTGCTCTCAAGGCGCACAGGGACCCGATCCAGCCCAAACGAAGCACTTCTCAGATCTATTGTTTTTCAGGGGGAGAGCGGAGCACGTGCTTTCTTTTTGCCCGTGGAAACCAATGGCTCTTCTTTCCTCCCTAAAAACCTAGAAAGGTGGTTTGTTGGTGTCGTGTTTTTTGAAGCCTTGGCCTGGAGATCCACAGGCAAGATCTCTCTCTCTCTCTCTCATGCACTCACATTCCCTCTGACACATACTCAGGCCTGTGGATAGGAAGCCATTTGCCCTCATTCTCGCTCGAAACGTCCCTCGTTCCTTCCCACGTGTGGCAGCGAAGAAAGCCCAACTCCCAAGTTCCGCATAAAAAAAAGGTTAAGCCTTAATCAATGCCTTAATTTCCCTGGAGAGCGGAGGCAGTTCGAGCCTAGTGGCAATGATTATGCGCCTCTTCTTTAGGGCAGAGACATCTAATAGGAAAACATATGGTGTCAATTTGGACGCTCGGCACCAGATACACCCAGGAGTTCTTCACACAAAGCCGGAAGAGCTTGCCGGCCACCTTTCAACAAAATCCAAGCTTCAGCCGAAGGGGCTCCCCGCCTCGCACCGGCATTGCAAGGGGCAGTAGCCGGGTGGAGAAGCGAGAAGAGTCATTCGCGTGCAAGCGCCCGCGCAAAGGCATCCGCTCGTCGCAGAAGCAGGGTGCGCGCTCCGGCTATGAGCCAGTACCAGGAACATTGCGGCCTCGCCATCTTTATTTCTGATCTCTCTCTGTCTCCTCGCGATCCCTAGAGGTGCCGGGATTTGGGAAAGCAGGACGCGGAAAGATCCCACAAAAATCCAGCCCTTTCCAGGTCGGAAAAGTTTGGGACGGGAAGGCGAGATCCAGTCAGGAATGTGGTCTCGTAAGGGTCTCCTCAAACAAATTTACACAAACACAAACACACACCCCCGAATGAATATCTCATTCTCACAACCTAGGCATTTGTGAGATGCCCCCTATGATCTATGCGTATCTACTCAAGAGAGGCATCTCACGGGTTTGATCAGGCCTACCACAAACGCGCCCGCAAGAGTTTCCCTCGGCTCTGATCCCTCGGCGCTTCATTGGCAATAAATGCCACGGAAATCATCAGCGGAAGGGCAAAGGGACGCCTACTCCATCTAAATACCTTTGGCTCCTGAATCAGAGCCCTGGCCCAAATTAAGCCGGTGGAGGGCCAGCGGCCCTGAGCGCCTACTTACTTTTACTTGGAAGGAAATACCACTGAGTTCGGTAAGGCTTACCCCCAAGAAAATGAAATTACAACCACTGAAATCTGAGGAGACGAGGAGAGCCCGGATTATGTTCAAGAAAGGAAAGAGGCCAGACCAGGGGTGGGGTGTGTGTGAAAGTTAAAAACAACAACTGTGATTCTCGAGTTTCGAGGCTGGCTACCTTCCTTTCTGAGTAAATTCGAAGGGGTTTTGACTTCTAAGGAAGTAACTTTAGAACGCAGTAGTTTAAAACAGCAACTAGTTCAGCACAGTCTTTTCGAAGGAGCCTTTTCTGGAAAAGAAGAGGCGGGACCAGCCAACATTAAATATTTCCCAACAACCCGCTCTTGTTTAGAAGTAAACCACGTTGAGTTGAGTGGATCTCACTGGCTGTGTACGAGGTAAATGACTGTGTATAAGATTGCAGCTTTAGCCCACCGGATCTCCGGAGGCCAGCTTTAAGTATGTGGTTAACTTTCCCCTTGAATCGAACGGACTTTCAAAAGCATCCTTTGAGCAAGATTGAACCATGGGCCGACCCATCGTCCTGCATACATGAGGTGGACATTTAAATCTACGACTCACTTCCCCACAAAGGTGAGCAGGAAATTGTACTCCCCGCCCTAAATAAATATATTTGTGAGGAAATAAGTACCACAGATTTCAATCAGCGGATTTATTTTGCAGCTTCAGAAATCCGTGAGAGATCGTAGTTTTGTCGAACACTACGTTTGGAAACCTCACTAGACTTTAAGTATAGTAGGACTTCGAGTTTAAATCAATTGACGTTATCCGGCAGTGGATGAATCCGCAGCGGATCCATCCAGTTCCACTGACAACAGACAACAACAACTGCAAATAGAGAGTGCGGGGCTGGGGTGGGGTGGAGATTGTGGTCCGATTTTTGGAAATCCGTGTGGAATTCAGTCCTCAATCTCTTTGTTCAGGGCGTTTGCCTGTTTTCCTCATCCTATCACTCCTGATTTCCGCCCCAGAAGGGGGGATATTATGGGTGGAAGGGTTTTCCTCACGCAAAGAGCAGTCACAATAAGCCTTCTTTCAAGAAAAGTCCCACTAAAATGAAAACGACATGACTCCTTCTAAAGAAATGGACGTAAAGGAATCGAGTCCCAAAGACCGTAAGGAAGCCACTAGTTGGATGCTGGAAACCTGGTCTTCCAGACAAACCAGATGAAACGGACAAAATCGTAGTGAAATTGACAGAGTCTCAGTTATTCTCCCCAGCAACCCCTCAGCTCGCTCCGCAACCATCCAGGGCTTGTTGATCTGACGGCTCTTAAACAAGTATGGTCCGTAACCGAATTCTAAACCCAAACGCACACCATCGCCCGCTATTTCCTCAGCCACGGCCTCCACATTGTTGATTGATTTGACACTCGCTCTTTATACACCGCAGACGCCCGCCCTCAGATTCTCTAGGCCTCGTGAAAGCACAGAGCAGGGCTAGAGACATGGAAACTTTTCCTGACACATTTTGCACTTTGGCCTCTGCTGCATTTACGTTGCTAAAAGCAAGATCTGAAAATCTTTTCGGAGATCCGATTCAAGGAGCAAAAATAATTCCAGTGAGAGAGAGAGCGCGCGCCTCGGTTCCGGAAGAGACTGGCATTTATTGCAAGTAAAGAATAACCAAAACAACCACCACCACCACAACAGACGCGTCTGCTTCGCTGGAATCCGGCTCTGACGGCCCTTCCATGCCCTGCCTTCTGGACGGTGCTGGGCTTTATTATGACAACAGACCCAAACTGCGAAGCTGACTGGGGGCTCATCCAACTTTTCCGCCTTGCCAGCCTGCTCAATGCGGTTAGGACGGATCTCCCGGCAGCCGTCTCTCCAATTCTAAAGTCACTGGCACAAATCCCCTCGATTTCAGTGACACTTCCTTCTACGTCTCCAAGTTACTTTTTCTTAGGGGGGTGGTGGTGGTGGTAAGCTGTGGTCTTAAACTGAGGCGCCTTCTTTCAAAAGGGCTTCTGCGCCGCCATCCGCGTTCCTTTCCCCTGCGCCACAACAAGCCTCTCTCCGATTTTCACCCGGCGAGAAACGCAGCGGGTCAGCCACACACTTCGGTTTAACGCATCCCCCTTTTTGCCCCCAAGACATCCCGAATCTATCCAGGCCTCTCGGCCCCAACACTTCAGGGCGATGCACACTCCATCACCGTGAGATATGGGGGCTGGAGGGGCCCCCCGGGGGGGCTGGGGGTGGGAGCCAGCCAGCACAGAAAGAAGGCCAGGGGAAAGGATGCGAGCGTCACCCGGAGAGGTGTGTCTCCCAGGCCTCCCCCGGTACCGAGGTGCCTCTCACCTTCTCCTCACATTCAGAGCACTTTTCTCACGCCTGCCTCCCAAACACGCACAAAAGAGCCTCCTGCTCCCGGTTGGCGCGGATGCCTTCCACGGGCCTCTGAACTGGAGACAGGTTAATTCCACAGGCAGGGAGGGGCCAGCCCAGGTACGCGCCATCCACAAAGCAGCTGCCTGAGCGAGGCCCCTCCGGTCCTCCCAAGGCACACTTAGTTGGAAGTACAGTACGTCCCTCTGAATCGAAGGACTCTTCCCTCTCCCTCCCCCCGCCCATCTTCCAGGTAAGCTTGCCTCGGGTCCCGGCCTCAGAAATCTTCCCTGGGACAACAAAGAAGGGAGCCGCTACCCCATCTCTTCTTCCAAGAGCGCCAAAGCGCCTCTCTCCGGGGGGAAAGCGCTCCCTTGGTCGCCGCTCACCCAAACCACTGGGTGTTGGACCTCTTCAGCCCTCCCGCTTCCAGAAGAAACCGCTTCAAATATGATTAGTATTTTGAAAATGTGAAACTCTACACCTTTTCCCCCTCCCCCCGCCTCCCACCCCAGGATTCAGGTGAACGCGGTTCTTCCCACACCACTTTCTCAAGCCGGCAGAGTCGTTCAGTAAGAGGGCGAGTCACTTACTGTTCTGCATGGTGAACTGAGGGCGCAGGATCCCACGTGGCTCGCTTACACGGTTCTGGGAGAGAAAAAACACAGGCATAAATCAGAGGGGTGGGGTGGGGAGAGACAAGCTCAGAGGCAGTTCCGCCATTCTTGTCTCCAGGTACTTCCCAATCGATGGTCGAGTTTTAAAGGGTGGATTGGTAGGGTTGGTTTTTTCCTTTCCTTTCCTTTCCTTTTGTATATATACTCCCTCCCAAGTCGGACCCCTCTCCTACCAAACCTCTCAGTACTGTCATCTAATATGTTAAATCAATTCTTTTTTTAAAAAAAAAGAAGTGTGGGCTTCCTTCAGCAATATTGCCCTGAAAGTGAGAAGAAAAACAAGCGCTTCTTCACCTCCGAGGCAATGTGGAGGAAAAGGGATCGGTAACCATTCTTGTGAAGAAAGAAAGAAAGAAAGAAAGAAAGAAAGAAAGAAAGAAAGAAAGAAAGAAAGAAAGAAAGAAAGAAAGAAAGAGAAACGGAAAGGTGCTTCAGACTTGCCTGATTTATGAGCGGACTCTCCTCTCATACAATTTAAGGGCTCACACATCTGCGTAGCGCTAGTTAAAGTCTTCTTGCTAGGATGGAAAAAAAAGTATATTAAAAGTATATTAAGTTCTTTTTAATGTACGCCCTCCCCCCTCATAGCGCCGCCTCGCAGTTGGGTGCAGCATAGAGTGGAGAGCCATGTCGTTCAAAAGATTCAAGACGCACACGCACAAGCACGCACGCACACACAGAGAAAACAATAGAATACTGCAAAGTTTCCAGCACGCCTTATTGGTGCGCCTGTTGCAAGTCTAAAGAGTTCTGATCTGTGACACTTTTTTGTGTCTGTATTTACAAACAGGAAGGACCTCGACTTTGATTTGATTCGATTTTGCTGGAGTGAGCCGGCGGTACATCTCTGCCCTTGACAAGTTTGCACTTTGAGGACCAGGAACCCTGGCTATGAAAAAAAAAAAAAAAAAAAAAAAAAAGGAGGGGGCAGCCGAGTTTGCTAGTACTTTTTGGTTTCAAGGGAGGCGAGCATTTCTAGATTGCTTATGGGGAAATACCAAATCTGTCTTCTACATGTGCGTTTGCTTGCTTGCTTTAAAATCAATGTTTGGTATTACTTTTGAAACTGAGGGCTGGCGATTCTTTTAGTGGCATTAACAATCGCACCCACCCACCCCCTTATTTCGAAATGAGAGAGAGAGAGAGAGAAGAGGGAAGAAATCCACTTATTGTGATAAACTTCTTTTTTGGTCTTTAGATCTTCCCCTTTTTCACTGTACTGTGACACACGCTGTCTACCTCGCCTCAGTGCTTTAAAAAGTAAGATCAGGAGGGGGTGAGGACTGCCAGCACAAAGCCTACAGAAGGCGAACAATGGCCTCCATTTTACTCCCCTACCCAACCCAGAGCGCGAGACCCCAGCCAGCCAGGGCTGCCGGCAGCTTCCCCACTGGACGGCCCAACAACCCTCCAACTTACAAAGAAGAGGGAAATAAGCCCCCTTCCTCCCTTCATTAGGGCCTACCTTGACCCCGAGCCTGGACAGCCCCAAAGCCTGCTTGCCGTGGGGGTTTAGGGTGGGGCTGGGGGGTTACTAATTTTTTTTAAGCCACACTTTAAAAAAAAGAGAGTTCTGGTGTTCTTGCATGCAGGCATACGTGTATTTAATCCGAGTTCTTTCTGTTAGGTTCCCAGCCTAGCAGGGAGAAAATAGAAAAGTAATTTCTCGTTATAAATATCTGGAGGTAATTATGTTACTGGTGTGAGTTGTTAGGGGTTGTAAAAAGATACAACAGCGCAGTGGGGTGCTCAATTGGGGTGAGACAATTACAATAAAGAACCTATTCAAGAGGTTCTGCTTTTAAAAAAAAGAGAGGGGGGAGAGAGAAGCCAGAGAGATAGAGGAGGTAAAATAATGAAATAGTGGCAGCCTTCATTTTCTTCATTCCCTCAACCCCCCTTTATTTTTTGAAAGCTAAAAAAAGAAAAATACCTAAGAATCCGATGTCCTTTATTTCTGGGCTCTAATGAGCATTAATTTTTAGTGTCCCCCCCCCCCCCTTACATACAGCCAAAGTAATCGAGATCCAGCTTGCGTAGGGTGTGATTTGTGAAGTGGTTTTTCAAAGCTAACCCGTTTCCAAAGAAAGAAAATCAGTCTGGCTTTCTCGCAGCATGAAAGAGACTTCCAGTGGTAAATATTTACTCCGCTCTCAAGAAGCACCTGATTCAGAGCCGAGAAAGCGGCCTGGAATCGTCTTCAGAGGAAGCCGGGGGCCGGTTCCTGGAAGTTCTCGGGCAGGCGCCCCTTTAACACACCAAACACGTCTGCCGGGCCACACGCTCCCATACAGAAAATCGTTCAGAGACACACAGACTCCTCGCCGTGAGAACCGGAGAGTTTGGTACAGAAACTGGGAGAAAGACTATTGTTCACGCTTCTAGGCTGCGCAGCTAACTGACGAAATTCTCTTTCTTTCTTTTCTTCCTTTTTCAAAAAAACAAAAAACACACACCCCACTTTAGATGTATTTGGTGGCTACAAAACCGATGTCCAGCCAGTCTTAAAAGACCAAAAATAACAAAACTCCGTTGTTCTGGCGCATGGGTGATGGAAAGGGAAGGGGGAGGTCAGAGGAGGGGGGGGGGATGGTTGTGCTTTGCAACCACTTTAATTGCAAAGTACTTTGAGGAGCACCAGCACCGGCAAAAACAATCATCCTTCCCTTCCCCCACCCGGAAACATAATCACAGCGGAGTTTCTCTCTTTGCCGTTAGGCCGATCTTTCGGCTACTGCCTCACCCCCACGTATCTCTCTGGGTGTAAACCTCGTAAATTCACAGAGGCGGAGGGAGTCCTAAAAAAGGACCTTCTCTCGGGTTCCTGGTAGCTCTCAAGTCCTAAGAGAACCGTCGCGTCCTCACGGTGCCTGGCTAGGCCTAATCTGTGAGTCGTTTCTTAAATCTCGAAATCTGTCTCTAATCTGATCGTGTTCGGGATTTGATCCTCCTCTCCCTCGCAAACATAATTAGCTATCAAGATGACAAACGCTTACAATCGCGAGCCAAATAAGCAAAAGATAAACGCTAATCCATCGGCGTGGAGACGCTTGCAAAGGTCACCAGCTATAAAAATTTATTGAGAAAGACCACAATTATTATTTCAGGCCTGTAAAAAGGCACAACCGCCAGCCATAACACATAGCTTCACTTTGCAAAAGTTAACTACTCCACCAACTCAGTAGGCCTGAAAACTTTATTTTGCAAACCTGGTCAGAACAGAATTTCTCCCTGGCTTTTACCACCAAATTTCAAAAGAAGCGTTATAACTCTATATTTAAAGTTAATAGGTTTCCTTAAACACACGCTAACCCCTGGGAGGAGTTAAAGAAAACAGACAGGATTATTCCTGCACTCATTAATCGATTACGCGCACCTGCTTTTTCCTATGCAGGTTTATTGAACAGTAGGTGCCATTTATTTCCATGGGAGTTTTATCCCCAAATTTGTGTGGATGGGAGCACAGCCTGAGTGTTCGCAAACAGGGATGAGGGCGGGGGAGGCTTTACGAGGGTCACAAGTACCAACGTGACCCTGAATTTTTCCGGGACCTGAAACGAACCTCTAAGATGATTTTCAAGTCCATACACCAGGAGAAATTATTATTCCGAATATCCCAGTCTCTCTCCCTTTCTCTCTCAGAAGCAAGCCGGGGCATTTCCTTGTCTAGAATATTTTTGGGGAAAGCCTTGCTATTGATCAGGGCTTCTCCAGACCGCCAAACCCAGGAATTAAAAAACAAACACACACAAATCTCCCAGGAAAGAAGACCCTAAAGAGGGTGAAACGAAGGACTCGCGCTTCATTTTGTTTGCTTAAAAAGAAAAACGCCACAGCCCACCAAACAAAACAGTTTGCAGTCCGAGCCCTGTTGTGATCCGCTTAGGAAGTTAATTCACGGTTCTCGTGGTGGACAAGTTTGGGGGAGATCTCTCGGCTCCTTGATTTAGAGTGACAGTCCTTCAGCTCGGCTCAGACCTTCCCGGATACAACTACGGAGACCTGACTTGGCCTAGAATGTGACTCTCTCTCTCATTCTCTCTTTCTCTCGTCACGACCCCCACCCCCACCCCTCCACAACCTCTCGGCATGTCGTCTTCTTTTTCCATGTCTTTATGACCAGTTAGTTTTGATAAAAGACACATTAAAGAGAAGGAAAGGAGAGGGGTTCCTAAACGAGAACTCCTCCTCAACGCGCGCACGCACACACATTCATACACACGCGTGGGGATACAGGGGAGAGAGGGGAGGGAAGCGGGGGCACCATGCTCCGGTGAATCCGACTTCCTAAGAAAGCAACTGCTAAATGAGCGCCGAGCGGTCATAAACCATCCGGAACAGACAGAACAAAACAAATGGGAAATCTCTCCGTAGGAATCCGGCGTGACTCGATCGTGTCCGTGTATGGATGGATGGATGGATAGAGGGGTAGATTCAGATCTCCACATGCTGGGTCCCCCCCCCGCTTCTCTTGTGAAACTGGGGCATGTTTGTTGGACGCCCCTCTATCCAGTCAAAGGGAGGGCGAGCCTGCTGCTGTTGCTGTTTTGATGTGGCTGCTGCCACTGGCTTCCCATTTGAGACGCTCTTCCAGAGAGAGGGGGGAGAGGGAGGGAGAGAGGATATGTGTATGGGGGGGGGGGATATGAGTGGAGGAAGAGCGTGGTGGTGGGGAACATATAACTGAAGGATAGAGTTTGGGAGGTTTTGGACCGGCGTCTCCCTCTAGGACTTTTTCCCCGGAATGTGAGAAGTGGGTCTCCGCAAAGAGGGTGTGCGTAAGGGAGTGAGCCAAAGAAAGAGAGTGCGAGAGAAGGATGTGTGGCTGTGGGGAGGGGGGGGGGAAGAACAGAGAGAGAGAGAGAGAGGGCGAGAGAGAGAGAGAGGGCGAGACCTGTCTAAATATTAAAATGAACTGAAGGGAGAAGTCGGGAGAAGAAACGAGCAGACTCACCTTTCTGCGGCATCCTGTCTTGTTGTCAAAGCTCCTGTCAATAGTGTTAAAAAGCGCCCCTGATTTGAAATGATGGTGCCTTAAAAAGGGTTGCCAGTAAAAGAGTTTTTCTCCACTGAAGCTGCTGGTTGTGTGATCTTGAGTTCCTGGGAAGGAGACAGAGATTGACAATAAAATGGGCTGTCACTAACTGGAGAGGGAGAAAGAAAGAGGATGTGAGTGAAGTAAGCGGGCGGAGGGGAGGGGAGGGGAGGGGAGGGGGGAGAGGAAGAGAGCGAGAGAGAGCGAGAGAGGGAGAGCCAGAGCACACCTATGCTGATTGGTGATGGTTCAAGTGTATGAATGCAGGGGTGTGTGTGTGCGCGCCTGGGTCTCTGCCTCGCCTCCCCGGCTCTCCACTGGCCCATTAGCGAAGCCTGACCTCTGTCATCATCTTCCAGCAAAACACTTCCTCCCTGCGCCTTAACCAGAGCGGGAAATGAGGCTGAGCCAGGGCTCCCTTTTCAAACCCACTAATCACTCCACGCATGCAAATGCTCCGCTCGCTCCCACACAAAATATTGCTTTATGCAAAGCAACGCCAGGGCCTCCCAGCTGCCGATTGGATGTTCACTCACATTGCCTGGTTCAATTGGCCCATTTGTTTGAATATGAATGCCCTGGCCTCGCTCTCTCTCTCTCTCTCTCTCTCTCTCTCTCTCTCTCTCTCTCTCGGCCGCCGCCACCTCTCTCTTGCTCCTCCTTGTTTGGCTTCCACCCACCTCCCCACCCCCACCCCCACCCCGCCAGCCCCCTCTTGCTCCGGGTTTCTCTTCTCTCATCCCGGAGCTCAGCTCCGAGACTCCCGGAGGCGCGACGAGCGGGACAACCGCCTTCTCGCCCGTGTCGCCTTTGGGACACGGTTCTCCCTCGGCTCGGCTCAAGTCTTCCAAAATAAAGCAAGCGGGGCCTGCCTGGACTTTTTTGCCCCCTCCCTTCCCCCTCCCTTTTGTTCTTCTCTCTCTCCCCCCCCCCTCGAAGTGTCTCTTTGCCTCGTAGCAAGGCGATGAGCTCGAGTCACACCTGCCCCCACCGCTCCGAGTTAGGGCCTGGAGTAAATAAATAACAGGGCTTGGAAAAGGAGGGCCCTTTTCTCTCCAAGGCGATCTAGGGTTGTGCGGGCGGAGGGTTTCAGTGAGATGGAGAGGAGAGGAGAGGAGGAGGAGAATGGGACAGAGAGGCGAGTCATTTGCATTTAAACAGTTAGCTTCCCTCAGACAATGGAGATAAGGGGGGAAAAATAACATTCAAATGGTAACGACATAAATATTTGGGAGACAGGCGCTTTGTCAGCTGGAGAACGCCTGGAGGTAGCCAAGACCCGAGTTGGGTGTGTGGGTATTTCCTCCCCCCCCCCCCCGCCCGCTTCCTCCACTCCCTTGCCTCTTTTCTCCAAATATGAAGGAGAAGGGAAGCCCTCTCTCGCTCTCTCCACTGCCTGGAAAGAGCAGAGCAAATACACCATTTACTTTGTGTTTTGAGGGCTCTCCTTGAAAGGGCCTGAAGAGTCCTTGCCCAAACACTTCCAAACTTCTTCCACGTGCCGTTTGTTGACTAAGAGCTGTTGTGTTTCTCCCTCTCTTTCCCCATCTCTTGCAGACACTATAAGGGGGGAGGGGGGAGAGTTAAAAATTCCTTCGCTGCATGGTGTGTGTGTGTGTGTGTGATAGAGAGAGTGTGTGTAGTGGGTGTGAGCGTGCTGCTTCCACCAGCTTTAGCTCACTCATGCACGGGGCATTTTTTTTTTGGTGGCCTGTCCCCCCCCCCCTCCCCGCCTGAGAAACCAAGGGCCAAAGGAAAGCAAATGACTTTGCTGCTCTGACCACACACCACTACAAGTTCATTTGTTGAATGGCGGAGTATTAAGACACACCTCAGTACACTCCAAAGCAACCCCTCCGCGCCTGCATTTAAGGTGACACTGGCAGCACCAGTTTGAGCTCAGGGTGTCCCGCTCGTTTATGGCGAGTGGTCTGGGGGGCGGAGGGGGGGGTTGGATGGGGGAAGGGAGAGGAACTTCCACACATACTCACAAAGAGAAGGGGGGGAGGGAGGGAGGCAGGAGGCAGGGAGGAGGAAACCCCCTCCCGAAACTCCGTGGAGGGAAAAGAGAGGAAGGGAAGGCGCTGGATGCGTGGGATGGAAAGGGGGGGGGGGGGAAGAGCACGAACGCGCCAAGCATAAAATGAAGTCGTAGCCCCGCATACACTTGACTTCTCTTGACATGTGAAAAGTGCTAAAAGTCAGAGCTCATCAATAAAGTAGCTGGCGATTGAATGAGGGCCCTGACAACCATTGCATTCTTCAATAAAGTACAATGAGGAGACAAACGACTCTGCCAAGGAGTTTGCATGGGAGTGAAAGGACGCCTCAATAGGAGCTGGATAATGGGCTGCCAGGCCGTCATGCACTGTCATCTCCAGCCCTGCAGAGAAACTACCGCGGCCCCTAATAGCACAAAATGGGCTCTTAAGAGACTACCGGGCGATTCCTCTCTGGGATATGTGTGTGTGTGTGTGTGTGTGTGTGTGTGTGTGTGTGTGTCCGTCTCTCTCCGCCACCGCTCTCACCCCCGCCCCACCCGCTTCTTCTTCTGTTGCTTCTTCTCTTAACCTCCTTCCTTCTCTCTTGTGCCAATTTGCCTTGATGCTGATTACCACTAATGTGTGGGGCTGTGCTTTTCTGGGTCTTGCTTTTTTTTTTAACGTGTGTGTATGTGCGCGCATGAGTGGAAGCGGAGGAGGAGGCAAAAGACGGATAGAATTTAAAGTCAGGACTTCCTCCAAGGTTTCCTCTTTTTAGACCACCGATTTGAAACTTTGGGGTGCCCTGGCTCGTGCCACCAAGGAAAGTTGAGGGAGATCCCTGCCAAGCGCCACGAAGGAAGACGGGGCTTGGGGAGGGAGGGATGGTCTCGTTTCTTCTTCGTTTACTGACCAGAACTCCCCCCCCCCACTTTTCTCTCTCTCCCAACCCCCAACCCCCCATTTTGGAGGGGTCTTCTCTCCAGCTTCGCAGCCTTTCTGAAGAACACAGACCACTTCGGTTTGCTGAAGAAAAGAGAGTTCCGGTGCGCTGGACAAATCATTTACCCCCAACCACAAAAGTTCAGGCCTTAAGCAACCTGCATTTTCCTCTCTTAGATGGAAGTGGTTCTTCTTTTCTTTTCTTTTCTTCGTTGTATCTTTGTAATCGGAGCCGAATACAGAGGTGGAAAACTGGGGGTGGAAAACACCTCACCCCCAGAAATATTCTGATAGGATTTCCTTCTAAGTAGGTAAGGAACTTTAGAATTCTCATAGTAGGGATGTTGCTAATGATAGATGTGTGTGTTTGTGGCGGCGGCGGGGGTGGATATTTTTGTAACTTTGTTTTAAATAGTCGCCTTACTTTCTGTTCGGCCTCCTGCTCTTGGGCTTGAACCGGCCTGAGTTAAGTTTGGAGACGGCTCCTCTCTGCCGAAACCAAACAACAAACAGGGCGGCAACCTACGGCTAAACCCCGAAAGCGTTTTCCCATTCCATTCAGTTCCATGGGAAACGGTGCAATTGCGTTCAATAGGGGCGAGCTTGTTCAAAGTGTACCAAAGGAGATCAAAATGGAAAGAAAACAAAGATTACCAAGTCAATGTCTTGTTTGCCTTGCGGGGTTTTTCAGCAAAGAGTTGCCGCTGCGGGATAGTTTAGCAAAGGGCCCTGAAAAGACCCCGGCCTTACTAGTTAGAGCTATACAAAGCGCTCTCTCTCTCTCTCTCTCTTTTTTTTTTTTCTTCAAAAAAAGAATCTTGGAAAACTTTTTTAAAAGAAAAAAATCGCAAGAAGAATAGAAATGAAGGGGGGGCAATGCTCGCTTTTCTAAGGCTGTTTACAGCCTTCTGATCCTCTGGAAACGAAGCGAATCCTGGTCTTTTTGTTGTTCTTGTCCTCTCTCCCTCTTTGTCTTAGAAACACTTTTTAAAAAACTCTCCGAAGTAGCAGCAAAGGCAAATCAAGTAAACCAAGATACGGAAAGGAAGAAAGGAAAAAAAAAAAAAAAAAAAAAAAGGAGGAAGGTATAAAAGTGAGGACGCTCTCCACGATTGTTGTCCAGATCTTCAGGCAAATATCATTTTTACAACCATTCAATTAGCCTTCCTTTGGATTAGCACCTTCTTATATACTTCGCTTTCAGAATAAAGAAGCCGTAATCTTGTTGCTATTTTCCCTGAGGGCACAGTGGGCCTTGTGTCCCTTTTCCGCCCTAGTCCCCCCCCTTTTTTTTTAAGTAGGAAGGGAAAAAAATAATAAGGGGAGGGAAGCGGGTGAATAATCTGACGTCATTCTAGAGATGGGAATGGAAGAAGAGAGGAAACTGGCCTGAGTAAAAAGAAAAGGGGGAGAAAGTCCCACAAAAGATGGAAAGGGGAAAAAAATTGGTGGCTTCCAAGGTTGCGGATTTATCAGGATTTGGCGGCGGGCGAGAGGAGAGGAAGGCGCCTCAGAACCTAAACACGGCCGAAGTTGAAAGGGGAAGGGCGTGGGGGCAGCGGCGGCAGCCCTAGAGCGCAGAGTCTGTTTTAAAATGTGCATGTGTGAATGAAAGAGAAGAGGGAAGACGGAGGGCGAGGCGTGTAGAATGTGTGTGTGTGTGTGTGTGTGTGTGAGGAAGGAAAGTAGAACTTGTGTGAAAACGAAGAGGTGGGGAGGGAAGCGAGAAAAGGGGAGGAGGAACAACAGATCAGTGTCAGTGTGAGAAGTGTGTGCGTGCGTGTGCGATGAGAGGGGGGAAGGGAAAGGAGAGGAACAGGAGTGATTGTGGGTGTGAGAAAAGAGCTTGGTCGGTGTCTTCAAGTAGAGCTGGAAGAGGCGGGGCAGCGGAGGGGGCTGCCATCCTGTTCCCACTTTCCTAAGAGTAAGTCCAATGGAACGCCGCGGAGCTTGCTTCCGAGTAGACCTGTGCGGAACGACTGGGCGAGGCTGCCATCCAAGGTAAACCTAAGGCTCCTCGGTGGGACTTCCGTGTGAATCCAGCGCTCTGAGGATCCGGCTGCAAACCCGCAAAGACCTTTGAAGAGCTCCGCCATTCTGAAAGTATGCGCGCGCGAGAGAGCGCGCCAGGGGATGCCCAGAGGTCCGGGTGTGGAAAAACGAGCCTGCCTGGCGTGAGGTGTTACCAAGGTGTGCGCTGGAGGGGGGAAGAGCAGGCGCCCTTTGTAAGATTATGCTTGGAATGTCCTCCCGGTCGGAGGGTTTTCCTTGGCCCGGCGGGGGCTGGGCTGCTTCCAGACACCCTCGCCCAGAAAACACGACTGGGGACAACCCAGGGAGCTTTTCAACGATTACCTGCGCTCCAATTTACAGACAAGGGAGGCCCCAGCAACAAAGACGCCATTTTAACTCTGACGGTCGGATTTCCAAAGGGAAACGTTATTTAATACATATAAGATATACAATAATTAGTTTTTTTAAAGTAAATATTAAGAAAAATATGCTGATGATTCCGTCTTCCCCCTCCTTTTGGGTGTAAAAAACCCGAGATACTTGGCAAACCTCTCTGCCGCGGGGCTGGCCGGTCAGTAGCTTTGAACTTGAGAAGCAACTTAAGAAAGTTTCAGGAGGATCTCGCGGGCCCTTCCTTTAAACCCTGAACTCCTGCCAAGCACAGATCCGATAACGGCGGTGCGAGGAGAGGGCACGGAAATCGTTGGAGGTTGATGGGGGAAGTTGAAACATCTTTCTTGGGGGTGGATCGATTATTAGAACCGGTTTGCCTGGGGAGTGGGAGAGACCAGGATTGAACGCGGCAGTGTGTATGTGTGGGTTGGGGAAGCGGGGGGGGGGGGGGAGATTTGTTGTCTCCGGAGATCTGTCTTGACCAGGAGGGAAAGAGCTTAATAGAGAAGCAATGGGATGGCAAAGGCGTTCTTTGCCGGCAAGGCCTGCGTCCACCCTGCCTTTAGGACTCGAAGGGAATGGCCACAGCCGCGGCCAGACCGGAAAAGGAAAGGTCCTCCTGCCGAGCGGTCCTCTCAATAGACACGTGGACACTTGGGCAGCGCACCTTGACCCGGACATGTCCTCGCGTGTGAATTCGGCAGGGCTGTTCTGCTCCAGAAGCGCCTCCGGGGTTCTAGCCTGCGCCTTTTCCTAGCTCGGCCTGACTCTAACGGGCGAGAAAAGGAGTGGCACCCTTAAGGGTCAGTCCGTGGCGGCATCGGCCGGTCCAACAATATGAACAAGGATGACGAAGAATCTGGTAGCACTTGAAAGACTGACCGTTTTCGGAGGACCAGAGGCGACTTGGCAGATGCAGGAAGCGTTATCTGTGAACGGTGCGGTTAACGCAAGCGGAGGCTTCCTGCATCTCGGGAAATCGGCTCTAATCCAGGAGAGCTTCTTTGCGCCCTCATAAATCTGCTGGGCGTTTAAAGGTGCCACTTCATCGTTTTCCTTACAGCCGTGCCTGAACTTTCCGGGTTATTAGCTTGAGCTCCTGATGGAGTCGAGGTCTGGGCGTACTTGAAGAGGCAGGAAAGCGAGAATTTGAGGAATTCTGTATAAATCTTCGGAGGGAAATCGGGAAGGGGAATAACAGAACTAGTCCTCCGTCCTCCTGTGTATGAAAGCGGCAGTGGCAGGTGCATTAATCATTCCTTCTCAGTCATTTTGCCTTGGGTGCCATCTTTCCTTCGCTCTGCGTGGTGTACATGTACTGTGAGGAATGCACAGGTTTAACAACTGGAGTCAATGCCGTTTGTCTTTTTAAAATCACACTTGGCAAGTATAGGGTGATGGAGAGAATTACTGCCCCAAATAAGAGCCGGTTCTACCTCTGTAAAATCTCCTTGTATCCACTTCAGTGTCTAACTTCAGCACGAGCCTCTATATTTACATCCCAGAAAGTGAAATAAATCAATAAAGGAATGTGACTAAACCATATCCACTGTTTCCCGGTGTCATTTGATCTCAGGAATAAGTATTCCTTTATCCCGGGATGGAGGGGGGGGGCAGGAGGGAGAGAACTCCACCCATCGGCACGCCTGAGTTAGGTGCTCCTGGATCGTCTTGTTGCATTAAGATCTGGCTTGCCAACTACTTTTTTTTAAAAATATCCAGGAAAATGCTTAAAGTCTTCTTGTCCACTTCAGTCTCCCACCGAAGAGATACACAAGCCCTGACGTGTTAGACGACAACGCTTTTGCCTTGCGGACACCGAATGCCGATTTAGATATGGAGAAGCAGCGCCTGAAACCTCTAATGTGCCGGACATTGAGTTAAATGGAGCTTTGGCGAGTTTAGAAACAGTCTGTGAGAAGTTTGGAGTCCATTTAACCTCTTTATTACGCGGGGCGTTTTTGCAAGGCGACACCACCTTTTGTGTGAAAGAAAGAAAGAAAGAAAGAAAGAAAGAAAGAAAGAAAGAAAGAAAGAAAGAAAGAAAGAAAGAAAGAAAGAAAGAAAGAAAGAGGGAGGGTAGAAGGGGGGGAAGGACTCTATCTATGAACTCTGAAAGAAGCGGCAACACTCAGTGTTCGGAGAATTCTTCCCCTTCATCCAAGCAGTGGTTTGATATTTATGTTGATGTAGGAAACTCTTCAAATGAAGTTTCCAGGGGGAGAAAGAAAGAAAGAAAGAAAGAAAGAAAGAAAGAAAGAAAGAAAGAAAGAAAGAAAGAAAGAAAGAAAGAAAGAAAGAAAGAAAGAAAGAAAGAAAAACTCTTCCAAAAAGTGAGAAAGGGTTGGAGGAAGGAAATCACCGGCAAAAATCGCATCCTGACGGGCTTTTTAAACGCTATTGATTGGGACAAGCTGTTCAAACCCCCCAGTAACAGTTAATCTGCCTGTTAATCAAGGCGCTAAGGAGCTCAATGCGAGTTTTATTAGCGACTGGAGAACACAGCAGCAGAAAGGATCAAAAGACTCGCCCCCTTGATATTTGTCAAACCAGCCTCCCCCGCAAAAATATATTTTCAATTACAGAGTAATTCTTAGCTTATCATCGCTGCCTAACAGAAACACGCAGATGGTTTCCCAAACGCTGCCAGAACAGCCGGAATGAAAAAGCAGGGACAGACTCAGGAAGCCGCCATCGCCGAACCCCGGGCTTTAGCAAAAAGCAGAACTTACCCATTTGTAAACAAGCAAACAAACGAAAAACCCACCCGTTCCCCTTTTCTATTTACCCTTGAATTTGGGAAAGGAAAACAGGAACTGGAAAACCTATGACGACGACTGGGTTTTAATTCTCTTTTACCTTGGGTCCATTGTGCAACCAAAATCTTTGCAAGGGTTTATCTGGAGACAACATAAACAACTGGACTCTTAAGTGTTCACCACATTGCATCGCCATTTTTTTTAAAAAATTAAGCACTGACAACGACAACAAAGAAGAACAAAGAGAAGAAAGAAAGAGGGAAAAGGTTTTGTTCTGTGTTGTTGTTTTTTTTTAAATGCCCGACTCCCGTTCCAGATCTGGCCGTCCACCAGAGCTGAGTTTCAATTAAGGTAAAGGTGAAGAAATATTATCCCTTTTGCGAACATCAACGTTTTGGCCTTGTCATTTTTAATGCGAACCGATGGTGGTGGATGTCGATGAGATATGCATATAAAAGACTATGTGGTCAGAGGTAATTATGTCACAGCTTTTTCTCATCGTGACAGCTGGATAAACACAATCTCCAATAAACATCTCTAATTAGGGAGGAGGACCTGCAAGCCTGGGTGTTTGATTTATTACTCACCCAGAATGTCCATTTACCGGTGGAGATTAACAGGGACTTTTCCTCTCTCTCTCTTTCTCTCTCTCTCTCTTTCTCTCTCTTTCTGATGCCAAAGCACCTTAAAAGATTTGGAGCAGGGCTTCAGGGTCTGGGGAAGGCAAAATCTTACAGCTTGAATGGAAGAAAAGGGGGGCACGAAAGCAATTACCCTGCTAATCCTTTATCCCGCTAATTAACTACTTTTTTTTTTTAAAAAAAAAAAGATAAAACAAATCCAGGTTCTGAAGCATAGTGTAACTGTCTGGGACTGCAGTCCTAAACATACTATTCCAATCCAATGTGGAGTTAGTCTTAAATATGTGCACGTAGCCGATTGCAGCCTTACTTACGGAAAGGAACCTAGGGTCAAGATTCTACCTGAGCAGCTCAAGTCTAAGCATACTTATTCAGGAGAAAATCCAACAGGCTGAAATAAAAGTTGTTTTTAGGTAAATCAGCTTAAGACTGCATGCCTGGAAAACTGCGTCTTAGAATTCAGTTTCTAACTGGATACATATCTCCTCTTTTCTCTCCCAGTCTCCCTCCTCGCTTTTCGCCACAAAGCAAAGCAAAGCAAAGCACAACTAGTAAACACCAACGTGTTTCCGCACAAGTTTTCAATGCTTTCCAAGACACTCAACCATTCCTTTAATTACCTCGACGGGGAAAAGGAAAGGCGGGGGGGGGGCACACCTTCACACTCCCCCTCATGGGGAAGGCTACACTTCGGAATCCATGAACCCCCTGTCAATCCGGAAACTTCTAATGGAACTGAGCTCGACAGCGACTGACTCAACCCATAGATGCGCCCACCTCGCGCATCACTTGATAACATTCTCATTTTCTGCAGACTAAGAATGCTAAAACTGTAGCCGGGGGGGGGGGGGGAGATTTACACCTTGACACTTCCTTTGCAAATACGTTCTATGGATTTCTCCGGGAGTACCAAGAAAAGAGTTCATTTACTCGGGAGTAAGTCTCTGGTGGCTTGACTTGCTCTTCCCGGGGTGTAGAATCCAGAAGTTAGTTTCAGGCCTGGAAAATCCAGAAGCTGGAATCCAGATTTCAGCGATTTCGGCCGAAGTGCTTTATGGATCGGGCCTTTAGATAATGGCACTTCAAAGTTTGGCCAAATCAACGCAACCGAATCCTTTCCGCGCGCGCCCCTCTCCTTTTTTCCGCCCCTCCAGCTTTTCAGTTTGGCTGACACAGCAGCAACAGCAACGACAGCAGCAACTGCAGAGAAAGCACAAGCGGCAGCCAAAGCAGCGGCCAGAGCCAGGAGAGATGGCTAGCAAGGTGGATGGCAGGTTTTACCTTGTTGGGTGCTGGGTGTTTGGGTGTCCCGAAGGTGGTGCCCCAACGGGCAAGGTCTCTTGGCTCGTCTAGGCTCAGCAGTAGCCGCCGCCGCCGCCGCCAGCCAAGCTATGCAGGACTGGGAGCGGATTTGCGAGGCTCCCAAAGACAAACCCAGCGCGGCCAAAGGGGACCAAACACGTGGATCTTTCAAAAGAGGCCCGCCCTTGGGAAGCGCCAAGCCAGGCTCCAGGTCGGAAGGAAGGGGGGGGGGACGACGACAACAACAACAACACCCTAACCAACCACAACAGCCCCCAAATCCGCCCTCCGCCCGAGGTTTGCTCGGCTCTGCCCTGCCCTGCCCCAAACAGCCAGCCTGCCCGGTCCTCCCACTCCCCACCCGCACCTCCCCGGGTTGCAGAGTCCTTCCAATTGCCGGAGAGAAGCCCAGGAGGCGAGCAGGGTTAGCCGGAGCCCCAGCCTGTAATCCGAAGCCCCTTTTCGTTCTACCTCAGTGGAAATCGTTAATTATCAGGTCTTCCCAAGGAAAGCTCAAATCACACGGTCTGGGGATTGAAAATGCTACCGGGCTATGCCGGCCGCATTCTCTCCTCTCTCTGCCTGAAGTTCGGAGCATCCAGTCGAGGGCTGAGCTCCTGTGGACCGACTTGTTTGCATCCCCACCCCAGAATTTACACAAACACACCCCTGGCACGAAGTGGAGCCCAGGCTTCCAACTGGGCACTTTAAGCTTCTCGGCGACCCTCCGGCCGCCTGCTCCTTCCACGGCGGTCCTTTTTCCACCTGTTGTGCCCTTTCTGCGACACTCCGCCAGCCTACCGGACCCCGTGTCGCCCAGCCTTGACCCTGTTGCCTACCGGCCGTTCACACTCTGCCCAGGTTCTTCGCCCCTAACGCGGGACAGCTCGCAAACAGGGAAGGACTGGAACCGAGCAAAGAGAACCCTCCGCAGAAAAGGATTTGACAAGTTCCCCGCCTGGGTTGTTGGGTGAGCGAGTGCCAGGAAAGCGAATACATCTGCATGGCAGAGCCAGAGGGAGAGCGAGAGCGAAGGGAGAAGAAAGCGAAAATCCAGAAGAGGTAATAAATTCGGAAGTCAAATTGCAGAGGCAAAGGTTTTAGGAGAAATTCGGTAACTCCCCAAAACAACTGGATAAAGAGCATCAAATATTTACCTGTTAGAGAGAAGGCAGGCAGAGGCGCATGATCCCAATTCCGCCTGCGCGAGTCGGTAACTGGCAGGTTTGATCGCCAATTTCTACATAAGAATCTGCCACACAGTTTAAATGTCAATGACAATATAAAAAAAGATGTGTGGGGGGGGGAGAGAAAGAGGTTGCTGGGCTTCGCACTAACTTTCCCTTAATATCAGTGCCAGAGCTGCTCTCATTGGCTGGGCTGCCCCGGTGACGTCACAGCGGCGAGTCGTTAGAGCTGCTGAGCTAATAAGAAATTTTAGACAACAAGGAGGCTCAGCGCGGCCCCAGCTCCGAATTCACCTTTTCTGGGCACTTCGGAGGTTTTGAGCCCAGGCGTGGTGCGTGAACGTGGGCAATCAATCCACGCAGCCTCCTTTCTCTCTAGTCTAGATCTCTGCCTGCCTCATCTATCCCCAGAAAGGTCGCATTACAGCTAGAGGATGCGATCCAGTATTGGCCAAGTCCGTCCGTGCCTCAGTCGTGTGTACGGGGGATTTGTCGTCTCTCTCCCCCCCCCCCCCCCCCCCCCAGTTGTCAGGCCTGTGGAAAGCTTGACAAAAGCTGTTGAGAAAACCGGGCAAAGCCAAGTGTTTCGGAGTCTCCCTTTGACTTTCTGATCCGCGCACAGTTGCCCGCCCACTCTTCTCCCCAGCCTTCCTTTCCCTTGCGGAACCGAAGCCCTGGCTGCGCCTTCTGTGCGCGAACATCCGCAGTTTTAACTATGACGCAGCGTCTGCGGGCAGCAGCGGGCGCAGAGATGTCACCGGGCAGGTTGAAGGGGGGAGAAAACCTAGCAAGCGGAGCCCAGCCGCTAACTCTCCCCGACCGTTCCGGGAGGATCTTCCTACCTGAGCCGCTCCAGATTAACTCCAAAAAATGCCCCTGCGCCTACAGCTCAGTGATGATCACCAAAATCGACCTTTAAGGAAAAAATTAAATTAAATTAAAAAGCCCTCGGTTCTTAGTTTTGCTTATGGAAGGGAAAGTCCGATTTGTACTTTCGGTTGGCTGTCTGCTTCGGAGCAGGGGCAAAGTCTAGGCTTACTAAGTCTGCCAACGCCCAGTATCTTTCAATTGCACGCAGACAATTTTTCTTCCAAAACGCCAGGGACTGAGAGTCAATCATATGAAAAAAATGGGAAAAGAAAGTCAGACAGCATCTTAAACCTGCATCTTGAATAATAATTAAATAAAACAATTTGGCGCTGTTAGGAATGGTATGTTATGAGATTTTCCAGTAAAGGTTTCTCCTCCGCCAGGTCCAAACCAGATTTTAATAGCAACCAGTTGAACCACCTTCGCCCCCGCTCTCATTTTTAAAAACTCGGACTATAGATCGAGCCAAAATTAAGCCCTTTAAAGAAATTAATAAATTGTAAAACATCTTAGCCTTGGTCCACTCCTGGACTCAAAGAGCTGAAAAGAATGCAGCTCTCTTCTTTTATCACTTTTACAGACGAGGGACAATAGTGCCTTTTATTTCTGCCAAAGGCTGGTGAAATCATAATGCTCATGTCTTAAAACAACATCGAGCTATAAATCATTTATTTCTATTACACCCGCCGTGTCCCCATTCTTCACTTTCACAGAGCGTGGGGGAAACAGTACTGTATTTTCTTTAGCAGCAACAGCAGCCGGGAGAAGGAAGGCTTCTGTGCAGCTCTCTCCGTGGTTTGTAAAAGGTGACAGAGGTTCCTGACTCCTAATTGTTCCTCGCCAACAATAACATGGCACCTCCCTCAAGAAACTGCGCCGTTGTCAGGACGAAAGCTTGGCGTGGTCAGGAATGGGCACTTGTGCGAAAAGACGGCTAGCTCGGTTCAGCCCTACTGCTCACCACCAATGTTCTGGAGTCAGAATTCTGAGAGTTACATCTTTTCCACCTGGCTCCGGTCGGTGGATCCTGAGCTTCTTGTAAAAGCAAGCACGGAAAACAACTTCGTCTGTCCACTTTTCCTATATCTGAATATGATCCCACCTCCCCGCCCCCAGGTTTTCTAGGAGTTGATAAAACAACCCTCTCTTAGTGCACAAACCAGCAAGAAGCACTCCTGCTCAAGATTTACTGCCAGGAGGTCTTTCTTTCTTTCTTTCTTTCTTTCTTTCTTTCTTTCTTTCTTTCTTTCTTTCTTTCTTTCTTTCTTTCTTTCTTTCTTTCTTTCCCAGGATTAGTTACTGGGGACAACTCCAGAGATCTCTTTTAAATCTACCGAACTGCCTGTACACAAACTCAGGATATAGGTAATGTGTTGCCTGCAGGTGTGAATCAGAAGAGTTGACAGCAGTAAAATATCATAAGCAGAAGAGGCAACATTACAGCCAGACACTTCTCGGAGACCATACCTGATCAAGACAGAGGCGCCACACCCCGAAGTTTGTATGGTTGTGACCCAGCGGGGCTGTAGCCCATCGAGAGCTCGGAACTGATTTCTGGAAGATTTGTTTGCAAGCGATCTTTGAAAAGTGAGATGAGGGGGGATGGAGCAAGAAAGTTTTCATCGGAACACTAGGATTTTCGAGTTATCTCCATTTAGAAATACATGTCCAGGTGGCTCTCTAAGCCGGCCAGGGGAGGAATGTGTATCTTTACTCACCTGCCAAATGCAGTATCCCAACCCACATCCCAAAGACCTCTCCTCTCCCACGGTCGTCCCTTATCAAATCTGTGCCCTTCTTGGCAGAGCAGGGCCAGGACCTCCGGCCACCACACTCTCGAAGGTACAGGTCCTGTTCTACACTCGCTACTAAATAAATGAACTGAGGAGAATTGGGCTCTTGAGAGGAAAAGGAGGAGGAGAAGCAGAAACAGCCATCGCCCAAGGAGCGCAGATCCGCTTACCTAAAAGGTGTGAGAGTTATTTCCAGTTTCCTATCTCGGTTTTTTTCACTGATCTTCCTGGTGTAAAAATAAATAAATATACAGTATAGGAAAACGAACGCAACTGAAGTACTAATGCGAGGCGCTACAAATGGTTTGTGAAACTCCTCCGAGATTTTCTGTTACAGGTGTGTGAAAGGGTTTTTTCCCCCTTGCGAACCCTCCTCCCCGCTCCTATAAAGGATTCCCAAACGGAAGAGTAAAGGCCGTTGATCTCTCCTCCAGCTGAAGATCACACACGCTGGGATCTTGAAATGCACGGTGGGCCACACCGTCCTAAGTGGAATGTGAATCAGAACAGGATCTCATTTCCGCTGAAATTTCAAACAGGCCAGGATTCCGGCCTGTTACTGCCCTACTATTTTCAGTGGGTGTTTTTGTGCACATTCTTATTTGAGATACAGGGATTTGAGATCCCCCCAGATGTTTGTTTGGGATTCAGGACTCTTGGGATCTGTTTCTTGAAATAGGCTAAGAGGGGAGCTGGCTGAAAGACTGAGCCCTTGGGTCAAGGGTCAGGCCCTGCCCACTCCAAAGATGAGGATCCGGAAACCCTTGCAGACTGGCTTCCACGCCTCTCTGGGCTTCGTGGACCACTGGCCGGACACTGGCCAAATACAGAGTGTCATCGTAAATTCCCAATAGAGAAAGCAAGTGCTGGATAGCTCGGTGGTTTAGACATCTCGCTGCGGCCCGACGTTGGGAGTGCGAACCCCCATTGTGCCTCTTGACAGGAGCTGGACTCCATGACCCACGGGGTCTCTTTCAGCTCTGCAGTTCTAACTCAGTTTTGGGTCAGACGGTTTATCCAGGAAGATTTTTCTTTTAGGGAGTTGGAAGACTTCGGTATGTTTAGCTTAGCTGAGAGAGGATGGCAACGAACTTACCCTTCTTCCTGGGCCTCCAGCCCCCTTTGGGTGGAAAGCCCAATTTTAATCAGCGGATTGTACTTATGCAGGGGCAAACGTGCTGATAAGCAGGATCGCTCTGGAGAAGGGAGAGACTTGGGTGCCCCGAGGAAAAAGGTCGACCACTCTGCCTCCGCCCCTGGTCTTGCTTCGAAGACCCGAGGGGCTTCGGAGCGAGGCGGATCGTCCTTCTTCCTCTTCCTGTCTCCTTGGCCCTCCGCTGCTTCCTGCCTCACTTTGCTGCCATTATTCTCCTCGGGCAGAGGCGCTCTGCAAGGGCCATCCAGCCCAGTTTAGAAAGAGGAGGAGGAGGAGGAGGAGGAACAGGCGCCGCCGCCGCCGCCGCCGCCCCGCTTCTCTCGCCTGCTCGCTCGCTCTAGTCAAGGGAGGGAGGGAGGGAGGGAGGGGGAGAGCCCCGGCGAAGGGCTCGTCAGGCAAGGAAGTGTGTTTGTCTGATTGTTTGGAGTTGCTGCCATTAAGGGACTCCGGCTCCCTGCAACCCAGCAGGGTTCTCCAAGGAAGCGCTGGAAACGCCACGGCTCCCGCCTGCTTATCTGGCTGTCAATAAAAGGAGATGGCTCCGAAAAGCAGGGCCAGGTGCGGCCTTCCCTTCCCTCCAACCGGCACGGCTCTTCAGAAACTGATCAGGCGTGAAGCCAAGTCTGCTTGGCCAGGCCTTCGGAGCGAGCAGACAAACAGTCCCCCGGCCAACGCCTGAGTGCTGCTCGGGTTGCCTTTGGAGCTTAGGGGCCGCAGGCCTGCTCGCTCTCTCCCTCTCTCGCTCTCTCGGTTAGAATCAGACATAAAATAAAGCCAGACAAGCTAGGAGCGCCCCCTCCCAGTATATAAACACAAAAGAGGTTCTACTTTGTGGCCTTACGATCCGGATTTAAAAGACCGCTTGGCCAACACGGAGAGCGGACCGTCCGAATCTGCCGGCCCCGGCGGGGAAAGGGCGCAGCTCCCGCCCGCCCGCCCGCCCGCCCGGCCGCCCTCCTGATCTTTCGGACCGCGCAGCCCCCTCCATCGGATCAGATGGCGGTTTAATTACACGCTGCCTTTTCCTCTCTCTTTCTCCCGCTAACAAATTTTCAGGCGAGCATAATTTCAGTCACTCTGCATCTCCTCAGCGCGGAGTGACATGAGATGAGAATCTAATACCTCTCCCTCCCCGCAAGGCTCCAGTGAGGTTGCAGCTTAAGCCCCCCTCTTAATTAAAGCCGCGGTAAACAAAGAGGGGCGAGCGAGAGCGAGGGGCAGAGGGGTGTGCCCGCGTGTGGCGAGACCCGCCAGCCCGGCATGCCCTCACCTCTTAGAAAAAAGGGGGGAAACCGAGAAAAGGCCCCAACTTTACCTCGTCACAGGTGGCTGACAAATTTATCACCGTAACGGGAAAATTTTGAGTTTGGAAGAGGACCTGGCAGAGCGCTCCTTTACACACACACACACACACACACACACACACACACACACACACACACACACACACACACACACACACACTTTGCAAGTTGATAATTGTGTTCCTTCTGCCTTTTAAAACAATGTTTCGTACTGAGCTCCACCTAGATTTAAAGAAGATGGAGCCATGAACACAGAGACCCGATCTTTCCCGTTTTCCAGGAGAACATTATAAAGGGGGGGGGGGGAGAATTAATATGCCATCTAGGTAGAGCGAGGCGTTAATGAGGGCTCCGAGCGGGGAAGGGGGGGCGGGAGAGAGAAGGAAGCCTGCCTTCAATGGAGGGGTTTTGGTGCTCAAGATTTCTGATGGGCAGAAGGCTTGAAAGCTGTGAAGCCACTTCGAATGGGACGTAAGCAAGAAGCAACAATAATGTGTTACAAATTTATAAGGATTATACATATTTGATTTACACCGTAATAGGAAGCCTCTCTCTCTCTCTCTCTCTCTCTCCCTTTTTCCTTCTACCAGGGATGCCTCAAACCCCCGTTTGTTCGCTTAGATGGAGCAATTCTCAATACACACACCACACACGCGAGCGCGCGCACACACACGCTGTAATAATGAGGTTTAATTCTCTATCCAAGCAGAACTTGAGCAATAATAATAAGCACATCAGAACAATTTGTTTACTGTGGCATCGCACAGACGGCAAAATAAGGTCCGAGAAAGACTAACTGCTAGGGACGGTTTTTAAGAGGGGAGGGGGGGGGAAGAAAGAAAGAAAAATGCAAAAACTCGAGCCAGGCAGAAAATCAAATTCCACAGAGCAGGGGAAAAACCTTACTCGGAGAAACGTGGCTTGAAATGGAAGGCAAAAGGGGGATCTTCCGGTAGCAGGGAAGCTGATGTTGGACTTGTTCAAGGTACGTGTGCTTTCCAGATCGGTCGATTGTTTAGACATTGCTTTTCCTAGGACTTTGACTTCAGGACAAGAAAAACGCCCTGTTCTTGCTTGTCCGCGCACAAGAGTCTGTTACCAGAGATGTCTGTCTGTCTGTGTGTCTGCTTGCCTGCCTTGTCCGTCCATCCATCTGTCATATAATTCATATACCCATTCAATCTCCTTAGCTATTTACCTTTCAGGTTTATTTGATTTCAGGTTAACTTTTAGAATAATTTTAACCGCTTTAAATAAGGCTGTTTATACTATAAAGAGAATAAGCCATCTACCAAGTGATCATGTCTGTATGTATCCGAGCAGACTGCCTTAGAGTGCAGTCCTATACATGTCTACTTAGAAGTAAGTCCTGTTTTATTCAGTTGGGTTTACGCACACTAAAGCCTTAGCTTTAACGTTGTTAGGCAGTTCAACAAATAATTTTCTTCACTTAGCATCTTGTTAATCAGTGTCCCTCTAGCTAAACTTTCCAAAACGTGTGATAAATCATACAGTGTTATTTCATATCCCACTTCATACCCCACTTCCAAACAGCTCAGTCTCCTGAAATCTGTGGGAGTGGCTCGCAAGGATTTTGTATCCCGACCATCATGGAAAGGCTACGATCCGAAGTTGCAGAGGCCCAAGCACCCTCCCATCGAAGTCACTGAGACTTACATCTGAGCAACCGTTACTAAAAAGGACAGTAAGCCTCTCGGAAAATAAACGGTGCTGCTTCCTTCCAATAGTATCCACCTAGATCTCCGTGTTAAACAAGATCGGGGAGAGGGATACTGTGCAGGAGAACCCAAGTGCTGTAAGAAATCGATGAGATTCTTAGCTCTAAAGTGTTTGTGCAATGCCACGTCGTAGTCTCTGAACAGAGGTGTCCACAAGAGATACATAAGTAGGACCATTTATTCAGCCAAAGACCTTCTGCGATGCCCTAATCTTTCCACTTCGGGTCGTTCCCACTCACCCACTCAAACAAACAAAAACCCCAAAACAAAGAAAGATCCTAGCAGTTTTCCTATAACGTTTAACAACCGGTGTGCGCGCCCTTTAGTGTGTTGTGGCGAGGATCCTGAGAGATCCTGGGCTATACAGTAGGATCCTAAGCCTGTTTGCTAGGAAGTACAGTAAGTCCTGCCCAGTTTTTAAGGGTGCATAGGAGATTACAGCCTTAATTTATGGTTTTTTTTTTTTTTTTTGGTAGGCGGGGGTTAATCCAATAGGGGTGGTGGTGTGAGAAGCAAGTTTCCTAAGATGAGTTTTACTCCCCTCTTCCCTGCCCCCTTCAGGATTCCTAATAGTATTAATTTGGCTCCAACATGATCTGGGCTTGTCTCCGTTCTCCTTCTCTCCCCTCCCCCTCCCGTTCCTTTAAAACATTTTCATAATAAGCGTGATGCTGGCCAATGTTGGTTGATTTGTTTTTCTGCCCCCTCATCCCCGAGCTTTCCTCCCTCCCCCCTGTTCCTCTTCCCCCTTTCCCCTTTTTTCTCCCCCGACTGAGACATTAGCTGAATTCCCTGGGGGTGATTGGATGCAGTTCGCTGAAAGTCGACAGGCACGTCCTGGATGTTAGAAATCCACTTTTCCTCGACGTGACAAGCCTGAGTTCGATCTACAATTGTATTTGAAAGGGCAACGAGCGGAAAGATCTCCCATCATTAAAGCTTCTCCTCTCCTTTAGCAAAATAACAAGATACTTCATTTGCACACAAACACTCCTTTAAAAATAAGATAAAATAAAAAGGAAGCCTTCTGACCCTCCATAAGCCTTATAATAATAATAATAATAATAATAATAATAATAATAATAATAATATGCTTGCTTGAATAATTTACTTTGGGGAGGGGAAGGAAAATATAAAAACAAAAACGGGGGAGTGGGCTCCAGAATTTCTCTCTCTCTTTCTCTCAAGGTATCGGACCTTCCCCAAAGCGCCCATGTGATCCAGTTGACTTTTTATTTTTTTAAACTTTAAATCTTGAATAAGATGTGAGTTGTAACAAGGGGATTTGCACTTACTCCCTGACCCTTGTAATTGGATTAAATATAGACGGAGCCGTACAAAAACAGACCAAGATTGACACCTGCCAACTGGGCTTCCTTATGATTGATTGTGATGCTTCGTGCTGGCAACAAGAATGAAATAAATTGTATGGATAAAACAGCGCGTTTGTCATTTCCGTGCCATAAGAGAAGCCGGGGAGGCAGAGTGGCTGGCAAGCTGTTCTCTGACAGCCCAGAGCAGAGCCCAGGCGCGTTGGAAGTGCTCAAGCAAGAGGACCGGCCTCTGACAGGACAAATGATAACTTGTCACAACCTTCTAAAATTCCCAAGTTTGTCAATTAACATATAGATTGCTCTTAGGAGAGAAGATAGGGAGGGATAGACCCACATACGCACACGTACACCTATACGCGTATAGGTGACACTGGCACAGAACTCCAGAAGCTCAAGAAGGCGCCAATATGGCCTCGGAGTTTCCAGAAGCAGCAAATCACCGAGCAAGGAAGGGAAAGGCAGCGACAGGAGGCCGCCGGGGAGGCCCTCCAGGTTCAGCTAAGGCTCTCGCCCGTTGCCTTTCCCCTTAGGGTGAAAAGAACGGGGTACGTTTAAAAGAGGGGTACAGGCCCCTTCCGTAGACGTTGCAGGAGCAGCCCAAGTCAGCAGCCGAGCCCGAGCCCCATCGCCTCCCCTTCCCCACCCTGAAGTTCCTCGGACAGTTGAAGACAGAAAGAGTAATGGGGGTCCTGAGAAAGACGGGGGGTTGGTGGGGGAGGGGGGGGGAAAAAGCTACTCTAACACTCCCCGAAGGCTCCCCTCTCGCAGTGAGGCAAAGGGGGAGAGGAGCTCCCTGCCTTCATGCCCTTTCGTGGCGGGTCGCAACACCTCTTCCTTCCCGAGGAGGGATGGAGGAAGTCAAGCCGATTTCCATGGCGCCTACTTGAAAATTGGGCTGTTCTCTGCGCTGAATGCCACCACTGGGCAAAGTTTGGCAAAGGGCCTTTTTTGAGTGGGTGGGTGGGTGGGTGGGTGGGGGAGGAAACCTCTAGCCTAGGGTCGCCAGCTCGGGGAAATTACTTGTGAGTAACCAGCCCCAGAAATCCTCTGTCCTCTAGGCGCAGTGGTTCCCAACCTTGGGTCCCCAGATGTTCTTGGACTACAACTCCCAGAAATCCCGGCCAGCACAGCTAGTGGTTCAGGCTTCTGGGAGTTTTCATCCCAAGAACACTTGAGGACCCAAGTCTGGGAACCGCTGCCGAGCGTAGGGTATTCTTGGAGCTCTGATGGGGTGGGGAGGTACCTTGGTCAAGCTTGGCTCCCCATGGAGTTTCTAGACTGCAAAATGTGGATGCTCAACTGCAGCTTGAATCAACCCCTGGTGATCTTAGGAGAGCTTCCTCACATAGGATGGAGGTGGGGTTTGTACAAGCCTGGGAGGAAGTTACTGAAAAGTATCGTTCCTCGAGCCTAAGTCCCCGTCTGGGAAACTGCATCCGAGACTGAGTGCAAGTCTTATTTTTGCTCCGTTGACTCCGGGAATCAGTCAGGAAGCCTTCTTTGCAGCAGAGAAGGGATTCTGCCCTCTTATTCCCGACGACAGCCATTGGAGTCCTCCCTTTGAGGCGTTTATCAGGAAATGGCGACTGCCATTCTCTCTGGCTTAGGGGAGCCTGAGACAAGGGGTGGTGGTGTCTTGATGACCCTCCCTTGTCTCAGGCTCCCATAAGCCAGAGAGAATGCCGGTTGCCATTTCCAGTAAGCAATCCCGCATCCAGGAAAGCTAAAAACACTTCAGAAAGTAGTGCCAGCCTTTGATCCACAGCGATTATTAAACCATCCTCCCCACCACTCACCTATAGCCAAGGCGGGGGGAAAGTGATTCCTTTGTACATAGAAGGAAAAGCTGCTGACGGGGACCTCCTCCCTTGTCCTCGCAGAACAAGGCCCTCCTCCAAATGATGAGCGGACAGCAAGTTCCAACCGCTGGCCGGAAATGTGCTGCTTTGGGCCTTGCCAGGGGCCTGAAATTAGGAAGCCTGTATAGCTTTTAATCGGCCACAGAGAGTCACTTTATTAGTCCACCCCCATTTCACGCATGCATTTCCCCCCTTGCCTGTTAAACTTTATAGGAGATAGCGAACAGCCGTCGAGGGAGACTTTGCTTTCCTGTACGTTAAAAACGTCTCCCTTTGCCCACTGGCCTGGGTGGAATTAGCCACCCTGTTCCCAGGTCTTAAATTGTGCATTCCTCAGATGCCTCGTACCGGATTTCTTCTACTCCCAACCAATCTAAGCGAGCTTAGTCATTGTTTCAGTTCTTTGAGACACCTCTTCACTCTGCCAGGTGTTTGATTGTTTGTGTGTTTAGGTAAAGTCTTCTGTCCCACCCCGGGGGTGGGGTGGGGGGAACATCAGGTATTTTCCAGCAAGCACCATCTTTGAATGGTGTTCTCCTCTCCTGTATTTGCCCTACAGCAAAGGCTCCTCTAAAGCCCGATCCACAAGCCAGTTAATCTAAGTAACCCACCTGGGGGGAAATACTCGGTTTCTAGGTACGGCGATTTGGAAGGACGTTTCTCCGAAAGCTATGAGATTTATTTTCGAGGAATGCATTTCGGAGCGATGCTTAAAGGGTCCCATCCTGTACTCACTCACTTAAGTTCTTGCCTTTGAACAGACGTGTAGAGGATTACTCTGTAACGGGCGAAATCCTAAACACGCCTGTTTGAGAGTAAACTCCATTAATCTCAAAGGGACTGACTTTTGGGAATGCAGGCAGGCAGGCAGAGGATTGTGTCATTTGTCTCCTATGGTTTAATGAATTGGGTTTAATGCCTTCCCGCATCATTGACACTTTTGCATTTCTGAAACACTGATGATCTTACTGCAGCAGTTGTTCTGGGTGGGTTACTGGAGATTTTATAGCCTCCGATGAGTGCATTAAATATCAACATGTATCTTGGTGGAAAAAAAATCTTCATGGCTTTTTTTCTTTGCCTCCAAAGTTCTGTTTAGCATGTATGAAACAAACAAACAACAAATAAAAAGAGCCTAGTAATACCCGTATAAAGAGGGTGCAATGAAACAGAGAAATGGGTGACGTTACGCCGGGAAGTCTATAAATAGGGAGGGACCTTTTCTTCTCCTAAGTGCTTATTTCTACCCCAGAAAGAAACAGAAGACATACCCCCCCCCCCGCAAAAAGTAGATTCTAGGATTCTTGGCTTCACACACCTCCCTGCTTGAACAGAGTTCCTTCCAAATGGGGTAAGCCAGCAGTGGTAGGTTGGGAGAGCGCGTGGGTATATTCCTGTTCTTTTTGCTAAGCAGAATCTTGGGCTTCTACCCCCAAGCCTTGCCCTGACAGCAACGCCAAACGGGGGCCCTGGGTTTTCCAGGTTTCTAATGTCAGAATTGTGATCTGAAGACAGCTCTGCTATCACATGAACTGGTGATAGCAGATAATCGTCGAATAAAGCGGGGGAGGTGTTCACGGGCGGGGCGGTCAACTGCAGATTGCAGAGCAATGCAAAGGAAGACCAGTGTCTTCCACTGTTCAGCTGGGTGGGCTTGCAGAGCAGTTGGCAGAGCTCACCCAAGCATAGAAGCCCTGTGGGGCTGCCATGGAACAGGAGTTTCTTTGCACTTGGAGTGAGAAAGATGTTTCGTGCCACCTGTGAGGTGGTTCTCTGGAAACCTGTGGAACTCCTCTCCCAAGGAAGCAGCCATTTTCCTGGCAACCAATCCAAGGGAAACCAATAGGACAGATTTCATGAGAAACAAGACTGTGGCTGGAGCAAAACATTGCCTTGAGACAGAGGAGCAAATGCCCCCCCCCCTTATTGAAATCCAAGTGCCTGATGGGCAATGCCAGTTATTTGGGCAAATGAGGCAAAGCTCCCCTTCCCATCATTGGGAAAAAAAACAACCCACAGTAAATTAGGAAATACAGAAAGTACAACCCCAAAAAAGGAATAATCCACTGTTTATTCATGATATCCAAAACGTGTTGCCTGAGGTAGCCATGTCATTCTGCCTAATGGTAGGGCAGGTCCTATTGAGGGCCTTCAGTTATACTGGACTTGATATCTGACAAGGTAGTCCACCACTTCTGCTACTGGACTGGAACTACTCCAGGACATTGCGGCTATTTCATCAGGCCAGGATATCAGTTGATTTCTATCTCTGCTGTGCAGAATCCTATGAACAGGATCAGTCCAAAGCAATGAGAAGGTTCTGCTTTTCCTCTCATATAGGTGGAGGTCCCTTCATATATGCAAAACTCTCTGATGTATCCGACTGGTGGATAAAGTAACAAACCCAGGATGATGACCTGCACCTACTTTCTTTACAATATAGTGGATGTAGACAAACTAGTAGCTTCAATACATTAAAAGTGTTCACTAACTATGGGTTTTGGATGCCCATTTTAATTTTATCCACAGTAAATCTAGTTTGTTGGCTTTCTTGGTTTTATATTCTTAGGATCAGGGCTAAAGACATAACAGGGTAGTGGACAGATCTTCTTTCTAGCAAAGTGCTGGTTTGCTATCGATCAGGGCAATTCTCTCCCCACCTCCACCTCTAACCAGCAGCACCTAACCAGAAAGAATAAAAACTGGCTGTGAAAAATGACAGAAGAAGTAAGATCGAGCTAAAGGCCTACAAATATCTGCCGACAACAGGAGGCCGGCTTTTTACAGGCCTAGTTCATCTCTGTTATTGATCAAAAGCCAGAATTGTTCTGTTGGGGAAAACCATGCCCCCTCTTTAAAGATAGGTCTGCCTTGTTTTCCTGAACTAATCAGTTTATATAGAAAGCAAGAATGAGTCTATGTATATAGAGTATATATAGAGTATATCTGTATATTACGGAAAGGCAGAGAAAGGATGAGAACAAAAACAAAGGCTCAAATTAACCCCAAGCAGCACATATCATAAAGCAGCTTTTTCAGTTTGTTTTATAATTTCCTACCAAAACCCATTCATATAAATTAAATGCTGAAAGTGATTAGCATTCTGGTAAAGGAAAAGAAAAACAACAAGAAGGAGAAGAGGGGGAAAAGAGGGACAAAACCCAAGTTCCATCGAATTAGTTTTAGCCTGCCTGCTCTCCCCAGTGACTGCATCTATTAGCATTATAATCTCAAACACCATTTTTTATGTAACACTATTGTTAGTAAATCAACTCCTCAGGTCCGCAGAGACGCTGACCCCTGGCAATTCAGTGAAAGTGTAATTATCTCCCCGAATCTTGGACAGATTTAAGAGATTACATTGCAACTAAATCTATATCAATGCTAATTTTTTTCTTCTAGACTCCAGGTGCCAGGCAGTAGGAAATGGTGTGCCTGCCCAGCAGAAACGGCTTACAAAGAGGAAAGTGCTTGCTGTGGAGAGGGCCAAAAGAAATGGAACCCCCCATAAAATTACACTTTTCCCCTCTACAAAACCTGGTTCTTATAAGGCAAAGTTAAACAAAGCAGCTATGCTAAATTAGCGTTAAATAAAGGCGGGTTTAATGCTCGGCTACAGTCAACTGGTGTATATTTGATGGCTAATTGTCTATCAAAATTAAAGAGAAAAGAACAAATGATTCGTTATAAGAAGGTGTTAAAAGCTCCAACAAAGGGAGACATTTCACAAATATAATATCTTTTTGGATGGTGAATTTGAGCCTTTCGGAGGGTTTGAAAAAGTGGAAGGGGGACCCGAAAGTCTCCAGGCAGCTCGAGTTTTAAGGAGGGAGCTTTTTAATCGCCAGGAACGGGCTCTTTTAATCAAAAGAGACAGTCGACCCAGTGAAAGAAGACTGTGATTTTCTTTGTTGAATACAAGAAATAAATCATAACTATTAACTCTCTAATAATGTTTAACAATATCGGTCACTGGGGAAGAGGTACCGAAGGGCAGGCAAGCAGTGGGAGTAAAGGGGCGACGGTGGTCCTTTGTAGTTAAAAAGAGCTTTTGGGATTTTGGGAAGTTCTCCTGCACATACCTCGCCGAGATGAACCGGAGCTGTGCGAGCGGCAGAGCTCTTCCACCGCCTCCGTAAAGGGTACTTGCCTAGGGCTCACTCACTGGACGATTGTTCCCTCCGTGTAGGGGGCTGTAGATGTTATTTGTAAATTCGCTCTAAGTTCTCGCACGACATATGCTTATGAGATTTCAAATGAAGAAAGTAACGACTCTCCTCCCCCCAGAAATCTCCACAGACGAGCAGTGGTATTCTTCCTAATGTTAAGGTATTGTCCCCTCTGTTCCTCCAGTGGTTTTCCTTCCTTTATCAAAGAAAATTGTATAGATTCTGAAATGACGTTGTATGGATGCCCTGAAAAGAGTTTTAAGAAGAGCGAAGGGCACGATCCACCCAAAGTTGACCTACTGAGGTCAGTGGAAGACTTAAGGATAGGGGGTCTCCTACCGGAATCAAGGGGACATCAAAGTCTAGAACTTTCACTGGATCGCGCTGGATGGGTACCGGAGTAATAATAAAAGAAAATGTACCGCGTTCCACATACATTAGGCACGAAAGCCTAAGAGAGGACGAGGAGAGAGGGAAGCAGAGGCAGAGCGCGCTCTACCAAAGGCGTCAGTGCCCGATGGCCACTGACGGATTCGACACCAATTTTGTCGATCTGCATTAAAAGAAGACGTGGCTGAACGCTTTCGCTGGAGTAAATGTAAGAGAACCCATGTAAGCGAAGAAAAGAAAAAAGGAGAAGAAGAAAAAAAAGCCCCCAAACTAAATCATGCAGTAAGAAGGACAAACCGTCTGGAAAATGGACCTACGGAGCAGCAAGAATGTACTTTAAAAAGAGAGAGAGAAAAAAAGTCTTTGACAACTTATGTCCTGAAGAAACTATCTTGAAGATAATTGAAATGATTACAATTCATTGCAGCATTACTTGGAATATGAACAGTCAAATAATGAAATCTTAGCAATACAGCCAAAATTGAATTTACATTACAGCATTGTCCCAGTTCTTCTTTTATGTCTAGCTTCTCCTAGAAATTTTGTGCTAATACATAATTCTGTACTTCGTTGCATTATTCATATGCGGGGGGGGGGATTTATCTCCCCTCCTTCCTTTCCTAGTAAAAGGTCTCTTTCTAAAACTTCAAGGTAAGGCTACAAATGAAAAACACGGAGCGGTTCCGCTTCTGTTCGACTCATTTATACGTCTCAAAAGCGGATATGCTCCACTAGACAGGCAGATAGGGTATACCCTATATATCCTATATATATCTGAATGAGAGAGGTTGGGGGAGAAGATTTAGCCTATATAAGCTGATCTGCTCCGGTAGGGAAGCAGGGAGGTTATTAGATGGATAGATTAAATAGTGCTTTTCTGTATGTATATCCTATACCTATATTTAGGTTGGGGAAGGTGTATATGTATATGTATATGTGTGTTTATGAGTATATCTCCGTCCCTTAACCAAGCTTCTATCCAAAAACAGCACTGGCAAAGGAGAAAATTTATTTTAAGAACGTCAGCTTGTCCTTTCTTTTCTTAAAAGTAAAAGGGATTTAAAAAAAACTACACTCAACAACCAAAAGCACCAACACTCCCTTAAAAAAATACGAAATAGGTGTCTTCATATTCTTCGTATCTCAAAAGTTAAAAGGAAAATAAAGCAAAATATTCGAGACTTGAGAGCAGAGTCGAGGAAAGGCAAACAGGTCACTGAAAGAAGACCAGAGTTAACATTGTATATTCAAAAGCACCATTCACAGGTTTGGCAGAATTTTATAGTAAAATTATGTCGGAAAATAATTCATTCCCTGTTCCCATTACCCCCTTCCCATAAATATTTCTTGATGATTATATTTGGACTGTGCAAATGGGACTCCCCCCCCAAGACAGAGATTTTTATTATACTTCTTTCTTTCTTTTTCTTTTTGAAAAGAACTCTACATACACTAATCAAACAAATAAGCGAGCAGTGGGATTTATGTCCCATTTATTTCAATTTAATTTGTTTGGGGATCGCTGCCCGGGACATGCACATTTAGTTTTAACTCTTTCGGTCTACAGTTTTGGTCAGACTCCTTCAACACTTAGTTGAGCGCAAAGTTCAAGAGGTCGTGAACTAGACAATTATAGATAGATGGACAGATGAAAGTGAGGGAGTCCAGCCAATGAAAAAAGCCGTGATGATCATACTCTGTTTTTTAAAAAACTTATTATTCGAGGAAAATTAGCTTCTTCCATATAGAAAGAGGACACATAACCAAGCTCCAATTAAACCAGAGACCCTACAGAAATCACCGTCCCTACCCCACCCCCCAATGCTTTCTTTCTCTCGGCATGGACACAAAACGTACAGTCATACACACACACACACACACACACACATTCAGAAACTATGTCGCGGGCAACGTGCCTCTTAATCTAAATCAGAGATAGGCCACTATACATCCTTCAACAGACTTTTTAAAAAAAGACCATCTGGTAATTGTCTTTCTTTAGATCTTCCCTTAATTATGCTTTTAATTAAAGATGGTTCAAGGCATTGGACCACATGAAGGGCAGTAATTACAAATTACATTACAAATTCAACAGATGTAGATGTATCTGCTGGGAGTGTGTGTTGTGGAGGTGGGAGTGGGGGTGGGGGTGGGGAGGTATCGGAATATAAAATGGACTAAACTTTGGAGGAGGGGAAAAAATTAATCCGCTGCCCTGAGAACAGAAGCACATTTTAAAAATTATTTTTATTATGCAGACTCTCGCCAGGATTTAAGTTCTCTGTCATGATTGTTTTCATATTTCTTTGACATCTATTGATTCGGAGGCAGCTGCGAGGCTTTGTCACAAGAGAGAAGACCAGTCACAATATATTAACTTGACGGCATAACTCAGAGACGAAGAGCAGGGCGAGGAAACACGACAGCAGCCCACGTGACCCAGGGCTGGGGCCCTCCGACAAAATCAAGAAATTAATTTTTAATAATATTTTTTTTTCTAAGGGGCAAAAAAAGAAAAAGAACAAAAAAGAGAGGAGGGGACAGAAACACGGAGGGAGGGGGAGACGACGGCGGCCGCGGCCGCAACGCTCTCGTTAATTACCTAACACCAGAGAGGCTGAGAAACAAACCTCTCTTCTTCTTCCCCGATTTAAAAAAAAATCTTTTTGGCTTAAATGTTTATTTCGAAATTCTTTTTCTCCATCCGGCGCGAGTTGTCTGGGAGGAAGTTTGCTGCCATCCTGCCCCCCCCCCCGCCCCCCAATTACGCTTGGAAAAAAGCAAACCAGTGAGAACGCGATCAAAAAGTCATGATGACATTAACACAGTGTCTACTTTCAAGTAAGTCCTGCTGCGTTCAGTGGGATTTATTTCCGGGTAAGTGTCCGTAGGATTGCACTCTGTTCCACTGAGATCGAACCGAGGGCTTCTTTTCCGTCAACGCGTTCGCTAAAGCGAGTCAGGTCCCATGCCAAGCCCCTGGAACGAATTCACACGTTGATCTTAAATACGTGTCACTCAGAAGCGTTTCTCATTGGGGTGGTCGGCCTTAACCTTGGTTTGAACTCCTGATGACATTGACAAGGGAGGCAAGGAATTGTTGGCGAGATCTGTGGCGATGAACTCTGACGCTCAAACAGGATAGAGCATCAATCAGCAGTTTCATCCGTTTAAACACCCCCCCAACTTTATCAAGTCGTCATTTAATGACACTTAGCTATGCTAAAGCAAAACCAGGGGGTAGGTGGGAGGAATATAGCTTTGCTATTTATTTGCGCCGCATATTTGCACCGCGGAAAATAAAGCCCGTTCATGTCAACAGATATATGATTCCGGATGCTGGAGGTTCAAGGGATTGGTTCCCATCGTTTTGAACCTCGTGTGTGGATACAGTTGGGACATGTCAGACTGGCGTGTTTTCTCCCTTTCTTTGGGATCCATGGGGGGGAGGGGGGGCACGCGTATGATGGATGTGTATAAAGAGCTTCATACAGCCTAATTCCGGTTCAGTGGACAAGCAGACTGAACAAAAAAATAAAAAAATAAAAAAATAAAAATCGAGATCTTTTTTCTTTATTCTTTCCCGAAAATCTTCCTTTAGTTCAAAGTCTTCTGCTTTATTGGTTCCCCCCGCCCCTCGCCTTTCAAAGTTCCCACCTAAACACACTGCCTCGCATGTCGATTTTTCAGTATTTTGAGCAGGTTCGGGCAAGAGATCCGAATTACTGCAAGGGAGGCTGGCGTTGAAAAAAGCAGGCTTTGTGCTTCCTCGGAGAGGAGAGGGGAGGGAGGGAGGGAGGGAGGGAGGGGAAAAAAAAAAAAGAAGAGTCCGGGAACAGCGAGACCCCCGAAGCTGGCGCACGACCGAAGGGCTCTTGGGGAGTGAGTCAGGCCACCCCAGTCACCTGTTCCTCACCATCCCCGCCTTTCCCTTCTTCAGCCCCGAGCATCGGAGCTTGGAACGGGCGCAATGGCATTTCTGTCGAGCCGGATTAACTCTGGGCGAGGCGCTGCGTCTCCGCATCAAGCTGAGAGGCGTTTACCTCGCGCTCCCGGACTGCCTGGCGCTGAGCGCCTCGGGCGCCTCCGGGCCACGTCGCTCCGCGGCTCCGACCTGACCTCCTTTGCACATGCTCACCGCAGGTGCGGGAGCCACCCGGCCAGATGAGGTCGCTCCGCGCTAACGCCTTCCGACGGGCGGGCGCCTTTTGACTGCCACCCAGGTGGCCGCGCCCTGCGTGGAGTGGAAATCGCGACACCAAACACCCCCCCCCCCCAAGGTCAGGCGGACGTCTCATTAAATCCCAAAACAACTTTCCCCAAGCCAAGGTTCTACTTTTGGGCTACTACTGATCCCATCATCCCCAGCCAGCGAGCTCATAATGTGGAGGTTGACCTGCAAAGCCCGTTCCCCAATCCTTCTCACCCTGTGGGGATACAGCTGTGTTTGGCCCCAGTTGGGCTGAGGGGAAAATGCCCTGCAGAGCAACCGCTAGCTAAACCATCTGGTCACTTCTGGCATTCCAGACTCTGGCCTTGAAGAAAAGGTCTCGGAGGGCGGCCCTTCACCTCAGGTCTCCGGCGTCCCGAGTAGTCATGCCAAGCGTTTTTCTCATAAGGTCAGAAGCTGAAGCAAGATTTCTCACTTCCAGAAATCATCACCATCATATTGTACTTCCTAGTTTTCAGCATTCCTAGTACTTTGGGTTGGTCCAAAGGGTCAAGCCTAGACATGAATAGTCAAGTCCTAAACATCTGTGGGTGAGATGACGTCTTTTGCAAAATGTGAATTTTATTCAGGTTGAATTCTCGGAAGCAAATTGGCAGCTATTGGCAATTGTTTGAAATCAGCAACCAAATATTTTTGGAATGGTTCTCACTGCTGAAATTAGCATGGCCAGGAGGATGATGACCTTGCTTCCATAGTCTTTTAATTTCTCATCTTAACATTTTGAGCTTTGAAATGTTTGTACCTTCTGTACTTCTGAGGCTGCTTCTTGATGGAACTCCAACTTCTATAAGGTTGTTATTATTGTTATTTTTAATCTTTCCCTTCCTCCACATGGAAGTCAGCTAAGTCAGATCACTGTAAATCCTATATTATCTCACTTTGAAGCCCAAAAATGTTGATTTATGAAACGGATTTTTTTTAAAAAAAACTTCTTTTAAGTCTCCCATCTTCCAAAATAGCCCCTTTCGTAGACTAACTGAAATTACAAGAGTACCCTTGCCTTGTGCTATTTTCACCTAACCACAAAAGGGAAAATAATAAACTAGAGTGCCGGGCGATTGAACCTCTTGACAAATGTGCCAGGAAAATGAGACCACCATACATGCTCACTTATGCTGATGCACGGCCTTCTCCTATTGCTCTTTCCCACCCATAAGTGTGTTCCCTTGGAAGTGTGCCCCATACAGACTGAATTCCATAGAATGTAATGTCAAGGAAGTGGATTTAGAATTCTGTCAGGGAAGGGAAAGGAAATGAATTTATGCTAAATCTTAGCAAAGTAGCTTAGCAAAGTGAGATAAAATGGATTGCTTGATATGGTCCTCTGAAGATACCATATGATGCTGATCATGATGTAGTATTTAGGTTCCACTTAACGGGGGAAAATTAAGCACATGTTTGCACCACTCATTGGAAACAATGGGATTTAGAAGTGCTGGGTACTTAAAAGAAGGGGGCCCATGTTCTCTGGAATTTATTACTGTACTACTGGTTAATTTTGCACAAGGTTAGATCATTTTCTCCAAATATATTGAAATCACTGAGTCGTTTTTTTGAGTAAGCAGGTACAACTTTAGCACTAAGTCATCTGGAATACATGTGAACTTCTAAATCTAGGTATAGAGAGGTGAGACTGTGGGCCATCTTAATTTCTGACCACACCTTCAGTTTACTTTATATGAAGTGACACAACAGTGAAGCTTCTGTGAATTTCAAATAATCTTGTGCTGAACACCATTCGATGCTTTTTGGGCTTAATAAATGAAGAATTTGTCATTCTTGGCTCACTCTTTTCCTGTATAGTTACTACTTATTCCTTCCTAGGGTTAAAAAAATGTGTGTTCAGTAGATAGAAAGGAATCAAGATAGTGTGTTAAAAAGAAACACACACACACAGAAGTAAAAAAAAAAGATGTTGTGGCACCTTAAAGACTGCCATATTTTTATGTAAGCTTTTATGGAACATTGTCCACTTCTTCAGACATACAGTATGAGATAGAATGCAGAGACTTCATGCAAAGATCTAAGATACAGTGGTGCTTGGTTGCATTTCACACCTAGTAATGATTTATGACCCCTGTTTGATGGTTTACAACAGAATTCCCCACAATTACCCCAGATCTAACATGTTGCAGTGGGGCAATGGCAGGACACTATGGGCTTGTTTGGACTGCAGAATGAAGCCTTGATTCCTATTTTTGTCTTGGTGGGTGTTTTAATACTCTTGACCCAAAACAGTTTAATGCAGACTACTGTCATTTAATTGTACTGATACCCTCAAAATAAGATCTATAAGCAGATCCTAATTCACACGTGGATTGGGGGGGGGTCTTTCTGTACCTCCTTATGCTTTTCAGAGCTACCCTCTTTACAGTCCCCTTCTTGCTGGTCTTGTATGTGAAACTATGGAATGTTCATAATTGCATTAATGCATATGCATTAAGCATAACAAGAGTTTGTTCTTCTAAATATGTTGTATGCATAGCCTTAGGTGGCCCACACATTCTCCTTGCATTTCATATGAAAAAATAGGGATCTTTTGTTGCAAAACAATTCATACACTAAAAATGAGATCCACATGATTTTCACTGATATTTGAAGGCCATATTTTCCACAATTTACTTTTCAGGAAGAATGTTATTGCTTTAAAGCTTTGCCTCACATTTCAGTTTCTATTTCAATGCACAAAAGCAGGGAAAAGACAGAAAAAGCTTTGATATGTTGGCTCTGTGGGTTATGATTATCAGGTGTTGCCGTAGATTCATTTAAGAACCTCTGACAGTCACGCATGAGTCGACTTTTAGCTGCAGAAGCTAATACTACACTTTAGCAAATAATGAACTGAATGTGGCAAAACATCTTGTGAAGTGGTTGTGCTGAAAATGAACTCATGAAAGCTGGTGCCACAACAAATCTGCTAGGGTTTTAGGCACCACAAAACTCACACTTAGTGTTGCTGGAACAGATTAACACAGACAACATTCTAGAATTTTACATTAGTGTCTTGAGTTCAATGAGTACAGAGTTCCAGCCTCAATATTCTCACACCTCCTCCTCCCCATTGTATGGAGTCATGCAAGTTACTTCCACCTTCCTACACAGAAGAACCAAACGAGGACTGCAGGAATTAAGACACAAGAAGGATCAGGATTCAGCTCCCTCTTTCTTTAAATCAGACCTCCTATGCCCCATGCAACTAAGGGCACATAGCATTTAAAAAAAAGGCCTGGATTCAGTCTACTTTAACCCTAAAGGTTCACTTAGATATGCTTCAGAATGCTTCAATGGTGTATATGTTCATCTATAAATAACTATTTTGCTTTTAAAATGTATGACAGAAAGTGGTATTAAAGGATTGGGCCTCAGTGCCTTGCATTTTAAAGAGCAAGGTAATGATTTGTACACAAGAGACACCTTACACGCTATTATAAATGTCACTGACCAAGTTATTTAGTTATTTCACATTGATTAATGTTACAGACTATTTACTATTATTGGGCGAAACTAAAAGATGAACAGAGATTTAACAAAAGAACTTAATGGTCCCTTTATGGCTAAAATCATTCTCCAAGGCATTTGGAAAGTGCTTCCCTTCAACAGGTGAAAAGGATAGAAAAACAGTTTGCATATGGATACAGAAAACACTGAGGTCAACAATATACTTTTACAGGTCAATTAAAACCGTTTTGGGTGAAATTGCTCTTTTTGAGAACCACATTCAAGGTTAGCAATTGGGCTGTCTGGTTTTGGAGTCTCTTGCTTCTCAAATGCTTTGCCTTTGTGAAAAAAATGGAATATAGAGGTGCTGTAAATATCTCCTTTTCTCATCCCTAGGAAACTATATATGATTTTTAAATGCTTCCCCTTGAAATTCTTGCCATTCAGAGAAGTGTGAAGTGCCGAATACTTTGTCCATTTTATACCTCAGGAGAAACTGTAGCATGAGACAGTGAAGGGGAAAAAAAAAAAATCAAAGAATGAGATCAAAAAAGAAGAAAAGAATGAAAAAGAAGAAAAGTACAATTATGAAATAATACGCGTTTGCTCAAATGGAAGGACAATTAGGCTCAATTCATGCAACAAATTGTCTTGGACGGTACTGCCCTAGTTAGCGCCCTGAGGTGATTTTTCTCTCTCACCTAGCTGGAAAATTACCTCAAGGGTCATACCTCAGGGTCTATAAAATGTGCTAAACAGATAACCAAGCAAACGAGTAAAACCCATAGAAGAGAAGAGTTTCATGTCCTCCTACTTGATGTTTTAGATAATTGAATCTCTTCAGAGCTATTTGTCTGTCTGTCTGTATTATTATTATTGTTAAAATACCCACAAAATTACAAAAAAATGCAATCTAAAACAAATTCAAGCAAAATTATAAAATGACAAATAATTCTTGACTTTAATTTTTCCCCTCTGATTATTTATAGTTTTATTTCTTATAAAACCTGACTTGTGGACCATCTTTCACAGAGAACTGAACATAGCACTTAGTTTTTTGTCCCCCCCCCTGCGCCCCAGGGCCAAGTGATACCGTTTTTTGTTATTAGTTTGTCACTCAGTCCTGCTGCACTCTAGAGCTCTTTCCTTTATTTTATGATAGAATTCTTTGATATTTTTAACGTATTCAATGGTTTTCTTACTAATTTTAGGTTTCATTTTGTATCAAGCCATAGTTTCTCTTAATGAAAGGTGATTTAAAAATATTTCGACACAGGAAGAAAACAAATAATTAAAAGAATTAAAAAACCCCAAAAGCAACAGATAAAAACAATTGTAAAAAAGAAAGCTTGGTCAGTCTACACCATGTTTCCCCGAAAATAAGACAGGGTCTTATATTAATTTTTGCTCCAAAAAAATGCATTAGGGCTTATTTTCAGGGGATGTTTTATTTTTTCCATGTACAACAATCTACATTTATTCAAATACAGTTATGTCATCTTCTTCTGGTGGCTGCACAATGGTGGAGGGTGGGGTTTCACTTAACTAGGGCTTATTTCTGGGGTAGGGCTTATATTACGAGCATCGTGAAAAATCATACTAGGGCTTATTTTCAGGTTAGGTCTTATTCTCAGGGAAACGGTATCTAATTTGGTGGAGGGAGTGGCGGGATCTTTGAGGAGAGAATGAGCTGATGTGAACAATATCAGCTTCTAAGATGGCCTGTTGGCATGTTTTATGCTTTAAGAAATCATGACCCTTTAACTTCTCAAGCAAAATCTACAGATATAACAGAATAAAGGTATGGTGGAGCATACCACATCTGACTACAAGTGGAAGAAAACCTTTTTGAGTGCTTTCCCCCAATAAAATATTCTTTCCAAATGGTAAAAAAATACATTAGAGAGAAAGGTTCTAGCTAGATCATGTACCTGTTTTTTTGTTTAGAAAAGGGACCATTCAAAATATGCTCCAACACTGGAGGCATTCAAGAAAAACTTAGATAATCACCTGGCAGATATGCTTTGATAGTATTCCTGCATTGAGCAGGGGGTTGGATTTGATGGCCTTGTAGGCCCCTTCCAATTTCACTTTTCTATGATTCTATGATCTCAGAACTTCTAGTCTGGAATGGAATTATCTGTTTTATCATCTCAGAAATTTTATTTCCCCTTTCTCTTTTATAGATGGTTGGACAGCTCAGTAATTTAGATATCTAGCTGTGGAGCTATTGGTTGGGAGTTCCACTGTGCAACCCAAAAGAGCCAGCTTGTGTGGTCTTGGACAAGCTGCATGGTCCCAAGGTAGTCCCAGAAGAAGGGAATGGTAAACCACTTCTAAGTACTCTCTACCTAGAAAACTCCGAAAAGGGTTCTCATAAGTTAGAACTGACTTGATGGATGATGATAATGATAATGATGATGATGCCGATTCCTCTTCTATCCTGCAGAAACAGCAGTAGAATACCATTGATGGCAGTGGTTAGGCTCCCACAGTAAAATCTTCACTTGATGGACTGCTTCATTGATCTTTCTAAGCTTCCAAGAGAACAGGTGGGGCAAGTTGAAACATAAAGTGGTGATCCAAGGATATCTCCAGTCATTGTAACTGGATTTATGTCAACGTTTTAAATCCAAGGTTGGAGTAAGGTGGGATGGGGTTAAATCTGGGAGTCTTAAATCTGAGATTTTAACAGACTTAAATGGCTTAAAATTCAAGTACTTGGCTTAACTGGCTTGTGGACTGAGTTGTGAATGACTGGTAAAGCTTCACAAGAAGACAAAGACATTGTTTATAAGAAAACACATTTTGAAGTGACTGACTTCCAAAATAGTTAGTAATCTGGAAATAGAACTCCTTCAAATGCAAAATATGAATATAAATAAGTTTTGGTGTGTGTGTGGAAAACACCCTTTGGTTTCTGTTGTGACAGCCATAATCTGATTATACAAGCCCATGTTGTACAACTACCCAAATACTTTTCTTAAACGTTAAACTGCCCCACCTTGCAGACAGGCCCAAGAGAATCACTAACTCAAACACGTTCCTCCAAGTCACGCAACCTTTCTTGCTTACACGGCTTGTAAGCAGTTTGTTGATGTGTAGCTTTTATTCCTGAACACTAATGTTTGGAAATCATGGAGGAATCAAATCAAATAAAATACGGAAATCAAGTTCTTTTTTAGATATGCTGAGACAAAAGACCTAACTCACCTATGGGAATTTCAAAGCTCTGTGACATTTCATGGGAACCCAGACGACATGAAACTTGCTGGTTAACCAGTAAACAATTAGATCTATCTTTAAATGGCTCCTCTTTTGTCTTTCCCAGAAGATGAAAGATGCCTTTTCTTTGAACAGAAGAAAGCTAGCACAGCCCTTCTGAAGCTAGGTTGGTTCCCTTCCTCATAAAACAAAAAAAAACCCTCAGAGATTTAAACCAATGGGATGTCGTGCCAGCAAATAAGCAGGCTGTGCTAAGCCAGTGTTGCAAAGTGAAGCATTAGACTTACTGGGTCTAGTTGCATTATTTTTGAAATTCCACCAGTGTCATTACTTCATGTGTGGAGTAGGCTGAGGTTCGGTTTAGAACAATTGCCTAGATTTATTCATTTTTTTCTTCTTTCCAATGATGCCTGCATTTGCATCAAGATCAACCCTCAACAGCTCCATTGGTAAATTTCCAGGAGACATTTGTGCTACTGGTTCAGGCTGTCTGCTGTTGCCATAATGTAGCTGCAGGGCTGCTTTGGAGATTTATGAGCTTTAAGTACAGAAATCGTAGAGCGTTTTCAAATTAATTAACTCTTTTTAGTATTTGCCCTTACTCTGGCTTGTTATCCATAGTCTGGTTATTCCCTTTAATACCCTCTATCTTGTCCCCCACTTCTTGTAATCCCTGGTATGCATCATATGTTATGTTCTTCAGAACAAGCCAAATATCCTTTTTGAATATCCACAGCACCTTTATCGGGTGACAAGCTGCTTTGGGCTCCCAGAGTTCAGGATACTATACGCCTTCATATACATTTCAAATAATCTTATCCTGAATGCCATTATATGCTTTTGGGGCTTAAGAAATGAAGAATGTGTCATTCTTGGTTCACTCTTTTCCTGCACATTCCCTGGTGGAGAAGGGACCAAATGATGTTCTGCATGAATGTGTGTGTTTGTATGTCAGCTGAGGAAAGTAGACTCACAGCAAGATCTGAATAGCTGCTCACAGACATATTGAGGATTAAATTGCAAAAAAAAAAGGAGAAGGAAAAAAGCAGTATATTTTAAGAGGATTTTTGCAATAGCTGTTATTGCCTCAGTATTCTTGTCCTACAGCAGAAAGGTTTGAGACTCACCCTTAAATAATAGGCTAGACAAGATTAGATTAATTTTCTTCACCCATTCAAATAGTCCAAATAATCAGCGCATCAGCCTAATTGGTAGCAGCAAATGTGACTATAAAAGGAAGCCTCCAAAATAAAGAGCTGGGCTTTCATTTTGACTTTGTCAAAAATAAAAGCATTCACATCAAATATGACATTGTTGAAGGATATTTTTCCAACAAAAACATTGCCCTTTTCTGTCTGCCTCCTACTTGGATCAGAAGCAAAACCAGTGCCTGAGCTATTAAAACACATTCCTCCCTGTGTTGGAATCCAGAGATGCTTGGGTGCATCGGATAGCAGAGAGCGGCTTGTGTGTGGTGAACAGCCATAAATGGACTGGAAAAGCATATGCTTTATTCATAAAAGCAAGAGGCATATTTCAGCAAAGAAAAAAAAATGTAATATAAATAGTGCATGTTTCTTCTAATGAAATGGTCTCCGATGATGTGGTTGGGAGACTTAGCTTTTCCCCAGATCTGAACACTAGCTGCTGAAATGACCACTAATAGTGTGCAAAGTGGAGTTAAATAAATGAAAAAGCATACATGCTGCAAGGGCATTATATTTTAAAGAAGTCTTAGGTCCCTACTAACTTAATAGCAAAGTTGTGAGAGAGCAAAATAAATAAATAAATAAATAATTAAGAAATCGAGTGGTAAGACTGGGAAGAGGACAGGCAAGAAGGGGGGAAAAGGAAATTATTACAAATTGTTTGAGATTCGCTTAGGATGGCTTTTATAATTTTTAGAATATGTTAGGCTGTAAAAGGGTCTATAGTCTCACATGGAACCACTTTTTTTACTGGCGTTACCTTAGACCAGTGATTCCAAGCCTTGGCTAACCTGTGGCCAGGGTTTCTGGGAGTTGCAGTCCAAGAACACCTGGGTTACCCAAGGTTGGGAACCACTGCTGTATACTTTCACCATGATCTACCTGATCTGGACATGTAGATATTTTTTGCATTATGGACCACTCTTTTCAATCTGGGTCAACAACTATTTATGATTTCACTAAGGCCCATGTATATAGCACTTAGAATAGATATAATCAGGTCAGATGTTTGTTTTACTCCTACCCAGTGATCAGTGCCAGAATTTATTTGCAAGTGCAAGACATCAGAGAAATTCTGCATGATGGACCCCATGTGTGTTTGAATTTTAGGAATTTGGCATCAGCCCCAGTCCTGCCATTAGGCAGAATGGGCCAGTTGCTTCAATCAGCAGATACCTGGGGATAGAGGATGCTGGCAAGATGTTGGAAGGCAGACTTGTGAGTCTTTTTAGCTAGTTTGCTATCTTGCAATGGGGTCATTGTCTCATTCTTGGTGTTGAAGTAAAATTCAATCAGAGCTTAGAAGTTTTTCCTTTTTGGAACTGAACTTCCAATTTTTTTTTCAGCCAAGATGGCCAGTCGCCATATAGCTTGGGAATTTCTGGAGAATATCGTCCAAAAAGGTGACTTTTCCAAGCTCTAGATTAAACTGCCAGCCTAGTTGACTTCTATACATAGAATGGGGTAAGCCATCTTCACTTAAGACAGCAAAATGCCTACAGCTAGTGCTGAAATACTAGCTTTGAAGAAGCTGAACTTGGAGGCAGCTAGTTATACAAAATACCTGCCAATCCCAGTCCACATGCACATTCCATTTCATGTCCAGCCATTTCTAAAGGGGCCAGATGAATATTATGATATGGGTGGACACAGACAAGCACTTCTATCATCGTCACTGATCTGCATGGCAGGCTGCTTCTCCTCATGGGTCTCCCTTTTTAGATTTGGATCATTGATTTGCAGTCACTATAAAAATGGATTCATAGAGTCTTTCAGCTTGAAACTCCTAGTGATTATTATCAGTATTCTCCCCGCTTGACCCATTTCAGTGGAGACATTATGAAAAGCAAAATGGTCTTTTCTTTTCTTTCTTTTTTTTTAAATCTTGATACTGCAGAAGGGAAAGCTAATTTACAGATATAGAACCTGAAGGAAGATTAAGCATTGATTTGTAAACAATTCACATAAATTTCAATCAATGCACTGTCACCCTAATAGCCAGTGCAGTCAGATGAGATGGGTGTAATATGATGAGACAGTTTAATTCTTGTTATGACATTAACAGCTGAATTTTACAACAGCTGAAAATGCTGGAGTGTGAAAGATTTCCAGTTATCTGTGAGAGGCTATGGCTAAGTTTGGATTAGAATAAAATACCAACTAGGTGCTGAAAGTGGAATAAAGGCAGAGAATGCTACCAAAATATTGTTTGGGAAACTGATTGCATTTCCTTTAGAAAAGGAAGGATTAATTCCAGATCTGAAGCTTGGTATATATTGTAGGATGGCCACATGGAAAAAACAATGCTCTTGCACCTTTAATAGCTGTGTGGAAGAAAGGATTTTATCAGGTGTAGTTTGTAATGGAAGCTACACTTGATGACATTCTTTCTTCTACACCACTATTAAAGGTACAGTAGCCCTGTCCTCCCTTTCATATGTCCATTCATGTGTAGAAGATGACTGATAACACTTACTGAGCTCTCCCTCTCTCAATCTCTCTCATATCATTGACCTGAAAGAATCCAAATGGGAGTTATGTTCCAGGCAAGAAGGTTAAACACAAAAATATTTCTTTAAATAAATGCCCAAGCTTGAACCTCAGGTAGAAAGTAATAAGGTATGACAGCACTTCAGGAGAATCTGCAGGAATAGACAAGCAGGGCTGGGTGTCACCATAAGAATCTGATAATCAAATTCAGATCTCTGAATAACATCACCAAGTGTGAGCATGCCAGATATAAAGGGAAGTGGGCTGTGAAGAGAACCCTGAGGGACCTTTAAAGTCTAAGGGTATGATATTAGAGAGAGGGAGAGAAGGAGAATGAAGGCGTGACTTAGTCTAAGATACACTCCTCATATCTTTGATGGGAAATTGAAGTTACACCTTCATCATTCCTACACTATTTCTGATTAAAATGCTAATCCCCACATGGAAGGCTTACTGACCCAACTGTTTTATAGACTGTGTAGTATCAAAAAATGTCATCTCCTTTATACTGGTCAGTACCATGTACAATATACTGCCTGACAGTGTGACAGCTGTTAGGAACATAAAATATTAGCATGTACACATTGCATTGTACAGGAAGGTGATGTATGGGGTAAAAAGCTTTTCAAAATGATGCATGCCACATGGAATACTAATATGGATGCATGTTTTGAGAGCCTACAAATGAGGATTATAGCATTTAAATCCAGGGAAGGTGAAGTGGCTAACCTCAGACTTCAGGGTTTGTTGTACCCCATTTGCAGGGGGGCATACACTGCATGCGTATGATTGGTCAGTCAATTAAATTTGAGCCATATGAGTAACTGGGTAAAATATTTTTGACTGACTGTCCTTACGGCATAAATGAGCTAAATATCCCTTTCAAAAAATGTAATTTTTCTCATAATGTCATGCATATTTACAGATGTTCAGGTGTGAATGATTACATTTAAACATAATGAGATGACTTGTCACATTCTTCTTTTGTATACACCAAAGACTTTTCAGTGGATTCAGAGAATGAAGAGGTTTTCTTTTATGAATCTTCTTGTGAAATGTCATTAGAACAGGGGAAATGTTTATCAAAGGGGAACCTACATGTCCCACAGTCCCCTCATCACAGATATCCTTCTTGTTAAAATGACAGAATTCCTTGGGGTCTGTCCACAGGCACAATGCACGATCCTCATTCAGAGCCTGTTAGTGAAGGTCAGGTTATCGAAAGGTGTCAGACATGGGCAAGAGGATCTTGAAGCCACCACAAGATGGTCCAGTTATGACAAGTGTGAAGAAAGGTAGACTGGGATTGGCTGATAGACCTCTGGGTGATTTGCAGTAGATTTCCTGGGTTTCTGAGTCTGAATATTTTACAATACTCCTCAGAACCTCAGAGGGCTGCATCCACTTCCAACACCCCCAACTTAAAACAACAACAACAACAACAACAACACACAGACACACAAAGGTTGCTCATGCTCTCAATTTCACTACAGTTTTGACCCCCAGCCCCTGTTTTAGTTCTTGGAAACTTTGTTTTTTCTTTCAAAAGCAAAAGTGATCAGGCATCATCCTGCCTGTAACAGGTGACCGAAAACAAGGTGACATTTCACACTTGTCCCCTATAGTGCATAGGGGAAGGTTTTTCGTTTGTTTGTTTTGAAAACACTTTAAAATGGGGTATCTGGGTGTGTGTGCGGGAAGTAAGAAGTATTGGAGGCTGCATGGCGGGCCATGGGTTACACTCTCTCCTGCTTTCATGAGAACAAGTATAATGATAGGCAGAAAACAAAACCTTCTGCTATGGCTGCCTTTGAGTTAATAGCTTTCAGTTTCAGTGTTCCACAGCAGTTAAGGAAAAGCAATATTTGGTTGCTTTTTTTAACCAGGTCTTTGTTTAACTTCAAGCTAGCTGGACAGCTCAGTGAATTTGGTATCTGGCTTCAGAGGCAGAGGTTGTAAGTTCAGTTCCCCAATGAGCACCCCAGCAGAAGAGCCAGCCTGTGAGGCCTTGGGCAAATGGCACGGTCTCAGGGAGCCCTCAGAAGCAAGACTGGTAGACCACCCTGGAAAGGGTTTCCAGGGTTTTCTAGATAAAAGGAGATCAGAATGGGCTTGATGGCACACAATTATTATTATTGTTCAATGTTACTGGCCATTTTTAGAGCTCAGTATTAGCAGCCCTAATTTCTGGTAATGTATATGTAGTTTGGTATATATTGTTAATGCATTATTATAATTTCGATATGATTTGTGGATTGTCCACATGGAGGCAAAAATAACTGGTTCAATAATGTTATTTTCAGTTATTTTTCACACTAACCAGATCAGATTTCTGAGGGTTTCTTTCCCAGGAAACCTACAAAAGTAAGAAACATGAATTTTCAATGCAGTGTGAATAAGATTTGGTCTCTTTTGGGATGAATTCTTCACCAAACTCATGTGTTGTTATACTTTCAGCCACCTGGACAAGCCCTTAACTTTCTCTCCTTCTTTTTTAAAACCACAGCTCCCGAAAGTTTCTATACCAGTTGCCATGGTCACTGACTGTGGATTTCTCAGAGATGTAGTTAAAAAATAACTTTTCCAAGTTCTAGGGTGCCTTTGATATTCGATTTGATTTATTTCCCTCACCCACCATTTTGTGTCCATCCGTGGTTGGCTGACCCCAGCATTCCAACAAACAATGATGAAGACAATGACAACAACAACAAAAACAACAAGAAAACAAATCTGCAAAGTTAGAAGAATTCCTGCCTTAGGAATGACAGACAGCAAGTTTTAGGTGACAGGGGGCGAAGGAATTTATCTAGGACAGAGTATTCTGTATAAAGACCTTCATATTTTGTCCACAAGATCATAACATACGAGAGCCCATTGATAATTAAACCAAGGTCTGTATTACCTTATCCTGGGTTCTGTTATATATTTCTTTTACTACAACTGTAAGCACATTTTCTCTCACATCGGCAAGAACATCTTTTCTAAGATGTTACTTGTTATGATGTATACATATATTATACAACATAAAAAAGTATGTTTTTTGTTTCAGAAATATTTTTATCCCCATTTCCTTTTACAAATTTAATCCACAGGTTAATCTAAACATCAGCTAAAACCCATACAACTGTTTAATAATATATTTTTAAAATGGTTGCTACTTTTTTCAGTATATGCTTTAGAATGGTTTCTGCTTATGGTTTTCCTCTAGGGAACAGGGGAAATCATGACAGCAATTTGTGCAGCCCTCTGGCCCTTACCAGTCCCCCCAATGTCCCTCCCAGTGCTATGAAAATGGTGGAAAAAGCTGAACTGCCATTTTGAAAATCTCTGGTAGTGACAATTTACCTTTTAAACAAGTTGCACATCCCCATATATTTTCATTTTTTAAAAAACAAACAAACCATTTAAAAAACAAACAAATGGGAAGTGCTATGGGAAAATTGACCCCCAGAACCCCAGAACTTGCCCAATCTTGCCATAGGGTTTATATCATTGGCCACTGTGGGAATAGCAAGCTGAACAAAATGATTTGCCACAGCAAGGCTCTTGCTGGGTTCTTACGATGCAGAATATTCAGCAGTTTGTAGGTGAACACCAGTGTTCTTAATGGTCTTGAGGAACCACTCCACCTCTACCCCACAAAAGCAACATAGCTCTTCAGTTTTTTAGTTCTTTATTATGACAGAGTTTCACTCTAGCAGCAGCATTATATTTCCAACAAAATCTTTCAAATCATACAGAAAACATAATTCCCAATCTCACAAATGAGGTTAAAGTATGAGTATCTATCTATCTATCTATCTATCTATCTATCTATCTATCTATCTATCTATCTATCTATCTATCTATCTATCTATCTATCTATCTATCTATCTATCTATCTATCTATCTATCTATCTATCTATCTATCTGGTTTGAAAAAGATATTGAATAAAACAACATGTCCAGACATATCTATCTGGATATATTGTTTTACATCTTTGTCATCATCAGTTCCCCACATCAGAGAAAAAGAAATGCCCTTTTATGGAAGTGCAAAACCTTGCTGTGTTGTGTCTTTACAAGATGTTTTGATCTGAGAATCTAGAGAGCTGCCAACTCTTCCAGGTTCAAAACTATCATTACGCATGTACTCTTTGACGAGGGGATTTTCTGGATCTTCCCTCCTGACCCAATGATAAAGCCAAGTGGGATTTAGATTGAAGATTCATTTCTCCCTCCTTGGCAATTATCTCTGTGACTGCCCACAATCCTTCCCAATCTTTTTAAACAACATCCTGTTATTAAACCACTTGGCAAGTATTTAAAGCCCTGGCTAAGTTAACCATGCACAAAATATCCTACTTGGGGCACAATCCAGCATTAAAGAGGCACTGTTTACACTCAGGAGGCCAGAGTTCAGGATGGGGCCTACTCATTTGTGAAAATGGCACATCATTAGTGACAATAAAATTATCAAGGTTTTGATCCTCCCCAACTGGAGTCAACCGTAACATTCCTACTGATTTCAATGTTTTTTTTTAAAAAAACTCAGTCACTAATTAGACATTAGAAATCCAACATCCTGAAAGTAGCTTTGAAAAACATGTGATGTGGTAGGATGGCTTTTGAAGATGTATCAGATTTGAAAACATTGTAAAGTGTGCTGCAAATGGGATCACTCTGTACAAATGAGGCAGAAGTCCGTTTAATATTGCCCTTCCAATCTGTTCCTTTGGATTTGAAACTGCAAAGTCTTATGAAATTAAATCCCAAAGGTTACAGAAGAACCATCTGTGAACGAGAAGGAGATGGAAAATTTTCTGGTTAGCACTATAAGCAAAAATTAGTCAGGTTTTAAAATGAGAGAAAATAGATATCTCAATGGCAGTAGATGCAACCAATTTGTGTGGTGAATAATGCATTACTTCGATGGATCTATGCTGAGGTTTAATGTGACAGAGCTGAGGTTTTAATCTGACAGGTATGTGATTGCTTTAAGTCAAATAGAGTAGAGCTGGGTGAGTCAAGTAGAGCAAGCATAGGCAAAATACTGCCGTTCAGAAGTTGTGGGGCTACAATTCCCATCATTCTTCATACTCGATATGTGGCTATATTGCTGGGCTTTGCGGGCCACTAAAGTCAGCACCTTGTCATCTCTGGATAGGGGGAAAGCTAATACTCAGTAAGATGGAATCGGGATTCAATATGGCCTAAACAGATGAGAACTGGACCAGAAGAAACAATATGAGTTTCAAGAGGGAAAAAATGTAAAATTCTGCATGGAGGGAGGAAAAACCGGATGTGCAAATATAAGACAACTGGCAGCTAGCTTGGTAACAGTATATGTGAAAAGGATCTAGGGGTCTTAGTAGACCACAGACTTAATATGAAACAACAGTGTGGTATTGCAGCAAAAAACCAACAGAAAGAACACCTAAAAAAAACACACCAAAGCAAAACACACAACAACAACAAAAACAACAAACTAAATTTGGTTGCTTTAGTATCACTGTATTCTGCTTTGGTCAGACCTCACAAGGAATGCTGTGTCCAGTTCTGTACACCAAAGTTTAAGAAGGATATTGAGAAGCTGGAACATGCCCAGAGAAGGATGACCAGGATGGGAAAAGGTGTGGAAATGAAGCCCTATGAGGAACGGCTGAGGGAGTTGTGCAGTGTTTTGCCTGGAGAAGAGGAAAGGAGACTGGGATGTGGTATGATAGCCATCTTCAAATATTTGAAGGTATGTCACAGACCAGAGGGAAGGACCTGAAGTAATGGATTCAAATCGATGTTTTTAACATTTTAAATATAATATTATTAACTCTTTATATTTGAACAGTATACTGTTTTTAGCTGTTAATATTGTGTTTTTCATGATGCAAGCCACCATGGGTTGTTTGGATAGAGAAAGATAGGGTAAAATTATTATAAACAAACAAACAAGCAAAAATAAAAATTACAAGAAAGGACATTTTGCCTAAACATGAGGAAGAACGTGTTGACAGTTAAGAGCTGTTTAGCAGTTTAATGGACTACCTCAGAAGATGGTAGTCCCTCTTCCTTGGAAATTTTTAAAGAGAGATTAGATGGGCAGTGTTAAGGATTTCTTAGCCATGGATTTCCTGCTTTGGTAGGGACCTGGACTCCATGACCCTTGGGCTCCCTTCCAGCTCTACAGTTCTACGCTTTTATAATTCTATGATTCCTTTTGGAACTCTCTGACATTGTCAACAAGTACTGTATCTGTATAAGTGTAAGATAATCTGGTAGACATTACATTTATGGACTTCCAATAAGATTCTTATCAAAGTCTTTCATTAAAGACTCCTGAGTACAATGATGAGATAAAGGGATGCATTCTCTTATGAACCAAGAAACAGAGAGAAGGGATAAACAAAGTTCTTGCTGTGGAAGAGAGTAGACATGGGTTCCCCCAAGTGTCTGTATTGGGAATTGGGACTGGTTGTATTTAACTGCTCATAAATTATGTGGAGTCAGGGGTAAGCAGTGGGGAAACATTACCCACCCACGCTGAGCTATTAACTTGACAAAGTATCACAGTGAATTTAAACAATAATTTATGATGAGTTGTGGGCTGCTGCCTCCAATGGAATTATTGGATGAACTGTGAATTTATTAGACCTGGTTCTATTGTGCTTTACAGATCTTTGGAAGCCTACTGTTTGGGGGCAGGAAAGCATGGAAATAAGAGGCAATTCATAACAACAGTGCAGTATGTAGAAACAAAAGCTTTAGATACTAAGAATTTGGGCAGCTTGCTGTGTGACTTGTGATACCTTTTAAAGGGGTAAGTGTTACAGTATTAGAAGCTGCCTGCAAAATAATCTCCATTTTCTGGCAGCAGGGGGAGATACTATGTGTCAGTGGTGTCATGCTCATTGTCATTAAACTGTAAGCTAATAGTCAAGTGTTTGTCTGCAAGTTTATAACAATATGTTTGGAGCACTTTGCTTAGCTGTTCCGGTTCTTCTTATTTAAATGGAGAAAATAATCATCCAAACTGACCAACCAACTACAACAGCGCATAATCAGATCTAGGAACCTTTTAAAACAATTCTTATTCATAGCTACAAATATCATTACGTTCAGTGATTAAATATTAAGATTAATGAGTTTTGGAGTTTTGTTTTTTTTAACAAAGAGTAACAAACATTATTAAAAGAGTGATTCATTGCATTACTCATGAAGTTTTCAAAAATCTATTCATTTTTCAAAAAATAAACTTTAAAATATAAAAACAGTCAAAATCCCTAGCAAAGCAATGCTTTAGGAGTAGTGGATAAATGTTATGCCAGAATATAATGTTTCCAGTTGACCCATTACTTTTTAAGAGTGACAGGACAGTTCTTACTCCAAAAGTAATAGATTTCATTGCTTGTATTGTGTGATTTCCAAGCATTGCACAGGTTGTGTGTGTGAATGCACACCATAATTCACTCTCCCTTGGGCTGGTCTCTGACTAAAAGCAGAGGGCTTCTGTTAATTACTTGAGGCTGCAATCCTACATACACACTTAACTAGACGAAAGTCCTGTTGAACTAAGACTGATTTCCATCTAAGCACATTAAGGCCTGGGCTGTTAGAATAACCCAAATGTCAAAAAATCCCCACTGGTTTATGTTTGGATATCAGCGCCAGAGTAGATGTAGATGCTGAAGAAGCAACAAAAATAATTCACATTGAGTTAGCAAATATATTTAGCTGTAACTTATAAAAGTGTCCCATTTTGAACAATATATGAACTTGAATAAATACAATCAACAGGAAATTATGTTCTCAAAGCATAATTTGATGACATTTCAGAATTCAAGTGACAGCTGAAAAAAAATCACTCAGATCCTTTTCTTTGCCTTTGATTATCACAACCAACTACAATATTAAGAATTTGTTTGCACCGATTAATATATATGCTTCTGTAACATTTTTATAAGTGTTATTTTCATATGGTATTTTCTATATATTTCTATATTTCTTTGCTTTGTAACATTCAGCTGCTGGCATAAAACAAAGTATTCTCTACATAAAATTTCAATTTGGAAGCAGTTTTCTTAGTGTTATACAGCCATTCTCATTAACTTATTTATTTATTTATTTTACAAAACTTAGAGGCAGAGACATACACATATCCAGTTACTTATTATGTACTCCTTTCTTTACGGATGGTCAGAATCCTGTTGTTGACACAAACCTGGCATAAGTGCAGCAGTGAAAATCACTGTGGCAAACTGTTGCTTTTTAAGGAGTCACTGCTTCTGTTCCTCATCATGCACCAGCTGTACGACTTGGTACATGACAAGGAATGCAAGCAGTGACTCCATAATTAGTGGCAATTTGCAGCTGTTAATTACGCTGTTGCACTTGTGCCAGAGTACATAAGGAATAGGATTCTGGTCAACCAAGTATAAAAACATTACATTATGTTTCTAACTTGTCAAGGGATAATTATTTTATATGCATCTTTTAAATGATTTTCGTGGTATCAAATATATGGTCTTATTAAATAATGGTGAAAGAATATCACATGATTCCAACTCTGGCTTGTGCTGTGTCCCATTTGCTTTATTATAAATGTTCATGCAATGAACAGGAGGAGGATGCCTTTAGTACCACAGACAAATAACTTACTGCATTCTGATTTTAAAAGCAACGTAAAGTAACTATTCTATTTACTTTTGAGAAATGTGAAAGTTATTAAAATTTGTAACTATATTGGCAACTAATGGCTCTTTCAAGTAGCAAACTGTAAACCAGAATAAGTGTAATTATGTAAATTACATTGGCAAATTGGTGCTAGTTCTGAGCGAACATTTGCATCTCTGGTTGCATGCCAATTGAACAACTTGATGTGTGACCAGGAATATGAGCAGCGACTGAGTCACTGAAATCCTATTGGTGTAACTTTATGCAACACAAGTAGGATGATACCATCAGCCCTTGACGTTAATATTAAATTCAATTTAACTGAAAGTTTCCTATCCCCCTCTTTCAGGGTCCAAGGTTCCCAAGGGCTCCCTTGCAATCTGGGGAAGCTGTTGGGAGCCTCAGGACAAGGTACAGCTGGGGACACTTCAATAGCCAAAACCAGCTGCCGCCAGTTCTGCCACTGGGATTGGGACCACTGTCTGGCAGTTATTTTTGGCTGCTCCGTGAGTCTCCTCCCATTCTGAGGCTCCCAAAGGCTTCCTATTTGCACAGCTAACATTACACCTACAGGATTTCAGTCACTAATAAATAGCAATTTGCACCTACACTTATGCCAGGGCAGTTCCCCAGTAGGATTCTGGCTAGAGTAACAAAATATAACCAATTTATTTACTTTTCAGAAACTTTTCACCTCCCCATGTTGCTACTGGAATCAGCATTACTACCTGAAAAAGCCATGAATGAATGTCAGCAGCTAAAATGATTTTTCAATTGTTTGGAAAGATTCTCTGCCGTGAGGCTACATTTGTGATAGAAATAGTGGGAAGGGGTTTGGAGGGAGTGAGGTCAGAACTTCTGCTGCACCCTCTTCTTTCCTGATAATGTTGTAACCAGTCATTTCCACATCTTGAGAAATTCCCTGTTCCAGTCCTGGTCCTGAAACCAAACCAAACTAATTCAGAAGAATCATCCTGCTTGAGACGCATAAATCAAGCATTATTCCTGCTGACCTTTGGGGGTATTAATTGGTGAATTCTTCGGTAGACAGGAGCCAAGAATGAGGGTTTGCTTTTAAAGGGATTGACATTTCAGTTCTTACTGAAAAACCAAAATACTTTCTTCCAGTTGCTTTTTCCCTCCACATTGAATGACTTAGGAACAAGAGTGCTCCCATGAATGAGTATTTTCACATCTGTCAGTGTACACAGACAAATGTGTTATATTGCACAAAAATTATGCTATTGTTACACATGCCCTTAATTTACAGTGCAGATGTCCTGAGGGCTTTGTCCCCCCCCCCCCCCCACAGCATTACCTGGTTGGTGTTGCATATCTCTCAGATACTCTGTGTGTTGACCACTGGTATTCAACAGGTAGATATGTTTTACGGTGAGAGGCAGAGTCAGTCAGAAATACCTTGGCCTGCTGTCTACACTATATGTTTCTACTTCTACTTTGTGATTTTTTATTTACTGACTTCAAACTACTGCAAGCTTTTTTTTTTGGTACATAAATGAAATAATCTTAGAATCTTAGAATCACTTCAGAATTTTCAAGAGTTTGAGGTTTTTGCATATTTTTTGGGTTATATGAGTCGCAATACACTTGTTACACATAACGAAGATACAACTAGGTTATATCATTACTGTAACTTAATGAGGGATTACTTCACTCTATTTTGATGTATGTAACTATACACTTTAATGATTTTTACACAACAAAGTCTTGTTGGCAAATGCAGATATAACAGCACCATGGCTGCAGTTCTTCACATTTGCCCCAGCAATTGCTAGTTTGCAGTCACACCTGCTGGAGAATTGCCCCATTGAAGACAATTGCCAGATGCACAAAGGATTAATGGGTTTTCCTTTATGCATGCTGCAGAAAAAGAGGACGTGAGTGCAGAATGGACCATTCCACAATGATTAATGAGCAGGAGGATGCTGGCGTTCGTTACAGGGGTGTGGTTTAATTAAATGATGGAGGAGGAATAACATTTTGTTCAAGTGCTGACTCATGCTTGGTCTCATACTACTTCCTTGTGCTCTATTGCAGATGTAGAGGCAACAATGAGTTCTATGAAAGCAGCCTATTCTGTCAATAGAGAGTAGCATTTGAATTTTTAAAAAGTAGCTTAAAAGAACTATTTTAGTTAATTTTGAGAAATGTGAAAGTAAAAAGCTGTTAAACACGGTTAACTTCAATGACCATAACTGTACATAATTACTTTTTAAAAGTAGCTTTAGAAGAAGTAGACATGTTATACTGTGCTAGCATATCAAGCAAAAAATAAAAATAAAAATGAAAAATAAAGAAGACAAAAACATTGTGGCACCTTAAAGACTAACTGCTATACTGTATTTTAGTGTAAAATTTCGTGGACAAGTCCATTTCCTCAGACATAAGGGTGGGACTGCGTGGCAAATATTTATATATTTATACATGGACCCAAACCAGAGACTGTATTTGGGCACAAGTTGTTGACCTGGTAATGATCTTTAATATCCCTGTTGATATTCAGTTCTCTTCTCAGGAAGCATTGCTTTTAAAAGACTCTGGTATAATTAACACATTTTAAAAAAACCTGAACTCTAGAACTAGAATGACTTCAGCATTCTTGTTTCTTATTTCTAAATGTTAATTTAATTTCATGTAATTTTTTTTGGTCTCCCAATACAGATGAAACATTGTTTCCGGACAGGTACTATATGGCAATAGACCCCAGCCAAACTATTTGAAATGCTTTGTGGAGCCACCAGTGAAAGCATGAACTTCATTCAAAGTAGAATGCCATCCAAATTTTTATATCCCAATGTGAGCTATTAAAGTTCAGACACTAGATACATAAGGAGCACTTCAGAATCCCAAAGACACATCACCATCCCTACTGCTAGGTAACATGTGAAGAGAGACTTCTCTGAACTGAGAAACCCTTGAGTTGGGTTTTAAACATGTGTATATATTCATGGAAGTTCACTGGAAGGACAGATCCTGAAGCTGAGGCTCCAATACTTTGGCCATCTCATGAGAAGAGAAGACTCCCTGGAAAAGACCCTGATGCTGGGAAAGTGTGAAGGCAAGAGGAGAAGGGGACGACAGAGGACGAGATGGTTGGACAGTGTCATCGAAGCAACCAACATGAATTTGACCCAACTCCGGGAGGCAGTGGAAGACAGGAGGGCCTGGCGTGCTCTGGTCCATGGGGTCACGAAGAGTCGGACGCGACTAAACGACTAAACAACAACAACAACAAATATATTCATGTGTATATATTTCTCTGAATTGTACCAGCTATTCAAGTCTATATGTTTATTAGAGTAAAAGTCATTTTAGGCTAAATTTGGAGGTCTCACTAGATTTATTTCTTCAAATGTTATATGTTGTGACCTTGCCAGGTGAGATCGTGGGACACCTTCTTGTTATGTTCCACTTAGAAGTCTCACTAGGCCCTCTTTTTCTCTGACATTGTAACTGACTAAAACTTTACACTGTTCTATAATCAATAAATCCTAACATGTAACTCAAAACTAAAGGGGCATATGGGACAATGAAACTATAGGTAACTGCAGAAGCCTGTGCAAGGCAAATACACATTGATGATATCCTGCTGCTTAGTGTAATAAGTTGCAACTAGAGTAGGCCTGTGGAAACAATGGAACTTACAGAGCAGTTGATTCACCAAATCCCTACTGATTCAATGGGTCAACTCTAGTTGCGATGTACAGTAAGCAATAGGATTTCAGTTGGAAATGCAACAACAATGGACAATGGCTACACAATGTCTCATTATAACAGCCAGATGGGCTAATGCCAATATATTTGGCCCCATTTTACCTGAAATTCCTTTAAAGTGGTCGGCAGGACCACTTTTGATGTAGACCAGTGTGCATCAACTGTGAGTGGCTTTTACAGATACTGCAGCATATAACCTCCTAGTCTTATTTCAATTTGTCTGCTAAGTGGATTTGAGATGTGCTATAATTCTATAGCTAGCTGGATAGCTAAATTCTATGCATTTGGGGGCTGATTTGGTCCTGGCACGCAGGTTACACATACAGTGAGGCATTGAGCTGTTCCTTTCTTCCACACTATTTCCTATGCTACATGTAGTTATTAACTGGAGATGTCATGGGCAAAGGGGTTGAAAGCTATTTATGTAGGTTTTCTGCAAGACTATCTGTCAAACTGAAGGTTCATTCCATAGTCCAAAACCCATTTCCCACGTACCTTTCTGTCTACATTGGGGTGGACAGACTGTGGCCCAAGCCTGCATGCAGTCCCCCAGGGCACCAATGTCTTTCCTCAGCCACCAAATCATCTTTGGTGGGGCAGGGAGGAATTCCCTCAAAAAGTACATGTGTGCCTTCTAGAGAACTGGGAGGCAATGTTGTGATTTTTGTGACTCTTCAGCACCCTTGCCATTCCTACCTGAAAATGTAATTTTTTTTTTTTTTAAAAAAAAAGGTCACTAGAGGGGGCTTTTTAAATTAAAAAATATTTTAAAAATTGGAGTGGATGGGCACAGGAGGGTATAGTTGCAGCCTTTCAAGGTCAAGGAGTGTGTGTTTGTGTGTGGCATTTGGACCTCTCAAGGTTACCCACCACAATTTGCAACGTACATCCAGGGTCCCCCATGTGGCACCAACAGAGGCATACCATGGTGCCTGACAGGCACAGTAATCCTCTCCTTGCTGGGTTGCTAAGCATAAGGTGAACTGTCTGATTTGGCATTTGGAGATCAGGACAGACTCTTGCTTTGTGCTCCCTGTCTTGTCCTTTTCCTATAGCAACCGTTCTGTGATCAACCACCCTCCCAAGGAACCACTTCTGATTAGCTACTCTCCTTTAAGCAACCATTTTGTGATAGCTATGGTGGCTACCCATGTTCAGGCAAAAAGAAGGGCAGATCACCGAAGCAAATAGGTCATAACGGGATAAAAACAGTCAAGGGCTTTAGAACATGTGGCTTTAGAACAGCATTTTACCCACTAAGATATCATCATACTATGGCTTCTGAATTTCTTTTCCTTATGGAACAGCTTGTCTATTTTCTCCTTTTGTATCCTGCAGATTAACATGGGAACATTTAATAGTAAATTTTAAGACTGCATGTGCTGGGAAAATAAAAATAGCAGCAAAATTTAGCAGCGAATAAAAATAACAGCAAAAATAGTTGTGGCCAGACTGATTTCTGGCATTAGTAAATTCGATTGTACATCCCCAATCTTGGCCCGCCTTCATTGGTCCCTGTCAGTTTCCAAGGTCAATGCAAGATGTTGATTATAACTAGAGATGGGGGTATTTGTATACGAATATGAATATCCCCCTGCAGCTGGACTTAATGAGGGTCTGCCCCCTGGGGCCGAACCATCCACTCATGTGTCCGCTACTGGCACTGGCCTTGCTCATCCTTCCAATCACTCCTAGAGCACCGCTCTCTTCCTGCTTCTCTGGCCACTTGGCAGGCATGCAGGGAGAGTCGTCCTCCCTCCCCCTGCCTGGAGTGGCTAGCCGAGCAGGAAGAGAACGGCGCTCCGGGAGTGATTGGCAGGATGAGCGAGGCTGCCGCCACCACTGGACAAATGAGTGGATGGTCCGGCCCCAGGCGCCGGCCCTTTATTAAGTCCAGCTGCATGGGAATATTTGTATTTGTATATGAATACCCCCATCTCTAGTTATGACCATAAAGCCTGTAATGGTTTAGGGCCTCGGTACTTGTCAGAATGTCTGCCTCAGAAAACAGCTACTTCTTTCACACACGCTCCTCCCAATCCACGTTCTTAAATGTGGTCACACTGAGAGTGGCTGAAAATGAGGAACTGGGCCTTTTCCATGGTGGCCCCTATTCTGTGAAACAAACTTCCAACTGAGGTGTGCCAGCCTCTATCCCTCCTGATATTTAGGAAAGTAGTAAAGACTGAACTCTATAAAACAGTGTTAAAGAAGTATACCCAGATGTTAATATTGATTTTTATATTTTTTGATAACTGTGTTCAAGTTGGTGTATAGTTGGCCATATTGTTTGTGTTGAGATATTGGGGTGGAGCTGGAGGCGGGTTGGGTTTTTTTGTGTTTTATTCTGTAAACTGCCCAAAGTACTAGGTATACAAACCAAACCAAACCAAACCAAACCAAACCAAACCAAACCAAACCAAACCAAACCCATCCATCCATCCATCCATCCATCCATCCATCCATCCATCCATCCATCCATCCATCCATCCATCCATCCATCCATCCATCCATCCATCCATCCATCCATCCATCCATCCATCCATCCTTCTCTCCCTGCTTTTGGTCCAAGCACTTAGAAAGGTTCCTTGTAATGTGGGTTGAGCTTGGAGGAGCAGTGGGGTGACAGAAAGTGGGGTTTGGCATTAGGAAGGTGAGAAAAATTATATTTCTTCTGTAAAAACACAGACACACAGATACACTCCACCAACCACCTCAGCCTTTTCTAGGCAAATCAGCATTCTGGAACTGACAGGACATCTCTTAAAAAGGACGAGAGTCCAGGAGGATATCAGACATCTGGCTCTTTTAGTGGTAGTGCCCTTTAGAGTTTCTTTAATTTCCAAATGTTTCCAATGATTCAAAATGGTTGGACTTCCCTGTCTTGCCTGTTGGGAATGTGCTTGTACGGTCATAGGATTCTCTGGAAGCATCTGATGTCTTTTTGATACTTGTAGTTCATTGGTGCATCTTGGACTGAAATAAATTGTCAGCTTCCACACAGATGTTTTCAATTCATTGTTACTACAACAAGCACACAATCCAACCAAAGGTCATCATATTTAAGACCCAATCATTTCAGTGGAAAGTTTTAAGTAATGGTAGCCTGTGGGCTGAGCAGTGGAGTCAGCACATCCCATAATAGTGGAATGAAGCTCTTCTTGGATGTTGGGATTGATTTCAGTACATGCTTCACTCTCCTCCTAAAAATTCTAAGACCTGAGTTTGTCTTAACTTGATCTAGACTGCACCTTGCTTTGTTAGGACTAGACAAGAAATAACCAGTTTTTAAAGATGTTCCTAACTCTGTATTGCTTCTTTTCCAACTGTTTGGCTGATATTCTTATTTCTATTGCTGTCTTTTTTTTTATGCATTAACAATGTTTCTGTCTTAATCTGAGATATTAAATACATGAGGACATTAATGCAAATAGTAGTTACTTCTTTATTACACTGTTGCATCAGGATATTGATTTAAGTCTTTAGCAGGAGAAGGAGCCAGTTTGTGCTACCGGTCACACACACATGCAAACACACTCTGTAGGGCATGACTTGCCTTTAGGAAATCAAGTTACACTTTTCAAACACAAACTGTCACCACCAAGGCATGAAGCGTCACTGCAATTAGGAAACAAACCCACTCAAACCAAAATACACATATAAATCTCAGCTACATATGTTAGTTAAACATAATAAGAGAGGCATTGTTTGGTTAGGTTTAGTATAAACAGTCAGTGGGAATTAGATGATATTGTATATGCTTTGACACTTGTGAGTAAGCTGAAGTCTAAACTCTTGCCGATTAAAACCTTTAAGCTACGTCACTTTGAGTAATCTCTAGTACATGGGGGGGGGGAACCCTTTATTCTTCTCACACTGGTGCTTGGGAAAGAACGAAACAAATTCAAGTGGTATTTTATATGTCAGGCAAGCCCCATGCACAGTGATGTCAGCCCAGGAACACTCCTCAGGTTTCAGAACACAAAGCAAGATGGATGATGATGAGTCCTGGGTGGTCCGGTGCTTTGGATCATCTTAATTTGACGTGGCACAAGGAGTAGTCAGGCAAAATCCAAAGCCTCAACAGCAAGGCTGTGCTGGCTGGCACTGTTCAGAAGTCCTGTGCTCTCCTTACAATACACATTGAGGCTTCGTGTAGCTTTGTGCCAACCTCCATGGCTCCTGGATGGTCAATTGGATGCCCTGACAGGAGCGGGTGACCTGGCCTCAGACCAGGCAGAGGGAAAGCATGTGAGTGATTCACTGCTCTACTCTTCCGATAATGTGCACAGCGGAGCCGTCTCATTCCCCTGAAAGTAAAGTGGTTGTGTAATTCCCCCCTCACCCTATTTTTCTTTCTTTTGTTTTCCTTATTACACATTGTAAACAGAACAGAAAACATTTAAGCCCTGGGACATGTACTTCTCCCTCTGTTCCCAGACATTAAGGTAAGATTGTATTTAATGGTAAAGTTATTCAATTAGAAAATAAATAGATAATTCACTCTCGAATGAACATGTCTGTGTACTCTGTTCCTGAGTGATATGGAAAAGGTGTCTCATTTTAACAAAACCAGAGGTGAAAAAGTCATTCTATTATAAAAACCATTAATAAATCCTACTAATCTTCATTCAAGCGTTTGAAGAATATTGATGAGTATTTATTATTTTAAACTCACAGGTTGTTTTCTTAGTTTGCCCCGCTCCCTCTGCCTTTGTGTTATCCGTTTTGGAAAATGTGAGTCTGGAAATATAGACTCCAGGTGGTTCTGCTCTGACATGATGAACAGGCACATGTGAACTTACCTTAGGGTGTGATCACCCGGGTCTATAGCTTGCATTTCGGATTGCTTGTGGCATGATCTGATGTGAGCTACTTCCTGGCAAGCACACAATGTATGGGGATTAGTGTTCTAGCCTGACCCTGATCCATGACTGAGCTGGACCTTTTTGGTCCAGCAGTAGGGCTATTAGTTCTTGGGGCCAGGCTGGAGTGATTCAGTAAATGGAAAAGTTGCTTTACAGGAGGTTGCTCCTGTTAAAATGACACTTTCTAGTGCAATCAAATGCACACCATTCACATCATTAGACTGCACCCTCAGTTAGAATTGTCTAATAAGAAGTAACAATTTCTGTTCAAACAATCTCCCTCTGTTTGACTAAAATTCACAAATAGAGGAACCTATATTAATGATAGGAGAGTTTGGGCTGGGCTGTAATCTCCTTTGCAGTTAGTAGATGAGGTGACAAGATGACTTAACTTCTCCTCCATCATCTCCAGCTGATTAGAACAATTTTGATCCCTCCCTTGCTTGCCAGTTAAAGATGAAAGAAGAACTGAGGACTTCAAGTGATGCATCAAGTGCCATAGGTAGTTCAGCCCTCAGTGTGTTGTATTCTGATGTGTGTGAACTGACCATGCCCTTGTCTGTGTCCCTTAAACACAGCCTAGCTTTCTGTCTCTCTTCGTTTAGCCAAGGTGAATCTCTGCTGTGGGTTTGCGTTAAGAATCCTGTCAGAGAAGACAATTATTAAGAATAAACCTGTTATGTTACAAGCACGTGTATGGAATCCTGCCTGAAATTCAACAATCAACAGAACACTAGTTCAAAAATGTCTGTTTAATTCAGTGGAATTGACTCCCAGATAAATGGGTATAAGATTGGAACCCAATGTCTCATGTTGCATACCAATAAATCTTGCCAGCTAAATCTCACTGGTTTAACCTTTCATTCCCTGGGGTTGGAGTTGATGGGATGGAAGTAAGTTTGATTGCTCCTTTTTCTCAGAACATAAGGATAAAATAGAAATAATTATTTCCAAACTGGATTGGGTAGCATCATTTTGTTAAACCCACCCAAGTTGGATGAGTGGATTTACAGGAGGTAACCCTCCCCTGCCCACACACATCTTCTTCCAAAATATGAGGGGCAGTATCTGAATGTGTTTTGGTAAATCCATTTATCAATTACATTTATGCATCAGTATCCGTGGAAGAATGAATGTCATAGCACCTTAAAACTACCAAATCTTATTTGACCTACTCTGTATACTGTAGGGAACTTCCTCAGATGCAACTGATCTGATGAAGTGGGCTACTGTCCACAAAAGTTTATGCCAAATAAGATTTGCTAGTCTTTGTTGTTTTTGCTGCAGCAGACTAATACTGCTACCCCCCTCCAAAGTACACACGGAATCATCTCACTTGATCTTTACATAAATAGGAAGAATAATGAAAAACACCTGAAGTGAGCAGTACAGAGACTTGCAACCAGATCCCTCCACTCCAAAGTGCATCACTCTTTTGGTTACACTACTTTGTCTCACTTACAGATACAGCCTAGAAATGTCAGCAATATGGATTGAAACAACAAGGAAGTTTTTCACTGCATCCACAAACTCAACCTTAGACCTACATATTCTTTCAGGTTCTCAGTCTGGTTTTGATATTTTGGGAATTATTTCCATTCTGTCAGTCTCTTAATATAATGCTAGATATATCTCTGCTACTGGGAGTCTAACTGAACCTTAACTCCCTGGCTTCCCAGCCTACTCTACTTCAAGAGTCAAATTACACTGAATAGAAGTGCTCCTACATTCATTGCAGATCAATAAGGAGCTGCTTTAATCTCTATGCATTGTGTTCCTCCCATTTCCTTCATTACCTGGAGTCTACATCTCTGGGGGAATAAAGAGACCATGCACAGAAACCGCTCATTTCAGTTTCTGGCAATCAAGAGACCAAACCTGGATGCAAATCGTTTGTGCAATTTTGACAAGCTGCACAGAGAGGTTTGGTGACTAGTCTTAATTAGACCATCTTTGTTTACATTTGATGTTTATCAGCTAATTGGCATGGCAAGGTGTGAGTCACACAGCTTCTCTCTGGCATGAAATCAGTTTGTGGGAGAAAAACTGGGAGAACAAATGATCCCAATTATAAGAAAACCCACTGTGCTAATTATCATCCCACGAAAGCTGGAGCCTCCCCCCTCTTTTTTCTTGCACCAGTCTCTCCTGTTTCCCCTCTTCCTGCTCACAACCCCAGTAAGTCAGAGGCTTTGCTTTGACCCACGTGCAAGCAGGAACTTGGCATCCTGAAATGGTGAACTTTAACCTTGCATTTTGTCCTTATTTGTAGCACAGACTATTTGGTAAAATAAATAGATAATCAGCTAAGTGACTCTGCACAGCAATGTTTGAAATCAAGAATTCCAGCTTTTGTGTCACCTTTTCCTCCCCTTTGGAAACACAGCTGCACAGCTCCGATACAGTATGTGCAACTTAGCATTCAATATTTGAATACCTGGATGAACCTTAGATTCAGTATTCAGCGCAGCAGAACAAGGCTTGCCTAAATTATGTTCATCTGAACAACACACACACACAAGGAGGACAAGCTTGTGTTCTCCTTTCTAAAAAACAAAACAAAAATCAAGACCCACTGGAAGAGCCTGTCTGCTTCCTGAGATCCCCCTTCTACTTTCTCGGTATTGTTTGCTCCCAAAACCGTTTTTTGCTTTCCCCCTAAACACTGAGGGTCCCATGCACAGGAATGCTTCTTGGCTGCCCTCAAGTTAAATGATGGTCCTGGACCATTCGAAAAGCCACAAAGCAGGTTCTTCTCTGTGTCTCCCTGTCTTAGTCAGGGTAACAGATGGCCAAAGCTTTCACCAATAGTCCTGAACACATTGTCACTCCCAGCTGAAAGTGAAATATTCAGTGGCATTTAAATTAAATAGACTCTAATGCTCCAGTAATATTAATTACGTTTTCATTCATCCCTGCCCTAATAAATCAACACATAAAGATAGGATGATCCTGTGTCTGGCAACGGAGCGGGGCTATTCTGCCCTTTGTAAGGTTAGCTGCACAATACTCTCATTCTTAGTGGGACATGAGGGCCCCTTCAAGCATCTGTGCTCAGCACCACTTGAGGAGAAGCCAAAGTGGTAACATTTAAATGTTTTGTGCCTTTAACTCATCTAATTTGTCCATGCAACAGGGCTTGGCTTCACAAGAACGTTGGAGTAAACTTGTCAGATCCTATCAAGCTGGGGCAAATGGCTCTGATTTCTTTTGGGGATCATGGAGGGTGGGGGAAGCGGGGATACAGATTTATCTGAGAAGCTATAAACTACAGCCAATGTCAAGCCCTCTATTCTCATGGCAGAATTTGTTACCCTTGTGTCAACCTTTTTGCATACTGGGGGGTGGGGAGAGAAAAGGAAGCAAGGAGAGAAGGCCTCAAGTGTCTGGAAAAGCACAACAACATCCCACTCACAGGGTTGCCCAGGCTTTCAGGAGCTGCGGAGGCCCCTGGGCTTCACATTTTTGTTCTGTGAATGCCGCACAGGAAATAGACTCCAAGCTGCACCAGCAATAGAGTCCCCCTCCTTGCCCCCATAGATATGTAAAAGAAGGCTAATAAAATGAGCAAGTAAAAGATCATGGCTAGTAAATCTTCCAGGGACAAAGCAATTGCCACTTGTGATGCTTCAAAGCTGCCCAGAGCTACCAGTTACATCTTCCCCAGTCCTTTTTCAAGAGAAGAAAAGAAGTTGCCCTGTGCATAAATAATAAAAATAAAATCACCCAACTATGTAGAAAATGAAGCATTTACGTACATCCTGGTAGATACCTATTACTAGTCTGTTCGATAATGTTACTTGTTGGAAATGTTCAATTAGACTAGGGTCAGATGGACATTTCTGGAGGAAATGTCATGCATTTCCAAACAAGAGGACACCAGTTTGAATAAAATTGTTGCAGGCTAATTTATACACACCGAGCTGCAAATTTAGAGATGATTACTATGATTCTCATAGTAACATGATGGATCTTGCAATAGTGAAGATGATTTTCACTCAATAACCTGTACCTGCTCGGTCTTCTGTCCAAAAGCTAACTGAAGATTGGCAACTTTAAAGCTCCTACTTTCTAGAGGGCACTTTCAAGTAAAGGACTGCTCCCAGAGAGCTCTTGAAACAGTGAACTGACCTTTATAAAGTAGGATCACATTGCCACTCCAGGCTAGGATTAAGAATGTAACAGTTGCATTGTTCAATGTACATTTCTTTAAAAATCTGAAACTATATCACTGCAAAGGGATGACAATTAGTAGCTTCTGTCTCATGTGCTGCAGACAGAACATGGGACAGACAGCATAGATTTCCTGCACTACTTTTTTAAAAAAAATATATAAGTGTGCAACACACTTACAGGCATATCTGTGAAACATATCTGTGAAAATTCTCAATCATCCAGGTGAGGTTACCTGGAAGCTGAGTCATGGCAACTGGACTTCTTTCTTATTAGGTTGAAACGTTGCAGACATCTTCATGATGAGTGAGTGAGTCCTGTCACTAGCCAGGAATGGGGATGGGATGGGCAACAGGCATTAAATTATCTCTTCCTCTTTTCCTCCTCCTGGTTTTTTTCTATAAGTCTTCCTGCATAAACACCTGGAGAACCATAGACAATCTTTGAGACTTCAGATCCAGTACCCTGTGACACAGTAACCCTCTCGTAGAATCATCACTTAGTACTAAAGCTAGGTTTTAAGGTGAAATTCTAAACCTATGCAGTGCAGCCATGCCCATTGATCACATGGTCCCTAGAGCAAGTAGAGGATGGCATAAAATTTTGTTCCAAGCACTTACTATTAGTTCTGCTTCTTTTCTGTTCCATAAAATAGGCAGCATGTCTCTTTAAGGATTAGTGCATCTGTGGTGGCTGGTAAGCATGGGGAATTTCAAGGGGCAAGAAAAGTTGGCTCCTTGTAATGGGCTTGGAGGAGCAGTGGGGTGACAGAAAGTGGGGTAGAGGATGGCCAAAAATTATTATGTTTTGTATTTGCCAAACTAGAGAGATCACTAGATACATATGTAGGACTCAGGCACCAACATCCTGGGCCATTTGCTATCTGGCTGGACCTTCCCCCCTCCCCCTCCCTTTCTTTCCTTGTCTTATACATAACTTCTTTTCCCTTCTTATCCTTATCTCTCACTTCAGCCATCTTTCTGTTCACACTGATCAATGTTTTTTCTCCTGTGTGAAGGATCCAGACAGGTTTTTGGATTGCTCCAATTTGTTCCCCTTTTGATTAATGACACTCCCTTTCTGGCCCGTTTCCCTACCTTTTCCCATCATTCAGCAGGACACGGCAACTTTCCTTGCCTTTGGCTAAATAAAGTACGTGACATAGCAAAACAGCAATGCATCTACTAGCATGGTAGACACAATACTGCCAATGCATCTTGTTTATCTACAATAGCTCTGCATCAAGAGGAAAATATATTTTTAAAAATAATGAAATGGTAGAGTAGATGAAAATAGAGGAAGGGGGGTTCTCCATCACCCCTTTCAATGCCACAACCCACCAAATGCATCACAGAGTTGTCACCCCAGATAAAACCGCCCACAGCTCTAAGTTGGTGTAAACTAACCATCCTCATGGCCTACAGAAAAGGATAATTAGAAGCACTCTGAATCCTGCCAAAAAACCCCTAGTACTGTGCCAGAAAGGAGTGGGATAGTTTTTAAAAAGGGGGTGGGATGGATTGCTCTAAGTCAAAACATGTGTGGACGCTGTAATTAGATTCAAACCAAATGGCACGAACAGCGATCAAAAGAGCAAGACATATGACTGTCTGGACATGCTCTAAAGCCTGAAGGCACGAGTTCAGATTGTGTTTCCTCCTTCCTGCTGCCGCCTCACAGAAAAATTGGCCCAGGCTCTACGATCTTACCAACAGGTTGTGTACATGACACCTTCTACAGTTCTGCAAGCCTCTTATAGGAAGGGTGGACAATTTGTCCTTGCTGAAGTCAAAATTCTCCTCTCCCTTTTCACAGGGTATTAAAGAAGTGGGGAATAATTGGCATTTTCCCTGGGCCTCCATCTCTGCTCTTCATGCATCACCGAGGAAAGGGGAAATAATCTACACCCTCCATGACATTTTCCTTTATCAACCAGATTTCAAAAAACTTATAACCTGTATGGCGACTCACAAGGCCTGTGCCTCTAATTAGCTGTGATAATGTTCATGCAGTTTAATTTTGTATATGTATTTGTTATTGCATATAGTCTAAGGCCATTCGAATAAAATGAGATCCGATAATAAAATGTTATAGAAAATGAATACGCAAAGGTTGAGTAATGAAACAAAATATAGTAAATCACTGAATAACTTTACCTTTGGATCATACTGCTATCAAAACAAAACAAAATGAACACAAATATCTTATTTATCTATTAAAACTATAATTTTTTAAATAAAACTAAACGAATATCTTAGATAGCACAGCAAAAGAAGACACCACGTAAAATGAATAATTGATTATAAACGATTCTACTACCAGAAACTGAGGTGTTGGGACTGTGTATTGCTGAAGAATGTATGATTTAAGCTTTTTCAGACAGAAAGGGTAAAACAACAAGGTATGCACCAGGTGGCTTCTGTTTCTCTAGAAAAGCTGATTTCAGATGATGATGCTGCCCCGCCCCCCATTTTACTTTTTGGGCAGTGCTTTATGGGATCTTTCAGGGTTCTAACTTGAGCCTCATGCTGTTTAGCATCTATATGAAGATGTTATTAGGGACTGTTATTCAGAGTTTTGGAGATCAGTGTTACTAATAATCAGATGACACCCAACATGCTTCCTCTCCCTTTCCATCTTGTTCCAGTATGGTTGGTTCCAAATCAGTGTGTACAGATGGTAATCAATAGCTTGGAAATGTGACTTTGGGGGCTAAAACACTCACAATCCCCTATTCTGCACAGACAGAGTTTTTTCATAGTCTAGCACAATGATGTTATTGTATACATTTTTGCACTGCTTTTTTGCTAGAAAAAATTTACTGGAAATTTATTATCAGTATCCCCAACATATGCATCCCCCCACCTTCTGTATGCCTTATGGATGCAATTTCCCCATATGTATACAATTTGTATGCAATTTTCCTCCATGTATGCATTTTTGCATGGGTAAAGAACTGCATTACACAATCTGAAGAAGTGTGAAACAGAAGGATAATTGTGCTGAGGTTTATGTACTAGTTTGCAAAAATGCAATTATGATCGGTTTGTCTTAAAAGATGTCTCACCTCATCACGATTTGTGGGCTTGATAGCATATAAACAAAATGTCCTTTTTTGAGTCTGTGGGAGAAAAGAGGACAAAGGCACAGGAAGAGGGTATAAAGAAAAGAACAAGAACATGACATGTTTGACTCACATATGATATTTGCAATATATTTTCTGTGGGATTTCCCTACTTATGCAGTTTTGGCTTCACTGAAAATGCACATTTGTGATCCACCCCCCCCCCCCCGACAACACTGGTACAGTTTTAATGAACTAATATCACAAAACATCTACAGATGGTATTAAGAACAGGTATATTTTGATTAGGTGCAACATTTCAAAAGGATTAGATCTTTGGCTGAAAATATCAATGTTATTATTGGTGGCTCATTAATTAACAACAATAGATCTGACCTTCTCTGTGTGTAAAGTAGGATATACATGGGGAAACTGTAGGATACAGAAAGATCTGTAGGAAAATGAAATATTGTGCCAACTTTCTAACCTATAGCAAAACACACACACTTATACATAGAATACAATGCGGATAACAATCTGCTGACTGGATCATAAATGAATGACTGTTCCTGTACAATCAAGGGCACAGGACAACAAATATTTTACTCCATTGGAAGGCATTCTGAATTATTCATGCAGAGAGATATAGGTGGAAAATGTTACAAGGGAACTGAAAACTCATGTGGATTACAGTGTTTCTCAAACATATTCCATTGTAGGATTAATTCCTGAAGCACCTTTGTGGAGAGAAATGTTATAATGCTCAAGATCTTAACACAGAAATCTCAGTGGTAAAACTCCACAGCAACAATCCAGCGCACAGTTTCATGCATTTAAATCTCAGTGGTTTCAAGTGTGCATAACTGGATTTTGGACCTGAGTTTTGCTAGATGTCTCTTTAGTAGTGCTCAGAATGTTATCAGATACATGGACCATTCTTCTTTAAAGTATCAACAGCCACCATAAGCTCAACTTATGCAACAGTGACTATATTGTATAAGGAGAATAGTTAATGTAAGTTGCTCAAAGCAACACTGCTCTTGACCACTTAGGTCCATTTTGATGATCTCACAGCTGCGCAACGGCACTCAAAGGAGCACAGCTGGAACCTCATCACTGAGATGTAAAACAAACAATTCCTGTGCCCATTATGTTAAACAGGAGAGAGTGGAAGTTAATGGGGGACACAGATAATAAAGGCTCCCTGTGGCTTTGGGGAATGAAGAGAGGCAGCTGTGTGGGAGTGAGGGGTGACAGGGTGAGAGGGATGAAGGAGTAAAAGTGACAATTTTAAAACTTCCCACTCCCCATAAAATGCCAAGTTAACAGCATGTGGCCTTTCCAGCGACTTTATCTCATTTTCCAAGCAGAAAAGCTTTAAAAAATGGGAGTTGTTGAATGTTTTGAATTCAGTGCTTGGTCCTAAATGGTGTCTGATTTGCACTTGACAAAGTTCAGGGTTGGGGGCAGAAATGCTTTTATGCCCCCTTTATACTGACCTAATCCGGAATCCTCTGAAGGGGCCAGCCTATGGCACAGGAGAGAACAGAATATGGAATGGCAATCTTGAAGCTCCAGAAGCTGAGTTGCTTATTTTAGGCAGAGGCAGCCCAAGACCTTCCAGTGCCTGAGGAATAAAATCCAGATGGCAACACCTTTGCTGATAAAACACACACACAAACTAAAGAATTGCCCATGCCTTAAGACTTGCCACCCAAGGTGGGTCAGTTTGGTCCTCCTTAGCTGATTAGAGGGAGAATTGCAATGTGAAACATGTCTGTCCCTCCCATCTTTTTCTGTATATTCAAACATTACAGTGTTCAAGTCCTCCAAGTAAGCATTCAGGTCTTATGGTGAGTTCCTATTCGTATTTCTGCGAGCAACACTTCTATACTTCCAAACTTTTTCTTACACAGAATTATTGTTTCACTGGATGTTTTGCATTATCTGTCTTGCAGTCTTAAGTTAACGTAATCAGCATTTCCTCTTCTCCAGGAACGTAGGAAACTAGTTCTTTGAGGAGTTTGCAGATCACAGGTATATGCTGATGGCTCCCCTTTCTCCAAAGCCAAGGATCTGGCCACTTTTACACACAGTTTGATAGCATCTCAACTGGACCACTGTAACGCATTGTGTAAAAACAGTAGCCCCTGACAATTAGTTTGGAAATTTCTCCAGACTTAAAATATAGCAGATTTGCAACTCTTTTTGTTTGTTACTTCCAGTTTCATCGATCGTTTGTTTTCCCCTTGGGGAAATTCCAGGGTACTGGTTGTGACCTTGAAAATCCCAAGTGGCCTGTTTCTGGGTATCTTCTGCAGCAGCTTCTTTCCCATATGGCTTCCCCTCCCCGTCCCATCCTGTGAATTAATATTTGCTGAAAAATCATTGTTCTAGAGGCCACCAGAAGTTTGAGTCTCCTTGTTTTAGCATATTTTGATCATGCTAGTACATAAAAGTCTTCTTGGCCATTGTCAGAAACAGGTTGCTAGTCTGGATAGGCTTTCGGTCTACCACGGTGAGGTTCTTATGATCACAGATGTAATTTTTTTTTTTTAGACATCCTGCTTGTCAAGGCAATGGTACTCACATACTCTATTTTGAGACCCTTTATCAGACATTATACAGAAATTAAATTTATAACTCGTAATTCATGGTCACTTATGTCATTTATGTCCAGACTTCAGTGTTGCACAAGAGGAAGCCAGTCAGGAACAGATTGTGTTTTTCCTGAGTGTGGAATTTTTATTTATAGTAAAAACACATAGATATGTACAGGAATCCTCCTGGCACACTTTTACAAATTCTTTACTGGAAGGTAGGATTGCACACATTTGCCAGTCCTGACACACACACTAGCTACTTGCCTGGGGTTGTTGGTATTAGTGTCAAAGGGGTACTCAGCATATAAGCTGGAGGGGGAAATTTGATGTTCCCTTGATTTTTGTGTGTGGGTGAGAGGGATGGCTTTCATTTGCTGTTCCATTTCTGACAGCAAGATTTCTGGGGCTCAGCCTACTTTATTCTGCAGGGGAGAAACCTTTAATTTGTTCAGGAGCTTTGTGCAAAGAAAGATAGAGTAAAAGCAGATGACGACTAGAGTCCAGGTCTTGTACAGTAGAGGAAACCCTTATTTTGTGTTAGAATGTCTAATACTTGCTGTCAAGTACTGATAATTTGTAGATCAGAAGAACATATATTATAAGCCTTTTATGCCTGGACGTGAACCTCAAAAATTATGGAAACCACTAACAAAATGAATGGAAATTAATTTTAGAGCTGGCAAACATTCAACTGAGAATCTTTCAGTGGGTTTATCACTATATGCTAAATTGGCAACATCTGTTCTTAAGCTATTCAACATATTTCCTGTTATGTCTGTTGAGTAATTATGTATTTGGTATCCTGTAAGGTACTTCCACTCAAAAGCAGTAAGACATAACATTATCTGCTTTTTATGATGGACGATTAGGGACCAGATTCTAATAACTACTGTTTTAAAACAAGACAGCCCTTGGGTACCATGTTTCCCAGCATCCTTGTTAGAAAAGAACATGCCTGTGTCGACATTATTAATTTATCATTGCACAAAACAAAGTTTATGAAGTCTTAATATTTAATGTCCTGTGAATTTAATAATAAAAAATTAAGATTGCACCTCACATCATTTTTAACTATCTGGTTTTATTCCACTCATTAGTCTTTTACTGTTGTTCTTTGATAGATGGCCACATTTTGACCTAAAAACCCTTAGACTTGCATGCTGTGTTATTAGGGGATGGCTGCTATTTCAGTTTTAACTGCAGAACACAAATGAAAAGAAAATGGGCTTGCTGGTATACCACGTAATGTTGAAAGCACTGAGCCAAGGCCCTCGCCTCACACAGAGAAGAGCAACTGTAGTGGACAAAACATCATTTCACAATCTACTGAGCAACTGGGCTATTTTTTAATTATTTTTTTTTAGTAAAGGCGATTGACAAGTGTATAATCTTTACATGATGGTCACAATCCTAATATCACTGAGGCCAGGGCTGTCCATTGCTTAGGTAAGTAACCCCCTTTATAGGTAGGATTACACACACTTGCCAGTACTGACACACTCTCCCCCCACCCCCAACACTCATATAATCCAGTACTTGAAGTTGCTGCTACTCCTTGTAAGAGACTAGACTGCTGGCTGTCTAATAGAGGCCTCCATAGGTCCCATATTGTAGATGACGGAGGAGGAGAGAGTGAAATTCCAGGGAAAGGGTTTGGACCAGAGGTGAAACACCACATGCCTCACCTGCTTTGAAGAGTTTTATTATTATGTATCTATTTATTTAAAGTATTTGTTTATCAGGGACGTGGTGGTGCTGTGGGTTAAACCGCAGAAGCCTCTGTGCTGCAAGGTCGGAAGACCAGCAGTCGTAAGATCGAATCCACGCGACGGAGTGAGCTCCCGTCGCTTGTCCCAGCTCCTGCCAACCTAGCAGTTTGAAAGCATGCAAATGCGAGTAGATAAATAGGTACCACCACGGTGGGAAGGTAACGGCTTTCCGTGTCTAGTCACGCTGGCCACATGACCATGGAAACTATCTTCGGACAAACGCTGGCTTTACGGCTTGGAAACGGGGATGAGCCCTAGAGTCGGACACGACTGGACTAAATGTCAAGGGGAACCTTTACCTTTACCTATTTATTTATCACATGTATGCCACCAGGACTTCCAAAGCAGGTTTGAACGATTTAAAGCATGTTGAAAACATTATTTAAAAAGCAGAGGTAAAAATTTCACAAAAATATTATTCAGAAGGAGATTTAAAATATGCTCTAACAGCCTATTTTAAAATCAATTTTAGAAGCATTGCTTCCACAGATTTTGAATGAAAAATGTGATTCTCAACAACTAGTGGCTGTTCCCTTTAAATGCAAATAGGCCAGTTCAAAGTGCAGGCCAGAGTTGGGGAAAGCAAAAACCAGGCAATGCTCAACCAAACACATGGTGGAGAACAAGTACAGCTGTGGGAATCCACTAGCCAAGGTGAACTGCCAGAAGAGCAAGGCAGCCAGCCTGCCCAGGCCCACAAGAGCAGCAATGGACCCAACAAAGCAACAGAAGCAAGCAAGGAGGTATGAGAAAGGCAAAGACATTCATTCAGACCTTAAATTTAGGCTGATCATCCCTTGCGAAGACAGCAGACAATAGTTAATGTGTGGGGGCTCCCACTTGAAATGGCTGGCTGTGCTGAATTGAAGCTGAATTAGAACAAAACTTCCCAGATGGTGGAAAAGCCAACCAGGTGGCTGCCTGACTAGAATTCTGGAAAGGCTGCAAGAAGGAAGAAGGAAAACACTCCATAAAATCTCTCCTTATTTGGCTGTCTTCCACAGAGTTGCTCTGTCTGTAAAGAACCTCAGCCTGGCTGGGTTTATCCAGCACTTAAAAATTCAAGATCTTGTTGGGGCATTCATATACATTTTACATGTAAAACTTCCTCCAGTAAGATTATGACAATGAATTTAATGTTTGGATGTTCTTCTAGCTGTTTCGTTTAGCTGTAGAGCAGATAGCCCTGTGCACCGCTAACTGCAGAACTGCAATCAAGGAATGCAAGAGAGATGAGGGAAAGCAGAGGGAGGAGGCATAGCAGCATAGTGGACAAAAATACAAAGGCTGTGTGTGCTCGTAGTCTCAAGAATAGACTACTGTAACGCTCTCTACATGGGGCTTCCTTTGAGACTGATGTGGAAGCTCCAGATGGTCCAGAACACGGCGGCCAGGCTATTAACAGGGTTGAAAAGATTTCACCATATTTCCTTCACCCTGGCCACCTTACACTGGCTACCTATTCACTTCCGCATTGATTCCGAGGTGTTAACCATTACATATAAAGCCCTTAACGGTTTAGGCCCTTGATGCCTGGCAGAGCGCCTTCTTCCACCCAGTTCTACCTGTATCACCCGTTCCAGTTAGGCTGGGCAGCTGAGGGGCCTAACGCCAAGAGAGGTCCGGCGGGAAAAAACTAAAAACCGGGCCTTCTCGGCAGTGGCCCCTCACCTATGGAACAACCTACCTGTAGAGATCTGCCTGGCTCCCTCGCTGAGGGCCTTCAAGACTAACATGAAGACATGGCTATACAGGCAGGCCTTCCCTACAGCTATTACCCATTTCCCTTTTTCTTTTTTCACTCTTTCTTCTTCTTCTTCTCTTCCTTTCCCCATCCTGGACTCTGTGATTAACTTGGATTTTACCTTAGTTTATTTTTATGTTATATGTAAACCGCCCAGAGTAGATACATTCTAGATGGGCGGTATATACATCTAATAAATAAATAAATAAAATAAATAAATATGTGTGTGTGCACATGCTGTAATTCTGGGGGAGAACAGAAAAGTTCATAAAATAGTAGTAAGGATACAATTCAGTCACCTCAGGTTTTTTAAAAAAATTTAAAGCAAGCTGCTGGCTCTCATGGCTACAAGTCATTAGTCTGAAATTCTGAGGTGAACACATTTTAAATATGGATCAGGAACCCAATAGAATGGAACAGCTGACACAATTTTGAATTGAAAAATCTCCGCTTCCACAACAGCTTGAGAAAGTGAAAAATGCTATGTTTCTCCTGGGAGCTATTGTAGCTTGTATAGTGTTGCACATGAAGCAGTGATGACCACTACTTCTCAAAACACTGTGTAATAGAAGGTGCTCATGTAAATGCCCTGGAATTAGGTTATTCAAGGTTAAACTAGTACCATTTCATCTGGTCCAGATGTGAACTCATATTCACTGATGTTAATTGATACATTATATGTATAATGTTTGCTGCATTGGGGATGGCAATGGTGCAGGATGCTCCGTTATACCTGGCAGCAGCAGTCTAACCTAGGAAGTGTAGAGTAGGCACACACAGCTCCATTTCCCAGCATCTTATTGCCATTCCTCGATTTCTAGCATTTTCTGCCTGAAGGAAACATCTCATTGGTCTAATGTTAGGGATGGCCCTGCTCAGATTGTGTACTCTGACTTGTAGTAGTTCTCCAAGTTTCTTGGGCAAAGGTTCTTCTCACCACTTCTTACAGGATCCATTTAACATGATACTGGACATTGAACTTGGGATCCCTCTATTTGTAGTGTATATGCTCTAAAACTGAGCTATGATCCATTCTCACATTTGTTTCCAGTAGTGTTTTATTTTAATTGTATTTTAAAATATTTTTAATTTAAACTTGCCAGGTGCCATTCTCTTGGTCTCTGTGGGTTTCTTGAAAAGATGGGAAAATGTGCAGGAATATATAGTATTCAGAAGCGTAGCTTAGACAGTAAATATTATATGTCCCTGTAAGAACATTTGAATGGTAATACTCAAGCAATTACTTTCTTTTCAAGATCATTAAACACAAATCTGACTTGTATTTTAATAAGACTGCCAATGTATTTAATGGGGGCAGTAAAGGGTAGGGTTTTTTTCTCTAATGGATGAATGTTTATATTATTATCCATTCTGAGAGAGACGACATTAGGAGGGGGCTAACACTCATATGTTTTGCCCAAAAATCCATTTCACCCTAAGATTCACTCTGCCCAGTCTTTTACCTTTCATGATATTTATGACCAAGATGTACCTACAGCAACAAAGCCCCATTCATTGATATGAACCAATCATCCCCTGAAAATAATGCTCGGTTTTTGTTGTTCGAGTAGAACAGCTTCTGTGGGTCAAGGGGGAAGAGAAGGGAGAACTGTATCACACAAAATCAACTTTATTTGGAACAAAATTGGTCACAACTTTATTGGTTACAGCTGCTCATTAGTCCTAGTGCTAGCATGGAGGATGAATCACCCATCAGCTGATCTGCTTGGTGATAATCCAGGTGACAGAACTGGAATTAACCACATGGGTATGGGCCACTCTGCATACAATGGTTCACAAAATTTGCCCTGTCCTTCTTCCCAGAATTACTCCACTCCTGCTCAGATAGCTGCTCTGCTGCCACTCAGCTAATTGTAAATTGAATTCAGCTCCTTTGAATACAGGCCCACTATCAACTCCACTACTTCCTTGCACTCTTCATGCTGCTGCTGCTTCCTCCTCTTCTTCACCACTTCTGCCTCCTCCTCTTCATTGCTGTGCTCTGCACTGCTCAAGACCTGCTTGCTAAAGCTCCAATGATAAAAGAGGCCAGGTAGGTGGGACTGGCTCTTTTTACACCCTCCAGACTGAGCCCTGCCTACTGGCTGACCTGATTGGTTGGCTTTGGATATGTAGGAAGCTCCACCTTCCTAAAAGAGTATGCTGGGACAAAGAAGATGGCCCCAACACGGCAACCACCATGCTATTCCAGCTCTTGGGAGCCCTGCCAATGGCAAAAATGGTCCTGTTAAGTTAGGGACTGCCACTTAATTTACCTCTGTTTTTCTTATTTCCCATTTTAAGTTACAAATTTGAGTGATACATTTTGTCAAAGAATACTCTTGATAAAGCAAGATGTTATCAAATTAAAGTTTGCAGCACTGAAAAAGCAAACATAAGAACTCTTTTTCTAGGTAGTGTCTCACCATGTCTATGACCAATCATGCCACTGGTTAATATTGCTCAGAAAGCTTCTAAGTGACATGAGTTCCAGCAATGCAAAACAGTGTTAGAAGTCTTGCTGTATTTATACAAGAAGTAAATCTCTCTGTGTATGTAAATATTCTTTCCATAGATCAATGAAGTTTTGATACAGGGTAAATGGCTTACTGCTGAATAGTATCTGGTCTAAACTATAATATAAGACATATTTAGATTTCATGTCCCAGAATCTATTCAATTCTTCAGAAAACCTGTTTTACGAATGTGGGCTATTGTGCTTCTATATGTACAATTAAAAATGCAAGGAAATGACCTGATACTGCTGCACAATATTGTGCCTGCATTTCCAGCAGGAAAGAAGATGCCAAGCTTTATCTAGCAAAGGGCAGCCTGAATGTTGACAAGACCAATAGTGTCCTGTAGACCATCTTGATTGCTGTCATTGGTGTTGTCAACAATCAGTCGGCTACATAAAGCTGGCAATAGGGTTCATTTTATTCTACATTGCTTTGAGAACCCTGACAAGCAGAAAAGACACGAATACATACTTTAACTGTATAACTAAATAAATCTTGATTGAAGCTGCTGTTGTAAGATGATATTTAGCATTTATCCATCTTTTTGTCTATCCATCTATCTTCCCCACTGAAAGTAAATTGTAACTAGCAAATACAAGCTTCCACATATTTTGGCCAGATTCAGTATGAGTATAACAGCTTCAAACATTGGACAGGTTTGAACTCTTTTTACTTGGCTTGACACAGGCAGGCATAATGGCTTCCACACACACTGTGAAAGTTGTGGAAGTCCAAATTGTACTGGTGTGGTCTTCAGTCTTCTCCTGTGCTTCTGAATTGTAAAGTAAAGGGTTTCATTTATGTCTAACACTATCTGATGTTTTAGTTATTCATATCTTGGTTCTTCCAGATGGACAGCCCTGGAGTTACCAGATAAAAAGGCATCAAGCAGCTATTCCACTTTCCTTGCCTTACAAATATTTTTTTTAAAAAAAGAAGAAAAGATAGAAGAAACTGGAAAAACACATGAGGGTTATATGTGGAAAATACTCTAGAATTCGGTGGATTCTAGAGAGGGATCCCTAATAAAAGCATTGTCTGGAAATACTCTGTGATATTGACTGTAAGGAGTATCAAATTCAACTCAAATTAAGTTGCTTTGGGTTACTGTAGTATTTTAAAAACATATTTATGAATCCATCTTTAAATCTCTCCTGTAAAATGGATATGGCTCTTGTGTTTTGCAACATAAAGAAACAGCTATCTTTGGCAAATCTGGGGATGAAAAGACATGACATACATTAATTTAACAGCAAGAAAGAAAGAATAAGCATTTATATAATTCTCTTTGTTTGCTCTAATCACTTCATTAAAGATGTCTGTCTAAACTGGGGAGTGGAGAGGGGAGGCAGTTATCTCTTGCCTTCTTTGGTCCCAGAAGTTCAGTCTATTTTTGATCCACTCTTTTCCTTAATGCAAACCTCTGATCATTTTTATGCTTATGAATGATCTGCTGCCATATTGCTTTGCAGCGACTCCTTATTATTATCCTGAAACTGCACAAATGCCCTTGATTTGGTCTGTTTTGAACATTTATCCAAAAACAGTGCACATGGCTACTGAAAATTGTTCACCAAAAAATAGGAAATTGTTTTTAGACATTGGAAACATGTGCAACATTTCCTTCCATATCATACCCGAACCAAAGGACCAATTACAGAGTTTACAAATATAAGGGTATCTTTTGTATTTAATTAAATAACTTTGTCAATGTTCATCAGCCAAGGTATACAGCAGTCAAAGAGACTCAGTAAGTATGTATGCATTTTGATATTTGAGAAGTGATTCATTCATTTTGATCTCCCATTGTGCTGTAACTTTATGTTGGTTTCTAGGGGGAATATTCTCTGCATTTTTATAATTTACAGCTGTTTGCAACATGCTGAAACCTGGCATGATGTCATCCATGTATTTTCCTTTCTTTTAAATAAAAGATAATTTAGAATCATAGAATAATGGCACATAGTGAATATATATACTACAAAACTTTGCAGTAGAAATATTTTGGACACTAATTTTTTGAAGTTAATGGGATTTAGATCAAGGTTTTTTGGTGGATAACAATAGCAAGTAGACACCACATGCCACAAAAATCTGCTTATAAGAGTTCACTTATTTTGCAAATTTGGCTGGCCCTTACATTAATAGAGCTTAACTAGAGTGCACAGCTAGTTAACAGTCCAGGATACTTTCATGGGCCAACATTTTCTAGCACCTGAATGAAGGTCTAGATGTTTTTCTTTGGTTTGTGTTCTGATGTAAGAGGTAAGAGTTCTGTTCATTCAATATTGTGTAGCTGTGTTTTCTTCTGTGTGTTCTTTGTGTCTTCATAACTAAGTCTGTTTTTGCAGACCAAAAAATACTAAAGATCTGACAACACAGACCTGAATAATGAGTTTATTCCTGTCTACTATTATTAATAGTACCATTAATCTGGTTAGATATATATCAGGACTACTTGTATGAAGTAAGCATAATCACATGTAAATCACATTTTATGGAGTATGATAAAAATGAAGTGGGTTACCATCTCAGGAAACTTACATTCTAAATAGTAAATCCACTGGGAAGGAGAGTGAAAGGGAAGAGTGAAAAGGGCTTAAATGGGAGTCATCCTGGGAGGTCTTACTTTGGCTGAAATGTGATTCACAAACATATTGTTGTTATGTGCATTCAAATAGCATCTGACTTACAGCAGCCCTAAACTGGACCTTAAAGGTATATGAGATATTTAAAAAATGATTTAACCATTGCTATTCATCCCTCAGGTGAGTTTTTGCAGCTCAGCACAGATTCAAACAGAGGTCTCCCAAGTCCTAGCCCTTCACATTGTCCACTACACCATGCTGGCTCTATCATAAAAATACAGACAATATGAAAATCAAGGTTCGAAGCATGATAAAGCATAACTATTGAGAATAAGTAGACTGAATTGTGTGAATTGTGAGCTCTCTGATAGGATTGTTGAGAATCTGAACAATCTGACACAATTTGAATAGATTTCTTAGGAAGTACCCTTTTTAAAATAATGAAGTGATTCATGAAGGAATAATGCAACTTAGGGTGTGACCACACAAGGCAAATGCCCCTTAGTTATACCCATTAGATCACTGTTGAAATTTCCGATCACATGATACACAGCCATTATCAAATTGTTTACCTGCCGGCAGTGTAACTGCAGTTTATTTCTCCCTTCCTGGGAGGCTTCTGTTATTTTGTTCTGATGACGTTTCGATATATTCCTTAGCAGTATGACATGTGTGCATGACTGTATTGATTTCCCTCCGAAGCCAAGTCACTGGGGATGGTGGCCGCCATTACTGCCGTGCAGCTGTCCTGCTATAATTTTTTAATTTCTTTTTTTGCGGGCAATATATCGATACGTAGGTAAACTTATGTCAACAGCCATGTATGCAAGGGCATGTGTGAGTGTTGCATCACTCCACCTACTATCTGGGAAGTGACACAGCCCTGGATGGTCACACTGGGTCCATTGAGTGCAATGAAGTTCTTCCATAGGTGCCAATGCAACAGAGGAAAATTTATCAAACGGAAACCCCTACTTGACATATTGAGAGTAACGGTAACGGTAATGGTAACGGTAGCTGTAACAGAAACAGTAACAGTAACAACCTTAGAACTGCAGAGCTGGAAGGATCATCAAGTCCAGTCCCTGACAAGGAGGCGCAGTGGGGAATTGAACTTCCAACCTCTGGCTCCACAGCCAGACACCTAAACCACTGAACTATCCAGCAGTTTGTATTGTTTTGTTATTTTGTTATTTTTGTTAACATTCTGTTATTTTAAAAAAAATTAAAGTAAGGTGCTGCAGTGCCCCAGAAAACAAGAGAGAAAATAAATCGTTACCATGGTGCAGCTGATCATAACAATTCAAATAGAAGAAAATGAATCAGTAATGTTAAAACACATTGGGATGTTCATCCAGGTATATATACCACGTGACTGCAATTCAGTACAACAAAGGTATGGAGAGTATCATTAGAACAGGGGAACATTTTTCTGGTCTGATCTCAGCCTTAGATGAAAATAACAGCCAGGTTTGTACTACTAGGCACTGGAAATTAAACTGTTTACATTGCCAGTCACTTTTCTGAACCAAGATAAGTGAATCCACTGGAAACATTCTCAATGGCGGCTTCCCTCCTCTTCCCCAAGTCTCCTCTTGGGGGAGAGGAGGGAACTTTAAAAAAAAAAATGCACATCTGGCTTGTGTTCTGGTAAATGGTGAGATTCCTGTGAAACTTTTTGGCAGCTGTTCTTTTGCACGGCTCAAATAACCCAGCCTATTTCTCTGAAGTTGTTTTAATGGAATCACCAGGAGTACCCATTCCAGTGCGCTTTAGATCAGTCAATAAAATCATATGGAAGTCACATGGGACAGTGTGTTCAACTTTTACTTGAACATATAGTCTCACTAATGGTTTATCATTTATTTTCAGCAGCCCTACATCGAAGGTAATGAAATAGAAAACCATTTGGAGGTAAATTGTGACACAGAAAAATGTAGCACCTACTTTTCTGCTTCATGTATTGCTAAAATACATCTTCTCTTTTAATAAAGTGATACAGAATGATAATCAATTTGAAAATTCTTCACAGGCATTGAAGACGTTCCTAGGCTAGATTTGCTTTTCTAAAATGCATGGCGCTGAGGTAAAAATTGTGTTCTAATGTAATCAAAATGATTGGGATGCATCTCTGAAGAAACCTTAAAATCATCAAGATGTTTCAGATGACAAACGGAGGTTCACCTTCTGTACTGTTTCTCTAACACTGATCACTTCACAGATAGTTCTCATGGACTAGATGTGGATGGTATTGTTTGAGCGCAAAAAATGGTCTGAAGCTCAACATCAAAAAAACTAAGATCATGGCCACTGGTCCCATCACCTCCTGGCAAATAGAAGGGGAAGATATGGAGGCAGTGACAGATTTTACTTTCTTGGGCTCCATGATCACTGCAGATGGTGACAGCAGCCACGAAATTAAAAGACCCCTGCTTCTTGGGAGGAAAGCGATGACAAACCTAGACAGCATCTTAAAAAACAGAGACATCACTTTGCCGACAAAGGTCCGCATAGTCAAAGCTATGATTTTTCCAGTAGCGATGTATGGAAGTGAGAGCTGGACCATAAAGAAGGCTGACCGCCGAAGAATTGATGTTTTTGAATTGTGGAGCTGGAGGAGACTCTTGAGAGTCCCCTGGACTGCAAAGAGAACAAACCTATCCATTCTGAAGGAAATCAACCCTGAGTGCTCACTGGAAGGACAGATCCTGAAGCTGAGGCTCCAATACTTTGGCCATCTCATGAGAAGAGAAGACTCCCTGGAAAAGACCCTGATGTTGGGAAAGTGTGAAGGCAAGAGGAGAAGGGGACGACAGAGGACGAGATGGTTGGACAGTGTCATCGAAGCTACCAACATGAATTTGACCCAACTCCGGGAGGCAGTGGAAGACAGGAGGGCCTGGCGTGCTTTGGTCCATGGGGTCACGAAGAGTTGGACATGACTTAACGACTAAACAACAACAACAACAATGCAAATATCTTTCTGCTGGACCTCTTCCAATGTCCAGGATTCCAGCAAAGCTATCAAAGAGGCATTGACAGATGCATCAAAATCAAGATTACCATCAAGATCTTCTGAGCTCAATACATGCTTTGTATTGGCTGTGACCCACTGCAATTGGGCCAAAGTATGGATGAAAATCATGCTTATGGTCAAGTTCAGGAGAAGAATCAGACCTTAGTCTAGAAGTACAAGAAAAAGAAGCAGATAGCCACAAAGGAAGAGGTAGGCAATCTGGTGTCCTACCTGGTGTTGTTGTAGAGCACAGTTCCCATAATCCCTGACAATTGACTGTGTTGGCTGGGATAGTGGAAGTTGTAGGAAGATATCTGGAGGCAACAGGTTGCCTATTCAGGAGATGCAGTGTATATAGAAAAGTATTGCAGATATGTGCAGTAATGGATAGAAATGCCAGGTGAGGATAAGTGGCCCCTGACTGGAAACAGTTTTATGTGCTCATCCTGAATCTGGGTGGTTGGGATGCCTCCTCTGTTCAAATCAAGAGCCACTAGGATCCCCAAAGCTGCTGTTTATTTTATTCACCATTCAACGTTTCAATTCAAAAGTTAGTCACACTGAGCTAAAGGAGACTTGTATTTAGGGCATTAGGTATAGTTTTGTAGCCTGAGTGTTTCTCTGGAATGTTTGTCTAGCCCAAAAGTTGTTATTATTGTTTAGTGTTGTGTTTCGATTCAGTAATTATTATTAATTCTTCAAAATACCTCTGGTTTATGAATGTGGGATATTGTGTGTCTGCACCCACAATTCAAAAAGCCAGGAAATAGCCTAATATTGTTACATAATACCATGCCCGCGTTGCCAGCAGGAAAAAGGATGCCAAGCTTTACATAACAAAGGGCAGCCTGAATGTTGACAACACCAAAGGCAGCAGTCAAGATGGTCTACAGCAGTGGTCCCCAACTTTTTTGGAACTGCGGACCGGTTGGGGGGTGGGGTCCGTTTGTGGTGGGGCGGGGGCACCCTCGCGCTTGCAGGTGGGCATGGCACATTCACTGATGGGTGTGGCGCACTCGTGCACATGCGCGGGTGAGTGGGATGTGCTTGTAGATGGGCGTGGCGCACTTACACACATACACGGATGAGTGTGGCATGCTCGCGGGTGAGTGGGGTGGGCATGCGGCATGCATGTGAGTGCACCATGCCTACCCATGAGTGCGCCATGCCCACTCGCGAACGCGCCTGCTCACCCACGCATGCGCGCTAGCACACCACACCCCTCATGCGTGCCGGCAGGGGGGCGGGAGATCTGTCTCTGCGGCCCGGTCCTGCGAAGCCCACGGACCAGCACCAGGCCACGGACCGGGGGTTGGGGACCCCTGGTCTACAGGATACCCTGTTGTGCTCACTGCCATTCACAAAGTGACACCACACAAGGGAAAATCTCAGAAGCTGATTCCTTTTTTCATCAGTTAATTTGTTGTTGTTGTTTAGTCGTTAAGTCGTGTCCGACTCTTCGTGACCCCATGGACCAGAGCACGCCAGGCCCTCCTGTCTTCCACTGCCTCCCAGAGTTTGGTCAAAGTCATGTTGGTAGCTTCGATGACACTGTCCAACCATCTCGTCCTCTGTCGTCCCCTTCTCCTCTTGCCCTCACACTTTCCCAACATCAGGGTCTTTTCCAGGGAGTCTTCTCTTCTCATGAGATGGCCAAAGTATTGGAGCCTCAGCTTCAGGATCTGTCCTTCCAGTGAGCAGTTAATTACTTCTCACCTAAACACAAAGCAGTTGTCAGAGCTGTTTTTCAACAAATGTGAGTAGTAGTGAGCAGAAGAGGGTATCCTATTTGCAAGATCTGAGTAGAACTTAATGGAAAAGACAAATTTCGGGGTAGGGAGAGCAGGAAGAGAAAAGAATCTAACATTAGATGTTGGTTTGCAAGATCTGAGCAGAGCTCTTAATTACAGGACAATTTGGAAGTCAGTAACTCCTATAGAGTGCGAAAGGTTGGAGGGGAAGGGGTGTTTACTTCCCTTCTATCTCCTTTGCCTTCACCCCAATGTTCTTCCCTCATGCTGCAGCTGTCTTTGACTGCTGTTGCCGCTGTCTCATTACTTACAAGTAAACCAAGTAACACTTGTTTTGAGATCATACCATGCCATGAAGCCAAAACAAACAAACAAACAAACAAACAAACAAACAAACAAACAAACAAACAAACAAACAGTATTTTCACAGCTTATATGAGTGAGCTTCTGGATATTATTCTCTACTTTTTAAAATATATTTTAAAATATTTTCACAGGAAGAGCCAGGAAGCAGTTAAAATGTTTTCTTTCATAGTCACTGAATGGGGTTCTCAGTGACAAGTTCAAAAGTTCAGTTGATTTAAAATGTTGTCAATTTATAAGGAAGTCCATAAACTCATAGTTTATCTTGCTTTAAGGTTACTACTTTCAAAGTGTGAATAAGAGCCATGAATGCCTGAATTCATGGCTCTTATTCACAATACAAAATACAATACAAAATATAATACAAAAAAGGACGCTGGAGCTGACAGTTTTTTCCCCCAGGTATGCAAATTTCATCTTATCAATGTATTTGATATGTTTCAAATTAGCCAGAGTTCAAGGTTGCTTGGATCTACATGGGGCTAAAACAATGTTACTTTTAAAAAACTTATAACTTCAAAACCCTTTGCCCAAACATCCCCGAATTTGGCACAGAGCTAGAACAGACTTTCTGCTACGTATGTGCTTAATTTGGTGTAGATCTGAGATCTAGGTTCATAGTTATAACATCTTGTTTGGGGCATTCCTAGTTTTTGAATTGGCTTACTCAATGCTGAATCCCTGCTGTGAGCACAATATATTGGTGCTCTCTTGGGCATCAATAATTTACAGAACTTTGAACAAAGTATGGAATACACCATTGATTCTCTCTCTATATATATTTAAACACACACAAACCCTATGGGCAATATATATTGGCTGAAATCCTTTTGCTTAGCGTAGTTAGTTGCACTAGAATAAGACCATTGAATCAGTGGGGATTTGCCAAGTCAACTCCTCTGTAGATTCCACTGACTCACATGGGTCTATTCAAGGTGTGACTTATTTTACCATAGTAAATCACAACTAGAGTAGGTCCATTTGAATCAATAGAACTTATGGAGGAGTTGACTCACCAAATCCCCACTGATTCAATGGGCTTATTCTAGTGCAACTCAGTATGCTAAGCAAAAGGATTTCAGCCTTTTGCTATGCATGATTAAAGATTCTGTTAAATAAATGTTGGCACTAGGGAAAGTGATGTTGTTCAACCTGACAAAAATATGAAAAAACTGCTTTGATAATCTGCAGCATTGTTTTATCATAGTTTAAACATCGACGTCTATTTTTGGTAGTGTTGACAGAATAGATGTGGCTGGGTAGAAGGGGAATACATTAACAGCTTTTCGGGGCAGGTATTACTCTGTATTACTCTGTTAACTCTGTTGAAGAGGTGAAGATGGAAAGCACAGATGCTCATGAATTCCAAAGCACTGAATGGAGAGAACTGAGCAGTTGTTGCCTTGCTCATGTCATCCCAAGAATAGGGTGACAGGCTCGTTAAACAGCCTTTCTAAGGAAAACAGTGCCTTGAGTCATTATATTCTTTTGCCCATTCCTGAGGCTTTCTATTTGCTCTTGCAATAAAAAAGTGTGCTCATGGATCCAGCACGGTCATCTGTCTGCAAAACCCAAATTAGAAACCCAGTTTGTATACACTCTGATATAGAAACAGTCACATTTGCAGAGCTATATAAACAACAACAACAACAACAACAACAAAAACCCAGAGCTTTTGGGGTTACCTTTGCCACAATCCTCCAGTCAGCATGGACACTGGGAACTGTAGTCCTAAAATCCTGGGAATTGTAGACCAGAAACGTAACTTTTCCACATTATAATAATAGCAGGTGCTGTACAGGTCTGTATGAAGAAACATCACAATATACATTAGTTTCTCCTGATCTGATGCCCACCGCCACCACCGCCACCATATTATGGACTACAAACTCTGTCACCCTGACAGAGTCATTTGCCATGCTGATAATCAAAGTTGTGGCCCAACTCACTGGGATGGCAGTGGGTCTGGAAACCCAGATCTGCGTTAACCCACAAGTGTCAACATAGCTTTGAAGGTGTAACATGTCAATATTGAGAGCTATGAGTAAGCTCTTAAAATATAAAAGCAGCAAGATTCATGTGGAGTTGAAAGAAACCTGTTTGATTTAATGGAAGAAAAAGCTTTAGCACAATCACACAATACTGTTATTAGGAGCACCCATTGTTGAAATATTTTTATCTGACAAACCAGTGGGCTTTAAAGTGATTAATCAAGTACATAAACTAGTGGTTTATCAAACAATTTTGTCTTGTCCCTGAAATCTCTAGCCATGTATTTTTTAGGGTTATTATTAGGTTTTATTATTTCTATTAAAATAGTCTATTTTATTTTTGTTTTGTATTTTATGAGTTGTAACCGGCCCAGAGTAGTGCTGTCACACTAATAGGAGTGGGATACAAATTGAATGAATGAATGAATGAATAAATAAATAAATAAATAAATATTTTAAAAATAAAAGCAGAGATCTAATTGTGTGAACAGAGAACTAATTTTAGAATTATTGGGAGACAGATTTGTGCCACTCTCTGGCCATTAAAAAATAAAAATAAAATCTGGGAATAATGTTCAATTGGAGATGTGTGTGTGTGTGTGTGTGTGTGTGTGTGTGTGTGTGTGTGTGTGTGAATGGTGGTCTGAGCTCTCCCATTATCTGAGGCAGAAGGAAAAAATCCTTCCTGTATCTTGCCTCCATAGCTGGTTTGTGGCAGAGGTTGCCAAGTCTATGTAGTACAATTTACTACTCCCACTGCTCTGTTGCGGGAACTACTGCCTCACTCTGCCTAACAGGTGTATCAGGCAGCAGGTTTGGGGTGTCAGGGAAAGGCTCTGAATTATTAGCTAGTAAGTTATTACTTCAGCTAACTGGATAGCTCAGTGAGATTCAGCACCAAGGGTGGAGGAGTTTTCTTGTAGGAGAAAAGCCAGCTGATGTGGTCCTGGGCAAGCTGCACAGACCCAGAGTGCCCCCTAGAAGAATGGAATGGTAAACCACTTCTGAGTACTCTGTACGTATCTAGAAAATCCTAAAAACCTAGGGATGGGATTTTTGTGTTTCTTCAATGGCAAATCCCATAATTCCCCATTCTGAAATGCTTTGTGGTTTAGCTTGGTGGAGGTCCATCCAAACTTTCTGTTCAGAAAGAAAGCTCCCAGCTAGCACTGGGGTAGGAACAGGAAGCTTTGGCATAGTTAGGCTTAGATAAGCCTTAAAGACTTCCAGTTTAGGCCTTTTCTTTCAGTGAGCCACACTTAGATGTCTATAAGATTTGTGTAAGTCAGGTAGAATTATGAGATTTATAGTCCAAGAAATACAAAAAATCCAATCCCTGCAGGTCACCATAACTTGGAAGTGACTTGACAACATGTAATTACTATCATTAAGTGATTATTATTATATTTTTCATTCCAGAGAGAAAGAGAGCTGCTTGTGTGTTGTTCTGCCTAAGGGTGTGGTTCCACTGGCAATTTGAATCAATTCCTGTTCCAACTTTTTAATATTGGGTTTAAGTTATGTGGTATATAAATTGGTAGCTGCATTCACTTTGACTGAAATGAAAGCAATTTATTTCTGGTAAGTAAAACTGCTTTTGGCGGTTACACTGATGAAATTAACTCATTTATGTTCTGTTTTAGGAGCACACTTCTTAAAGATTTTTATTTTATTTTATTCAAAAAAAGTAAGCAATACATTGCTAAATTGAGTATCTACGAGGTGCCACTTGGTGTCATAATAGTCGCTGGAAACCATGGAGGAAACACTGGAGAGGTGACTACAGCTGACTAATGATGGAAAAGTGGGAACTGAGGGCGAAAGGCTTCCAGCAGGTTCAGCAGGAAGGGAGCCAGTGCTGGAGCCTCGGCCCCTGCGCTGCACTCCTGGATGTTGCTTCTCCAGAAGGGAGGGAAACAGCCCACAGGTCATGTTCGCACCCCCACTAGCCACCTAGCACGGTCACGTCCAGCAGGGGGAATCCCTTAGTGCTGGTCAGCTGGCTATCAGACCTTCTGCACTCCTAGTGTACCAGCCATCCTTTGAATCCTGGTGTGCCTGTTCTGTGCCTGCTGGCATGTTGCTCAGCTGCTGGGCAGGCTGAAGCAGTTCCCTGGATCGGCAGGCTGGTCAGAAGCTTTGCAGAGTGATGTTCCTGGTGGACAGACCATCCTTTGTGTACTGGCATGCCCACTGTGTGCCTTCTTTGTGCCCACCATGTGCCTACAGTGCACCCGCTGTGCACCCGCTGTGTACCCGCTGTGTGCCCACTGTGCACCCACTGGTCGTCTTCTCCTCCATCAGCTCCTCCATTGGCCAAATAGAGTAAACAGAGTTGGTGGTTGCAATGCTGAATGTATTGAAGAAGTGATACACATTTTAAGAAAGAATTTTAAAAAATTACAGGAAAAACGGCACTGCCCTGCCACCCAAAATCCATATAGGCACAAATTAAAAGGACAACAATGTTCACATCCACAAACTGCATTGAATTCAATCAATTTAGTTATCTTTGCTGGTCTAGAGTAGTACAAACTCTGACTGGGAGTCGGCAGGATTTGCCACTCTGTATCACAGTATACTGGGCCAGTCCTGTAGAAAGCTTCAGGTGATGAGGTTCCCTGTTTTGTCAGCATCCCAAATACATGGAACGTTATCCTTGCCTTCCAGCAAATATGTGCAGACCATTCATTTAGACCCCATCTCTCCACCCAGCAAGATAAAACATAAAGTGGAGACGTGTCTCCATTTTTAGCCCTTGTATTTTATTCTGAATGCCTGAAGAAACAGGTTTTAGTGATTTTGTAGTGATTTTAGAAGAATTGTTTTAAGCTCCGAGAAAATTCCTGAGCACCAATACAATGGCAGGAGGCTAGGTTTGCAGAGCTGTTAAGTACCTCCAGTTCACATTGCCTTGAAACTCAAGACCTTTAAAAATTAGGTCACTTCTTGAGGTGGCTGATTATAGATAGACGTGTATAACTTTAGGCTGTCACATTGACTAGGCTGGCCTAAATTTTGAAGGACAGATTGTTAGAAGAAGTCAGAAAATACACTACATCCTCTTAGAATACCTGTCTCATCTTCCCTTCTGTATATCATGTCAGAAGCCTACAGTTCTATCGGTGCAGAAGAGCTGAATTAAAACTACCAGAGGGCATTATGTGAATGTATTTACACATTTCTTGAGGGTCTGTTGCAGCAAAATAAAGACTCATTCTTTTTATTGAGCATAAGCTTTTTTGGATTGTAGCTCACTGCATCTGATGAGGAAGCTGCTTTATACTCAGTGAAACTATTGGTCCGTCTAGCCCAACAGTGTCAGTGACAACTGGCAGCAACCCTCACCTGCAGATCCCTGGTATTCCTTGGTGCTCCTCCCATCCAAGGGCAAGATCAAACAAGATCAATCTGTGCAGGGTGGCAGGGTTCACAAACCCCATGATGAAGAGGACTGCAGTCCACTATAGCTTATGACGAATACACTTGCTGGTTTAGTTATATTTATTCACATTATTCATTGTTTGGATGGTTTTTTTTTTCTTTTTAGAATGCCATTTGGATGGTACACTGCAAGAGGCACAATTCTTGTAATATAACTGAAGCTTGCTGATTTTCAGAATGCAACTTGGACGTAGGAAAAAGTGCAGAAAAAGTGTGAGGCTTTTTGTCTGATTACATGTATATGCATCTTTTCCACATGAGAGTTACACTAGGCTCCCATTATGTGTATACATGCCAAAACAGATGAGTGCATTCATCACACCTAACAGTGTGCAGGTAAATGTGTGAGATTCACAGAGACTGCTGTGTGACCATTTGAAACAAAATGCCAAACTCAATGGATTTCCTGGCTGCTCCAACAGAGATCTTATTATGCTCTTTGTGAATATGGAGGTGGTATATATGTAAGAAATTAATATTTTGTGACACAAACCATAATCAATCCAGCAGCAGTGACAATAAGAAGGAAACACTATATGGCATGTACTATCACCTTCTTATTGCCATTCCTACTGTTATATTGCTACTGTTGTTTATTAATTATAATAATATGCATTGGCCAAAATCCTGTTGTTTAGTAAATCTCACTAGAGTAGGCCCATTGAATGAATGGGGATTTGGTGACTTAGCTTCTCTATAGGTTGTATTGATTTACATGAGCCCACTAGAGGCTGGGAGTTCAATTCCCCACTGTGCCTCTTTGACAGAAGCTGGGACTCAATGATCCACAGGGCCCATTCCAACTCTGCAGTTCTATTATTGTAGAGCTGCTGGATAGCTCAGTGGCTTAGGTATCTGGCTGCAGAGCCAGAGGCTGGGCATTGGGAGTACTTTAATGTGCCTTACTATGCAAAAGTACGTCATATTTAGAGTAGATTCATTTGAATCATGGAACTTACAGAAGAGTTGACTCACCAAATCCCCATTCATTCAATGGACCTACTATAGTGCAATTTACTACACTAAGCAACAGGATGCTGGCCATTATTGTACACAACTTTTCTTTTTCTTACAGTCCATGGGCCACAAGAAAAATTGGTAATGAGTAAAGTGGAAAAATTTCTTTAGGATTTTTGAAAAAGTGTGTGTCAATTGTTTATAGACATACATATGATAACTCATTCTGTGATAATCTATTCTGATTTGTTGCTCAAACTTTTATTGATGTTGTCATGAGGGTCAAAGCCATCTTTTTCTAATTTTTCTAACATGAGCTATAATGTGTGAACAAAACATTTGAACTTAAAATGCACAACTGCATTGCAAAGCTTATGATTTCTGTTACAAATAACTAAAAGATGATCATGGTTAAAGATGGGTGCAAATATAAAAATGAACCAGGAAGTTCATAAAAAATAAATGGTTCATTGATTTGGGTCGGCTAGGGTTTGTCCAAACCGGAAAACCCGAACTTTCCCGAACCAACAAACTTTCCCTCCCATTTAATGAACTTCCTGGTTCATTTCCCCACCCACCCTCCCACTGCCCTCTTGTTCTGCCATTGCCACCACCACCATCTAGAGCAGGAGTCTCCAAACTTTTCAGTATGAAGGCAACATCATATATTTTACACATTTTCAAGGGCTGAAGGAGGGAAAGGGGACCCAAGCGATCCCTCACCCCTGCTGCCTTTGCAAAGATGGGGGGATTGCTTGGGTCCCCTTTCCCTCCTCTTCCTATGCCTGGGTGGGGATAGGAAGAGGAGCGAAGCCTGATCTAAGTGATCCCCCACTCCCGCGTTTTTTGCAAAGACAGCGGGGGTGGGGGATCGCTTGGATCCCCCTTCCCTCCTCTTCCTATGCCCAGGTTGGATAAAAAGGCAAGGCAGGCTGGATGTGGCCCACGGGCCATAGTCTGGAGACCCCTGATCTAGAGAGACAGCAGCCTGGCTTCCCTTCTGGGAGCCATGTCTGCTATCTAGGCATCTGTGCATGTCCCTGCCTCTCAGCTGAGAGGCAGGCGCATGAGCACAATACCCATCTCTAATCATGGTATTGCTTATTATTTTCATGATGTTAATCATATATCAATGAAAAAGTTAATTTTCCTCTCTCTTTTTTTAATGGTGTGCTACATACAACAGTTTGTCTGAACCACATAAGAATCTGAAGTGCTTTAGACAATTGTAGCTTGCTCTTTTCCCTTTCCAACAAGCCACAGCATGAATAAAATAATAAAACAATGCCACAGTTGTATAGTGTAGTTGCATATGAGTTAGAGTAGTCAATTTTGTCCTCTTGGCTCACAGATTACTACTGGTGCAGAAGCGTTACTATTTATTTTTTATTTATTTATTTTTAGATTTCTACCCCGCCCCCCTAGACAACGTCTACTCAGGGCGGCTTACAAATGTCATTAAATATATAAAACATTAAAAACATTAAACAATTAAACAATTGAAACAATAATATAAAGTATTCAAGATGGGAATAATAAAAATTAAAAGACTAGAATTTAAGAATTGACAGAAGGGAAGGCCTGCCTAAATAGCCAAGTTTTTAAATGGCTCTTAAAAACACCCAGCGAGGGTGCCAGGCGGATCTCTGTTGGGAGGCTGTTCCATAGTCGAGGGGCCACTGCCAAGAAGGCCCGGTTTCTAGTTCTTTCTTTCCGGACCTCTCTCGGCGTTAGGCCCCTCAGCCGTCCCTCCTGGCTATGCCGAGTAATTCAGGTAGATCTAGGTGGGAGAAGGCGATCTGCCAAATACCGAGGTCCCAAACCGTTTAGGGCTTTGTAAGTCATCATCAACACTTTGAAATCGATGCGGAAGCAAATGGGCAGCCAATGCAATGCAGCCAGAGTGGGAGAGATGTGTTGGTATTTTCTCACCCCGCTGAGCAGTCTGGCCGCTGCATTCTGCACTATTTGAAGCTTCCGCAACAATCTCAAAGGTAGCCCCACGTAGAGCGCATTACAGTGGTCTAATCTCGAGATTACGAGCGCATGAATACTTTATATTTTGATAGAGAGCAAGAGTGAATAGATAGCCATGATGACCACCTGTAAAATAAACAGAAAACCTGATAAAGTAAAGTGTTGTAGTCCAACAGCAACACTGTCCCTAAAGTGCAGTAGAACTAGTTAGTTGGCAGTACTGACGGGCTGCCTCTGTTGAGTCATGATGAGACTGCCATATAAGCCTGCTACTCCCAAGAACTCATGGCTAAGCTTCAGAGTAGATGAAGGCAAAGGGAGAAAATAATAATAATCCAGATGAAGTCCCAGAAGGTTTTAGGTGGATTATTCCTGTAGTTTCTGGCAAATTTCTGCAAGCAGGTGCTTGGTATAGAATGGCATTGAGACAAAGATGGAGTTTTTGCGTTCCTCATACCTAGGTGCTTGTAAAAGACTTTCACACAGAGGGATGGGATAACCCTTTAATCTGGGGAGTCAGTTTTATTTCTCTGTTTGAGATTTATCTCATCTTGCTCTCAAATCTGAAGCTCAATGAGCTCAAAAGATGAAAGAACAGAAATAAAAACCATAATAAATTATAACATTGAAACATTATTAAACAAATGATAATATTTTAAAATTCTGCCCATAGAAGAATAACTGTATGGGATCCAGCCTAGCCTCCATTGGAGTCCGAGGCTAAGGGAGCAGCCATGAAGGAAAGCCTCTCTGAAGTTGAACCAACATATTCCATGTTGGTCCACAAGATTTCTCAACCCTTCAGGGGCAACTTTTCAAGGCACTCAGGAGGAGGCTGCAGCAGGTACATTGCTGGTGATCAGGGCCCCAGTCTCTGCACAAGCAGAATTACTTTTTCCACTCTTGAGAGCAACAAGGCTGAGAGAAGGGTTTCCCTTGAACATTTCAAAGCCCAAACAGGCTCTTTTGCTAGCCTAGACCCAAGCAATAGGCAACCACTGGTTCTACTCTTTAGCTTTCTGCTTCTGTTAAACACTGCATATGTAAAATGTTAGAAGCATTTTACAATTTACTGGAGACAAAGCAGTGAGGAGGCAAATTATGAATACATCTTGACAAGGGGGAGAAATAAAGGATGAGGCTGGGAAAAGCTGTGCTGAAAAACAGCTTACTACAACATTTCTTGACCATTGTCACAAGTATATTATTGAATTTCTGCATCAGTATCCCTGGAAGTGGATGTTTCCACCTTTATTTTTAAGGATATCCTTAAAAATCAGATGTCCACCCTTATAGTCCAATCCCACTCATTCAGTTATCAACAAGTAACAAACTGAATCTTTATACATTGTCAGGAAAGCAAAGCACTAAAAAGAGAAAGCGTGAGTGACATAAATGAGCCACTCCCCAAATGTGGGACAGTTTACTGCTTTCTCTCCATTGAGGAGATGCGCAGGTTTATCTTCCTACATGTCACTCTGAATTAAAGTGACATTAAAGAAGAAGCATGACTTGTATGTATCTTCTTCTTAGTACTTTCTATGACTTGTAAAGTGGCCATAAAATAATACTGAAACACAAACAAAAATCCTCTGACATTATCTCAAGGTGCCCTTTTCTCTTGTCAAGGAGCATTGTTTGGAGAATTTTGCAGTGTTCTGGATGATTATCATTTAAAAAAAAATTGTGATAAAGATTAGAGATGGGGACAAATAAAAAAATGGCGAGTCATTTTGATTCGTGATTCGTCAAGGTTAACGACTCAATGAATATGAATATACGAATATTCTTAGACGAATCAATTTGTCAATTAATCTTCATTTTAACTGGCTATAAAACTGGCCCCTAAGCATCTAGAGACACCAAATTTGTAGGGAAGCTTCCTTAGACGTTTTTCTACAACTCCTGAAAGTTTGGTGAACATTGGATAATGGACCCCTGGGTTATATAGTCACAAAGAGGACACCCCAGGAAAGCTCCCCCCAGGTACTTAGAGAATCTGGAATCACAACGGAGCTTCCTATGTCTTTCCCCAACATGCCTGCCAACTTTGGTGAAGATTGGATATCGGACATCCACGTTATTCACCCACAAATTGGGTCCCCCCAGGAGAGTTTACCACAAGGCAGGCTAAGGGAATCCAGGCTGCCCTTTGCAAAGATGGCAGCTGCAGCTTCCCTACCCTAAGTGAAGCTGCAGCCGCCATCTTTGCAAAGGGCAGCCAGTCTCCCTTTTTACATGTGTGGCTGGGAGGCCAGAAGGAGACCTCAGCAGCAGCGATTAAGGTAAGGGGGTGTTGGTGAGGGTGTGTGGGGTGGGGTGGGGGCTAAGGTAGGGAAAGGAAGGGGGTGTGGGGGTAGGCTGTTGGGGGGGGTGGCTGTGGGAGGGGGATGGCTGCCTATCTGCCGCCGATCATCTGATCGGCAGCCAGTAAGCAGAATGGTGTTTTTTGTTGTGTTTTAATAGGAAGGGGGTGTCGGTGGGGGTGGGGGAGGGCTACGGTAGGGAGAGGAAGGGGGTGGGGGTTAGGCTGTGGGGTTGGGTGGCTGTTGGCGGTGATGGCTGCCTATCCCCCTCCGATCAGCTGATCGGCGGCCGTAGGCAGAATGGGTTTTTTTTTGTTTTTTAATACGAAGGATGAATAAAAACGGGTAAATATTCATCCCTTCATATTCGTGGGGGTCTCTGGAACCCACGAATATGAAGGGACGAATATTTAACGAATCAGCTATTTTTGTCGAAAAAGCCGATCCGTTTTTATATTCGTCCCCATCTCTAATAAAGATATTTAAGGTATATTCCTTTACATCAAGAATCCAGATTCTAGAACATGCAGTCATACTGTAGATGTACTGTGGCAACAGATCAGGAATTATTTCATCATCGTTGTTGTTGTTTAATTATATGATTTTCCCCATCAGTGGTGCTGGATTATGTCCAATGGTGGTTTCAAGCTAGTAGAGAATACTTCCACTTATGTACATCAGGACACCCAGGTTTCGCTGGTCCCTTGCTGGCAATTGCAGATTTCCAGAACATATTCCACGGTGTTCCAGGAGGTCCCTCAACCCTTCAGGAGCAGCTTTTCAAGGAGCTCAGGAGGAGACTGCAGCAGGTGGTCAGGTGCCCGTCAGGCCCATGTCTCTGCACAAGCAGAAGTGCTTTTTCTCCAGATGTTTCGGGACTGACATTCCCAACAATCCTAGCTGATGGGAAGGGATGAGGGGTGGGTGGTCTAGGGGTGGGAAGGCCACATATTCCTCACTCTTGCCCTAAAGCTTAAGAAAAGAGAATACAGTATATCAGGCTCAGCACAACTGTTTCTCCTTTCAGTATGCACTGATGCCTCATTGCATGCCTTCAGTAGATGAGCAATATCGAAGGGTGGGTGGGTTAGGACATCAAGATCAACTTTGAAAATTCTGTGCACATTTAGTGGTAATGCTTTTGATAATTATTAGAAAACAACTGCATGTCTAGGACACGCAAGCACATTCCCAATGTTCACTGTCCCAGTTAGTCAAACTGATGCTTGACAGCTTTATGGGGGGGAAAAAAAGACACAATCTTCCTCCTTTCTTGAAACTGACAGATGTGAAAAACTGTAAAGACAAGTTAGTCTGCTGCTGCTGGAGGAACAGATCCACCATGGCAGCTTTAAATCTGAAGGATAATAGTGGAACTTGAAGATGGTAGCAATGGGCAAGAGGACACCACACTCACAGAACGAGGATTTACAACAGGGGAAGTAAAGGCTCTGTTTTAGACTTTGTGAATTTGGTGATTCCACGTAAGGGGGGAAAAACCACCTAGAATCTGATACAGAGTGCAGGATTCAGGTTTTGGAGAAAAAGGCAAGCCTTAGAACCTTTAAGTTTATTACCGGTATAACGGGAGATACATAAGGTGACATCTTATCTGCCAGAGGAGTGGCAGCTAAGATGTCTTTCCTTTTGAATTCATAAAAGACATACCATATTGAACAGTAAAGTGACCATCACTAATTCTAGCAAGGATATGGAGGTGAGCTTAATATTTGGACATCCTTCTATCAGTCTCAGCAAGAAAGCCATCCTCTAGATGTCCAATTGTTCAGTAATAGCACCCCCATCTCCCAAAGAAAAGATCATTTCAAAGATCATTTTATTTGCCTATATGCTTGAGCAAGAGCTTAGGAAAGTTTTTTTAAAAAATGGCACTGTGCGGTATCTCATAGCCAGCACTGTCATTGGCCATGATGGTTGGGGGATTCTGAGAGCTGTAGTCTGAAAACAACATTTTCAAGGTTTTGTGCTTGAGGCTTCAGCCAAATGTAATCTATGAGCCCAGAGAGAGCAAGTACTTCATTACAGAAGTTCACATCAGCTTGCCTGACAGTTTCACACATGACACATTTCTCTGCAATGTTGTACGCCTGTTTTTTTAAAAAAACATACTGTGCATGCTCGGTCACAACGTTAAATCGGAAGCTCATAGAAATGTCTATCCTTCAGGTCAATGCTTATTGAAAACCCAGTACCAATCACAACCTTCCCACTTGGTAAAATAGAGAACTACCCATTCTTCACACATAATAGTATATATTGATGGGAAGGGGTTTGGGCAGGGCCCCCCTCCACTTGGCAGGAAATGTATGGACCTGCCTTTAGCATGTATGTATATCATTCTAGTCCTGTGCCCAGAGTGAAATCACAAGGAGGAACGAAAACCAAAGTGATACAAAGAAGATGGAAATTACACATATCACAGGTAGAGAACCTGAGGCTTCTAGATTATGCTGGACTCAAATGTCCATCATCCCAAGCAGCATGGTCAGTGATCTGCAATGATGAGAGCTGTAGCCTAACAACATCTAGATGCTTGAAGGCTCTCCAGCTTAGGTATACACACTTCTCCAACAGATGTTCTTAGAATTACAGTAGTACCTCTGTTTACAAATGCCTCGGTTAACATAATTTTCAGTTTACAAACGGAAATCCACTGAAAATCATGCCTTGCTTTACATTTGTTTGTTTGTTTGTTTCGGTTTACGAAGAAAGTTTTCCCAGGATGCATTGTGCCTGGAGGTTTATAGCACCGCCCCCGTTCCTATGGCAATCTGCAGTTCAGTTTACACATTTTTCACTTTACATAATGTCCCGTAGAACGCATTAATTTCATAAACTGAGGTACTACTGTACTGAGAAATTTGGCAGATTTCTGTATGGTAGCTGTTGAAAGATTTATATATGGCAGAAGACAGATATTCTTCCTCCTAGTTCAGTTAACACATATAGTGGAGGTGGATTACAGAGGTATTTGAGCATCCCGCTAAGGGTCACTTAGAATGGGATTCGTACGTACTCAGGAATACTAAAACACGAAATACAAATGGCTTGTATCATAGTTAGAATTGCCGATTGTGGCTGAGAGAAGCTCAATCACCAAAATGAATGGTAATGGTGACAAAGGGCACCTATGACAGGTGCCTCTTTGTAGTTTGATGGGGTTTGAGTCTAGTTTATTTGGATAACAGCCTGGGCATTTTTGCTTTTCCTTGAAAATGTATACTTTTCAAAATATATCATAGTGGTACTCCAATGCATCCTGTTAGCTGTTTCTCTGCTTAAAACACAAGCAAGTAAAGTATTCAACAATCTCCTGATTTGCCTATTGTGTATTTTAATGAGACATGTAGAAATGTGTGTACAAATATACATATATACATACATAACTTATATAAGAACATCTAAAACAAGTATCACTCCTTGTGAAAGCCAGACTGTTATTTTAAGGATCAAATGATATAGATTGAACTATACCAGACCAAAAGATTTCCCAGAAACACCACAAAAGTTAGGTTCAAGTCATAATTCTAACCTTAAAATATTATTAATTATTATGTAGTTAAATTTGTATCCCTTCCAACACAAGGTGCTCACAGCAGGTAAGAGCAATAACATCATTACAAACAAACAAACAACAACAAAACACACACACACACAAATAAAACAAAAGGGGGAAAAGTATGTTAAACAAAGAATGCAAGTAAAACATATCAGTAAAATCTCCAAGAAACAAATTACTATCAACATAGCATGTCAGCCTATTGACAAATGACAAAACTATCTTTGCCTGTGAACTGAAAATCAGATGGGACCAGATGGATGATGTGTAATAAGAACCAGTCACGAAGAAGGCCACCGTTCAAGTTCATGCCACATAGGTTTCAAATGTTGTTGGGACAGAAAGAAGACCGTCTCTGGAAATCTTAAACTTCAAGCTAACTTGTCTGGGAGAATAACAGTTTTTCAGGACATACGTTTTCTACATATTGATGTCACGAACAACATGTTCACGGTGTGAATTTGCAAGCACGGTATCATTAACCTGTGAGTACTAGTTATATAAGCTGACTAATACCATCTGACCAAGCGGTATGATTTTATTTTGTTTGCTTAAAGACAAAAATAAAACTGGGAGAAACCGCCCTTCTAAAACTGCAAGGATAGATGTTAAGGCATTTCTTGGGTGTGGGAAATGCAACTGAACAAAAAACTGGGGGAAATTGCTCATAGATTATTTTGATGTCTCACCTGCTTGTCCAGACATTTTCTCACCTAAAAATATTGCCTGTGGTGTAGTAGCATTGTTTATTCAGCTGTGTGTGTGTGTGTGTGTGTGTGTGTGAGAGAGAGATTATTGCTGATGCAGTATGGGTTTTAAAAAGTTTCCACCTGTTTGGAAAATCCCATTTCCTCTTCATTGCCCCAATTATAGTTTGTATTATATTAGGATTATAGTATAGACTGGGAGAGGAAGTGTGTGTGGTGGGGAAAGCACATTCAACTATGCTTCGGGAGACAAATGATCGTACTCACACCTCCTTCTGTGCTCATTGAGGAGTGAGAGAAAAAACTTTATTTTACCCAAAATAGAGTGGCGAAATGGAGGAGGAAGAAAAAAGGAATATGCTGCTATTATCTGTAATAGGCTGTTCTCAATTTTTAAAGAGAGTAAAGGATTAACTATTTAATCCACACCCACTCACTTTTAATGTGGGAGAGTTTGATTCTGAAGTGGAGCTACCTATGCCAGTTGTTACCACAGCCATGTACTTCATTGACAACAGATAAAGTTCATCTTTTTCTGGTTAGTGGTATTTAGGATTTTTTTTGTAAAAAAGCTTTAATTATTATTCTTAGCTTTTTGCTTTCCAGCTGTTTTATTTTTTCTTTTCACACCATCTGTTTTTTTTCTCGCATGCCATCTATTTCATTAGTGTATAGCTTTTTTGCGAGTCACTTAAATTTATTTGTAAAACCATTAGATAGATAGATAGATAGATAGATAGATAGATAGATAGATAGATAGATAGATAGATAGATAGATAGATAGATAGATAGATAGGCAAAGGTATTAGTATTTAGAAATCTATTTCTTATCCATAGTTCATATTTCACTGTAAATGTATATTCCAATGGAGAGCAGCCCCACAGAGCATGGGGCCTATAATTGGGTGCCAGGGTGTCTGCAGCAATTTTGTCAAGTTGAGCAGGATGAAGTGGCATAATGGTTTGTGACTATAATGTGCATGCATAATGCACACTGGTATAACTTACCTGTATATATTACTTGTGTGTAGTCACACATACTTTCAACTGTAGAATCATATTCAATGGCACTTACAAATCTATAAGCCATGAGAGGAAAATCCTCAGAAACTGGTATTTGACATGACAGCATGAATTTAGTTGTAAAACACTAAAGGTATTGCAATCTCCTACAAAGGTTTATGTAGAGTGGGAGATACAAGAGGGGCAAAAAAAAAACAAAAAAAAAAAAAAAACACCTTAAGGAAAATGGAGTAAAGTACCCACATGAGCAAACCCAGTACTTACATTTATTGTGTATTTTTTTGGCATCACTGCCTTTATCACAACAGTGACAAATTTGCAGATTTGTCAGGATTTGTTTTATCTTGAAAACATTGCTAACTTACTGTAGACAGTAGCAATGTGGTCTGCACGAAGTGTCTCTGGCAGGTGGAGGAGAGGGGAAATGGCTACCCGTTACCAGGTTTATGGGTTCTAGAAGAATTGACTGTTCATTGTCCTTTTCACATTGCTATTCTTTTACAACAGATCGTGTAAATTGTAAAGGATTTTTTTCCTGGAATTTTGATTTCTACAAATGTTCATGTGGAACTGCAAGGTTTGTGTATGAAAAGGCCCTGCTAATTTAAGAGAACAGGCTTCTGTGGATATATATCTGTCTGTGTATATTAATATATGCAAATAAATTTCGGTCTTGGATTGACCTTGTCAACTCACTGACACCCATGTGCTCCGCATTACATACTGATGCCCTATTCGGCCAAGGATGGAACTACGGGAAATCTGAGCTGTCTATTAACTTCTTAAATTTGAATCTTACCTCTGTAATACTACTGCTCCTTGCTGACAAATTAAATAAGACACAAAGTGGGTTCTAGATGAAAGCAAGGCTGAATTCTCACTGGAAGCTAAAATGTCTAAATTGAGGCTCTCATATTTTAGATGTAACATGAGGAGACAAGACTCATTAGCAAAGACAGTACTGCTAGGAAAAGTGGAAAGCAGTAGGAAAACAGAAAGACCTAATATGAGTTACATTGACTCAGTAATGAACCATTGCTTTGAGTCTGCAAGATATGATAGGACCCTTTAGCAGTCATTGTTTGATATCATTGTGTAAGTGACTTGACAGCACACAACACAAGGTAACACAACAGGAAGAAGGATGTCAGCTCAAGTCTGCAGGCTGTTGTACTTTGTGCTTCTGCCCCCCCCCCCCCCACTTGTTCTGAGGTTTTATTGTTAGAAATATCCTTTACTCTAAATAAATCTTGGTTGGAGTTTATGATGTCTTGTTGGGGAAATGATAGCCCTTCAGCCCACCTTGATTTTGCTGGTTGGGGTTGCAAAACAGAACACAGAGTGAATCTTAGTAATATAACAATAAAACTGTAGTAAAATCTTAGTAATATAACAATAAAACACTTTCAAAATGCTTTTGAAAGTGAAGAATCACTAATACAAGCAGAGTGTATGTGTAAAGTGGGTCTCACCAAATAATCAAACAATTGCTCTTTTATCTCCAAGTGGAAAGTTCCAAAATAACAACTAAGCATGTGCAGGAATTCATAAATTAAAACAACTACCAAAAAGCAGCTACAGCAAGGGTAGCTTTCTCTGTTAGGCTGTTTAGACTACATGATCAGAAAATATTTTCTCTGTTAGAATTCAACTGTTTCACCTGACCCAGTGAATATAAACTTCCATATCCACTCTGGTGCCCAATTATGAACACTTCCACATTCCACGTTCTGTTTCTTTCCCCTGAGCCTCTTACCTGAAATTTGGTTATAACAATATTAGTGCTGCCAAATCACCAGTTCTGAATGTTTACACCCACTCTATATTATTTCTGCACAAGCATGCAGCAATGATCGTATCCTGGCAGAGCAAATTGACGTTCTCTAAGGAGATTCTAAAAATGGGGGCAGCCCAACAAAAAAATTATAACTTTGAAACTGGGCTTCAGATCAGCTCAAATTTGGCACAGTTATAGCAGACAGACTCCACTTGCGCTGTGCTAGATTTGAACACATTTGTGCAAAAGGTTTTCAGGTTATAATTTTTTAAAAAGCAAAACCATCTACCCCCCCATACAGAAATTAATGACCCCATATGTCCCGGGTTTTATAATATCTCATATAAATTGAAAAGACCAGAAAGGTTGGCTCCATCCAGTTTTTTATTTCAAAATATGTTAAAAAAATAATAGAGAACAAATATTCAGAAGCTTATTCATTTTGCTTTGTGGCTAGGAATGGTCTTATTCAATGGTTCTTAACCTTTTCTTTACAGCAGAGCTCCTTTAAATATCTTTTGTTGCTGCAGATCACCAAGACTTACCGTATTTTTCCGTGTATAAAAATGACACTTCTTCCTTAAATAATTAGACAAAAAATTGAGGGTCGTTTTATACATGGAAGGCAGTGACTTTTCCCTGCCTTTTGTGAAGCCACGGGGCTTAGCAAAAAGGAAAGGAAGGCTCCCTTTGGGTAAAGACTGCATGGTCGCAGCCCTTTGATGCTGAAGCCCTTTCATGGCTGCTTTATCCACTTCCTAAGCCTCGCGGGGCTTCGGAAGTGGGTAACGCAGCCGTGAAAGGGATGCACAATTGCATCCCTTTGATCCTGAAGCAGCCATGAAAGGGCTTCAGGATCAAAGGCCTGGGATCGTGCAGCCTTTACCTGAAGGGAGTCTTCCCTTCCTTTTTGCTAAGCCCCATTGCTTTGCAAAAGGCAAGGAAAAGCGGCGGTCAAAGGGAGCTCTTTGATCCCTGCTTTTCCCTTCCTTTTGCTAAGCTCCGTGGCTTAGCAAAAGGAAGGGAAAAGCAGGGATCAAATTTTCTAATTTGGAGTTAGAAAAGAGGGGGTCGTCTTATACATTGGGTCATCTTATAAATGGAAAAATATGGTAACTCAGAATTTAAAGCCCTAAAGATTTCTGTTTTTTGCTATTAATGAGAAACTTCAAATGAGGCCCTCATTGCATTTTCATTGTTAAACCAGTTGCAGTCTTTTAAACCATCCACACGGCCATTAATGTCTAAACTGTACTAAACCTTACTAAACCGTGAGTAAACCGTAGGGGTGTACTCACTTTTGTTGCCAGCGGTTTAGACATTAATGGCTGTGTGTTGCGTTATTTTGAGGGGACAGCACATTTACACTGTTACACAAGCTGTATACTCACTGCTTTACATTGTAGCCAAGTGTCATTTCTTCAGTGTTGTCACATGAAAAAATATACTAAAATATTTATGAAATGTGAGGGGTGTACTCACTTCTGTGATATACTGTAAGAAGTATTTAGTTTCCATGTTTCAGAATCTATCCAATTCTTGAAGAAAAAAAACCAACCCTCTGTTTTATGAATGCGGCATATTGTGCTTCTGTTCCCACAAATCAAAAAGCCAGGAAATGGCCCAGTATTGCTGAAAAATATTGTGCCTGCGTTCCAAGCGGGGAAAAAGGTGCCAAGCTTTATATAGCAAAGGGCAGCCTGAATGTTGGCAACACCAAAGGCAGCAGTCAAGATGATCTATACAATATCCTCTTCTGCTCACTACAATTTACAATGAGACACTAAGCAAGGGAAAATCCTAGAAGCTGACTCCTTTTTTCACCAGTTAACCACTTCTCACCCAATACAAAGCAATTGTCATTTCTCTTTTTCTAGAAAAAAAAAATGAATTCCACTTCCCTGAATGTTCCAGGAACAGCAGTCCACCTTTTAAATATATCACAGTTCCCCTCATTAGTTAATACCCCAAATACCAATTTCTCAAAATTAGAAGTAGACGTCTAAGCATTTCTGGTTTCATTTCTAGTGTTTTGGGGATTTTTGGTATTCCATGTGGTCCCTGAGTGTGCAAAGGGCAGAAAAATCCTCCCTCCAAGACCTATCAAAATTGCCCATCCCTGATTTGTTACTTTATAATAGGATTAAACTTCAAGGGGTAGTTATTTTCATGACCAATGTTGTCAGCTTTAGGAAGCATTCCTGTCTTAAGAATTTTCATAATTCCATTGAAATAAAAGAGAGCCGTGTGGTCATTATGCAATACAATTGCAGGAATAGGTGATAACTTTATAGACCACTAAAGAAATCATACAGTCTGCTAGCTTTTGTGGATCAAATGGCCACTTCCTTGGGCACACACCAATGTCTTAGAGTCAAAAAGTTCTTGGCAGTTGGATTTTGCCAGGTGTTTGCCTTAGATGTCTTAGATGTAAATTAAAGAGGGCACAGGCTGCATTGTGGTTTTAAAGTTACAGCTGAGGAAGCAGTTGGTTGGATATCACACTTCAAACAAAGAAGACCATGCATTATGTATACACCTTCCTCTTCCGCCTTCCTTTGAAACCATGTTTCTATTTTGCTGAGGAAACAGGGTGACACAAAAAAACTTGAGTCTTCCATCTGGAATTGGGGTGAAAATTTAGTAAACTCTCTAGGTGTAGCTTATTGGGATCAAATTAAAATCAGATTAATATTACCTAGTGGTTGCAGCCCTGCTCCGCTGCCGTTGAGAGTCCAAATATCTTCTTGTTGATGCAGGAGGTGGCAGCGGCTATTTTTGGTATCTTCATAATTCCATTGAAATAAAAGAGCTGTGTGGTCATTACACAATACAAGTACAGGAGTAGGTGATATCTTTGTATACAACTAAAGAAACCACACAGTCTGATACCTTTTGTGGATCAGATTCCACTTCCTCAGGCACACACCAATGTCTTAGAATTCAAAAGTTCTTGGCAGTTGGATTTTGTCACACATCTGGTACTGCTCTATTGAACAGGCAATGAAGGGCCAGTCCACGACATTTTGGTGCCTCAGGTGAAGAATATGATGCCCTCTAAGATTCCATGTAAGAATCTAATCAGGTTAGTGGTTGCAGCTTACTTGTCAATGGTGATGCAGAGTATTCTGTAGGTCAAATAAGGGTGGGAGGCTAGTTTATGAGATGCAGGGCAGACAGGTCGGCACACAGTATTCTGTTGACAAAGAGGAACATCTAGAGAATTGATACCTCTTCCACATCATCCATCATGGAGTACCTGAGGCAACTGTATCTCTGTCCCTAATGCTAGGATTGGGCCTGAGATGAGGACAGAAATATACACAGCAAACCTGGCCAATCCAAAGATGTTGTATTTTCTGTCATTGTTAATGGGTCCAAGTTGTCTGGCCTAATTCCTGTAAGTGGATGAGCACACAGCCGAAAGTAGCTCATTAGGTCAGGCTCAAAGCTTCCAGGTTTACACTTTAAAATCCCTGACCCATCTTCATAGCACAGCAAAGTGTGGCATGTAGCCCTCTGTGAAAATCATAGTACAGTAACAAAATTAAGTGAAGGAAAATGAAAGATGAACATCTTGTCACCTAGCAACTTCCTTTGTGAAGCCCCACATAGCACAAAGTTAATTAAAACTTCTATACTGAGAAAAAAATGGAGGGAGGGAGAAGGTTCCATGTGGTAAATTTAGAAACAGCTGGTTAGTTCTCCCCAGTACTTTTGCCTGGAAGATCAGTTGAGCTCATCCAACACTCTCTCTCTTTTTTATGAAGCTGTCCTTCCTGTGCTACCTGATAGCTACTAATTGCAGCAACTACATTTCTGAATTGCAAATTTTCTGCACTGATAAAAACTTTGATTGCCTGTCAGCTACACATAAGGAAAAGATCACCAGTGCTAAATGAGGTGTTCCACGCTTGGATAATAATGCCTAATGAATTATTCAGAAAAGAATGCTTGAATGAAGCAAACAATTTGAAGGGTTACTAGCAGCCGTAACAGTTCAACAGCCAAAAGAACAAAAGTATCATCCTGAAAATTACACTAATGATTAAAAAATGCGTATTAATTTTACATTTGGAGAAAAAAGAAATGCCAATCTGATTTTAAAGGTTAATCATTATTATTTTTTCCAGCAATGCTCTAATCTCTGGGAAAAAAAAACCATTTACCAACATTTTGGGATGCATAATATTATGACATAATGTATTCATATAATTTCCCACACATTAAAAGAAAAGGGGGGGGAAGCCTCAAAAGAAAAAGAGAACCTGGAAATGAGTGGCTGTCCTAACATATGCTATGGAATGTGTTCTGCTTTCTTTAGTGAAAGTTATGTTAGGTCATGGAGAAAGTTCAGCCCTGTTAAACTAACAGCTTACTACCCAATGCTTGTACTGATACCAACAAATACAAGTCTCAGACCTCTCTGGTCATCACTGCTCTTATTTTCTCATACAGGAACAAATTCTCTTTTACTCCAGCATCAAAGTCAGGATTTGGCTTTTTCCTGTGCCTTCCAAAGATATTGTCTGGTAAGGCTGGGAAGCAATGGCATAAATATAATTAAGAAACAAATTATATTTATTGATTTAAGATGTTCAGATTACTGTCATAAAATTAGTCAATTCTTTCAAGCCAGCTCCTGAATTTGACTTTAAAAAAATGTAGAAGGAATTATGGACAGCCGTAGCATGCTTTTGGCTAGAAGTAACCAAGTGAGAAGAAAAAGAAGAAAGAATTCCATACAAACCAGGGGAATTTCACAATGTCCAATGCTGACACATTTGCAGCTTTCATAAAACATATATTTCTGCCATCCAAGGTGCTAATTTGTTTTGACAAATGTTTCTGAGTTGCCAAATGAGAAGAAAACTCCGATGGAAGCACTAGTCAAATAATTTAATTAAAAAAATACTTCAAAAAAGTACCCCATGTTAATTAAAACAAAAGTGGCTAAGGGAAAAGAAGAAGGAAAAAAGAGGGAGAAGAAAGCTATGCTTGAAGTACTGCAATAGAGTCCCTACATGATAATTAAATGATAACATCCCTACAAGGGCAAGGAGGAAGGGTGGAATTTGAAAGTAGTATTTATTAAATGAACACTCACTGCTGAGATTTTACAGCTTGGGAGACTTTGGTATTAATCGCCAATTAGTGATTTTTTTTTTATTATAAAGATGCTGAATGTCAAGATAACACTTCTTCTTGTGTCTGGCAGTGACACTGAATGGTGGGTTGAAGAAATGACTTCAGGAAAACATAGTTGACCATCTGCTTAGGTCTGCTCACTCACTGATGATTAATCCTTTCCCTCAAGGACAATGTCTCCATGTGTTTCCCTTGCTGTCTTTCCGATGTCACAAAGAGAAGTTGATAAGCACATTCCAGTCACAATTAAAAACACTCACACACATACATTTTAACTGACCAGTTGTCACTGATGATACTGTTGGACAGTTTTAGTCATTGTTGCAGCAGTGTATTTAGTTGTGTTGACATGAAGCTAAAGAGGCTGTTTCTTTTCATACAGCCCTCCTATCTTTATATATACATATATATATTTCTTCAATGGCATTTAAGTTCACCTCAGTGCCCATAAATGGCCCCATTTGTAAGTGGGAGAATGTGGTTCTCTCAAACAGGCAGCAGGAGGGGTGGGGAGTTAGAAAGGAAGGCTTGGCATCCTAAAGGGAGCAGCATCCCAAAGGGTGCCAACATTTGGCTGTGTCAAAGTATGATCACTAATGCAATTACTGTAAAATGTTGGAAATCTTTGTATTTTCTTTTTTCAGCAGCCTGCTGGCTAATCTGTGTTAGTGTCAGATTGAACTATATCACCACTCACAGGAGACACCAAAGGGAAAGACATTGCGATGTGATGGTTACAGTGGTAGGTTTGAGTTGGGAGAACTGGGGTTCAAATTCTAGTTTAGCCAGGAAGTTCAGTGGCTGACCTTGGGCCACTTATCTTTCAGCCTAACTCATCTCACAGAGTGTTCCTGACTGTTAACATGGGAAATCCTATTATATGTCACTCTTAGTTCAATGGAAGAAGGATACAAATCTAATGAATTGAACAGAACTCTGCATAATGGTAGGGCCAGCCTTGGGAACAATGTTGCAGACGTAAGGAGTAGCAGAGCAAGAAGCTGGAGTAATAGCAGAAGCAGAACAAGGCTCAGAAGCAAATGTGCCTGGAGCTGGTCTTGATGTTACAGTTGCTGTGAACATTAAGAAAATCAAACAGTGGTGAATTTCTTACCTTCCAGGTGTTATTGTTTAGCATAACGTACTCTGCTGGGCCATTATGGATTCTTCTATCAAGAACACCAGCAGGATAAGGGAATGTACAATGCTGTGTCCCCATTGCATTGAAACAACACAACCAAAGGATGAGAAATCTGTCAGAGATACTCATTCTTGTCATGAGTTAATGTCTAGATGTGTGTAGTGTCTGACTGGTGCTTTCTTGTTCAGAACACAAGAGATGTAAAGGTACACAGTGAAACAGTAGCACTTTTCAGAGTGGTAGCTGCGTTAGTCTGTTTCAACAACAACAAAAGGAAAACAAAAAAGTAGATAACACATTACATTGGGTTATACATTGCACTGAGGAATGGCGTCCCATAATGAATCTCCTCACACCTTACTGTACATGAATATTCACTGGGAGACAGTGTTCCATAATGCCTTTTCCCAGCCTGAAGAGAACTTGATGACATGGTGCCACATGGTGAGGTTTTGCATATATCAGACTCTAAAAGGCAGCTTAGGTAGCAAAATCTTTCCTGAATTGAATTACATCAAATTATGTCAGGTACAGGTGATGGAAGATCCTTATTGAACACTCTGTCATGGGAGAAAAGATCACTGCAGATAGAAAATCAGCAAGTTAGGTAGGAATGCTCATCTTTCTCATTCTTAGGCTTCTATACATGTTGATTTTTTTAAAAAATACAGGGGAGCATTTACACATGCAATGTCCTACCTCTATTCTGAAATCGTACAGTCTTAGGACAGTTTTCCCACCTCACCTTCTGTTTGTTTAGCTCAGTCTTTAGTTAGAACAAAGGTATGACATACAGTATGTCAAAAGTTGAAATGAGTTCGTGGCTAACTGCAATGGTGACAGATTGTCTCCATTTGGATGTGAATGAAATCTGAGATCACTGTGGTAACAGAAGCATTTTCAGGCTGGAATCTTTTTGCACTGGGGATGCATCCTGGAACCATAGGATGAATTGGGAATCTTATGAAGTTATCATCAAGCCTGTGGTATTGGAAAGTGTGATCCAGTGTCAGAGCCTTCTTCCAGTCCTCACACAGCTACTGCAGAATTTTCTGTAATAACTTTTCAAGGCTAGAACTTTCATAACGAGCCCTCCTCCCAAGAAAAAAGAAAAGAAAAGAAAAGGAGGGTTGAGAAAGATCCAAGGGAGAAATCTGCAGGCTCCATAGCTCTTTCAGCCTCCAGCCGTGCATTCAACACAGAAGGAAATTTTAGAGATGCCTCCGTGTGGATATAGCTCCTTTCCCTCCCACTGCCTACAGTGGGAAGGGTTTTCTGGTCCAATCTTTCAAGGAGGAGGAGAACAGTGGAAAAAAAATCAACTCTGGGGATCCTTCTCCCTGCTGGGAAAAGCCTCTGAAATCTAAGCACCATTCATCAGTTTGACATTTCTCAGCTTCAACTGACAACTGCAGAAATACACAGAAACCTACACTGATGTTTCATCTTAAATGGCGAACTGAATTTAGAAGCTACAGAACTAATTTATGAGACAAAATAATCTGTTTTGCTGAAGGAAAGTACAAGCGAAGACAACTTGTGTCCCACCCACCCCAATTCAATTACGTGTAGAAGGAATAAACACATTATCTAGTGGGAAAACACACACACACACACACATGCTTGGGACCACAGAGCACTGCATGAAAATATTTGGATGCAATACATGTTAAAACATTGTTTTAGTGGTTGATGTCCAGCTATTTATTTGGTGAAACTGGGGGCTTCCCAGAGTCTATACAGGATCAAGTAATAAGGATGACTATCTATCAGAGACTTATAATGAAGAAAAATATCATAGATACTGTAAGTGTAGCCTATGTACAAATCCAGGAGAGACCATAAAATATCTATCAGCAGGGTGTCCTACTTTACCAGGAAGACATAATATTGCCATGAAAATTATGCACCCAGAAATAGCATATGAAGCATGTGAGGAAATTTACTTTAAAGTGAAAATACATGCGAGAAATGTTGTGCAGAATGTAAACCACAAAATGTATTGAGACATGTGTTTACAATATCCTTACTGATAACATTTTCATCCCTAATGAGCCAAATATATTGCATACTGATAAATGAGAAGAAATCATTATTGACACAGACAATAACGACATTAAGAGTAAGGCTGCAAACAGCCAGAAGTACATAACATTGGCCCATGCAAATTTAACACGTAATATCTTAAAGATACAAAACGTCATGTGACAACAATGAACAATGTCAGGATATCTTTTGAAGAAGATCATAATTGCAAGCAGCAGTAAAGCCAAAAGTTTTTTTAAAAATCGGATCAGTAGTGGGAAAGGAAACAAATGTGGCTAGTATAATTTAATGGAACTCAGGGGGAAAATAGCAAAGGTAATTTTAGTGAATCAAATGAGATTGTTATAATGGTAACAAAGGGAGTTCAAAAGGGGTGGGAATAAGGCCATTATTTTGTTTCAGTAGTGTTCTGGATTATCTGAGAGCGAGAATGATGGCTGCCAGTAAAACACTATTCTCCAGAGTGCTCAAGGATGACACAACACTAGGGCATTTTGGCGAAATGAATGACGCATACCTGAAGGCAGCCACATAAAGGATTTCTGCTGCAGATGAAGGCAAGCCCCATCTCTCCTGAATGTGGGGCAAGTGGTTATGAATTGTTTAGCAAAAACCAATGCCACATGTACCCTTTCCTTATTCTTGGCATTCATTTCTTTTAACGAAAGGAAATTGGGATGGGCTAGATTTAATTACGTCTTTATTTGCTATAAAAAGGCCCTTATGCCCCCTGACACCCATATTCAGCTATTCACTGCCATGGCTGCCAAAGTGCATTGCTATGGCTATGAGTGTGCTTCAAAACAAAAACAAGTGGGGTGTGAAGGGTCTCTATAGATTGCATGGCCAGCTACCTTAAAAAAAAACAAACCTCTAATTTAGTTATGAATGAAAAACATAAATTTGTGGTTCTTAACATCATATTACCCTCAAATGTAAGTAAATGTGAATACAAAAAAATAAACAGCTGCTTAGCTATACCTACTGTATGTCCCTGTACTAGTCCCAAGGAAATTAGGTCCTCATTTATCCAAATATCATAGTGTTCAGAAGTCTGAAGTCAACATTTAGTTTATTCAAAAGTCTGCAGCTGTGATTTAAACGATATCTGAATCAGTTACCTAATTGCCTTTTGGTTTCTTGGCCTTTTAGGTCTTTGATATATTGTATACTGGGTTCTGTTTTGAAAACCTTCTTGGGTCACATTCCATCTCAATAATTTCATACTTGCCACATTGAGCACGATGTGCATTATTTCACATTTTGGTGTAATAAATTTAATTTGCTATGTGTCAGCTCAGTTATAAAGTTGACCTAAGTTGTGATGGATATTTCTTGCCACTCTAACAATTTGGTATCATCAGCAAATCTGGCAAGCATGGAATTGTTCTTCATGTGTAGGTCATTTTGTTAAGGAAAAGAACCTTCTGTGAAATATTTCTGATTTTTCCCCTTTGGATGACTGCCTAAGAACAAGCATCAGTGTTTTTGCTTTGTTTTTGAAACTAGATTTCAAAAATGCTTTCCCCCAATCCCTGTTTGCTTCATCTTTAGAAACAGCCTGTCACACAGATTTTTATCACAGATTTCTCTGTAACTCTGGATAAAAAAATGTCATATCCATTGTAATTATCTACTTGATAACATTTAAGCTTGTTAAAAGAGGTCAATTAGTCATTATTGCCTTTCCACAACTCACTGGAACAGCCTCAGGTTATGCTTCCTGCACTTTGAGATACACACAGTGTGCCCAAAATTACTTCCTGAAAGCTTAGCTCTTTTCCAATAAGATTTGGGAAACAATTGAAAGGTTGCCTGCTATTCCCTTCTCCCATTAAATATTGATGCAAAGTTTGAGAACTGGAACAGGTCTAAAAGAAGGATGGAAAGGAAAAGAAAGAAGAAGCTCATCCTTAATGCGGTTAAGGTACGGCTTTGTTCTAGGATTCATCTGGCTTTTTATGCCTTTCATTCTTCCTGGAATAAAGCTAGGAACCATTTCTTTGAATATATTTGATCAGTTTAATTATAATGTTTCAGACCTCACAGTGCTTAACAGTAACAATAAGGTGAGCAAAGCAACAGTAGTTGTAAAATCTGTTAGCAGAGGGGGAAAAGCCAACCTACCTCAGATCATCCTTATTCTGTGGGTAGGTGGTGATGGATTCATGAAATGAAACCTTGGGTAAGTGGAGGAGACCTGGATTTGTCCTAGCTCTACTGGCTGATTTATACTACAGAGGGAAATTTAAAGAAATATGCATGCATCTGAATATTGACATGGAATTTAAACTTCCCAGTATGTTTAAACCTACATGCTTAAAAGGGAAGCCAGAGAGAAATAATATGCTTTCATTCCTGACATTTCTCATTTATACCAGTTGTTACACAAAGTTCCCAAACAGATTTTTCATCTCTAGGGTTTATGAAGCACTGAATGCAGCATGAAATTGCAAACAGACACATCACATAGCACTGTGCAATTCTTTCTAGATGGTGAACAGCATAAATGGCGTTGTTTGCATCTTGTTTTGTTATGGCTTTGAAAGTGCTTAAAAGAAGACTAAAACATAAAACCTGCATAATTAGCTTCCATTTTGGTATGTACTTTGCTGCAATGTAAGATGCAGTTGAGGTTATGCCAAATGTAAGGGACTAATAGGATTGCAACTAGCTTCACACCAGGAGTCATCAAATCAGCCAGTCATTTTGGCTGACTGGTTCTTGAGGATACATTCCATACATCCGCTTTTGTCCTGTTTTCATCACACAACTTTGGGCTGAGCAATATTTAGCCAGAAAGCCCAGCACATGTGCCCTATTTAAGTCTAACTAACTTTTAGCTTTGCATCACACAGACTCATGAAGATCTTCACTACTGATCTTAATGTCCAAGAAATTATAAAGCTTAAGTCCAACTGCTGTGCAATACAGATGAGCACCAACCTTGGACAAATTCACTTGTTCTAGCCTATATTGCTGTTCCTATGACAAAAGGCCACTGATGCTTTGTATGCCTTGTATAGATTACCAACTTGAAGAAATATGTACAAAAGGAAACCTAAATAGGATGTGCCATTAGGGCCCAAGCACTTGTACCAGAAGATAGTTTATTATGTTGTGTTTAGCCCAGTCCTCTCCACTGGCACAGTACGAGGCTGTACTGGTACTGTTTTCCTAGCAGATAACTCAAGGCTGGCATTAAAGGTCAACACAGCAGTACACTTGCTGGAGGTCCATACCCCAGTAATAAAAACTCCCTGGATCTGTTCTCTCTCTCTCTCTCTCTCTCTCTCTCTCTCTCTTTCTCTCTCTCTTTTGTCACTGCAATCTACTTGTTCATCTACCCATCATTGAGACCCACAACATGGTAGTGGTATAAACGAGGGGTAGTTGATGGCCTTGGCTGCTTGCTTACAAATGCTCTAAGTCAATCCAGACAATGATCCAGTAAGCATGTCATTAGAAGTGGAGCTTCCTTAAGTGCCCCAAAAAATATCTCTTGGACACAGCATGTACTTTTGTTCAGCTTCATATCTAACATGCCAGTGAGCTTGCTTTGTATGATTTGTCTGTGGGAAATAAATATGGGCTTTACTTGCAAATCTGATTACCCAGCTTCATACCTCTGAGGATATCACATTGGGGGAGGGAAAAACAGTTCTTACATTGTTGTTGATACATATTGTCAAGATCCATCTGATTAGAGATGACACTCTGAATGAAAGCATCATATTAGGGGGTGTGCTGAAATGCTATGTTTGGTTTGGCCAAACATCTTCACTTTGGTCTCATCTGTCCAAAGTTTCAGAATTCTTGTTGTTTGTCCAGATGCAACTTTGCAAACCTAAGCTCTGCTGCCATGTTCTTTTTAGAGAGAGGAGGCTTTCTCCTGGTAACCCTTCCAAACAAACCATACTTGTTCAGCCTTTTTCTAATTGAAATGTTGTGAACTTTAACATTTCACATGCTAACTGAGGCTGTAGTCTGAGATGTAACTCTTAGGGTTTTTGCAATTTCTCTGAGCATTGCACAGTCTGACTTTGGGGTGAATTTGCTTGGACGTCCACTCCTGGGAAGATTGGCAACTGTCTTTCATGTTTTCCACTTGTGAATAATCTTCCTCACTGTAGAATGATGGACTTTAAATTGCTTGGAAATGGCCTTATAGCCCTTCCCAGATTGATGGGCAGCAACAATTGCTTCTCTACAATCATTGCTGATGTGTTTTCTCCTTGGCATTGTGTTAACACACACCTGAATGCCCCGTTTAATGATTGTTAAACAAATCATGACATGGTGTAATATGTCAAATGTTGTTGTTCATCTGAGGTTGTATTTACCTAATTTTCAGACCTGCTAAGAACCAGCTGACTTTTATTATGTTCTGATACATAAAACCATAGAATTCAAAGAGGGTGTTCTCTCTTTTTCACATGATTATAGTAATTAAGTTAGGGAAAGCATGATCAGGGATATGCAGGGACAGGTTTGAACCCCAGTTATTTCAAGCAGCTATCTTGGTAGTTTTCTTCAGATCTCTTAGGATTAGCAATCTGGTGGTGGCATCCTTGTTGGATGCTTCAAGGTCTGCCTTTCATTGGGCTGATTTGGTGAGCCTCAAAAGTCATATGGTCATTCACCTTCAGAAATCCAAAATAGATAATTTACATAAGGGAACGGACACTAAGTTAGGACAATGTTCCATACACTTGCCCAGTATAAGCCATGGTAGACTATTTGGTCAAGGGGGGATGTGCAAAGTATTTTATTTTAGCATTGGGATTGTAACCCCTTCTTACTAAATTTCAGTTCTGGAAGGTCACCTCTCAGGTGCTGAGTAGTGTAGGGATTCAGGGCTGGCAATTTGGAACTCATTCATTTTGCACAGATGCACTTCAACTGCAGCAGCATTGGAGTATGACACAGAGGAGATAAAGAAGGTGGCAAGGTGGTCTTCCCACAGATACCTGTCAGATGCGTGTCCTCTATTTGTTCCCTATTTGTTCACTTGCTGATGGCTGTCTCTCTATTTGTTTATTTCAGGTTTGGGTTTCCCAGCAAGATAGTTGCGGACCCTACTGTGCAGCCACAGTTTTGCTTTTGGGGCAGCAAAGCATACTACACAAACTGCCTGGGTGCGGAAATTGGGTCTTGGAGCATGGGCCTTGATTGAGTGGAGAAGAAAGAGAGGAATGCTTTGGGATGAGTTCTCGACTTCGTATCTCAGGGTGCAGAGAAATTGTCCCTAGATATTTTGGTGGTCCACCTGGGCTGTAATGACTTGACCCAAAGGAAGGGCGAGTTATTGATATTGCAGGAAGCAAAGGACTTCAAAGATCTGAAGGTGAGGTGGCCAGGAATTTAGATTTTTTTGGGGGGGGGCTCTTATCCCACAACTTGTTTGAAGAGCCAAGTGTGACCCCTGGCACATTTTTAAATGAACAGGGAAGTTGACTAGGCTGTGTTGGCTGGCTTGAGATCTGTTTTGGGGCATCTGGACACACGAGCATCTGGAATTGTATAGAAGTGAAGGGGTTCATTTGCAGCTTTAGGTCTTGAGACATTCTTACAGGACCTGTAGTGGGGCCTTAAAGCTGAGATTCTCAATTGGGTGTGGGACAAGGAGCTTACTCAAGGCTAGCTCTATTGCCTTGGTAGGTACTGTGGAATAGGTGGTGTTTTGCTGAGTTCCCAAGGAGCACTGGGGAATGCTAGCCCCTCCAATGTCATAGCATTGCAGATCCTGAAATTTCATTGCTGGGATGGGGGATGGATGGGAGGCCTGCCTTCCCAGGCTGCTACCCATCTAAGGTCATGAGGCTTGGGCAGGTGATGGCCGGGGGAGGGGTTGTCACTCAGTCTTTGCAGGCTGGAAACAGGCTGTCTAAAGGACAGCATGGATCTGGAGCTTGGGACTTGCCCATGTAAGGTCCTCTCTGCAGGAGTGGGAGGTTACAGTTTAAATGTTCAATAAAATCGTAGTCCTAGTTAAACTTCATCATCTGAGTCTCATCTCTCTTCACTCTGGGCTTCGGGGGGCAAGGTTCAGCTCTGCAAACATACAGAGCTGTTTGGGCATGGGTTCTTTGCCCCCCCACACACACATATGGCTTGAGATGAGTGGTGATGGTAAGATGCTGGTGCATCATCATGCATCCAGGCAGGGGGCAGGGACATAGTGTCTTAGATAAGGCAGCCCTGCCATGATCCTGGCCTCTTTGTCCATAAGGCACTCAACCCACCTGCTCACCCTTGCAAGTCTAATGAAAGACTTATTGGTTGCTTTAGGGTCAGATAGGAATTTTTGGCCTGTCCCACCTGACTGGCATATTGAACAAATGGGAAGTTTTTGCCTATCTCTCACTGATTGCTTTGGTGAGTTCCCATCCGGGCATCCGGGAGTATTAACTCCTCCAATATCACAGTACTGTGGATTCCGATTTTTTGGGGGGGGGATGGGGGATGGGTGGCGAACCTGCCCAGCTTGCAACCCACCTAAGGTCATGAGGATTGCGCAGGCAACAGCCTGGGTGTGGGGAGCCACCTAGTCTTTGCTGTCTGGAAATAGGCTGTCTAGAGGACACCATGGATCTGGGGCTTGGAATTTGCCCATTTAAGGTCAGGAGCAGAGGTCCGGTGGGACCCCTGGCTCCTACAGTAAGCCCCTTTGCAGGAAGTGGGAGGTTACAGTTTAAACATTCAGTAAAGCTGTGGCTCTAGTTAAACACCATCACATAAGTCCCCTCTCTTTATTCCAGGCTGGGGAGTCAAGGAGCCAGCACAGAATCAATTATTGTTCTAAAGAAGCCCCACAATTGCAGAGTCTGAGCATTTCACAACCATTTTAGTAGTCAGGCAAAATTCTGGAAACAAGATGCTTACTTCAAGTAGTGCTGTGCTAGTAAATCTTAAAACCAGCACACCAGAATTAGGTTGTTAAGAGTCAGAATGGTTATGAATTATAAAGTGACACTGAAGATGTCAGCTATGAATGAAAGCAAAAATTCATCAGCTGGTTAATAAGATATTAATCATGAGACAAAAGAAGAGATAACATATTTGGCTGGAATCATGAGCAGGAGAGATGAAAACAAATAAATGGATAAGAAAATTAAATCATAGTGAATGATGTTCTAGGCATGTAAGAATCAGAAGAAGAAAAAGCTGTGAGACTAGCACGATCGTTTTGATGTTTAAAGAGACAGAATAACCTAAGAGAATTCAGTATGCTCTGAGAGCATCAAAGGCAGTCAGCAAAGCAGATGGAAAAATGAAATGGTGGCCTTTACAGGAAGGTGCAGTGGGATGTCTTGTTTGGTGCAAAGATGTTGGATTCCGGGGGTGGGTGGGTAGGGTTACTGATGTCTATTTTTAATATGCACCAGGCACATAGGACCTATTTCTCACATGCAATGCTGCAAATGCTTAAAGCCTGAAGCAGAAAACACAACATCAATTCCATTTTGAATGAAATGTAGAGTAACCATGTTTTAAATCCAGTATTAATAGGAAAAATTTAATTAACGGATATGAAGCTGGCAACATTTACATAGAAGCTCTATATCCAGAAGGACAGAGATTAAAAATGATGGGTGGTGGACAAGCATGAGAAAAGGCTAAGGATAAGCTGAGGGTGAATTCCAAAGGACATGTTAACAGAAAACAAAAGAGCAAAATAAAAATATGTTTTAATAAAAGCCTGTCTTTCTGGATGCTCCTGCCATTTAGGTAAACAGAAAGCTGCCTTCTATTGAGTCAGACCATTGGTCTAGTATTGTCAACTCTGAGTGACAGCAGGTTTCCAGGATTTCAGACAGGATAGTTTCTGGATCTTATCTGGAGATGCCATGCACTGAACCTAGGGCCATGCTCTATTACCGATCTACAGTCCCGCCCCAACAATGGGTGTTGTATGTTGTGATGATCTTCCAACAACATACTAACTGATAGAAGTAACTGGGTGCAACTGAGCTTACTAGTAAAGAGTAGAGAGGACCTCCTCAGGTTTCCTCGACTGTTCTTTACCTGCTCTGACATACAGTATGTTGACTTTCCTTTGACTTTTCATTGCTATTCTTAAAGTTGCTGATATCACTTCCTTCCTTCCTTCTCACATCTCTCTCCTGTCCCTCAAGGAGAAGATTTCTTGCCTTTATTCTCTAGAGGTAGAAGGGGCAGCCATGGTTCCTCACATTCCCAACATAGTTAACTAGAAGTAGGAGTTCTATCACATTTCCTATTCCAAGTGTTTCTCTCCAATAAACACAAGCTTTCTTATTTTCTTAGAAAGGGTTGTGGACATGAAGTCAAAGGGAAGTGTGCTCTGATAATGATTCCAAGTCTCAAAGGCCTGCATCCACAAGTCAACATTGCTCCAGTACAGCAGTGTCTGGGTTCTCTAACACCAATTGGGTCCAAAATTGCTTTGGTTCCAAAATCAGATGAGATTGGCATGCTTAGGATGTTATGGTGGTCTTCAGCTTATACGGCAGCTTGGTTTGGCCGAAGGCTGACTCACTAAACAGCCACTAAACAGAAGAATGGCTCAGCACAGGAGGGGCAATGGGCTCAGGACCACAATCAGCAGTGTTCCTTCATTTGAAAGACATTTGATGACCAAGATGTATTACTTTTGGACAGAGAATATAGGTGTTTTGAGAGAGGGGTCAGGGAGGCCATACATGTGCATATAGAAAATCCCTCACTCAACAGGGGTGGAGGCCTTAGATAAAATCTGTCTCCTGTTTATCATGCTGCCCTTTCATCCATCCCCAGAAAGATTAGGACCACACACACCAGAAAGACCACTGTTAACAACTGTTAACAACCCATGACAATGAGTGGAGAAGGACTTCAGAAGTGGGATTATCCCTCACCCCCAGTCCTTTGTCCTTTTAACAAGCCTATTTAGACCAGGGGGAAGTGAAACCAAAGTGGAGGATATATCTGGGATCTCCTACCAACTCTCCTCAGACAGAAGAAGCTACTTGGATGAGTGGCGAAACATTTCAACCTAACAAGAAAGAAGTTCGGTTGCCATGTCTCAACTTCCAGATAATCTCACCTGGTTATCATCTGATAGAAACAAAACAGATCATTAATTACCATGCTGGCTGGGGAATTCTTGCAGATGTCATCCAAGAAAGTAAATTTTCTAAGCTCTATTTTAGAGTGGTGGTTGTCAGGACCATGGCAAGAAGAGAAAGGTAAACTTCCCTTCCCACTTTCATAGTCCTGGGACTATTTAGGCTTTCCTTCAGCTGCCCATTAGTTGCATTGACATAATTAATATCACACATTTTTCAGCCTTGAGACTGAAAAGGAAGGCTATTCTCACAATAAATTTTGCCGCTTCAAACATCTGAGACTATCCACATTTGCCTTCTAGGCAGTTTATCATGGATTTGGTTGCCCACTGTATGGAGAAGAACCCCTGGGGACCTTTTCCTTGCCATCAGGATGGTTCGATAAAATTGACAGAGAAAATGTCCACGCATTGAAAAAACAGATTCTGAGATATTAGGAGGTGTTATCGTAGAAGGTCTTTTGCTTGTTGGAGTGCGACAACCTTGCATGCTTTGGCTGGGAAGGACCTTTCTGGGCTGGAGTGACTGTCAATCTATCCAGCACTAACCAATCATTCCTTCCCTGCCTTTGAATTCAAAGAGAGCCCCACCTCTCTGCTCTGTGTCTTTTTTTCTTTTCTAGAGTCTGTTGAAGTCTGTTGCTGAAAACAGACATGTTCTCTGTTTGATCTGTTCAATTATATGTAACAAAACCTTTTATTCTTTCTCCTATTAATGTCTCAGGGCGAGTTATTGAGATGGTAAGTGCCAGTTAATGAGAAAAGATATATTAATTTGGGGAACTTGGAGCTATTCTTCTCTGTGAATCCCTGCACTTCTGTTGTGCAGCTAGAGGAATTTTACCAAAATTCACAACTCTAACAATGTACGTAGGTATTTCTTTCTGTTCTGCGACCATCTTTGGAGGTTTCAGATTTCATACTTCTTAAATTGTTTTTCAGACTGCCCTTTAAGAAAGTCAATACTAGGTCTTAGAAGTGTGACCAGTCCTATGTATACTTTGGGGCCACGGTGCTAGTCACCTATAGAATGTTGCTTGAGCCATTCTGGAACTGAAAAAGACAAAAAAAAGTGTTACAGTATTCTAAAATAATAATAAACACATGGAAAGTTACTGAGTTCAAATAATACACCATATGTCACACTTTCCCAGTCACACTACTCCAGTGATTTTTATCCTAGAATATTTTCAAAGAACACAATTATATTGTGAGGGGATAGGAATACAGGAATGGTCAGTCACATGGGAGAGGAAAAAATCCTATGTCATATAAATGACATCAACGTCTTTAGGTTTGACCACAGTTTCTTGACAGCTTTGATTCATGAGTCGTTGCCCTGTGCCCAGTAAAGCCCCATCCTATACATTGGTGTGCCTTCTCTCTGAAGATCTGATGCAAGGGTCCTTCCAGTCTTGTGCAACCTCTAGACATGAATTAATAATTAATATTTAAAATATTCAATATTTTAAAATGATTTAATATGTGAAAGAATGAGTGGATGCCTTGATGAATGCCAGTGTAGTAGTATTTTGAAAAGAGCTAGAACATAGTACAAAGTGATCTGTTTTCTCCACAGCGATGCCTTCTCATATCATGGCCCTTTTCTTAATTTAAAAATATGTTTTGCTTTGGACATTGTGTTTCTCCTCAGAAGGAAGAAAGCCAACACCCTCTATGTGTGTCTTGTTTTGTTTCGGTTAAATAACAAATGGGTTTTAAAAGCAAGGCCAATCCTCCTCTGAGATGAAATTGAATATACCAGAAGCTGCCATCAATGCTACCTGAACAGAATTAGAGCAAATAGGGTGTAAACCTGTACAGCAGGGGTAGGCAACATGTGGTCTTAAAGCAGCAAGAAGCCCCTGGTCTAGTTTATGTGCAACCTCTGGCCTCATTTCTAAAGTCCTCTAGAAGAAATTTGGCCTCTCTCCTGGCAGCCTAGGGAGATGGAGAAAGGGAGAGGGAAGGAGGTGGCCCCACCCACTATTTTTCTCTTGTTTTCTCCTCCTCTGGCTTCCATCCTGGCTATTCCTGGTGTTCTTTTCCCAGGCAAGCAGGTAAGTTCTGGCAGTTAGACCTTAGATCTAACTGTCTAAGGTCAAAACCAGTAGAGTCATGTAAGTCGGCAGACAGACCAGCTGAGGAAATTTAGAAGCAGGGTCTGAGAACAAAGCTGAGGTCAAACATTCAAGTGAAGCAGGTCCAACAACAGTCCAGGGTGCAGATTATATTCGGCGTTCTGACCCCACATGTAAAACTATAACTGGGCAGGAGAATTTGAGGTCAAATGTAAGTCCAAGGTCAGGCCCTGAAAGATAAAGTCAGGGGAGTCAGCCTATATGAGGCAAGCAGGCAAGGCCAACAAGATCCAACTGTAGTCATTGTTGTAGCAGCTCCTCTAGCCTCATTCTGAGGAGATGCTACCAGAGCCTCACACAAGGTCACAGTTGCTATGTATCTCAAAGACCTGGTGGTGAAGAGCAGGGATGGGATTTTTGGAACTAAAAGTTTCATAATTCTCCATTCTGTGAGTTTTAACAGATAAACAAACATCTAAACACAGATCATCTGTGAGGAAGGCCTCCACTGGAAGGCTTTGAGGCTTAGCTAGGCCTAGTTCCACCCAAGCTTCCTGTTTCTGCCTGACTGCTAGCTGAAAGCTTTCCTTCTGAACAGGAAGCTAGGTGGAGCTAGGCCTAGCTAAACCTCAGAGTCTTCCAGTTGAGGCCTTTCTCCCAGGTGAGCCACATTTAGGTGTCTGTAAGAGGTAGAACTCCTAGATGGGAGTTGTAGTCCCCCAAATCCAAAAAGCCCATCCTAGTGAAAAGACCACCACACATGGTCAGTGCAGAGCAGCAGGTGTCATTTTCCCTATTGCTCCATTCCACTCTTGGGTATCTAAGCAGTTATCAAATGAGTTTGCAAGGTACAAGAGCCCACTGGAGAAGAAGGCTGGCAACCTCAGGAAGAAACAGCTGGAACCATACTGGTCACTACTACAGGTTATGCTGTAGGCCAGTCACAGTCTGCATTAAAAGTAGGGGATACTGCTACCTCCAATTTTGCTGGAGTCAAGACAGACACGGAGAGTAAAAAAAAAAGTAGCTGCAATACATTGCCTCTGGATCCAGAACCTCATTGGATGACTCTTCTGTAGCTCTTTTCTCCCACTATTATGGCTCTTCTGCTTCCCACAGTTGAGGGACTCCAACTGTTGAGGAAGGGAAGGTGGTTGTCACTGAGACAAGACTTAGTTGCCTCTGGGTTGAAAGTCCCTTCTTCCTGTAATCAGAGGTGACCTTGCAAGGCAGAAATGGATCCTGAGTGTTCAGTCAGCAGTGGCAATCAGTGGAGTGGAATGACTGATATTTACCAACAGGAAGCTTACCTGCATATAGGGGTTCACGGGCACCAACACCCATCCATTTCTGCACAGTCTCCCATTCTGCATCCTGAGTAGGAAACAATGTAATTTGCTATTGGAACCAATATAGTTTCAGGCATGGGATCCTCCAATCCCTGCAAAGACAAGTCTAAGCAGTCTATTCTTCTTGTATGTGATTCAAAGCAGAACTGTTGTGCAATGTTCTGCCAGTTTGTGCTGAATGCTTTCCCGCCATGATTTCAATCCCCAGAATATTGCCTGGTGTGTACGCAGCATGATGTTGAAGTGCCATTGTTACACGTCCTATCATTTATGGGACAGACTCCTTGAAAAGGGTAATGCTGCTGTTCATGCATGCAGTGACTTCTTGCAAGGTTTGTTTGAGTGTTATGTTCCCTTGTGACTATGTAGGCTGAGATGAAAGACAGTACTTCCAGGATCTGTTAATATCAAGGGAAATACTTTACTTTGTACTATCGTACGTGCCCATATAAACATTACACCATTGTACGGATGAGACCAAGACCTGAGGGAGCATAGGATCTCACCAGGTGCCCCAGAGCTTCCCATTTGTTGCCCCTGTTTGACATTTTGCCCTGTGCTTGGTGATCATGCCATTGTATTTTATCTCGCATGTACCTCCAATTCACTGATGGAGATGACCTAGTGCCAAGTCTTAACTTTTGGATAACACAAAATTGGGTGGAATAGCTAATAATACCTTGGAGGACAAGAGCAAAATTCAAAAAGATCTCGATAGGGTTTGAGCAATAGGCTGAAAACAACAGAATGAAATTTAACAGGGATAAGTAGTAGTAGTAGTAGTAGTAGTAACTTTATTATGGTCAAAGACCAGTAAGACCAGAACAATATAAAATAAATACATATAATTGTAGTTTCGTAAAATTAGGCAGAATTATAAATTTTCCATTAAAACATGATAAAACAACCCCTTCTTTCCAGTTAATAACATCGTATATCTTTAAAATAAGTAAAACCTCAGCCAGTGTTATATTAAAAGCATTATATTATCCATCTAAAATCGCAACCCAAACATCTGGTCACGAATAACTATTGCTGCAGCACAGAATTTGGGCACTTGTCTTGTAATATAAGGGGTATTGTCAGAGAGTAGCAACTGTACATAATCCTCCTCAGATCTCCCGGGAGATTTACAGATAATAGGAAGTAAAAGCTCCATACGTAAATCCCGATAGCAAGTACAATAGAGGAGAACATGACCAACTGATTTGACTTTCGATAAGTGCAAATTTCTACACCTGGGGGGGGGGAACGACCAAATGTTACAGTTACAAGTAATACAATGAGTGAGAAGGGTCTTAGAATTGTTGTAGATCACAAGCTGAATATGAGCCAACACTACAGTGTGGCTGCAAAAAAGGCAAATGCTATTTCAGATTGCATTAACAGAAATATAGTTTCCAAATCCTGTGAGGTACTAGTTCCCCTGTATCTGGCACTGGTTAGGCCTCGTCTGGAGTATTGTTCCCAGTTCTGGACATTGCACTTTAAGAAGTTCAAAGGAGGGTAACAAGGATGACTAGGGGACTGGAAACCAAACCCTATGAGGAAAGACCGAAAGAACTGGGCATGTTTAACCTCAAGAAAAGAAGACTGAGGGGAGATATGATAGCACTTTTCAAATCCTTGAAAGGCTGTCATACGGAGGAGGGACAGGATATGTTCTTGATCATCCCAGAGGGCAGGATATGTAATAATGGGCTCAAGCTACAGAAAGCCAGATTTTGGCTCAATATCAGGAAAAGCATCTTAACTAGACATGGGATATTCATATTCGTATCTTGAGGGATACGAATACGAATATTGACACCACAGATGCCAGTGGAAACCAAGCCCTTCCCCTGGAACCCACCAGTCCATTTACCACTCTCTGTGAGGCACGCGGGGCTGTCCTCAGTCACATAAGTGCCAATAGTGGAATTAGCCTGGCTGGCGCTTCCCTGCTTCTCCACACAGCCGACCACTCAGCAGCTGAGCAAGGAGACGTGTCATCCCACCTCCTTGCCAGAGTGGTCAGCTGTGCGGAGTGGCAGGGAAGCGCCAGCCAGGCTACTTCCATGAGTGGCGCTATGTGACTGACGATGGCTACACACGTCGCACGTAGAGCGGTAAGTGGGCAGGTTCTGGGGGAAGGGTTAGGTTTCGGCTGGCACCTGTGGTGCTGATACAGTATTCATATTTGTATCCCTCAGGATACGAATATGAATATCTCATGTCTAATCTTAATTGTTAGAGCAGTATGACACTGGAACCAATTACCTCAGGAAGGGGGCATTTAAGAGAAAATTGGACAACCATCTGTCAGATCTGCTTTGATTTGGATTCCTGCATCGAGGATTCCTGCATTATAGGCCCATTCCAACTCCATGCTAAGTTGAGTGAGGACTGGTTGATCTTACATTACGAGGCCAGCTGAGGAGTGGCTGAATCCCAACCACCCCCTAGACTAGGGATTTTGGAAATTTTGGGTTTTCTCTTGCTTTGATCTAACTTTGTACCAGCACGGGGACTGCCTCCCTGAGCTGGAGAAGGTTTGGATCCAGCATAACTCAGTTCCTCCTTCATCCCACCCCTTCTTTGTCTTTTTTCTTTTCTTTTCTGCTGCCTTCCAGCAGTTGTGTTGGCAGATCTTCTGCCAGAAGATCTCTTGGATCAGGCAGCATAAGAGGCCTCTGTCCATTCCAGACCGACAGTAGCTATGACCACTTTGAGGTAATAAATGAGTGTGTGGCGTCATGCCAATTCTGATTTATGGCAACTCTTTCCAGGGTTTTCTAGGTAGAGAATACTCAGAAGTGGTTTACCATTCCCTTCTTCTGGGGGCATCCTGGGACTGTGCAGGTTGCCCAAGATCATTCTGGGATGTACATTGGGGAATTTAACTCCCATTTGTTAGCTCTATAGCCAGATGCCTCACTCACTGAGCTATCCAGCCACATTAAGATTGCACTTTTATCTGGTATCCCAATGTGCTCTAGCCAGGGTAACCATAGTTTGGGACTGCACAATTAAAGCAAAAAAGAAAAAGAGAAAAAAAATCAGACTTTTATTAAGATGTCTATTGGAGAAAGCTGAGCAATGCTGACAATTATCTACTGTCATCACTATGATTTAGTAATAAGACTATTGAGTCAAGTGCTAAAAACAGTGTAATTTTCAAAGTACAAAATTATTTCCAGTTTCTAAACAACTTAATAATAGATTTTAAAGAGCAAGACTTTCATTTTCAAAGAAAATACACAGGCAATGAATTCTTAAAGGGCTTCCTGATTCTACTTTCTACCAACTAAAGGGTCATCTCTTTGCTAAACTGTGTCCTTCTCCAGCTTATGATAAACTGTGTTCTTGTTTGGAACAGTAGTAAAGCAAAATGTAGACAGTGATGACCAGAAAATTTGATTTCATAGGACCTGTATTTCAGCAATATCTGCATTTTTGCCACCTTCTTGGGTGTTCTTGTCCTTGCTATATATGTTTCACTTTTTATAATCCTGCCCTTGTGGATATCAGGATCTAATTTCTGATTATTTGATCTGGTGTAGATAACTGACCAATCAAACTGACTGATTATCAGTATAATACTGATAATCAGTATAATACTGATTGATCAGTATTATAATCTCAATATCCCGAGAGCTATGATCAAGCCAAGCCATCTGCACAATAAAAATTAAAGTCAGCTCCACCCATTGGAGTTACAGACTAAAAAACAGATTAATTGATTTACTGTATTAGAATCTCAATTTCCAGCCAACTATAATCAAGCAAAGCCCCACTGCACACACACACACATACACACACAAAGCAGAGAAAGGCCCATCCTTTGGGTTCACAAGCTGAAGCAAAAGACATGTGGAGGAATGGGGCTGATGGAAATGGAGGTGGGGGTTGGGGAATCTTTTCTTCAGACAAGGTGGACATTTAGAAGCACTAGGAAGTTTGCTTTTTTGGATTGTAGCTCCCAGAATCCCCTAACTCAAATGCCAGAATCCCCCAGCTACCTTGCTGAATGAGAGATTCTGCAGTTTTAGGTTTGGGTTTTCTAAAAATACCGTTAAGCGATTGGTTAAACTGCTGTACTGCATCCAAAACTGTGCTCATGACCCGGAATTCAATCCCAGGTAGCCAGCTCAGGGTTGACTCAGCCTTCTATCCTTCTGAGGTCGGTAAAAGGAGTACCCAGCTTGCTGGGGGGGGGGGGGGATGTGTAGCCTGTATAATTAACTTGTAAACTGCCCAGAGAGTGCTTGAAGTGCTATGGGGCGGTATATAAGCAGCATGCTTTGCTTTATTTAAATAGAATTCCAGCCAGGTTGATGCTCTTTTGCTGACAATCTTGAGGGAACGCCAGTTTGTGGCTCTTGTTCCTTTCGCCAATGGATGGAACCAAAAGTACTCTTTCTGGCAGAGAGGAGAAAGTGAGCTGCCTGCAATGCATGTATCAGGCAGAGGTTCATAACAAAAATCTGCCTATTAGGCAAAAGGCCCATGTTAGGAAAAATACATACAAAATAAGCACATGAATGTCTTTGAAAAAATCACAAATGGATGCAGAAGTAGGACAAAAAAGGCAAATATTATTTTAGACTCCATTAACAGAAATATAGTCTCCAAATCCTGTAGGGTACTAGTCACCTCTATTCGGCACTGGTTAGGTCTCATCTTGAGTACTGTGTGCAGTTCTGGACACCGCACTTCAAGAAGGATGCCAACAAATTAGAACAAGTTCAGAGGAGAGCAGTGAGGATGATCAGGGGGCTGGAAACCAAGCCCTATGAGGAAAAACTGAAAGAATTGGGCATGTTTGGCCTTGAGAAAAGAAGACAGAGTGGTGATACGATAACACTTTTCAAATACTTGAAAGATAATCATACCTTTCAAGTATCTGAACAGGATCTGTTCTAGATCATCCCAGAGTGCAGGGCACATAATAGTAGGATCAAGTTACAGGAAGTCAGATTTAGACTTAGTATCAGGGAAAACATCTTAACTGTTACAGTAGTATGACGATGGAACCAATTACCTCAGGAGGTGGTGACTGCTCCAATGCTGGAGGCATTCAAGGGAAAATTGGACAACCATCTGTCAGATCTGCCTTGATTTGGATTCTTGCATTGAGCAGGAGGTTGGGCTCTATGGCTTTATAGGAACCCACCAACTCAATTGTTCTATAATTCTATGATTCTGTGACTCAATGAAATGCAAGTGAGAAAGTTTGAATCAGAAAAGCTGAAATTGGGAAAATGGTTGATCCATAGTCTAAATTGTCAACTGTGATTCACAGCAGTGTTGGCATAGGTTGATCTATTGCATATGTGTCTGTTTTGCCGCCACTGTCTTCCTCCTACTCAAAAATGTCCCCCCCCCACTTCTTTCTGCCCAGCAGAACCTCATTTTTTATGCACCATAGAGAACTGCTGAATTCAGGAAGCCACTGCAGCAGCGGCAGCAAAATCTGTGGCTGCTGCCAAGGTTCTGCAAGGAGGTGGCAGTGCAGCCCCAAAAGGCAATCTCAGTGGCACTGGGGACTCAATTTTAGTTCCCAGACTCCACTGTGGGCTGCCCAGAACCCAGAAATATTTGGAAATATATGTTTTTAAACAAACAAACAAACAAACAAACAAACAAACAAACAAACAAACAAACAGGAAGTGCCCAAATGGACACTTTGATTTCTTTGTTGTTATTGAGGGGTCTTGGGGGACCCTCCAAGGCTCCTAAAGTGAAAACGACCACTTCTGGAGAGTGAAAACGAAAGGTCACTGCGAGGGTTCTGGGCTGCAAAATTCCTCCTGGAGGGCCACATCTCTCTGTTCTAGGGTCTCCACAGTGCACCCAACTCAACTCTGGGAAGTTACCCATCCTGTCCTATTGTTATGCTATTCTGCTTACATTTTTTAAAAACAAAGCAGGGCGAAATAAGTCTTTGAAGGAACTGCATATATGGTGACCTGTAAGATATTAGTAAACCACTACTGGTATCCTAGAATGCCGGAATGTGCATTCTGTCAGAAAGGATGCCACTGATGACATCCTCATTCCTTCAGCTTTGAGCCTGAGGACTTGCAGCGTGCATGCTAATCATCCCCCACAGTCCTGCACAGAGTTAAGTATACTTCTCAGTGACTGCAACGGCTTTAATAAATAAACCTTCTGAAACCCATGCATTTATCTCTGTGCTGGATTGTGATTACTGTGCAAAAGCATGACATTTGAATGGTCTCAGATGATGAAAAATATAGAAGACACTTTAACTAGCTCAGTTGGGGATCAAAAATGCTAAACTACAGTCTTTGCTGATCTTTGTGTATAATGCTTGCCAGTAGCATGTGTTGCAAAGGAAAGTACAGAGCAGGTGAAACAGAGGCTCACCTGCCAGGCAACATATGTTTTGCTACAATCAAACCCAAGGGCTTTGTACTGAACTGAGACAGATGCTTATCTAACCTTCTGCACCGTTCCAAAAAGAATGAGTCTACACCTATAGAGCTCTAGACTGTGAAAGAAAGTGTTGTTTTCCCCAGACAGTTATTGACAATCAAGGGTCTCTTGTTATCCTCCACAGCTTTCACACCAGCTACCTGATGCTCTATGAAATTATTTTTTTTAAGCTGACAATCTAGCATTTCCTTTGCACATGGCGACTTTGCAACTCTTGAGACTCAGTGAATTGTAAACTTTTACAACAGATTTATATGCTATAGGTTTTAGTACCTGCTTGGTGCTTCAAGTACATTAAAGAGGACAGTTTTTTGCAGCATTTGATAGAAATTATTCCAGACATGGCCTATTTTTCATGTGTTAGTCTGTACAGGATAGTTATTACTTGGCCTTTGAAATGGACATCTATTTTCCAATTTATCTTAGATTCCATCAAAGTAATAATATGCAGCATTTTAACTAGATGAATAGTTGCTTTCATGTAATCTGTGTACTGACACCTTATGTTTTGTACTTTTAATCCATGCATTCAAACAACAGTTATAAAATCTTGTACAGCTACACACTGACAACAAGATGCAGTTCAGATATCAATTTTACAACTCAGAAAACAGGGTGATCTGACTCAGATCCATTTGGAAGCTTTCAGAATCAGCTTGGATCGGAATCCAAATCTCAATTGAGAAACCCAAATTTTCATGCCACCCTTTCACTATTATTGGAAGTTAAAAGGTGGGGGCATGTGCTAAATCTTTTGTTCTCTTTATCACAATTGGATGAAATGTGCAAGCATACTAGCCCCTCCAAGAAGAAATTATGCCTGAGAGATTTCAGATATGTGTAAAGGTTTTTACGTATTTATGTATTTATTATTTATTTATTTAAAATATTTTTAACCCTGTGTTTCTCCTTAAAAAGGACCCAAGGTGGCTTACATCATTAAAAGACAATATTTAAAGCTAAAAACAATGAATATAAAAAGACAGTTTACATCATTAAAAGACAATATTAAAGCTAAAAACAATGAATATGCAAATATTAAGGAACAAACAAATACCGCTGTGAGAAATGGTAAACACAAGCAATAGTAAAAACACAGTAAAAACAGTAAAACATAACAATCCATCTAAATATCCCATTCAGGCAGCCAGCCACAGAGGGAAAGCTTGCCTGAAGAGAAAGGGCTTCGCCTGCTTGCTTCCAGATCTGCTCAAAGTAGCCTGATTTGAGCTTTGAGCTGTGGGATTCATCTGAATTTAAAGCATATATCGGTACAAAGAATTTCTATATATTAAAAATAGATATGTGGATTTCTCTGAACAATTAAGTGTTATGTTCAATTGAAAAATGGCATTTTCCCCAGGCAGTATCATTTCAGAGTAATGGTTTACATTTTTGTGAAATAGAACTTATTTCATATAGGAAACAGCGTTATGTCCTGATGATCAGGGTAAGAATTAAGTTGGAGTTCTTGTCCCTGCTGTGCTTATTGTCTATCCACTGGGAGATTTTATCTATCCACAGAGGCATCGGACATGGCTTCAAGGAGCAAGCCTGCTGCCTCTGCATAAGCGCCTGGCACCCAGATGAGAGCTTCACATGCAGAGGCAGCAGACCGGCTCCTTGAAACCAGGCTTGACACCTCTGTGTATGCACCCATTTATCAGGGGGTAGGCGGGCGCATGCGCAGAGGCAGCAGGCCTGCTTTGGGAAGGATGGTGGCGGTGGTGGTGGAGGAGCCATCAGCAGCGGCAGGACCAGATAGGGAGGTGATGGATGCAATGGGAAGGGGTGAGTGGGCCTCTCCTTTTACCAAACAGAAGAAAGTGCTGAAGGGAAAAAAGTTCAGTGCTTCATTTAGCTTCAGCAAAATGGGATCCCCAAACTGGCTCATGACATGAACCAGCTGGTTTCAACTGTTTTTCTGGTTCATTGTTTGGTTTATGCCCACCTCTATTCCACAGTATGGTGGGCTTCTCTTTTTAAGGATGAAAGATTAAAATATATGATATCCCCACCAGCCTAAAGTGCAGGAAAAACTCTGCACAGGAAAAACTCTGAAATTTTACAGTATCTCATATTTGTAAATTTAGATGCTCACTGGGAGGTTATTTAATAATAAGGCTGCAATCCTATACCTGCTTACTTGGAAGGATGTCCGACTGAATGGTGTGTACACAGAATATGTATGTATATGATGGAGATGAGACTTATGCTACTTGCTTTGGATCCTGTCTCAGAGCTTAGAAAAGTTGCTTTTAAAAATGACTTTTTCATTCTCTCCCTGACCTCTGGGCATTCAGTAAATGGTGTATCTGATTGTAGCCTAATATGTCAAACAGTTTGTGCTTAGGCTGTGTACCCATGCAGGCTTCCTGATGGTGCAGAAATAGTCTACATGCATACTGCTGCATGCGCAGGGGCTCCATTCAGACCTTTCATGGAATGTCTGGTCTCACTATCCCTCCATGCCTTCCCTTTACCATCTTGTTTCATAAGCAGGACCACCTTCTTTTCCTTTGCCATTCTCTCTTTTTCTCCCTCTCTCTCAAATAGAAGGTATACCAAAAACTATAGCCAAAAATAGCCCAAGAAGCACTGTGATTTATTGTTAAATCTATCATTGCAATCTTGAAAAGTAAACAATTGGGCTAAGAGAGAAAACAAAAGCTAGGCGCATTATCCTTTAAAGAAATCAATAACTTGCTCTCTCCAAATATTAGCTTTTGACCATCGTACCCTCCTGGCACCATTTTAAGTACTCTGTGCTCTACTCATTCACTTGCTCACTCAAGTCGTTTTTGTGTCGATTAAATTTCTATTACTGCTATGGTGGAGCAGTATGGTGTCATTTTTCAAAGGAAGTGTGTGATGGAATGGAGCTGAAGTAATGTGCATGGCCAGCAACAAAGGGGAAGAAACCATGGGGACAGTTGGGCAAATGTCTACTTAAATTCCTGCTGTACTGAACCATGTATGGCCATCCAGTAAGTAAACAAAGCCCTTTTTGCACTGTCTACCCAAAAACTGACAATTCTAATCACTCATATTGAAAATATTTCATCGCTCAGACTGGAACTGCTGTCTGTCTGTTAGAAGGCTGAAGATTCTGGATCAGTGGAAAATCAAGAAGCTATTCTTGTTGTAATGCACATCAGAAGTCACATTCATCTCTGCCCCAGTGGGAGGTGGGTGGGGGTGAGGAAGCAAAACAAAATCTTTTTTGCTTCACTGCTGGCCTATATTTATTTATTTATTTTATTTATTTATTTAACTTATATGCTGCCCACACTACCCAAAGGTCTCTGGGCGGCTTACAACAATTATATCTGTTGTCAACTCAGTAATAGGTGGCAAATGGGAGTAAATGTGGAGCTACTAAGATTTCTAGTATTTCAGACAAGACTTATTTTTCATAAAAGGTCCGGTAGATATTTGTGCTCCATGATCTCACTTGAAGTTAAGGATGTGTTTCAGATTTGGAATGTATTCAGAAAATGAAGTAAGGATATTCGTTTTTGAACTGATCTGAAGTGAACCAAGGAAGCCCAAAGTGTGGATCAAACTGAATTGGAGCTGAAATGGGAGAAAAAAACACATGAAGTCAGGAAGTCTTAATTGGAAAGCAAAAGTAATACTTTAATAGAGCCAGGAAGTCTGAAGCAAAGGAGAATGACAGCACAAGCAGCAGTGAAAAGCTCAAGCTCTCCTGGAAACCCCAGTCATGCAGCCCTAGGTGGGGGCTCACCAGATAAAGCCTCTTATCCTATGATAGGCAAGCATTTTACATCTTGGCACAGCAAGGGAATGATGTAGTATGTTAGATAATGCTATTTACATTGCTTCCATTTTTAGGAGGGTGGGTGGGTATTTTTCTTTCTTTCTTTTAAGCTGCTGTGGATCTCATTTTGCATCACATTTTAGAATCCAATCAAATGAGTGCCTTTGTGTGTGAAATGTGCCATAGCTCTGTTGAGTTTGTCATGCAGCACGTGTGGGTTAGGTCCCATTAGCATTAGGAATAGGACCTAAGCTCCCCTTCACCAACGATTTTGTATTTTATTTTTTTAAAATGCCTGCTGCTGGCTTCTATTTTTGCTGTGCATCCTTGTATTTCAGAGGGAGGGGCTGGAAAACATGAAACACAGGGAAGCAATCAGATACCCTAGCCACTGGGGCAGCAAAAGTACTAATCACGAGTATACCCTCCCTCTAAACAAATGTTTTTGTTGAATAAATTTGAATAGATTAACTGGCTTCTTGATGGGGAGGGGAAGGGATGAGGGAATGAAGGAAGGGAGGATTACTGGTGGGAGCTTTGGCTGCACACTGAAGATCAAGCAGTAGTTGATGGTATTGAGTTTACACCTCCTCCTCCATTCCAGATCAGAGCCCTTTATTTTTCCCATTTTCATGTTTTTCAGTATTCAGACCAATATAGATATGTACAAATACTTTGAAATAGTTGATACAAATCTGATTTGTAAGACAAAAAACAGAGATGGAACTGAAAAAATTGTGTTCGCACACCCCTATTTGTAGTGGTTTGTGAGGCAGGTTTAGGGGATGAGCCATCTATGCATCCCACACATTATAATCTGTACTTAAATATGTATAACTTTAATTACGTATATTCTTTCCCCCTTGTTTAACCTTGCCTCCCTTTCTTCTGTTGTGTTGACTGAAGACTTATAAGACCTTTGACAGAGATTGGAAAAGGTAGAGGAAACTAAAAGTTAATCTAGAGGAAAGGGAAATAGTAATGGTAAGTGAGTCATCTGGCTGAAGATTAGGAGTTGTAAACAGGTGGGATTTCACTCTCTTTAAAAGAATCGGTTTTATATTCAGAAGGTTTTTTGTGACAAAAAGCCCTGTTAGATACACAGGCAGCATAAGTGATGAGGGGTATTTTTCTGCCGCTTCAATTGGTTTGCCAGCAATGACTCTTTCTGATGAAGTTGGGCCTCACCATGGTCAGGGCCTGCTTATTTCCCCCTTTGTTACTGTAGGTGAGGATGTACTTGAGAATGGTTCAAAATGCATTTACAAATGGTGCAGAGTACGGTGGCGAGCGTGCTAAGTATTTTGAACACATGCCATCTCTTCTACTTATTCTTGGTTTCTGGGCTCAACACAAAGTAGTTTTCTTCTGATTTATCACTTGATATACTTCTTCAAGTCCCCCACTCCATGAAAGGTGTGTTTTTTCTGTAATATCCCCTGTCTTGAGGAATTCTTTGTCTCTAAGATTCATAGGGCCAACTTGCTATCAATTTTGGATACTAATAAAAGCTTGGTTTAAAATAAAGTGTCTCACTATTTTTTTAACAATTGCTTTCTTTTTTATTACTGTACTAAAAATGTGCACTTACTATGTTAAAGATGGGGCTTCTAAGCACTTTTGACCATTAAATAAGAGAAATAAGAAAACACTAGCCATCTTCAGTCATTACCATATTGAGTAAACATATCACAAGTAGAGGGGAGGGATCCAGCCCCACCTGCTCTGTTTTTGGTTGAGTCACACTCCTTTGTGAGAAGACCAATTAGTCTGAAGAGAAGAACCTCTGCTATCCATGGAAGCTCTCCATGTGAGTCAGGCCCTTAGAAAATCAGGATGTGACTCATGTGACGAGCCCCCATGTTCAGGCTTGTAATGGAAGAGAGAAAGGGGAAAAAAAAATATAAAGATGTCATTTTATTCATGTCAGGGAATTTAATCTGTCTCTTTGACATTCCTTTTTGACTCTAGTCATATAACTAGCAGGTACAGTATTCCACAGATGTATCAAAAGACAGTAAGAATCATCCATGTCACCTGGTATTAATCTCTTGCAACAATAGACACTGTTATTGAATCAAGGCTATTTTTCTTCATCCTAATACTAAACTAGCCAATATAAAAGAAAAGTCAGATCTAGAATGGTTGTTGTAGGTTTTTTGGCCTCTTTGGCCGTGTTCTGGAGGTTTTTCTTCCTAACGTTTCGCCAGTCTCTGTGGCCGGCATCTTCAGAGAACAGGAGTTAGAACTCTGTCTGATCTGGAACTTTAGCATGATTTGGGTTGGATGTACAGGAATTCTACTTCCTCTGGTTCAGAGGTGGCAAATCTCTAATCATGTCAAGGGTTGCGCTCCTTGGGACCAATCTGTTGAGAGCTATAGTGTGTGAGACTGAAATCAGTGGAGAACAAAGCCAGAACCAAAATCGGTCAGGCCAATCTATTTCTCTTTCTCTCTATCTTTCTTTAAGGAGTGGCTGTGTTAGTCTGCTAAGCATATTAGACAAAAAACCAGAACAAAGACAAAAAAGCAAGAGAGAAAAACACAGTGACACCTCAAGGACTATTACAATTTAATGTGAACTTTCACAGATCAAGTCTACTTACTCTGATGTAAGAGTGAAACTTTATGACTGTCAGATTTATATATAGCTCCATGACCAGTTGGGGATACAAATAACAGATAAAATGGCAGTAGTTTGTTAGTAAAGGAACAGGACTATTGGGTAATGAATAATTTCAGTTATCAATCTATAAGGTAACAATAGAAAGGTGATACAAGTGGCAACTGTGGAACAATGTAGCATTTCACACTTAGTAATGACTTAAGGGTCATTCTTATGGGTTGTTCTGAAAGTGATGGGTGTGCCTCAACACTTGACTGTCTTGAGGTGTAACTTTTATTGTGAACAAGAAACTTCTGTTAGGATAGAATCTGGAGAGACAAAATGGTTTCCTAAAAGCAAAGGTGTCAGAGAAGGGTGCATTTTATCCCCTTATCTGTTCAATCCGTACACATACAGAAAGCTGGACTGGATTCAGATGGAGGAGTGAAATGTGCAGATGACTCACCATCTTATTAGCAGAAAGCAGCAATGACTTGAAACGACTGTTATGGAAAGTGAAATAAGAAAGTGCCAAAGCAGGACAGCAATTGAATGTTAAGAAGGCAACAATCATGACTATAGAAGAACTACATAACTTTAACATTAACAATGAAGAAATTGAAATAGTTGGAGATGTTGTATATCTTGCTTCAATCATCAATTGAAATGGAGACTGTGGCCAAGAAATCAGAAGAAGTCTGGGACTAGGAAGGGCAGCAATGCAGGAACTAGAAAATATCATCAAGTGTAAGGATGTGTCATTGGAGAGCAAGATCAAGACCATCCACTCGCTTTCTTATTTTTCCTCCTTTTCATCTGGTAGTCAGCTGGGGAAGATACAAATCATTCTTGCAGAGAACTGAACTAATTGCTGTCAGAGAGCAGTTCAAATTAGGCTGAGGGCCACATGCAGCTCTACAGCTGCAGGTTGTCTATCCCTTCAAAAGGGCATTCGTTTATATATGCCTTGTTCTTATTTTTGTCCTGCTGATGGTTCTTTCAGCAGAACGAACAAAGGAGGAAACAGGGAGTACCCCAATCATGCACGGGGAATGCCCTTTCCCATACGTACTCCTTCTGTAGTCTTGATATTTGGTCAGGCAGACTTGTTCTGGTTCTCAAGTTACCAAAAGAAGATAATTAAATGGAAAGAAGTATTGGCGCTTTCTGTGCCATAGCTCCTCTGCTATAATAATATAAGGTTGGATGATACAGTTTTAATTCTTGGAATTGCTTTCCCTGCTAGATTTTTGAAATCATTCATTGACAGTTTCTTGACAGTTTCAGCAGATTATGAAGGTGTGCCGAATAAAGAAATGGACAAGCTTAAATTGACAAAACAATCATGTCCAGTTTTGAGAAGAAAGTAGCTTCTATTGACTAAAAGAAATTGACATCAAGTAAGTTAAACAAGATGGTGTAAGCACATAAAATAAGCAATAACACACAAACCTCAATTTGTTATATAACTCTCAGATGGGACTAGGCATTCTTACAGTATTGCACAGGGAAGGTGAATCGATAGTTATACCAAGTGAAAAAAGAGGCCGCAGGAAAGGTGAAGGCATCTTGGATGTTTGACATACTCTGTTGCTTAGATCAGATGCCACAATGCCAAAATATGGGGCTACATCCTAATATGTTTTCATTTCAGTCTGCATGGGATAGGGGGATATCTGCCCATGTATCAGGTCTGGGAAAGCCCATTTTCTGTAGGACAGCAGGGTGAGTACATGGCGGAGTCCTGTGTAGCAGACATAGATCAGGTATCTTCCAGGCTTACACAGTCTCCAGCACTACAGGAGCCCAGAGACATAATGTTAGTTTTGCAGAGCAACCTCAAAACTGATAGGAATGTGCCCTTAGACTCTGATGAATAGGTCTATCATTGTAGTGAAGTATTGTGGTTTATCTATGCTTGACATTTTACATTTGAATAGTAAGCTGCTTTAAGAATACAGTATAGGAAAGAAAAGCAGACTAGCTGCTCAAAATGCTGTTATAGACTTTAAGTTCCATGTACCAAGTATTAGTCAACAGGCTGCCATAAACTCCTTATCCATAATGGACTTGCTACATGATGTCATTGATACCTGAACAGTGGTTTGTAGGGAGTTGTAGGCCAAAGGGTCTTGAAGCAGCTATGGTAAATATTATTGGAATAGAGGATTTCCTTCTGTGTTCTATATTCTATGTCAGGATGAGTCCCACAAAAGAACAAAATCTACTATTAAATCATCATGGGAACACATGGGGGGGCGGCATATTCCTGGTATATGCTAGCACTGTTGTTATTGTGATGTGCTGTCATGTTGGAACCAATTTATAGCTACCCAGATAGGGTTTTCAAGGCAAGTGAGATATTTAAGGAGTGGCCTTATCAGTTCCACTCCCCTGGTAAGTTACCATGGCTGAGCTTAGGTTCAAAGCCAAGTTTCCTGAGTCCTAGTCCATAACTCTATCTGGCATTTATCAATAGCAAATCTATATATGTTAGCCTAAATTAGGCAATTTTCCCTCTGTGCTCCCTGCTAGACAACAGGAATGGTAGAATCCCTGACACTTTGCTGTTGAATTACACATGAATGGTTTTCCATTGGTAAGCCCAGAAAAGAATGAGTTCTCTCATTTGGGCAGCAGACAAATTCCATCTTGGACAATGCTAACCTCTGTGTGAGGCTCTGTTGTTGGTAGAAAAGGGAGGTCAAGGCCTCTGACCACTCCAGTCTAGAGAAATCTGAAAGAGCATCACTTGAGCCCTTCGTTCAACATCACACTTCATGTTAGTGGCTCTTCAAGAAATGAGTTGATGAAACTGACTGTAGGATTTCACCCTTCCTGTGAAATCCTCTTCCCTTTTGTGACACCAACTGGTCTTGAAATGCTGCGAAACTGCTGACAGAAGAGATACCAGAAAACAATTTTTAAAGTTGCCAAGGGTTTGTGCATCTGTGTGTCCAGAGGTGTTATTTTTAGCTTTCCAAACAGCTAGAGGTCATGTAGCACTTGATGGAAAAAATTACAGAAGACACAGTAGATTTAGTGGTGTTTGAGGAAGTCTCCAGAATGAAAGGTAACATATTTTGGACTGGGGCTGGAGGGGACAGAGCCTGATGGATGGGATGTCAGCCCAGTGGTCATCACAAGAGGAGTGGGAGCAATCTGCACAACTGAGAGAGATGAATGGGATGAGAAAGTTCATTGAAGCACAATACGGCCACAGCAACCTCAGACTGTTCTCAGTGGTAGTGTACAGCCTCGTTGATCCCACTGAGCTTTACATTAAAATGAAGTGACAAAATCATCAGGAGGGAAATGAGAATGGCCAGCTGAACCCGGAGGAAGAAGAGTATAAGAAGGGAGTCAAGCCTACTAAAGTCCTGCCTGGGGTTAGTGCTACTGGACTGCAGATTACAAACAAATACACAGGAAAGGGTCAGAGGGGCTGGAGAGAAAGCTGAAGCTGAAATAAATATTTATGGTGGTGCTCCCCAAGAATCATAGTATAAATCACATAATGAATGTACGTACAATTAAGTACTAGTAGCAATAGCAAAGCATTATTTGATGTTTTTGTCATCAGCATTCACCAACATTCCCGTCATAATCAAGACATGCTATGAGAAGACATAACTCACTGGAAGAGGCAATTATGCTAGGAAAGGACCATAGTGCATGGAAAATTGGAAGGCAGTAGGAAAAGAGAAAGACCAAACACAAGATGGATTGATTGACCTTCAAGAGGTCATTAATTCCAAGTGTTGCAATAAGTTGGAAGTCACTTGACAGCACATAAAAACAGCAAAGAAATAATAATTGAGTTTCTTTTAATATACTTGGCTAGCATCACCATGGAAGTATTTTCAAAGTGCCAACGTTTTTATTATATTTTGCATAACACAAAAATTGAACGCACTTGGCATGGTTTTGATCATGGTGATTCTACTGGGTTCTCAAATATTATGGTTTATGGACAAAAATCTGGATTCGTGCCTGCTTCTGCCCTTCATTCTGCCAGTCATAGCTGAATCACTGGTACAGGAGGCTGCAGATACAGTAGGAGGGCATGCTGAATAAAATACATACCACAGCTGTACCTGGTCTTGTCAGAGAGCCAACAAGCTTTATACCAGTCTGTTCTTCACTGTTTCCTGGTCATCGTCCATCTGTTTCAAATTCACAAAATGCTGAAGAATACAAATATCTCCACCTATTATAGGCACCCTACTTCAATTAAATTCTAATTGTGGAGCTGTGCTTCACAGAATAACACTGGTAATGTATCTCCTTCAAATTTGTCAATAAAATAGATGCCAGCCTATGGATTCTTCCATCACATTTGGAACATTTTCCAAACAAAAGCTTGCACATATGGTCTACCTGTACGGCACACCTCCACCCACAATGCAGGGGGAACAGAGAGTACTAGGTTATGAAGACAGATTAGCCAAGTAACCACGTATAGTGTGAGATGCCCAAGTGGGAATACTTAAAAGTAAAGTAGAAAAGACATGTATTATTCTGCCAATCATTGCTTTAGTTTTCAATTTGCTTTAGCAAGAATACTTACATGAAAAAACAACCATTAAAAAACGCTAACCTTGTACATTAAGAAAGGCTTACCTTTTTTCCCCTAGAGGAGGTGCAACGCTCAGTGTTGCAGGGTCTATTTTATAAGATTAAAAAAATTAGGAGAATTTAGCAGGCTGCCCATATCTGATTTAATAGGAACAGACTAAAGTTGGAAAAGTAGGTGAGGGATGTAGCCCCAGGATATTTGCTGAGGCAACATACAGTTCCTAGGATTAAACTAACTGTCCTGTGGATGTCATCACTACTCTTTTCATACGTTCTTGGTTAAAAGAACATTAATGTGGAATCTAGCTGTAATCCAAAGGAACATCCTTTTTATAGGCTACTATTGGTAGTTCAGAGTATCAGTATTTGGACTTTAATACAAGATGGCATTATCCAAACTGCAACCCACAGAATACTGGATGTTACTGAAATCCCATTGAGATCAGCATAGCATTGTTCTTGTTTCAAAATTAGGAATGGTTTGTTTGCTTATTTATTTCCATTTAAATGCCACATCTCTAAAAAAAAACTGTTAAGGCAGTAGGGAACAAACACTATCCTAAAACATTTAAACCAACCAAAATGATGAAAAGGAATAAAACCCAAACAGGGCAATCTTATTGCTAAATCAGAGTACTTCAAAATTTCCATAGCCTTGAGTTCTTTTGATAGGGGGACAGGGATGGAGGACTAATCCATTTCTTTCACCCCAAAATATTTCACCCCAAACTATATTTCCCTCCCATATAGCTGAGCTAAATGTTAGGGGGTCAGGCAAGAGAGTAGGAGAGTTTGAGATACTGTTTGTCTATAATTTCCCCCATTCTCCCCATGTCAGACCCTCCAATGACTTTACCTCTTCTGATGCCTGAGGATAAAAACACACACAGAGAGGATGTGAGTCTGGATCTCCTCTGCCAAACTCAGAGCTTTGTCTTCAGCCACCAAGGGGGAGATCTGATCTATCCATCCCCCACTTCTCTGGGACCACAAGACTGCACTGTAAAATATTTTTAAAGGACAAATTAGAAAGGTGCATTTTGAAATCTTTCCTAAGAGCCAAACTTCATATTTCAGATAGAGCATTATTCGAAGTGAACTTACAGGCCCCTTCCATCTCCATAATTTTTTCTATCATGTACCTCTGTCATCAAGAAGGCTTGTCCTTCAGGACTTAACAACCAGACAAGTTTATAATGAGACTGAAAGTCCCTCAGATAGCCAAACCCTAAGCTGGTTAGAGTTTTAAATCTTTAAGTGAGCCTGAAAAATGTTGCAGAGTTTTAAATATCTGATTAAATTTCTCTAGCTGATGAGAAGTTCAGGGATTTACAGAGCAGAATAGCTTCAGGTTCCCCAGAGTAGACCACCCTTTTCTCATTAACTGGCACTTACTGTCTCAAAAACTCACTCTGAGACATTAAGAGTAGAAAGAATAAAAAATGTTTCATTTACTTACAGATCAACAGCAAACTGACAAACATGACTGTTTTCAACAACAGACTTCATCAGACTCTGGAGAGGGCAAATGAAAGACAGCAGAGAGGTGGAGTTCTATTTGAATTCAGAGGCAGGAGGGAACTATTGGTTAGTGCTGGATAGATTTACAGTCAGCCCAACCCAGAAAGGTCCCTCCTAGCCACATCTACTAGAATTAGTATGCAAGGTTGTAAATACTCCAGCAAAAAAGAATGGGCAGCCAGTGCAGGAAAACAGGAAGCTGTCTTACACTGAATCAGACTTTGGCACCAGACTTGAGAGAGTATTCCTGGTTGTCTGCTTGCTTCTGAGCTCAATTCCAAGTGTTCATCTCTAAGTGTCAACTGGCTTGGGATCCAGGGACCTTAAAGAATGCCTTCTTCCATGACAACTTGCCAATGTTCTTCCTAGGTCAAGTGCTCACGTCCTTTGTCAAATATGCAGGACCTTTCCACAGGAATACAGCTGCCTTCAGAACTTGTCAAAGTAACTGCCTTGGACTACAGCTCCCTGAATCCCTCAGTCAGCATAACCTACCTGACTTATCATCATCCACAGATTTTTTAAAGATATCCATTGAAGGTTTTCCAGGCTTTTTAACTTGCTGAAGTGTTTGCAGTGTTCTGCCCATTCATATAAGTATTTATTTTTTTAATGTTTTGCTTTTTAAAAAGATAGATCACTCTGGACGGCATTTAAAGGAAATGTTTTTGAATTTGTAATATATATATATATATTTAAAAGGATTACTGCGACCTCCAGTTCCCATCTTTATTAAGTCCAGGAAATGTTTTCATTTGCCATTACAAACTGCCTCATGTCTCTCCCACTTTTCCACCTTGGGGGCAAATGCTGTGCTCCTCACTTATAACAGGGAATGGGAATAAAAGGAACAATAATTATATGCCACATCTGCTATAAAGGTTCCTTCAGTACGTTTGATAGTAGATTTTGAAAATTTCTGAACAGAACAGAAGGTTCTATTGAAGTGCAAAGTTGTATTGATAACAGGTTTATATTAACACTTTTAGCCAGTGCTATGAGGTTTGATGTGGAGATGCAAAATTGGAAGACAGTGCTAAAAATATCATTACAATGCCTCCTTGGTTTATGGCTGGCACTTTGCCTTGCATGATAATATGTGCATATTCTCTTGCCTAAGCTGTGCTAGCTGTCCTCCTCCCTCATTTCTATTTATTTTGGAGGCAGCATATGTTTACTAAATCGAGTCCAAAGTGTTAATGATTGGTTTGCAGAATATTTGCTCATATGGATTCAAAATTACTTTCGCATGACTCGAAACAAATTAAGAAAAGAAATTCTGTGATCACAAATTGCTTCAAAGATCTCAAAATGCAGTTCATATTTTTCAAGTAGCTAAAAACAACCTCTGATAGAGAACAGTATTGTCCAGAAATCTTATATTGTGAGGCGTTGGGGTGTAATGCAAATTAAACAGACAACCATGTAGGATCCCCAGTAGATGATAATGAATACTAGGTTTCTCCCTTGAAAATGTTTAAAATTGTACATAGACAGTAAAATATAGTAAAATCATTTATACCTGATACAGTTTTGGAATAATTCAGTTTACTGGCATTAAGACACAATCCATGATGTGGGCCAAATCACATATATTTTTAGAAACCGAATTTTATGACAATTACAACCACTGCCAACAACAACAAAAGAAAGCGATATTAGTTGTCTTTGCAGGCACACCTTGAAGAACATCTCATGAACTCTTTTGTTGCTGGAAGCTAGCTAGATTGCAAAAAAAAAAGAAAAAAGAAAAAAGGAAGTGCATGTTGAAGACAGCTGCTTTGATCCCACATAAGTTGCAGTCTAGATCAGCAGCATCACATTCATTACACTATTACACTGAAAGAACACCACAGCTTCCTTACACCTTTACCTGAATTTACTCACTAAAAAGATGTACCCATGCACATTTGAGGAAATGCAAATTATCAGCCTCTAGAAAAGGAAATTTTAAATTGTAGATCTCATGCACAAATTGCTTGAGAAGAAATCATATTAATTGTAAATACTTCATAAAAAATAACTCCCAGAGTCTATGACCATAGAAGTTTCAACGAGAGATTAAAACAATTGCAAAAACTTTGTTTTAGGAATCCAGTACATAAAAATAAGCATACTTTATGAATCTTTGTTGTGTATAGCAACCTACCACCACTTTTGAGGCTGTATTCTTTATAGACTTGGCATTGCAAGTGTTAGAAGAAAACATTCTGGATCCATCTAAGCTGTTAAAGTCAATGTTATGATTGAGCAAGTGTTATAAATGTCAGAAAAGCAACGCAAACCCTAATTCAACAGAAACTTTAACAAAAAAAACCCATATGTCCATTGCAGTAATTGCTGTCTCCATCTGGTTGTTTTAAGAGCTGTGGATGATATAACAGCTGTCAAGCAACATTTTCACCAATGGTGATATGTTTTATACAATTTTTAAGCATGCAAATTTGTGTGATAGTCAAAACCTGTTTTGCTGTTTCAAACCCTGTTGGTCATGTCATTTGACAGCTAGCAGGATTGTAAAGGGTAAAAACTTGGAACCTTAATGAAGGTGCTGTTGTGAAGGGGCACTTGCTATTATGAACAATCTTCAATTCAGTTTTTGTTTAGTGTTCATGAAGAAAGTTCTTGACATTCTAGAATCTCCACATAAGGTCTTGTATGCCGAAGAAACCGGACTTAAGGGCTCTCTGACCATTATCTAATAGGGTGCACAAACAATTAAACAACTTCAAAACTATGAAGTCATTCAAAAGGCAATACATATATATAAAATAATGGCTGGAGCTCAATAATGAAGAACAAAGTGGATTTTAAGAACTTAAGGAGACAGTTGTAACCATGGAAGAGTGTGTTTTAACAGAAAATTTTGGTGAAAGATTGAGACAGAAAGAGAGTGAAAAAATGTATTTGGAATTCATCAATATTGTTCTTATTGACATGAACAAGATATGTTAAAAAAGCATTGAAATAATTATTGTAATGGCATCTGCTGATGTCTTGAATTGTGAAAAAGAAAATCCACTTAGTTGCCCAAGAATCATATTTCCAACAGAAGAGTTTTCTGTGGCTACACATTTCTTAGGAAAGCAGAATAACCCAAATATCTTTCAAGAAATTTATTAGAAAAGAGTGGATTTTGCAGATAGATGTCAGTTGGTGGCCACAATGACTTTGGTTTGCAGTCTAGCAAAAATTATGGACTGTCAATATTTTTGGTTCCACCTTTGATCAATCAGCGGCAGAGATTTTGAAAAACTCACAAGTATTCAGAAAATTTGGTTCTCATTATTTTAAAAAAGAAAGGACAGACAACCTTTTTTCCATTACTCTAATTCTAAGAAAAGCTGAAAGCTGCAACTGTTCTAAAATATGATTGTTAGGTGCCATGAATTTTTTCTCTTTAAAAAGTTTCCAATCTGCCATTCAGAACACTTTTTTGAATGTTTATCAAATATTCTTGCAAACTTACAAAATGAAGTCTATAATGTAGTAAATATTTTACCAAGTTAGAAATACGATCTGGTTAATTTTAACAAGAAAGCTATGTCTATTCTCCTTAGCCCTACTCCCTCGAAATGCTTGACCATAGTTGCACTGTAATGAGCTTTAATTCTCTGTGTAAACCTTGTAGTCGTTATTGTTGTCGTTGGTGGTGGTGGTGCTGTTGTAGCATTGTTGTGATATAAGAAATATGAGGAAAAAAATCAATTCGTCTTTAACTACTTGATTTGGCTTCATGATACCATTGTGTAGTCAAATCTGGTTGGTTATGCCATGTTCTCATAACACCTAACTGAAGCGAGGACAGTGCTTCTGCTTTCAGTATGGTTAAATCCATGACATAATTACATAGACAGATCTGACAGTTTGTATGATGATGAGATGCCATCAGATAGGTTACATGGTCCCTGATTAGCTGGAATTACCTCAGCAAGATAACTGTGGTGGGTTTTTTTTAAGGGACAAAGAAACAGCTGTAAACAAGTGGTGAACAGTAAATGCACTGAGATAAAAGAACATGCTATAAAACTTTTAACCTTGCTTGCACCCTCATTTTTTTTATTGAATAAAACATCAGGGCAGCCCTAACATGCTCGAGGTTAAACTGAAGAAAAAAACAGCATATTTTGTTTCTTTATGTCTTTCTTACCCAGTTCTAACCAGATACAGGTGTTCCTGAGGAATTATCACATTTATTCAGAAACAGAGAAAGGAAGAAAGGCAAGCGCTTGCCCCCTGCCCTCCTCAAATGACATCCCTATGTTTTGAAGTAGACCCCAACCATGGTAAGGGCCAATTGTAGTAGTTCTCCTGAGCTAGTTCTTTAATATACAAACTACTGGCCACATATACTATCACTGTGAAGAGCTGGTAATCACATCAAGTACAACTGGCTGTGAGAACAGTGTACTGTAGAAAATGGCTTTCTAGAACTAAGTGATGGTGTCACAGGCTGCCCAAGGTAAATAATATGTTCATTATTCCAGATCTCATTCTTCATATGTAGAGAAAAAGCTGATACATGGTCATGTAGCAAGCGCTGGAGCTTTTAGCGGTTAATGAAGGCCATGTGCAGTTTCTGATCAGTATCCGATCTATTATCATAAAAGGCTCCGAAAATGAAATTCAGTGTGGTGAAAGAAAGGGCTAATTTAGAATGAAAGATGTGTGTTGAAGGTCCGTTGTGATTACAATTATACCACAACAACTCACTTAAATAGCTAGAAGGTTTCAGAGAAATGGTTCTTTCTGCTTATAACAGCCATCTCTATTACTAGTATTATTATCATCACATTGATGTATAACAGAGCTGTTAAATGAGTAAAAGTGGGATCATAAATAACAAGATGAGTATTTGTTCCATTAAATGATACAGGAGAGCAAATGTTTTTGTATGCTTTTTTTCCTTGTTGGTAGGGAACAGATTGCATAAAAATGTTTTTTATTATTTGTATAAGCATAGAAAGGGTATGCAGAAGAAATTAGTTGTGCCCCTGGTTGTTATTGTTTTTGTTTGCTTGCTTTTGTTTTTGTTTTTACATTTTTTGAACACAGGGATTTGAAAAAAGAAATCATCATCGTCATCATCTAGAAATTTGAAAAGACTTCCCTTTTCTCTCACAGAACACAGCACAGCCTTGATAGGTAAGGAGGAAACCTCCTTTGGTAATATTTATCCAGAAGATTCTCAAAGCAGCTCTAGAGGTCTTCAAGCATCATAAGTCTGTGTATCTCTTTCTACTGTTAAGCCAAGCTGGATTCAACGGCATGCAAGGTAAAAGTAGAAGGAGATCAAGGGGATGAACTCTGAATTATTCCAGAAGTCCCTGTGATGCACAACAGCCATCTCAGTAGTTGACTCTTTAAAACCACAAGCATCTGTGGTCACAAATTTGCCACTAGGCAAAGGGAGATGACCGCCCTCACCAGCAGTTGCTGAGAACTGAAACCATGGCCTTGGAGGAGAGAATTCTGTACCGTGTCAGCTGCCCTGTTTCTGTAAGCTACCCTGCTGTTGTTAGGCATAGGAGAGGTTATTCATCCTGTCCTCTGTTTCGAAGGCAGATTAATCTCCTAGTCCAGCTGGGTTTTGTATATGGAATGGGTGGGGACTATGCCATCTTATTTTGAACCACAAGCTGCCAAAATGTCTTGGGCCGACCCTGCTTCCCAAAGATAGTTTTTATTCACAGCTACAGATAGCCAAACATGTAACTTCCCTGCGAGGTCCAGATCTACAAAACAGAAGTCTTGTGAGGTACAAATGCAGCCGAAGACTTTGAGAATGCACTAGAGATTGCTGCTATACCCCACAAGACCCAACAGGTGAGTAAAGATGAAATTGGCTACCTGTGAATGACAGGATTGGTTAAAACATTTTTATCTGGGATGTATTACCCGTTGGATGAATATTATGATCCTTTGTCACCACACGGTGTGCTTGAACCTTTGAAAATGCTGTGCACTGGATCTCCCCCAGGTGACTCCTGTGTATTGTTAGTATTTTTTTAAAGGATGTTACCATGGATTTCTAATCTCATGGAATATATATTGTCAAGTATTTGCTTCACTCCTCAGTTTCTTGCTATACCCCTTTATTAAGCATCTTCTTTTAACCTGGACCTGAGCCTTGGGGTGAGTTTCTGAGAAACTCAAGGGTGAATCCTTGTCCTGCTCCAGCTCTTTGAGTCACATTGTCATGATTTACACTAACAAAAAGAAAAAAAATTGCAAGAGAATGCCTTGAGACTTGGCCATTAGGAGACCCAAGACTGGGTGGACAGTCCTCCCTGCTTTCTCAGGCGTGCTTTTCAGTTCCTTAGAGAGCTGGTCCTACCATTAAGTAGAGGGAAGCTGCATCTTAGATAACTGGTTTTGGGAATCATAGAGAGACAATACACTAAGGTTACATATTCAGTTCATTATTACTACATTTTTACTCCTAGGAAGTGAGAAAGGAGCTTAAGGTACTTTCTGCCCCATGTGTCAAAAAGCCCAACCATGGGTCATACACGCATGCACACACAGAGACATCGATACCCCCCTTCTCTCTGAAGCTTTAGATTATGCTCCATAAATCTGAGGAAGCTGGCTGTAGTCCATGAAATCCTGTGCTATAATAAATCTTATTAAAGCCTTAAAGATGCCATGGGGCTCTTTTATGTTTGAGCAGCCTTGAGGGTTAAGGACGTTTACTTGAGAGCTGGGTGCTATTTGCTGATCCACTTCAGGTAGGAATTTATTTATTTATTTATTTATTTATTTATTTATTTATTTATTCCTTCCTTCCTTCCTTCCTTCCTTCCTTCCTTCCTTCCTTCCTTCCTTCCTTCCTTCCTTCCCTTCACTTTCCACTAAAAATATTACTCAAGGCAGTTAGCAAGCATGGCCCTGGTACCTTGCACCTATTTAGTTTGGGGGAAAGCACCTATTTAGTTTGTCCAATATTCCACGGAGGCAGCTGTAAAAAAAATAAAAGAGAACAGCACCTGCATCTTCCCTGGGAACTTGGCATTGGTATAGATGTTGCTTGTTTGTTACAGACCATTTGAATGCTCTGAGCACCAGTGAGACGGGAAGGTACCTTTTCCACCTTGAGCACCATGCTGGTCTCTTGGTTGCCTGTGTTTTGGTGAACTTAAGTGGGAGAACTAGGAAGGAGGCAAAAATACACACCAACAAGGACAGATATGGAACACATAAGACACTTTACTGTTTTTCAGTAGAGCTGTACTGTACTGGTGACACGGCATTTTCAGCAGAAAAGGCAGAAGTGGTAAGCAAGAAGAGATTGTGATACTTGTTTAGATGAGAACGGCAATTCTCCTCAGAGGTTGGAACATTACGTTTAAAAGGAATTCATTGTATTACCCACTGCTCCTCAGCAGCCAGGTTGACCAGTAACTAATAGTACAATTTGTTATTAGTGATGTTGTCAGCAAGTGAGAAAAATACAGAGAAATACTCTCTGGTTCTCTCTAGTGGCCAATTCTGATATTGCGCTATGGAAATATTTATAAAAAGACAAAATCAAAGAATAATCCCTTTAGGTCTAATAAAGCAAGAGCATACAATACTTCTTGTCAAAATGCTTCTAAAAATGACTTAAAATGTATTTTAGAAGTATATTTATTTAATAATTTGATTTATATATACCACCCAATTAGTGCATGCACTACTCTGGATGGTTTACAAGTTTTAAGTTAAAAATCCCATGGAACCCACATAACAAAACCTACTAAAATATGGTGATTAAAAAATCATACAAAACCAGGAGAGAACAAGAAAATAAAATATATTAATATTAACAGCATTTGGGAGACTCAGTTGTCAAAGGCAGCCCCATGGGTAGTTCCATCTTCAACAATTTCCTGAACATAAGGAGGAAAAGAGCCTATCCTATCTCTGCTGGTAACCTTTCCCAGAGACTGGGAGCCACTACCAAGAAAGTCTTCACTTTTCTGGTCTCCCTTGATAAGGCCACTTTTGGCACCATGGATTGCGAGGAGTGGGTGAAATGGGTAGCTGATTTTTGGGAGAGACATTCTGACAAGTATTGAGGTCCTAAGCTGTTAAGGGCTTTATAGGTCATAACCAGCATCTTGAATTGTGCATGGAAACTGACAGGAAGCCACTGAAGGTGTGCCAAGACTGGGGATATACAAGTGAATTTACTAATACCAGAAATCAATTCAGCTGGTGCATGAAATTCCATACTGTTTTCAAGGGCAGGCCTATGTAGAGAGAGAGCATGACAGTAGTCTATTTTTGAGATCACCAATGTGTGAACCACTGTTACTAGACATTTCTTATCTAGGTAGGGGTGCAACTGGGCCTTCATCTTCTCCCGGCATTCTCATCTTTCTTCAGAATCTTGTCCTTGCATGATATGTCCAAAGAATGATAGCTTCATTTTAGTTATTTTAGCTTCTAATGATAGCTCAGGCTTGATTTGATCTTGAACCCAGTCATAGTTGTCTTTCTAGCAGTCCATGATATCCATAAAGCTCTCTTGCAACACCAGATTTTGAATCAATTGATTTTTGCTCCCTTCAGCTTTCTTCACAGTTCAGCTTTCACATGATGAAAAATACCATAATATAGGTGATTTTGGCCTATGTTTTCAGTGACACATTCTTACACTTGAAGATCTTTTCTAATTCCTTCATAGTTGCTTGTTTCACTGAGGTAACTTAAGGTGTTTTAAACTATATTTAAAAAGTGACTTTGTAACTAACCAGGTACTGTCAGGCTCTGATTACTCCTTCATTTACTGTTTATTATGTGCCATCAAGTCACTTCTGACTTACAGAGCTCATAACAGGGTTTTCAAAGCAAGTGAGATATTTTAAGGAGTGGTTTAACCAATGTCACACACTTACCTCAGTGAGTTTCCATAGGCAAGTGAAGTTTTAAACCCAGATCTCATAAATCCTAGTCTATCATTCTATCTACTACACTTCACCAGGAAACTTCATTTATTAGTAAGTGTGATACAGCAAATATGCTGTGTTTCAAGGTCCTCTGCCTCATTCTGTTGATGAAGGCCTTGGATTTCTACCCTAAAGTCCTGCCTTGATGACCTCACTGTACCGAAACAGAAGTCCTTTCCTTTTATGCACAAGTCATAGACGACTCTTTACCCTCCCTTTCCCTTCAGTTGTCTTGTTTACCTTCTTTTCTTGCTCTGCCATTCCTGAATTGCTTCCTAATTTTCCTTTATTATATCTGGGTTCCATGGCTATAGGTTGAAGCAGATTAAAATAGGGAGAGGTGATGAAATATCAAGATCAACATATGTAGAATCCTATTTTCTTTCTTGTCTCATGGTGTGATAGAAAGGATAGTACACAACGCTGTGCATGTTTATGTGGATGGAAGTGTATCAGGTTTTGCTTCCAGCTAAATGTACATAGGATGGGAGCTTCTCACTGCTACCCGAGATGTGGATCCTCAGAACTAAGTCTCAGTAAGCTCAGTGGGGCTTACTCCCTGGTAATTCCATAAATGCCCTAATTATTCTGGATTCTCATACAGTACATCCCATTCTTCTGGCATTTAGTAATATTAAATTAATAAACTGAATGTGGGTTATATGTGTTTAGGGGACAATTTTTATCTAGGTAAATGCTTTAGATCTAAAATACACAAAAGAACCCCTTCTCATTCTGAATCAAGGTGGCTGCTTCTAAATGCCATTTATCTAGTGTTTTCTCTCTCCTCTTCTTTTTAGTACTACAAATGTTTGTTGACCCAAATTAGGAAAATATGAGTTGTAATTGTGTTTTTATCTGCTGTGAAGCAAGTTTACCTAAAAGTTAAACTGCATATGATCTGTATCTAAAAGTAAATTGGGAAAAAAATGGCCAATTAAAAATATGAGGATTTATTTTTCAGAAAATACTTTAAAAATGTTTGCTGATCTGTGAGAGAAGTGCACTGCCATCTGTTGGAAAAATGTTGCCACTTCACTAAATTGTACGAGATTCTATTGAAATGTCAAAATCACAACAAATGATAAGCTGAATTTGATGCTATGTGTGAGAGAAATCATGCTTTTAAAAATAACATGAATAATTGCTATTCATTAAGTACAACATGGGTAAAGCATAATACAGCAGGCATCATAAGTAGACACGCTTATATTAATATTTCAAACTTGAGAAGGTTTTTTTTTTTAGATTATCAAGGCATGCAAGAGATATAACAACTAACAGTGATAAGTAGCAAAATAAATTGAGATCTTTCAGAGTTTTGCTTTAGCCAAACATTTTCCAATCAGCTTGACTAAAGAACTGGACATTTCTGTCGTGTAGATAGTCTGCAACAGTATAATTTTATGTTTCATGGAATAAAAGGAAAAGGGAAGTTGGAACATGTGGGAAAATACATAAAGTGAAGTATATTGCTTGCCTGTAAAATAAGTAGCAGAATTTAATGACTGCACTTTCGTATAGTTCTGTTAAAATTTGAATTTACTGGATGCGTTGGTTTCAATTTTCCTTTTCCCTTTTTAAAATAATGATAAAGAAATTACATGTAATTATTGTCTAAACCAAAACCAACACACTGCATAATTTCTGTGATTTCTTCTACTAGCTGAACATGTAGCAAATATTTGTGGAAGGAAAGGCCAGTGAGTCATATATATAAAGATCTGTTTTATTTTTTAAATAATACAAATAGTCACATTTGTTGATTCCCCCTCCCCTTACAGCTTTCCAGTGCTGCCATGCAAGGGGAATAACCTGACACTCCAAAGAAATTGTCTTTTAATAATAAAGTAATATTTTGTGAGATGGAGGGGAAATCCCCTCTTCTACGTTTTCAACAGGGATGCCTTTATAATGGTAATTGGAGAAAAAAATAACAAGAAAGGTTAAGAACATCCTTTGACTGCAGTGGATTATATTCTAACAAAAATATTTTTCATAGATTTTATATTTTTAAAAATTTAAAGCAGAATTTTCTTTTCTCCCCCCCCTCCCCGAGCAAGAAATGACATTAAAGGTAGGACTAGCAAATGCCATTATATTTTCAGAGGTGTTTGTTGTTCTGATTGGATCATCTTTTTTCCCAGTAAAGTTTCTCCACAGAGGGAAATAAATACCTTCTATACGAAATCTCTTATTGTTTGAATGTTTATCCGGCAAACATAGTCTTGAACAGAGATTTTCTTCCCACAATAACTACAAAATGAATGTTTAATTCAGTACTGGAAAGGCATTGTGTAAAGCTACATACATGGCCAACAGATGCATTAATTATGATTTTAGCTAAGGCTTTTAGCACATGGGCTTTCTTAAAATCATCATCACATCATCATCATCACCATCATCATCCAGATGTTTAGAAAACGAACGAAGCAGAGACTTAGGTGGCAATCTAATGTCCACCTTCCTTGGAGTAAGTCCCTATGGAACTCATTAGGACTCACTGCTGAGTAGATATTTATAGGCTGCATTCCTATATGCACTTACTGGGAGTAAATGTCACTGAACTCAAAGATGAAATTAAATTCATCTGGAGCATGTTCAATCTTTGTTTTTTTTCCCTTTAATTTGTTTTTTTTTTAATACTGATCTCCACTCAAGGATTCCTAGACTAGCTAAGAATATCTATGCATAGATGTTGTGCTTGTTTTTTTGCTTTTTAATGGAGAGCACTGGGAAGTCCTCCTGCACATGCTCCATTTTCTAACATTAATGAGAGATGTGGAAGAGCATGCCTGTAAAGTCTGTGGACATACTCTCCCTCTTCTGTGCAAGCAACACAAAGGGCACAGGAAGTTTCTAAAAATACAAACCTGGAGGACCAAGGTTTGCCTTGCACCTGATCTTAAATGGAAAGATCAAAACGTTTGGGGCATGAAACAACATTTTAAAATTCATAATTAAACATAACCATAAAAGAAGTCTGTAAGTACACAAAGACTTAGTCTGACACTGTACAGGTTTAACCCTGAGAACTAGAAGTGAAGTCAAATTAGGAAGAATGTGTTCCACTTCAATTTATCTCCTCACCCCTTCCACCAAACGTGATGATTTCTTATAGGACAAATGCTTTGAAAAACATATGCTCACTCAGTATTCTGTGGGCATCTGTAACAAAAGGGCAAAGTGCAGAAGGAAAGAAGCTTCCCTGTGACAACCCCTACCACATCCAACAGGCTGTGAAATACAATGTTTATCACAAAAATACTCAATGACCCTTACAAGCACTGATGTGTAATTTGAGAAATGGATCTTTTCCTTTGCAACATACAGTTGTCACAGATACGTCATCACCATCTGTGAGCTGGACTGAGCGCTGAGGATGCCACCTAAGTTCTACCTTGTGCGGCACACAGACATGCTTTCTAGGGTTGGAAAAAAGCCTTCTTTCCTTGCATTTTTGTTCCGTTCCTTGCAATGTTTCCCCCTTAAAAACCCTGATCTACTGTCCTTTTAATAATTTTTTTTTTTTATTCCAAGTCTTGCATTTTTCCTATTGGAGTGCCCTTCATATTTTCTCTCTCTTATATTTCCTCTTTTTTATTTCCTCCACAAAATGCATCATAAGATGAAGCGGTGGCTATTAAGTACCTCCGACTCTCGTTGTCTCGCTAGAAGGGCTCTGCAGAAAGCATCAGCGTCTTTCAAAATCTCAGAGCTGAAGTTCTGCCACCTTTTGTTTGTCAAGAATTAGGAATGCACAGTAAGCATTGAAAATGGCATTTCTGTTCCTTCAGGTGTTCCCCTTGTCCCCAGTATTCCACTGAAGGGAAATACTGAAATAATGCTGCTAAATTTTAACAACTGCCAACAGTCTTTTGTCACAGTACATTGAACAAGATCATATATTGCTGAATAACATATATATTCACCTACCTCATTTGGAAAGAGACTGCAACATATGAATTTCTTTGAGCTTGCACAGAGATACTTAAATGCTTAAGCTGCACCCTACAATGCAGTAAATAACATTCAGATATTTTACTTATAGACTTTGGCTGAAAAAAGGCTTCAAAAGTCATTTTCAAATATACATGTTTTTTTAAATTGAAACAGCTGACTTCTCAGTTGTAGATTCTGAAATGTTCCTGTGAATTAAAATGATCATATCATAGAGAATATGTCTGACAATAATGGGAACTTGGGTGAGGTGGTTGGGCAATCCAGCTGTGCAATGTATCATTGGATCAATACCAGTTGTTGCCAATTAGTAATGAAACTGGAATCAAATAGTGAGGGATTAGGGGGGGAAATCACTTTGTCTTCAACTTGGAGAGCCTCTTATGAAACTCTTAATTTTATTTAGTATTGCTGTCCCATTCCTGAAAATGCAGGTGCCGGATAATGCATATCAAAGCTCATGTTTGTCTATTATTGTGAAGTATATGTAAATTATAATTTATGTGTAAAATGTGTAAAAAAATGTGCATAAAACCAGAGATATGATAATATCTTGTGCTGAGTCACAACACTGAGCTATCTAGCCCACTCTGTTATGATGCAGGGGCAGAACAGATTCTCAAAGGCCTTGGGCAGAGGTCTTCCGATTACTGTTGTTTGATTATTCTTATGTTGGAGAGCCCAGGAATTTATTCTGATATCTTCTGCGTGCACTTTTGGAACCCCATCAGTCTGGATCTATATATTTGTTTAAGCCTGGCATGGGCAACTCTCAGTGTTGTTGTCAGGCTGAAAATACCTGGAGGGCCATGGTACTCCATCTCTGGTTTAGCAAAGACCAGACTTGCTGTAGCTGAAGAATTTGGGTAACAGGGCCAATTTCTCCTGGAGGAGAGGGCAAATAATCGTATGTGAATATAATTTGTGCACAGAGCATGTGCTGCTGCAATGCATCTGGACACCCATGCTTTGATCCTGAGCATCACATCCAATGACATTTAGAAGCCTACAAATTATGGGAGGAAAATCCTGCAAAATGCCAGAAGCATCATGAACACTCACAGAAAAGTATGTTCTGTGAGAGGCATTAAAAGAAAGAAAAATTAAGAAAAGGTGGGGACCTACATGAATCAACACAGTACTGACAACTTTACAAGTTTGATCAGCCAAAGAGACCAGTATTGTCTAATAATGTTTTTTTTTTTCCATCTTGAAGACACTGGTGGACATTTTGTAGAGAGTCATGTTGGGGTCTGTAGAGATTATCTTGGTCAAGAAGAAGAGCAATGGTTATGCCTAATTAGGACTTAGGGTACTACAGAAGCCTGAACAGTTCACTTTACATTTCAAGTTTTATTTTACAGCTGCTACCATAAAATAACTTCCACACATTCATTTAGAACTCCACATTTTAGTGTATAAAAAGCCCTGTCAGTTTCAGAGGATAGATCTAACATTTCTAGCAGATGTGGTAGCCTGGGTACAGGTCTAAGAAAGACAAGTAGATCTCATTACTCCTCTGTCGTTTCCCAGTGGATAGAACTGGTGTCTGGAATATGTTCTCCCACCTGCAGCTAATGATTCCAGTTTTCCGCTGATTCTTTTCACCTCAGTCAATGGTTCTCCATGCCTTAATAAATTGCATTTCTGTTACAATCAATTTCACAGCCCCATTCATGGCTTTTCCCTACAAAAAGCCATCATACTGGGAGACTCAGTAATAACAGTCTAGGGTTGCCATGGAGCACTCCTGACTCCCAAGAACAAAACAGGCATAGCAACATTGCGCAACTTTGCAGGCCTGGCATGACTCAACCATCTTTTTATCCACAGCATTGCCTTCTATGATGTGGTTATAATACTGATGGGTTTTGTGTCACCCCAAAGATTTCCTTTACATAGACATATATCTCATGATATGTACATATATATTGCACTTCCAGACTAACCAAATCCATGCAAATACAGCATCATCAGATCTGAACAAGCAGCATTTCACCGACCAGTCTGCTTGATCTCCTCCAGGACAATGGCAGTCCATGTCTGGCAGCCTGTCTCTGTAAACCTCTTGCTCACCTGCTGAATGTGCATCTGTTCATGGACACTACTAAAAGTAAATAACATGATCCTTTATCTTTAAATCAGACGTGGACTGCACAGGCAATCCCATAGAGGACATCTTCAAAAAGAGGACTGTCCTTTGGCACCCCTTCAAAGGCAGGACTATCTTCCATAAAAGAAGGCACATGGCCACACTGAAAAGATCTGGAATACTACGGTTGCCCACCTCCACTCCAGAGGTTCAATGGCAACTTCTTTCCAGCCTGGCCAGTACACCTAATAGTGAAGAATGAAAGGAATTGGAGGGCCACACATTCTTCAGCTTTGCTGTGCATGGTTTTTCTACTTACCCATGTACAGATGCCCTCACAATAACCTTGGGAGCTAGCCCAGGCTCAGAGTGACAGGACGAAAGTTATGCAGTGAGTATTACAGCTAGGCAAGTATTTGAACCCAGTGCCTTCTCAATTCTAGACTGGAACTCTGAACACTACAATGTACTGACTATCAAAGGGAGGAAGTAGATTACTTAGCAGGATAAGCACCTTCAGATGAGCACAGGGAAACTCTAAGCATGCTCAGATGTACTAGAGATTTTTTGTTTTGAAACTAGCTTATCTTCACCTGGAAAAGAGATATCTTCTATGACAGCTTTCCCTAGTCCAGTGGCTTCCAGATATATTAATTTTAGCTCCCACCATCACAGCCCACTATAACCAATGACAGAGCTGGCCTTTGCAGACCATATAAGGCTCATGGACCAGACAATCCCCACCTTAATTTACTAGAATTACTTGCACATCAGCTGGTAAATATGTGAAAACCCATGTTTTTTTCTATATTGATTTCTATTAATTTCTTTTCACATGTTGATCTGATGTTGATCAAAGAAGCCGGTGCAGTCTCAACAGAACTGACCAAACAACAGAGATATGGATAGGGACTGATTTGGTCAGCTGCAGGTCTTTGGCTTCTAAGAGACCCCTTTTGCTGGCCGAGCATATTACACAATATGTAGGAGAAACGTTTCATGATGGCATGTGAAAAGGAGTATGGCCAAACTGGATTCAAGCCTAAGGCTGGAGGGTCACCACCTCTGTACTACAGCACGCAGAAGCTGTATGAAAGTGGTGCAAATTTGTTTGTAATTGACAAAAAATAGCTAGAATAAAAATGCCCTTATCAATCTATTGCATCTTGCGATTCAGGTAATCTTTTGTTTCAATCAGTATACAGTAATATATTTGAGGAAAAGATGCCTTACACTGAGCTTTGGAAGCAGAAGTGATATACACTGGTTGTCAATAGTTTGGGCTTGATGAGCTAGGAGTAGAATTTTCCAGGAACTCAGAAAAAAACATGAGGTGTGCCTTAAGCCTTTCCTCTAACTGCAACCACTACTGTAACTCTGCTTCTAACACTCAATACACTGGAACTCTCAAGGACACAGAAAATATTCCACAACCCATTCAGTGCAATCTTTTTTTTAAATTCCTGGTGGATGAGAATTAAAAATTTTCTGTTTCTGGGGATATGAAAATAGAAAATGTGTTTTTATGGGAACTATTGACTCTGTCCCAACATTTTGTATATGCCACAGCAGTCTTGGCTTCCAAGTTCTATGGCAGGCCCTCTTCCAGTCAACAGCTGATTCCCACTTTCAGCTTTGACAGGAAGTGAGAAAAAAGGTCTTTATTTATTTATTTTGGAATTAATCGCTCCAGCACCTCCAAAGCTGATAGGTCCAAGGAGATACAAGAACAGCAGAGGCATGTGGCCAGATGGTAGAGGCAGGCTTTCTCTCCCAACCCCCCATCCAGCATCTCAATCCAGGCAAACAATCAATATTTGCCACAGGAATGTGTTGCACATTTCTACACCAACCATTCTTGGGCTTGGAATTTGATCCACCTACCCCAATTTGTAACGCTTTTTAAGCACTCTTTTCCATTAAGGCGGGCATGGAAAAATTTTATTTCCTTCTCTAGGTATCATTTGGTAGTCATATATATTTTACTTCTAGTTTCCAGAACTACAAATTTGACAGATATGATTACCCCCAAATCACTTCCACAAGTTTTAAAAATATTGATATGAGAAGAAAAGGGGGAGGGGGAGATGCACAATCATGTTTATGTCTACTCAGAAATAGGTCCCAGTGCTTTCGGAGGGGCTTTCTCCTAGGTAGGACTACCACTTCAAGAACTTAGTTTTGCACCAAATAAATCATATGCTAATAATCCTAATAAAATGGTACAACTCATTTTGTATTGGGGAAGAAGAAAAAGCATGTTTTTGTTCTTTTGTTCTATAAAATGTCAATTCTCAGTTATTTTACTATTTATTATAACCTCCTGCTTCCATCACATCACTTGTAAACATTGGCCAAAATCTTGCAGTGAGACTATACAACAAGTATAACTTTAGCAACAAATTGCCATAATTTAAGAAACATCCATAGACATTATAGGTTGCACACCAAGTCGTACGACTCAGTAAGCAAGAGTTAATGCTTCTGAAGATTTCTTAACTTAACTACTGTTAAGTTTGCACTAGGAAGAGGTATGCCTTTTGTGTAAATGCAACAGGATTTCAGCCAGTATTCAGTGGATACAAAATGCTTATAAATCCAGAACACAAATGAAGACAGCCTGGTATGCTTTATTGCTCTTAGCTGAGCTACATATGGGACTTCTGATGTGATCATTCACATCTACTCTGATTGCCAATTTAACATCTGCTTTCACCATATTGGACTGTGAACATTATAGAACAGCAACTGAAATCCAGATGTGTTTTATTCTGAGAACTCTACACATCATACGTGAAATTATTGGTGTACCTTTTAAAAAAAATTAAAAATGCATTCAAGCATGCAAGAGTGACCTAAAATGTACTTGATGCATTAAAGAGATTTTGTGGAGGACTGCAGGCACCTGGGTACAGACATACTGCTTGCCCCTATCATAGCTGGGAAAGGATGCGAGCAAAACACTGCCTTACAGTACTCTTTGAAGACAAAAGACAAAAAGTGAGCAACACAGGATTTTGAACCACACAATAACATCTGATTGTTAAACAAACAAAAAAAACTGCGGCAGTTTTTAACCAAGTGGCCCATTCCAACAGTGATGAGGAATAGTTGCTGAAAGACACATAGAAAAGAAGAGGGCATTAAGCATTCAAGTTCCATTCCCTGCTTTCCCTTCTGATCTTACACTAACTTAAAAGTGAGCACATCAACCATTTGGAAGATACAGTAAACAATTCAACGGACGTTCTGCTTCCTATAATATACTTCTCACTCTTGCCTCCCCCATGTGGAAATTTAATAGTATAAACCTCCAAACTGAGACCAATATACTTGCTGTAATTTAAGGCACATCAAAAATTGGGGGGGGGGGGGGGAGATGGATTGGATACAGACTTTTTCTGTACTTTACTTGAGTTTATAATCTTAGAACTGCAAAGGACCATATGGATCATCCCCTATCAAGGAGGCACAGTGAGGAATTGAACTCGCAACCTCCGCAGCCAGATACCTAAACCACTAAGCTATCCTGCAGTTCATTGATTAAATTCAATTGCTCATACCGACTAGAAGAGATCCACGGAATCACTGTGATTTTATATAAATGCTGATTCAAGGAGTTATTGCTTCCTGTTTTTCCCAGTTGACTTGGAGCTGGTGTACTTGGTGACAGCCTTGGTGCCCTCCGAGGCAGTGTGCTTGGCCAGCTAGCACGGAGGCACAATGGTAGTCTGGATCTCCCAAGACAAAATGGCAGAGTGCTTGTTGTAATGGGCCACTTGGTGTCTTAGAATCTTAGAACGGAACTTGTTGATGAACAAGTTAATGATGCTCATGACCTTGGAGGAGATACCTGTGTCCAGGTGGAACTGCTTCAGCACCTTGTACACATAGATCAAGTAGGTCTCCTTGCAGCTCTTCTTTCACCACTTGGTCTTGGTAACAGCCTTCTTAAACCCTTGGGAACCAGAGTGTTGCAGATCAAACAATGTAACTTTCCCAAGCCTCTAATGCTGTTGTAGAGAAGTGCCATTCTGTCAACTACCAAGTCTACAACATTTATTTTTCTGCAGGCTGGAAGGGAATATTTTTTTGGGACCACAACTCTCAGAGTTGGAACTTTTCCAGGATGTGATGGGTGATGTGGGAATGGTGAGGCAGACTATGACTTTGCAGGATTGCCTTGCCTAACTTGAGAAAGCTGGGTTGTTGTTGTTTAGTCGTTAAGTTGTGTCCGACTCTTTGTGACCCCATGGACCAGAGCACGCCAGGCCCTCCTGTCTTCCACTGCCTCCCGGAGTTTGATCAAATTCATGTTGGTAGCATCGATGACACTGTCCAACCATCTCGTCCTCTGTCGTCCCCTTCTCCTCTTGCCTTCACACTTTCCCAACATCAGGGTCTTTTCCAGGGAGGCTTCTCTTCTCATGAGATGGCCAAAATATTGGAGCCTCAGCTTCAGGATCTGTCCTTCCAGTGAGCACTCAGGGTTGATTTCCTTCAAAATGGATAGGTTTGTTCTCCTTGCAGTCCAGGGGACTCTCAAGATTCTCCTCCAGCACCACAGTTCAAAAGCATCAATTCTTCGGTGGTCAGCCTTCTTTATGGTCCAGCTCTCACTTCCATACATGACTACTGGAAAAACCATAGCTTTGACTATGCGGACCTTTGTCGGCAAGGTGATGTCTCTGCTTTTTAAGATGCTGTCTAGGTTTGTCATCGCTTTCCTCCCAAGAAGCAGGCGTCTTTGAATTTTGTGGCTGCTGTCACCATCTGCAGTGATCATGGAGCCCAAGAAAGTCGAATCTGTCACTGCCTCCATATCTTCCCCTTCTATTTGCCAGGAGGTGATGGGACCAGTGGCCATGATCTTAGTTTTTTTGATGTTGAGCCTCAGACCATTTTTTGCGCTCTCCTCTTTCACCCTCATTAAGAGGTTCTTTAATTCCTCCTCACTTTCTGTCATCAGAGTGGTATTGTCTGCATATCTGAGGTTGTTGATATTTCTTCCGGCAATCTTAATTCCGGTTTGGGATTCACCCAGTCCAGCCTTTCGCATGATGTATTCTGCATATAAGTTAAATAAGCAGAGAGACAATATACAGCCTTGTCGTATTGCTTTCCCAATTTTGAACCAATCAGTTGTTCCATATCCAGTTCTAACTGTTGCTTCCTGTCCCTCATATAGATTTCTCAGGAGATAGATAAGGTGGTCAGGCACTCCCATTTCTTTAAGAACTTGCCATAGTTTGTTGTGGTCGACACAGTCAAAGGCTTTTGCGTAGTCAATGAAGCAGAAGTAGATGTTTTTCTGGAACTCTCTGGCTTTCTCCATAATCCAGCGCATGTTAGCATAATCCAGCGCATGAAAACTGGGTATCCTTAATTAAATAAGCCTTCTAGTCCTTAAGAAGCCACAAAACTCATTGTCATTTTTGCTGCGATGGACTAGTGTGGCTGCCTCCCTGGAATTTATTTATTTATTTATTTATTTATTTGATTTTTTTTTACCACCCATTTGGCAGCCAAGGCCACTCTGGGCGGTTTACAACAATATAAACAACAACAGTGACAGAATAACAAGATTTAGAACAGCTACCAAATAAAATGTAAGAAATACAAACCAATAACAATAAGGAACACCATAAAACATCATAAAATAAAATAAAATAAAAATAAAAACCAAAAATTTAAAAATAGAAGACTTGCCTTCCTGAAGTATTTCAGTGTGATTGGTTGTCTGCCCAGGCTAGTAGACATGATTCTCCCACCCCCTTTGAGCTGACCTGGTCAATGGAAAAGATTTTTCCCCTTTCCTATTGTAGCACATGCAGTATCCCATGCAATTAAATTGAGATTGAGGCTTTTCTCTTTAGGCATTAGATGGGACAAACTGCCATTTGGCCTATCCCAATGAATGGCTTGAAGAGCAAGGATTAGGGCTAGTGACTTGCTCTGTGTCTCTAAGCCAGGACAGAGTCAAAGAGCAATCACTAGCGAGAGGATTTCTATGACATATCATATCTTTTTTCTTCAACCCACGTTTGAGTTTATGGGTGGCTTTGAACATGTTTCTGAGTAATCTGGTGAAAAAGGCCAGATTACTCATAAACATGTTTGAACTTGCTTATAGGTTCAAATGTAGGTTGCAGAGAAAATGTGAAATGTCATAGAAATCCTCCCCCTGGTAATCACTCACCCCATGCTTAGTTTTTCAAAGTGGAACAAAACAAAAATATTAACCATAGAGAAGGGGGAGGCTTTTGATCTGGATCAGGTCTGTACTGTAAATGGAAGGTGCATGGCTGTGCCCTCCCTGCCTGAAAATCACCCCTGAAATGGCTGTTTGCCTCCACCCTTCAGATATGCTATTGCAGGCAAAGGCAACTTCCAAGGACAAAGATCAAGGCAAAGTGGCACAGAGGGGAAAGGCTGGCCACCACTGCACCCTCTGCCCCTAAGTCCTGAATCAGATGGAGGGCTCTCCCATGGCTGCAGTTTCAAAAAACAAAATTAAACAGCCCTCAAGATTAGAATTGATGCTTTTGAATTGTGGTGCTGGAGGAGACTCTTGAGAATCCCCTGGACTGCAAGGAGATCAAACCTATCCATTCTGAAGGAAATCAACCCTGAGTGCTCACTGGAAGGACAGATCCTGAAGCTGAGGCTCCAGTACTTTGGCCATCTCATGAGAAGAGAAGCCTCCCTGGAAAAGACCCTGATGTTGGGAAAGTGTGAAGGCAAGAGGAGAAGGGGACGACAGAGGACGAGATGGTTGGACAGTGTCATCGAAGCTACCAACATGAATTTGATCAAACTCCGGGAGGCAGTGGAAGACAGGAGGGCCTGGCGTGCTCTGGTCCATGGGGTCATGAAGAGTCGGACACGACCTAACGACTAAACAATGACAAAAAGATTAGAAAATCATATGGTATCGTTTATTACTTAGATACTTTCATCTGGGTAGGAGAGAGAAAGATAAATTGATTTAAAGTTTTGTTGCAAAACCTTAAACAGATTTTGGCCCAGTTCCCACAGTATATGCCACCTTGTGCTACCTACTGCAATTCCTGGATAGTAGAGATTTATTTGTCACTATATTCTGTTTCATAACAGCAGAGAAGATAATATATTAGGGGTGGCAGTCTAATCAGTGACCACTCTGAGCATTCATTCTGTCACAGCTGAAAGTTCGTGAAGGGACTACCATGGGTCAGCAATTTTGTAACATGTCGGCTTAAGGAGGAGGTTCCAGTGACCTGTTTATCATATATGCTAGAATGAGCAACTTGCATTATGAAATAGAGGCAATGAAAAGGCAAACCAGTGGCCTTCTGAGACTCCAGCATTTTGCTGGTCATCGTGAAGGGCAAGGCATTTCTAAAACAAGTCAATTAGAGATTAGCTATTTTTCCTCACAATATTAGCAAATCTCGCAAAGGGACCCAGTCATAGAGAAGGAGACATTCAGATCCACAGAGTAAGGCATGTTGCAACAATGTGAAATATAATAATTTCCCACTGAATTGCTTTCGGTGGAATCTTGTTATAGCTGCCTTTTGCTGAACAGTGATTGTCCATAGTAATTACTACTCCCATGAACTGCAGTTAGCATGACAGCTGGCTGAGGATTATGGGAGATGTAGTCTAGTCTGAAGGGTAATAGCCTGCCTATTCCAATACTGCAATAAGTGACTATTTAAAAATGATCGTCCTTAGTAAGATTTTAGAGTTTATGAATAACCAGATAATTGTGTAGTTATTTAATACTACTTGGTTGGACAGTTCAGTGAGTTACGTACCTGGCTAAGGCAGTGACAGGGGCAGTGGGAAAGGGGTGGGCAGGGGGCAGAGGGAGCAGAGGCAATAGGGGCCCCTTCCCCCAGACACAAACTGGAAAAATGAACCACAAACTGGTTGGTTTTTCCAGAGGTTCGGGGGTGGTTTGTGGTTTATGGGTAGCCATAAACCATGAACCATCATAAACCACTGGTTTTCTGGTTGATGCCCATCTTTAGTTGTAGAGATGGAGTGTGAAGGGGGAGAGTTACACTGAGCTCAGAGGCAAAATGGCAGGATATAAGAACAACAAACCAACCAAAATGCTTGCATGCACACCATGTTGATGACAGGGTCTTGATTCAAATGAAACTCACTCAAGAGTTTACTAAGTAACCTAATGCAAATCACCAGCCAATCCTTTCATGGGTGATATAGGAATAATACCAGGCTTCTGTAAGTCTTGGTACCCAGTGTAGTGTAGTGGATAGAACCATGGAGTAGGACTCAGGAGATCTGGGTTCAAATTACCAGTCCACCATGTAAACTCCCTGGGGCAGGGTAGCACTGTTAAAACCACTGCTTAAATATCTCACTTACCTTGAAACCTCTGTTAAGGTTGCTCTTAAGTTGGATGTGACTTGACAGCACATAACACACATCTGTATGGATTCTGATGAGAAAGAATATTTTGTTCTGAACGCTTTAAATGTGCTCTACAAATACTAAGTAGTGGTGATGATTGTAACAACTATCACCACCACCAACCACTGTTTTTTAAAATTAAAGAATTAATTCCAGGAATGGGGTGGAGGGATTTGGTCAGTTCAGAAGTATCTTCTGTTTGTAAAAATCTCATGTGAGGGGGTAGGTGAGCATGAAACGTGTCTGCATAGCCTCTTGGATAGTTAGGCAATGTGTATTTACTTGTGTCCAAAGCAACAGGGGGCAGGAGTGGAAGGGCAAAAGTATAATACAGTGATGGACATACTTTCCCAAGAATCTGGTAGTTGTATGAAGCCTTAGATACTATTAAGCCCAAACTCCTGCTCCATATGCCAAATCCAGCGTTAGAGCATCCTCAGCAGATGGCTGTCCAGTGTATTTTGCAATGATTGCATTTACCTGTGAACAAGCTGTCTCGCTCATAGACAGGCAGGACCTCCGGTATTCTAAAAGTCAAGGAAAACCTGTTGTGTCTTCTGAGCCTATCGTGGCATGAAGCACAGAGCATCAGCTCAGGCATTTGGAAACAGTGGAGTCTGGGGCATCTCATGAGGAAAATTATTTCCCCACACCTTCAAACTGCCACCACAGAAGAACCTGAGATATCCTTGTACAAGCACTATAAGTGTGCCCTCCACAGGAGGCATCAACATCACAACAACCAACAGGAAGCCGCTTAAAGACAATGTTGGAGGTAACATAGCTGTTCTATGCAGAGCTTGGAAAAGTTGTGGGTTTTTTTGCATTATAAGTCTCAAAGTTCTCCATCCAGCATGGCCACTCTCTGTGCTGGATAGGAGGATGTGAACCGTAGTCCCAAAAGTGATTTCCCCCCAAGTTCTGCTCCCGACTTCAACAACCTAACAATGGGCTGTGACTACATTCCTGATCGTTGGTGTGCACCATCTTCTTTCTACATCCACAAAGTCCATCCATATTGCCCTCACTCCGAGATGGCTCCATGTTGAGTTCTTTCCATGTTGACATCAAATCATGCTTGCTTGGGAAATTTGTCAGTTGTAGTCCAGAAAAGTAATTCCTTTACGCTCGTAGAATCTGAACCCAGATCTTCTCATTTACACGTAAAAGCTATACTGCATGATATGCCATTCTTTAAAAACTTTTCTAGTGTGCATTGATGTAGACTTACACAAGTGGAGGGAGTGCGAGAGGCAGTCTATACACCCTTTCTCCCCACCCCACCCCATTTGGCATTTTGTGTCTGTTTTGGGGAAAGACTGGCCCAGTCTTTTAATACCCTCAGATACTAATACATTATGCACACGAGCATTTTCTGTATCCTTTTGAAAGATATTGTTGTTACAAATACACCCATGCAGTCTCTGCTATCTCTCTGTCTGGCCTGTCAGAAAAATCATGGAGGGACAGTGAAACTGTGTTCCTACCCAAAATGACAGGATTGGTTTTATGAATCTGCTCTCACAGAAAGACCTGGAGAGACAAGATAAGAGATATGAGAGATAAAGCTCTGGGAATTTCCCATGGGAATGAGGAAATGTGATGAATGTGATGGATCTACTCTTTTGGGAATCCAAGGATATGTGAAGAAAAGGGGCCCTGCCAAAAGGGAAATGAGAGAACATGTCTAGATTATACAAGGACGGTGGGAGTCAGCCTAACATGATCTGATAGGTGGATTTGGCCCCTAGAACAACAACTCCAGATTCAACAGCTATTCAGACTGTGGCACATATACTAATAAAGTGTTTCTCAGTTGCATTTGAATATATTCCTTCCTACCTACCTTATTATCATTCACATTTCAACTCCCAGCTCTCATTTGTGCACTGAAGAAAACTCTCAGATGATGCCCATATAGGACTCCAAGAGTTTTCTGGTGCAACTACCCACGAATGCAGGAAATCCACAGCTAACGTATCCCTCTCTGATGGCGCTCCAAGCTCTGATACGAAAACAAAAACCCACCAGCAAGGGAGTCACAGAATCATAGAATTGTAGAGATGGAAGGAACTTCAGGAGTCATAAAGTCTAACCCCTGGCAAAAGCAAGGAATCCTTCAAAAATTACCATGTAACCTCTGTTTAAAAACGCCCAGTGAAGGAGAGTCCATCTCCTTCCAAGGCAATTCATTTCACTGTCAAACAGCTCTTACTGTCAAGATGTTTTTTCCAATGTTTAGGGAAAATCTCCTTCCCCATAATTTGAATCCATTGCTTCAGATTCTGCCCTCTGAGGCCTTACCTTCGAAGCAACACCCCTTCAAATATTCAAAGATGGCATTGGCTATAGCACAACACCTCTCAGTCTTCTCTTCTCCAGGCTAAACCTAGCCAGCTCCTTTAATCATTACTTTAGGACTAGGTTTCCAGACCTTTTACCATGCTGGTCACTGTTCTCTAGATATCTTCTGAATGTCAATATCCTTCCTAAACTGGAAAAAATATTCCATCTGAAACCTGATCAAAGCAGAATAGGGTGATACTGCTACTTGTTAAGGTCCTCTTGAATTGTAATTCTGTTTTCTGAAGTATTAGCTACCCTCCCAGTTTGGATTCATCTGCAGATTTGATAAGCATTCCCGCTATGCCCTCATCCAAATTGTTTATAAAGATGTTAAACAACTCTGGGTCCAGGAAAGAACCTTGTGGCACCCCACGTCACTTCTCTCTAACCTGAATCCAGTTTCTATATATTAAAAAAACCTCCCAGAAAACCCTTTCTTGTAAGAGTGTGTGTCCAAAATATGTGTGAGCAAGAATCCCCTTCCTTGAGCTATAGCTGGTATAGCTCAGTGAGTTGCGCCACTCAGCTGTGGAGCCAGGCACTGGGAATTCAATCCCTGCTGCACCTCTCAGGAGTGGAGCGAGCAGAGATCACCCTGAGTGTCTGTGGCCAATGGGAATACTTGCCCCACCATGGTGCAAAAACACACACCACCAGATGGAAGAAATGGTAAACATCTTCTGAGCGTTTTATAAGTAGAAAACCCTAGGAGGGCTGCCATAAGTTTGAATAAACTTGATGGCACATCCTTATTATTATTATTATTCAGCTAGCAACATGGGTTTGCTTCTATAGAGGCAACTGGGGGTGGGGGAGATTAATATGCAGAATATGTCTGTGTACTCTTTTTCACCTTGGGCATTATTCCTGCAGCTATAGGCTAAGGAATTATAACATAACAACATAACATAACATAACATAGTATAGTATAGTATAATATAATATAATATAATTAATATAATATAAGACAAGACAAGACAAGACAATGGTATCCTGCCACAATTCAGCTGAAACATATTGCAAAGGGCCTTAGGAGCTGGATATCGTGAGTACACACGCATACATACACACACATATCACCGTGTAATAATCAAATTGTAATCCAAGCTGAGGGGTTAGTTAAATAAAATGTGAAGGCTGTATTAATGAAGCCTTTTGGTGTCCAACATAGCATTTCATTTTCTTTCACAAGCTGCATAATGCAGAGTCTGGGAATAAATTATAAATGAAATCCCCATCATATGTTTATAAATACACCAACATTAGCATTTTACTTCCTCATAAATCTACCCTAAACATTCAGTGGCAAGATTGAAAGCCCTGTAAAACAATGATATATTCTTGGCTCGCAAGCCTTGACTAGTGGCCCATTCATTTCTACCGCTGTTCTTCAAATATTACTTCTTTCGTTCATGCCCCCTCATTTAAAATCCATTTTAATTTAAAGATGCTCGGTGCCGTCCTAGTGGTACATTTACTCATCCTAGTTATACATCATGGAGCAGGGAAAAGAAAATTGTTTAATCTAGAGATACGGTTCAATGTGGTCACCACTGAACAGTGGAGTAATTACCAGATCAGCTCCGCTAAAAATGCACTCAGGGTGTTCTGTGACCTATCAGCTTCTAATCTGCATAGTGAAGTATAGCTTCATAACTATAAATTGCTGACTTAATTAAAACCAGGACCTTTCTGTCATTTAATTACAGGGAGAAAGGTTATTGCTTAAATGCAATTTTCCAAATGTGATTTCTTAACAGTTATTAACTGCTTCACCATCATTTATTGTTTCAGATTTTTCAATTTTAAAATAGTCCCTGTGACAGAAATAATGACTTCATGAAAAACTCAATCTAGATTGAGCTGAGTAGACCCATTTGTTTCTTGTAAGTGGAGCAGACAGAAAACTTGAAAATGTCACAGGAGGATCCTCTGATGGCTCTCGCACTTTGCAGGAGTAATTAAAAACCAAAAGGTTGTATTAAAGGTGGAAGGAAGAGGTTTGTGACAATTTCAGGGTTTGATCTCCCATTGCCAATATAAGGGAGTTGTGTTATCAACCCTGTAATGGGGAGAGGGAACGGGGGCTGGCCAATTTCATAACTATTAACTTATATCCATTCAAGACACAGAACAGGATGTATGGCCCTATATCAGTTTATAGATCTGAAGGAGAAAAAGTGAAGCTGACAACGAAAAAAGGGAGTTCTCTAGAAATTTCATGCCCTCCCAAAGCTTTCTGTGTCTCAGTAATTGGTGTTCAGCTGAAATGTTTAAGTTTGGGAGGGTGGTAGGATACAAATATTGTTCAAAATGACATTTTAGCAGCATTTCATTATTTAAACATGCCTGTTCATCCATGAAATATAGATGATCTTGACTTGCTTAGCACTTATACACTTGTGCTGTGGTATAACGGCAAGAGTAAAAAGAGAGAGGGAGAACTTTTGAAATTACAGATCAAATTCTATTTTGTGCTTGGCCCTCAGTGCTCTTCTTCTGTTGTTCCTTTAAAACGAGTTTTTAATTATTGATTAAAGGCATATCTTGTGGCTTGAACAACAATTAATCTTGCCAAGGGAAACAACAGCTTGTGTGATAAAGAAAACTGTGATGCAGCTGTACAGGGTTATACTATAGGAAGTGCTGAAATGCCACATTCTAGATGGATTTTTTAAAAATTACATTTTGATCCTACCTTTAGTCCAGGAAGGTTGAGGGCAGCACACATGGTTCTAGGTTTTGTGATTGGGGTAGAACATGATCTTTGATCCACCAGACCTTAATCTGCCTGTTTATGTATTCCAGTCTTTCCCAACTGAACTACAACTCCCATCATTGTCAGCTAGCTTGGCCATATGCAGTACCTTGCCCTGTGGAAGAAAAGCCACATGTGAAGGAGAGATAGGAAAAAGAGAGAAAGAACAGAGTGAGCCGTCCCCTCGAATAGAGATGTTGGAGAAAGAGGGAGAGATAAGAGGGAGAGAAGTAATAGAAAGGGAAGAATTGATGGTGGAAGAAAGAGAAGGAAAAGAATCAAAGGGGAAAGAGGAAAAGGTCAAAATCTGTTTGGTAGAGGAAGGAAAAGGGAAAAAGGAGGAGGAGTTAATTCTGCCAGTGTGGGAAGAGAATATAAAAGATCAAAAGGGGAGGAGAGTTTTCAGTATACGGAGAAAGGAGACAACGAGGGAGGAGGAAAGGGAGAGAGAAACTAAAGACGATGAGCTCAGATACGGGAAAACGCACGAGTTATTGGAGGACTTTCCTAACTTACAGGTGGGAGGATTATAGCCAGACCCGGAGTTAAAGAAGGAGAAAGGATCGGTAACGGAGACGCAAGAATGGACAGTTGTGGTCTTTCCCCGAGGACAAGGTCATTGGAGGAAGGTAATCAGACCGGATCCCACCTTCAATCAATTGATTTAAGTATGAAGAATATAATGCCATCGAACCTACCAACATGAATTTGACCAAACTCCGGGAGGCAGTGGAAGACAGGAGGGCCTGGCGTGCTCTGGTCCATGGGGTCATGAAGAGTCGGACACGACTGAACAACTAAACAACAACAACAGACAGGGAGCAGTTTGGACCAACCCCTCAATAAACTTTCCTAATTTACAGCCGGGATTTTCATCATCACATTATGGACAATTACCTGATCTTAGTTGTTTTGATCCTATAGAAGTTGTTGTGGAATCACCAAGTGTTAAAGCAAATAAACCTGTTGATCTTTCAAAAGAGGTTCAGTGGTTATTTCCCGCCAAAAAGGAGGAACTGCTCCAGACTTCTAACGAAACCAATCACACCACATTTCAGAGTTTTGTTTCTCTTTTTCTTTTTTCTTTTTGCTATTGCATTTATAGGCTTCCTTTTCCATTCAAAACCTTCCAGAGCAGCTTAAAAGGCAGAACGGGGGGGGGGGGGGGATTTAAAAACTATGTAAAAATACAAGTGAAGAGTAAAACAAACAAACAAACAAACAAAAAAACCCCACAGCAGACCAGCAGTAAAGAGCCAAAAAATAATAATAAAATCAGTCGTGATCAAGAGTCTTTATGGACTAACAGAATGGCTATATTATGGGGGTCGAATTATTCTCCAAATTCATCTCTTGTTTATTTATACATTGATTTATTCAGTTATTTTATTTATATTCCACCTTTCTCCCCGTAAGGGGACTCAGAGTGGTTCATAGTCTTTTCCACCATTTAGACTATTGAAAAGGCCCCATTTTATGATCTTATTTGGGTGCATTTCCAAGGACCACTGCTGGAGTTACACATGTTATCTTGACGCTTTCCTGTAGCACGTTGGTCCTGAGAAAATCTTCATACAGAAGTCTCTCACAGAGGGCAGCTACTAAGTGGTATATCAGTAGAAGAAAGGGGCACTCGTATTATTTATTCCTTCCAATGCTCCTTCTTTCCTAATAGGCAACTGTGATCAAAAGCAATATTTATTTCAAGTCTTTCTCTGTTGAATGAATCTGAAGTCCCAGGAAAAGGGAAAACAGAACTAGCCTGACAACCTGAATTTCTCCATTTACATCCATTCTAACAGCTAATTAGCACTGGGGAAAATTCTGTGTGAGCCTCACTCATTATCTGAAGGTATGTGTTTCTTCCTTTTGGTCTTTATGTCTGAAAAAGTTGCTCCTGCTTGTCTGGAAAGAACGTCAGCTGTGGATCTTTGTTCTGCAAACAAAACCTTCCTCTCTACTGACAAAGGCTGAGGGTCACAGTAGCAAACAGAACTTGAAAGAACCTCCCAGGGATGCTAAGACGGCACTTTTAGTATCTTAATGTCTGTTGTTTGATATTTATATTCATGCAATAAAATGTAATTTTCTGCAGTTAGTACAGTAAAAGAATGTTTAAAAGCAACACAAAATGACTTATGTGTGGTTTATTCAAGGGAATCCCTCCTTAACTAATTTTTTTTAAAAAATTAATTTTTTTTTGTAAAGTTACCTTCACCATGCTTTCAGCAGTACAGTCTTGGATTAAGGTCATTTTCTATCTGGAAGAGTTATCCTGCCATAAATGCTAATAGATGTACCACAGCTGTACTGTTACAACAACATTCATTCAAGTTATGTTTACCTCCGACCGTGTACTGGAAGTGGCCAAGAGGGGTTTCTCATGTGGCCTGCAAATTTCTTGTTTTGCATCTTATCAGTAATGAAAGGAAACACACTAGAGCCCAAGAAGTTGTTACATGGAATGCAGCTCTGGTGTACGGTCCTAGAAGCTGTCGCTTGGAATGGAAGCCTGGAATACAGCCAGGAAACTGTTGGATGGAACCAAGCTCTGGTTTGGAGACCAAGATGCTAGATAATTATTTTATTAATGTAGCTGCATTTCTTTAGTTAGCAATTGTGGTAGACGGGGAGTTGTTTCAATAAACCTGACATGTAGCCCTTGAGAACCAGCTGCCACATATGAACCATGTACGTCAGACCGTGCCTGTGCACAATGGAGAGAGAGTCATATAGAACCAGGATTTAAAGAAGCCAACTCAGAGAGCCACTTGATGATTTCCAATGAGATCAGAATCCATTTATTATTTGTCTTCTAAAAAACAGAGAACATGTTAACTAGGGAAATGGCAAAGCAGTGAGCCCTTGTAGTCCTTCGGAATCCTTCAGAAAAAGTAGCTCCAACATTTCTAGAAGCTAAAGCGACATTTTAAAACAGTTTCATGCCACACATTCTTGAAATAGTTACATCAATTACAAACAGAAAGCAAAGGCTTATTACATTTCAGTCTGATTCTGATAATCATGGTAGACTGTTTGATTCAGGTGAATCTGGTTGCCACAGAGTAGTTGAATTTCAGAGTAATTGAGAGGTGCTTAAATCCACTGAAGAAATCTAGATGGACTTCCACAATTTCTTTCAGGGCGAGGCCTTGGTTAGGGCAGAAAGTGCATCTGAGTATTTAAAGCCAACCAGGAAAAATATCTCCTAATGTTTAGTTGAAATCAAATCCCCAGTAATATAAGCCCATGACATCAAGCATTGCTGCCTATGACAGCAGAAACAAGATTTTACCCTCTTTTACATGACAGCTCTTCAAATATTTGAAAAGTTCTACAAAATGCCGCCCCCAGGTTCTTGTCAGGCTGAAACGTGCCCACTTCCTTCAACTTTACCTCACAGGAATTGTTTCCATATATCAGTCTATCTTCTTTGTCACCCACTGCGCCTCTTAGTATTTGTTTATATAAGTTTTAACAAAGAGTACTCAGAAGTGGACGCAGTTTCCTTCATAAAGCCTCGCTAGCTTACAATAAAGCTAGAAGTGTGTTTTTGAGGACCATTTAAAGAATATAAGGATGTGATGACTTTTTGTCTTTCATACTTAAATAACAATGAGAATGCCTGGCTGCATCAAGTAGTTCTTTGAACTTTTGAAATATTTATAAAAATCAGCAGGGCCAGCTGAAGACTTTGAGCTGCTTGAGACAAAGAACAAGATGGCACAATTTCACATAATATAAGAGCCCCTTGGTGCAGTGGTTAAACTGCAGTACTGCAGTCAAGTCTTTGCTCATGACCTGAGTTTGAGCCCAATGGATTCAGGCTTTGAATGACTTCTAGAGGCAGCTCAGAGTTGACACAGCCTTCCATCCTTCTGAAGTTGGTAAAATAAATACCCAGCTCACAAAGTGGTGTTTCCATAATTATGTTGTAAACTGCTCAGAGAGTACTTTAGCACTATAGGGTAGCATATAAGTCAAAAGGACAACAGCAGCAGCAGCAACAACAGTAACAACACACCAAAGCAGATAGTCTAGCAGTTGATTCTTCCTTCAACACTGGTGATGGGATGCTGTCCCCTACCTTGTCCAAGGGCAGCAGGCCAACTTAGGGACTGTAGGGCAAGCAACACAGGTCTATTATTCTCAGGACCCTGGCAGCACACTTTCTTCCCAGCTATCTGCTATTTTAGGCAGACATTTCATTCCACCAAATCATATAGCTGCCTTAAGAGGTCATTCAAAACAAAAATGCAAAGGTCACAAAAGTTAACCTTTTGGACCATATATACCATAATCCCCCATCTAACATGGGCATTCTCCAGACTTGGAGAAAAAGCTGAAAGGTGAAGTTTCAACCCTCCAACTTCCCTTTTCCCAACCCACAGCAACTTTCGGAATGTATATACTTATGGTAAGATTTCCTTTTCATCTCCATCTTATTAGATATATTAACATGTGGAGGAAATGTTCACACAACAAAATCTAATCAGCCTTTCCAGTATCACGGGGTAAAATATTGTGCACATTTGGTCTCATAATTTTCAGCACAAAAAAAATGGAGATCAACAAGGAAAATATATATAAGTATATAATGAGTTATATAATGAGTAAGAATTTCAAAAACTCAATCAGAAAGAAATGCTGCACAGAAAAACCCAGTTACCTAAAAACAAAGAGGCAAACATGATTCTTGCCTTCCACAGACCAATCCAATCTGAACAGACAGCTTCAGTTTGGTAATGCGATACAGGATTGCGTGTTTACAGATCGGCAGAGTGTGTTACGTTTCTGAGCTGCTCAGTGTGCATTATGTACAAAAATACATGCCTATCACACAAGCACCTCATGGGTTGCTGACCACATTGTAAGACATTCAGGTTAATAGCCTGAAAAATACAGCAAGCCTTGTTCTGGTTTGTTCATTTGATAAACTGTGACAAGTCAATTGTCATGCAAGATTATTGTGAAGTCTGTGATTCCAGTTATTTAGTATCTGCAAGAAGTGGTTCTGGAGAATTTGAGACGGTAACATTCTAATGGCAAGTCCCTGCCACCATTGTCTCTTCCTACAATTGTAATTCTATGTTCTGATAATAAAATTTCATTAGTGTCGGCACATTCTCTTCCTTGCCTTTGAAGTACTGTCTCATGCTGAAACAATTAGCAGTACTTTACGTCCTATCACTTGACTGTTTGACAAGCAGTGTGAGTGAACTAAATTGTGAGGAATTAAAATTTCTGACAATTCCCATTACTTCAAAATTGCTGATAAATTAAAGGATATTTACTTCTACAAATATTAAAGGTTGTTTAAAATTTAAACTGACTTTACTTTATCAGTAGGTTCTGCAATGTGCTAATTCAAAATGACTACATAGCCTTATTTGAATAAATTACCAAGTCATATCCCAAACACCAAGGACATTTCCTCCAGGCAGGTTTTTCCCCCTTCTTTTTAAAAATTTCTTTACTGTTTGTGTCGGTAGTAAAAGAAAACAGAAACACTAATGAATATTTCAAGAAGAAAGGTTAGTGAGTTGTTTTCTTCCCTTAACTGGGGGGAATAATAGTGAAGATGATTAGTCTGCTATTTAATAATATGTATGGTCTGTGGACTATTTATTTTGTCATGACATTAATTGGAAAGAAAACAAAATATATAGTTCACTGGGTAGCTGAGGCAGCATATGAGATAACTTGAGTTGTCTCCAGAAAGCAAGCACCAGGGGTACTTTCAAGACTAACAAATGTATTGTTGCATAATCTTTCAGGGTCTATAGAGAACTTAACTAGATGCATGAAATTTCAGGTATATATACTGTATTACATATTGTTGGACGTGGAATTTTAGATAGCAACATCACAGTGAAGTTAAGTGAGAAAATATTGATGGTGACAATTACAATGTTGTCACTGGCTATTCACAAAACTGTTACTCATAACACAAACATTGTAGCAGTAAATAAGTCAATTAACATATACAGCTTCATAAGAATCCACAATACAGTACTGACCAAATGTCTGGTCATTGACTGGAGTCGCCTAATGAATCTAATCTCTCCCCTGCCTTTTGAACTTTGCTTCATGGCAGCTACTTGAAGATCAGTGAGAAGTTGAAATATTCTCCTTCTAGTTTTTCTCTACTGCGACTTCCAGTGTCAGGTGTGAGTTTGTGTATGTGTGTGTAAAATGGCCAATTTGTCCAATGTTGAATACAGTAGGGTGTTGCTGACAGAAAAGAATATATATCTCGTTGGAAGATGAGTAAGTATATGAATCCTTGATGGTGTGAGTAAAATTATTGTTAAGCCCTATGATGGGGTAGCCAAAGTAGTTGTGGAAACAGAGTTTGCATCTGGCTTTGTTTTACAACAAATAAGACTTGGCCTTAGATGGAGTATGGAAGGGAACTCTTTAAGTTGACCTCATGACCTCCATGCCACGCAAATCCTCTTTTCAGTTGTTAACATTCCACTTTGGCTGGCAAAGGTTTGTTTTTAATTTTCATAAAAGAAAGCCTTCAAGAATGTTGTGCAGGAGAGCAAGAGGAGGAGCATAGATAAACCATAAGCTGGAGTTTTTCATGAAAACAGTTATTGCTAAAAAAGATATCAGCCTGGTAGAGGTGTTATGAGCATTTGAGCTCATATTATCTCCCCAATGCTGTTTAATATCTACATGAGGCTGCTGGGTGGGGTCATCAGGGGGTGTGTGGGGTGTCGTGCCATCAGTACGCTGACGACACCCAGCTCTACATCTCCTTTTCTCCAACCACAGTGGATGCCGTTCCATCCCTTCAGCGCTGCCTGGAGGCTGTACTGCAATGGATGCAGGAGAATGGACTGAGGCTGAACCCGGACAAGACGGAGGGTCTGAGGGTGGGTGGCCCCTCCATTGGTGGTTTGGGAAACTCCCTCTCTTTTGGGGGAGTGACTCTCACCGCGAAGAGTGAGGTTCGCAGCTTGGGGGTCCATCTGGATCCTATTTCCACCTGTGGCGGATTGCCCAGCTGCGTCCCTATCTTGATGTTGGGGCGCTCACCACTTTGGTCCATGCGCTTGTAATCTCGAGATTAGACTACTGCAATGCACTCTACATGGGGCTACCTTTGAGATTGATGTGGAAGCTTCAAATGGTGCAGAATGCGGCGGCCAGACTTCTCAGTGGGACGAGAAAATATCAGCATATTTTGCCCACTCTGGCTGCCTTGCATTGGCTGCCCGTTCGTTTCCACATTGATTTCAAAGTGTTAATGATGACATATAAAGCCCTAAATGGTTTAGGATCTCGATATCTAGCGGAATGCCTCCTCCCACCTAGATCTACCCGAATCACTTGTTCTAGCCAGGAAGGGCGGCTGTGGGGCCTAACGCCGAGGGAGGCCCGGAGAGAAAGAACAAGAAACCGGGCCTTCTCGGCAGTGGCCCCTCGCCTTTGGAACAGTCTGCCCTCAGAGATCTGTCTGGCTCCCTCACTGGGTGTTTTTAAGAGCCAACTTAAGACCTGGCTCTTTAGGCAGGCTTTCCCTCCTGTCATCACATTTTATTTTTCCCCATCTTGAATCATATTACTATTGTTGCTCTTTATTTTATTATACTGTTTTTATTCTATTTTTATTGTTAGCCGCCCAGAGTAGACTTGTGTCTAGATGGGCGGGGTACAAACAAACAAACAAACAAACAAACAAACAAACAAACAAACAATAGCAAAGAGAATCATAAAAGTAAAAGTTAAATCATGTCTTTGTGAGTGTTTGATTCAAACAGCCTTTTGGGAGGGCAAGTAGCAGGATGCTTGCATGATTCTCCATAATCGTAAAACACATCACATATACTGTTTTGTCAAAAACCATCCCTTCATTTAATGATAACATCAAAGCCACATACTTTTGTATGCATTTGTTTTCTATCTAGCTTCAGCTTCAGATTCATAGCTGTGGTAGTATGAGGAGTCAACCTGAGATGAGAAAAAATTCTGAACCCTGCATATCTTGTCTTAGACTCTTTCTGTTTGAGCTTTTCCAGAAAGTTGGAAATATGAAGGATCAAGCCATTGAACGTTAGCCAATTAAAAATCAAAATGTGGGAAATATTTCCCCTTTCTTTTTATCAGATATCAAATATACCTCTTACTTTTGTGAGGTCTCCAAGCTCAAGTTGTTCACGTAAAGTATAGGTATAAAATCAATAAAATGCTAATTTAGATGCTTTCAAAGTTATAAAGAATGAAATCTTTTAAAACAATGAAAAACATTCAACAATCAATATAAAATAAAGCAATGAAAATAATCAGGTGGACAGCTCAGTGAGTTGGCTGCAGAACCAAACATGGTGCATCTTGACTTCCCTGTGTCCAAGGCACCTGCATGTATTTGAACTTTCATCAACTGGAAAGGAATAGGAGACAGATAGCGCTGTAGGAGATGTGGTAGTATTCGATAGTCACAATTTTTTTGCTGGCTCCATCAACCACTATAGTTCAGACATTCTCTACAATCTCCACCTCTACCAAGTACCAGATCAGCTACCTGCTAAAATGCTCAGGTTGTCTCAAACAGCATCTGTAGCGCTCATCTGTGAAAATGTCATTTAAGATGTACTATCATGAAGTCCATGAAGTCCTAGTAATGCAGGTCAAAGAAAATCCCTGAATCATATGTATCTTTGGTGTGATCCAGCAAGGTTCCTCTTACGTTCTAACAAATGTTTGAAAGGAGCTAGGAAGGCTTACTGAACTGTAACAATAGGTGTGAAACATCCTCTCTGAGTTGGGCTTGGCTTCACCATGCATGCCGGGAGCAGAGGGAGCCTGCTCCTGGCTTCAACCCTGCACATATTTGGTGAGATCTAGTGCAGTGGTAGGGGGCACTAGAAAGCTCACACATGTGAAGGATTCTTCACATGCAAAGCAAAACACTTGGTGGATTTGAAGACCAACAAAAAGTTCCTGAAAGGGCATTGATTGTTTCTGTCCATTGGTTTTGTTTTGTTTCGTGTTGTTCTGATTCTAATTCCCTTGCTAACTACAGGGAGCATATACTTTCAAGAGCCCTCCCATTCTTGAGTTCAGTTCAGTATCCTGCTTTTCACTTAGGTGTCCTTGGCATGGTTACATAATAAAATAATTTCCCTGGCTGCAAATGCCACAGTGTCCTCTTTTGTTAACTATAGGGACAGAACCTCCTTTTGCAACCCTTTTGAGTGCCTTTGTGGTAGACAATGCATCTCATAAATATCAGTCTGTGTGCTGCTGCTGGAATATGTCTGTGTATTGAGGGAAAGAGAATGTCCCATGTAGAAAGAAACTATGATTTTCAAATCATAATTCTTAGAGACTATCTGTAGTGTTCATCTAGGCCACTGACAGAAAGACTGATGGGTCGAAAGACAGAGAGAGATGCATACACACACACACACAAATGTGCCTTATCTATGTACATAAGTAGCATTTACTAACACAGATTATGGGAGCAGAACAAACAGAATTATGGCTGATTTTTTTCCTCCCCATCAAGGTTGCTCACATGTGTTACATGTAAGCAGGATATTGAGCAGTATGATGCTGCCCTTAAATTAAAATAAAATGACTGTCCCTAGTAATGTACTTAATGGGACTCTTTTTGGTGCCATTTGACATCTCCCTCTCAATCTCTCTCCCATTTTCTTTGCATTTTAGTTCTCTAACATTTACTAGAGTACATCTGAGATTATAAAGCACTTGAAGACAAACCCAGGGATGAAAAAGTAGTCCCAAAGAGCAAATTATTGTTAGCGTCCTATTATTCCTTCCACTCAAGGCTCCTTTATACTAAAAGGAGTATTCTGAATGAGTAAGTGCAAGCAAGCGTTTACATTTCTCCCTTGTTGCTTAAAAGCTACAGCAACCATACACACACCAGCACCACCAGCACCACCACCATCATAATAACTGCTATGGCTTGCATTTATTTAGAGTTATCACACAAATTCTGAGTACTAAAAGGAGAGAAAGAATAGATAATGTGTACGCTGAATGGAAAAAACCTGTGAATTAGATCACGGGGAGCCAAGGAAGTAAATGTGCTGCGATTAAATGGGCACATACTGAGAGAGAGAGAGAGAGAGAGAGAGAGAGAGAGAGAGAGAGAGAGAGATTCAAATATAGAAACTTTTAAAAGTTTGAGCCCTTCTGATTAAATGCAGGCCTACATGAATAATGGAAGTGCTGTAAGAAATCGTGATGTAAAGCTTGATGAGAAGCTCTTAAAGCAGGAAGATTACCATGTTGTTGATGCCTTTTTGTTGCTTTATGGCAAGCAGGAAGAGCTGTTCGAATGCTGGCAAGGAGGACTTGCTCCAGACACCACTGTCAGAGCTGATTTATTCCCTTTAGGAGGTGTTCATGCACTACACATACCAATTCACAGTAAACATTTCCCTGGTGGAGATGCTGAAGAATGTGCCTAATGTTTTGTGCAACAATCACAAGGGTAGAAGGAGTGAAATACGGGGCATTTATCAGCATAGAACTGGATGTGGCTTTGGAGGTCACTGAGATCAGTGAGTCGCAGCTATTGACCTGCCAGATGTTTTAGACTTCAGTTCCCAGAAGCCTCAAGGTCTGATCAGGATCTTTAACTACAGAATGCTATTCTGTTCTGTTCTGTTCTGTTTCAATGGTGCATTTTTGCCAGAATTGGGACTCAAGATTGCTTACAAAACAGTTTAAAACAACAGAGAAATTAAAATCCAGTGAAATCACAAGCATCAATATTTTAATCAACTGATTTTAGAAGTCTTTTAATGTTACTTGCATTTCAATAATATACATGGAAATAATTCAAGTTTAAATTTAACTATATTATCAAAGTACAGTTAAAATTAAAGCACTTAAAGTCAATTGATTAAAAATACTAATACTGATTTGTCTTAAAACAGAAACTAGCATGTTTGCCAAGATCTTATAATTAAGAGTCTTAAATGTTGAAGGCCTGCTTAAATAAAAAATGTTTTTCCCTGGCATTGGGAGGACTACAAGGAAGGGGCAAACCTAGCTTCTCTTGGCAAGGAGTTCCAGAGCCTGGGAGCAGCCACAGAGAGAGCCTTCTTACAAGTCCACACCAAATGGGCCTCTGAGGGTGGTAGAACCATGAAAAAGGCTTCTCCAGTAGATCAAACCCCAAGCAGACTTGTATGTGAGCATACCATCCTTCAGATAGCCTGGGCCCATGTTAAATACACAGTTAAATACACAGGGGCCATAGACAGCATTTTCCATTTATCCTGAAAACAGACGGGTAGCCTGTGAAACTGCCTTGGTCAGCAGCTTGGCTGCATGTTTTGAAATGAAGCAGCCTGACAGATTGCCATCAAATGAAGAAGTGGATTTTGATCCCCCAATGACCAAATACTCTTTCAAGGCAAAAATGTTGAAACAGAGGCTGTTCTACTTTGGGCACATCATGAGAAGGCAGGATTCTCCGGAAAAAACAAAATTCTAGGAAAGATGGAAGGCAGCGGGAAAAGAAAGACCAAATATGGGATGGACTGATTCCCTAAAGGAACCACAGGCCTGAGTTTACAGGAGTTGAGCAGGCTGTTTGAAGACAGGACATTTTGGAGATCTCTCATTCAGAGGGTTGCTGTAAGTTGGAGGCGACTTGACGGCACATAACAACAACAATAAAATGAAGGTACTAAATTATTGGTTATATGAAGAATGTGGTTAGATTTTGAGGAAATATTGCATTTGACGCTGACCTTACATATGTGGATTTAATAAGATTTCTATTTGTGTTTTATGTGTTTTTCAAGTTGCCTTGAAAATAACAGGACAAAAAATAAATTGAGGGGGGGGGGACTCGGTAACTACATAAAATGTGATTGTTCAATGTTACTTAAGCTTAAAACCTTTAATTTCTTGAACTACAACTCCCAGAATTCTCAAGGGAGCACTGCAATTCTTGGAAATTTAATCTAAAACAATTCTGCAAGTTGCAGTTAAAAAAAGAAAGTCATGTTTTCAAGCTCTGAATATTATCTATTTGTTTTGGAAGGGCTAAAGCAAAGTATAAGATTAGGTTTTTTTTACACAGTGTCCAGCAGGTGGAGCTACAGCAGTTGAACTTCACATCAGGAGTGGAGAAAAAAAAAATACAGGCCAGCATCTTAATTATGGTCACAAATCTTTTAAAGTTCACAGTTTATGCTTAAATAAAAGTGGATTCGGCTGAAATGTGACACACAGTTAACTAAGTTGAAAATGAAGAGGTTCCTTCCAAGTAGACACACGCAAGACTGCTCTGCACCTTTATCTCATTGTTTAAGTTTCATACTGAGGCGTTTAGTATCTCTTTAGTAAGTTATATACAGATCTAAGAAAATGTTAGGAAAGGTATCTTTACAGGATCTATGAACTAAATCCACCCCTCCCACCCTCATGTGAGAAAGAAATGGAATAATACAGGACTTCAATTTGCTGCATTATGTTTCACAAATTGGGAAAATGACAGAATGACAAGGACATTTGAAACTGCGAAATCAGATACCACCTTTTGATATGCAGGATGGTGACCAACACATTTTGGGCTTTTCATTTCTGTGAGAAACTCAGTCTCCTGCTGCTGCCTCCTTTTCTTCCCATAATGGCCTCCAATCCACCCCAGCGGAGGCAGGTGGCTTCGATGTCAGTGGGACACAGAATTCACTCCAAATTTTTGATACGAGCTGCCCCAAATGCTGTGTTGTATGTTTGAACCAGGTTCATCACCTTGGATAGCTCCTTCAAAGTTTGAACTAAAACCCAAAGCAAATTCACTGCCCCACTGACACTGGAGCCAACTACCCTCAACCTGTGTTTCTTCTGTTCATTCTCCTTGCCTACCTCTCCATGTTTATCACCATTTACCTGTTTTGCTATGGCACTGTGCTACCACTGCTCTGAGCAGCCCCTGCTCTTCACTTCATTTCTCCAGCCAATGTCCTTACCACTACTCCATACCAGGTATGATTTGCAAGGATCTTCATAGGAGGAGGTGGTTGTGCTGCTGCCTCTTTCCTTAGGCTCCTGTCCCTTCTTCTCATAGTTTTAAAATGAGTTGCTTCTTTGCACCAGTGTTAAGAATGCTGAGTAAGGTAAGAGGAATTGCTCAAGAAATAAACTGTGACTTTTAGGATCTGGGAATGATAACAACACAAAATGCATCAACAAAAAATTAGGATTATGAAATAAAATCCCATCACAATTTAAAAGATCAGTCTGTCCATACAGAGACTAAGCAAGGTTGCAAGAACTGATTCCTGAAAAGTAGAAAATTGAAGGCAGTATAGTTCTTAAGGATGTGTTCGGCAAAACATTTTGTGCTTGTTTTGCTTCCAGTTCTTGGGAGTGGGTGGTGCCTCTTTCATTTTCTTCTGTGTGTGCGCACACTGGTACTTTTGTTTTACAAAAGAGGGAAAGCCTCTTTGAAGTTCTTTTATTTCAGGTTTCTCTTTCATGTCTGCTGGTAAAGAGAAGACAAACGAAGACATCAAGTGGTAGGAAGGAGAGAAATCAATCCACATTTTAGTTTTGTCCTAAAGAACCCTTAGAGAATATTCCAGAAAAGCAGAGGCAAAGCAAAAGAGTCTACTTCAAAAGAAGACAAGAATGCTTGAGAAAGAAAAATCGTAAAAAAACCCTCAATTAACCAAATAATGCTGTTTAAGAAGAGAAAGAGATTTCTTAGGAGTTAAAAAAGGTTAGGATCATGCAAGGAAAAACGGAAAGAAGGTACAAATAACAGTAGGAGACTAGGCTGCCTTTCTTCAGAACTTGTCAAAGTTACTTTTTTAGACTACATTTCCCAGAATTCCCCATCCAGCACAGTATTGGCCATGCTGCCTGGTGAATTTTGCAAGCAATTTTTTAAAACAACAACAACCCAAAACTGTATTTTCATTTACTGTTACGAGATCTTTGAACATATAGATCGGCGCCATTGGAGCACTGAAATTCCATGAATTGATAAAGCTTTGTTTCTAGTGATTACTCTGCTTTACTTTAAGGATTAACAAACGAAAAACCTGATCTTATGGGGCACTGCATTTTTCCAGCACAACATTTTCTGAAAATATTTCCCATACTGTTAGTTCTTCAGTCTCGATCTATTCCCTTCCTCTCTCCTCCCGCCTTTTTTGTTTCTTTTTTAATGCCATCCTGGCCCATTGGTGGATTTTTCTGTCGCACTTTGTTCTGATGTCTGTCAGGGCAGTCTCCAGTGTCACGTACAATTTGGCTCACTGCTTTTGATGATAAATCTCTTATGATCTAATATTCTTTCATGCATTTCCTCATTTTTTGGACATTGAAACAGTGAATGTCTCTCTCTTTCAATCTCTTCTCTGTCATACTGGTTCACGTAGACTTTCCTTCCTGCATTTTTTTTCCTCTGACCTCTGCCACGAATTTATGATTGTCGGCATTACATGTAGTACAATCCTGTTTTAATTTTGCACGTCTCATGGAGCTAAAGCTGCATGTATGTCAACATATGGTCTAGAACAGTAGCAATGATCTCAGGGATTGAGGCCAGTAGACGGATGAGCTCATCTTGCAGCAGTAGTTGACCACTGAATGGCTCAGTTCTGCCAGATGTTCAAATGTATTAGTGTTTTTTGTCCAGGATAGAAATTAGAAAACAAAACGATGACAAGCACGCTGACACAGGACTCCCCTCTACTTTTTGGTTCTCAAAGCTATCAATGATACAGCAAAGGCTGGTGGGGTTTAGATCATTCTCGGTATCAAGGCCGTTCACTTCTTTGCAAGTTCTGACCTGGAACCAAGATGGAGGAACCAAAACAGCAGCCCATCAGCATCACTGGAATCACTGCTTGGTTGCACTGGGCTGGAAAAAGGTTGGCATGAAATGCTCTTAAACCACGTATGCCCTTTGGGACACATAATAATGTAACAAGGGATAGAAATGTACTTCATTCACATTTCGTTATTGTCATTATGTCTGTCAAGTTACTTCTGAATTACAGTAACTCTATGAATTGAATGTAGAGGAACCTAAGGCGGCTCACAAATGATTTAAAAAATTCAACTATTGGAAGGATTATAAATGTAATAAATTGCACTATTTAAAAATAAACATATTAAATTTTTTAAAGAAAATCCCTTTGAATAATCATTTTAAAAGGTTTTAAAAAGACAGCTCCACTCGTACATTCCCTTCTTGAGCAGCAGTGTACATATTAAAAGACTGCCTGTAAAGAAATATCTTTGCCTGCAGGTCGAAGAATAGGAGGGAGGGACCCAAACTGATTTCCCATGAGAGGCAGTTCCACAGCTTGGGAGCATCCGCTGAAAAGGTATTCTACCATGTCTGCACTAAGCATGCTTGTGAGGGCAGTGGATAGAGACAAAAATTTCCCCAAAGAACCAGGAAGGCTGATATGGGGTCCCTCAGGGTCCCAAAGATCCTGTCATTAACAGTCCTGCTCAGCTCTGGAAAACTAAAGGCTATTGGTTCTTTTATTGAATCAATTTACCTCATGTTAGGTCCTCATCTTTTCCTACTGCCTTCTAGTTTTCCTAGTGTTATTGTCTTTCCCAGTGAACATTGCCTCCTCATGACATGTCTGAAGCACAATGGCCTCATTTTAGTAATTTTAACTTTTTAGTAAGAAACCAGCTGGATCTGATCTACAACCCATTTGTCTATCTAGCTTCACAGTATCTGTACAGGTTCCTTATATTCACACATAACAGGGTGAATCTACTTGATTCATTCTTTCTGAGACAACATACCAATTTAAACACAGCTCTTCTTTGGCATTTGCACTTCTAGGTGCATTACAAAACAACACACAACATTCATATTTTAGGAGAAATGTGCCCAAAGTTGTGTAAGAACTTTCATGCTGGCTTTAAAAAAAATTAAAACCTCATGCAGAAACAGGATGAAGTAAAATTCTAAGACTAGGAAAACCAAGAAATAAAGATTTACAGGGTGGTAGCCATGTTCACCTGTTGCAGCAAAAACAGCAGGGTCTTGTGGCACTTTATGCATCTGAGAGGTCTGAGACTCTGAAAGATGTGGTAATAAAACTTTTTCAGACAAATGAAGAAGGGGATGAGAAAGTATTCAGCTGGTTCCTAAAATTGAACAAAAGTAGAAATAATAGAAAATTGGGGAAATATTCTGTAAAAGAAGTTATACAGTTTTTGGTGTTTATTTTTTAAAAGCAGTTCATAATGAGACAACATTATGACTAAGTGCTTAATAATAACAAATAAAATTATCTGTAGCAAAAATTTCTTCTCAAATATAGCAAGCAAATATTCTTATGTACCTATTCTTAAATATATGCAGAGGCCCTGTCCTTTTAGGGTTTATACATCATTAATAGAGACAGCGCATGCAACTCTACCTTTCCTCCCCATGCATTCAAAACATCTCTGAAAAGGACCGTTATCTACCTTTAGAATATTCAGAAAAGTACAACCTCTTATAAGAACACACACAGGCTATTTTTGTCCGGCCACCTTTCATACAGCAAAAATAAATAAGTTTGTTCTACAGAGTTTCAAGAAAAAGAAAAAGTCACCTGGTCTCCCCCCAAAATTTCCTCCTCCCAATCTCTCTTGAGCTGGGCCCCAAGCCACATTGTTAGTCCACTTTTTATTTACTGGTTGTACTTACAGGCTATGCAATACCTTTGACTTCAAAAGCTCTTTCCAGTGTAGTCGCTATCATTATGGCTCTGTCAATGGATAGTGCAGTTATACAGAGGCTGAGTTAGAACAATATAATGAAAGCCATCCCCTATACTTATGGCTCTGCTGGGTCTTGAACCCAAATCTGTCGGTGCAAACAGACACGAAGGCTGACCTGGGCAGATGGATTGATTGGATGTTTGCCATGGCAGTCAAATTGCTGTTGTTCACACAGAATGTTAACTTATCCCAGCAATTTTGGAGGTCACACTGGACCTCAAATTGCTGTCATTCTCACTGGGACAACAGGGCTCCCACTCTTCTCTATCATTAATATTTCGTTTTCCCCATCTTTAAAAAAAATGACGTGGCATAGTGCTGAAGTGATATAATAACTTACGGAACTGCAGTACTCAGTGTTGTGTACACAAACCAGCAGCAGTACTTTGGTAGTTTCTTGGAGATTCAAGAAGTTGAACCAGGCACCCTTTGTATGCAAGGTATGTGCAATACCACCGAACTATATGGCTTTTCTCTCTCTATGCATTGTCCTACTGCAGGGTTTAGTCCTGAAGCCACTCAACACCTACTATAATTATGTATATCTTAAACGTTTAAGTAATTGAAAACTTCCACTTAAATAGAAAAGGCAGATCTGGAAAAATGAGCATTCTTCTTGTCATGCACACACCAAAGAAAGCTGAGCAGTACTACCAGAAAACAGGAAAGCTTGTATGGGGAAAATCAGCTGCTTGGAATCTTAAAGTGCCCTTTTCTTCTACTTATACATTAGTCAGAAAAGTCTTCAGAAATTTTTCTCTCATGTCCTTTCACAGTTGCATTCTCTGGAAGTATCACTATTAACTCATGAAGCATGGCCTTGTAATAATCGGCATCAAGAACAAGCAGAAAGCTGCAGGACTAGCATTCAGATCAGGTATTTGAAGCCTTGGATCTGTTGGGGATTTTTTAAAAAGTCAAGTTATTTGTGCATGATACATCACACACAAGTTGGCCTTACACAAGCCCTACAACAGATACTATTAACCAGTGTCTCTTATAAGAGCAAGGGTGGGCAACTGTGACCCTCTGAATACTGTTAGACTACATAATTCTTCATCATTGGCTATACAGGCAAGGGCTGCTGGGATGTACAGTCCACCAACACGGGAGACCCACAACTGCCCATTCCTCTCATAAAGGAATTCAGTGAAAACCCTGATAGACACTTCAGTGACCATTTCACCTCCCTGACGAAGCAAGCTCTGCCTCAGGAAAAACTGGTCTCATTTGCTCTAAGATTCCAAATGCTATTAACTATTTGTATACTTTCCCTGCCCTCCACAGTGGACAAACAGTACCTTTGGAATGATTTAGGATTTTTTTACGATGGGGCAAAAATTATACCCTAATAGGTCATTATTGGTTGTGTTTTGGTACAAAAGGAAGCAAAGCTTGTTGGATTTCACATTCACACTACATTGGAAAAGCTCTTGTCTCCCCTGAGAATGAACAAAAATCCAGGCTTGCATCAAAAGCAGGGGAGAAATGTTACTGGAAGAAAAACGGAGGAGAAAAAGCGGGTGTGTGTGTGTGTGAGGACTGCTTCTTCCAATCTCCCTCTTTTTTTAGTGGATAAGGAAATGGTATACTGCCCCCCCTTCAGAGACAGCACTAGAATCCTTCAGTTACAAATCAAAATTCTCTGAAAAATATGAAAGAAACCCACCTCCCCAACTACATCTTGTCTTCCAAAGTGATGTTTTTTGGAGAAAGGGGGGGGGAGAGGTTACTAGAAAGAAATTGAAAGCTTCCCTCCAAAGGCTGTGACAGGGAAGTGTTACACTCACCACCACCCCACACACCTCCGCAACAACTTGAATTAAAAGTAAACGTATGGCTCAAGAGCAGATTTTAAAAATCACGGATTTCATCACTGATTGAACTGAGAAGAGCCTTGCATCATGTGGATGGGAGGGGGAAAAAACATCAGTGACAAAACAAGTACAACGTGAGTGGGAAATGCTCCATTCTAGATAAACCCTTCAGTTCTGCCAAACAGCTGCAGGGAAATTAAACATTCTGTTTTCCTAGTGCCACAGCTCTGGAAAAAATTAGGCGTCTTTTCTCCTACAGCTGCTCTTACTTTTAAACAAGTGCAAAAAGATCCTTGTCTCTACCCCCAGTTAGCCATCACAATTCCAATCTAGTGCTTATGGGATTGGAATTGTTATGGGTTTTGTATGGATTTTTAATTGAAGCAAAAGGGGAAAGGGAGCCTGAAAGAGGGCTGATGCTGTATCGTATCTAATTTCATCTTTAGAACCCAAGCCTTTTCTGTGCCTTACCATCACCATTGACTTTTAGGGAAGGAAGTGTGGATCTAGAGCCACTGAAGCAGATATTTACTGTGCCCACCCCTCAGGGATGGCAGAGCCAAAACACCTCTCCCATAAGGAAAAAACTGATGAGCAAAATCTTTATATCTGTCTTAAAGAATCCTGTAGAGATATCAGGAAGCAAATGCATCTGCAAAGCTGGAACTGTTTCCATCTAGCTTTGTTTAAATTTGCAAGGCTATTTAATGTTCACCACGCTCTTGATCCTTACAGTGTAAGCAATTTTCTTTCAGTAGGCTCCCTCCCCCTTCATTTTTAACAAGGAAAACTGCCCCTCCAAATAGAAAGCCTGCTTGTTATTTTGAGGCAGTGAGGCAAAACATGCAACATGAAGACTACATTTGGCTTGCCGAGCAGATGTCTACAGATCACTTGATGTTAATTTCAACATAAAAGCTATTATATTCTTGGCCTTGCCCTATTAGTTGTTAAATAATTATTTATGGTTGGCGCATGGAGCCTTAGAACCTTAAAGAAGAGCCATCAACACTACTGAGCTAACCATGTTTGACACAAACAGTTTTCTGTCATGAAGGACCTTCAGTGTAATGCTTATTTCATATATAATTCCATTTTGCAAACTAAAAAGCACTTCCCCCTCTTCTTCAGAAAACCAGTCTTTAATGTGACCACTAACACTACCTCACTGGCAAGGAATTAAATGGTCCAGTTCATTGACATTTGCAATAATGTTCTCTAGGTATTAGGATATTCAGCTTATCATACTAATTTTCTTCCCACTTCACAACACTGTTGTTTGCTACTATATCATAGATTTAGACTTTGTCTTCTTGTTTTACTTTTCTGTAGTTTAATCAAGATCTGTGTTGCAGTCTCAGTGGCTGATAAAACCACAATAATAAGTGGAAGCTGAGGGTGGTTAGTTTACACATCCAAACACCATTGGACATGTAGGGAGATACATGAACATCCACTTGAAATATTATGACTCCTGTCGCTTAAGCAAATTAAATGACAGTCAAAAACAAAACTTATCAAACTTGAAACTGTGTGCTAACCAGGATTAAATGTGTAAGTCACTGTAGAAATATTATCTGGCCTTTCATATGCTGCTGTCGGAAGCCATTTTGATGATTTACTTCAACTATGAGCATTTCCCTTTTTTTATCTAATTAAACTTTTGCATCTGTAACAGTCAAGCTAGAATTTTAGGAAGCTGAAGGACAAAGATTCTGAATATAGTATTAGATACAACTCAGTTGAGATGCCTACTTCAATTGAATTTATTTCTTGAAAGAAGCAATGTCTCTCCATTAAAATAGACATGCATGTTGTGTTTTTGTGAGCCCCCTGCCCTGTTTATTATTTGTTTGCACTGTCCGTTCAGATAAAATGTAATGATCCAAACTGGAAGAACAAATTTATTCAAGTGCAGAATTTACACTTTAGCGTACTCTCAGCTTCCTGTCCTAAAGTGCCATACATACAGAGTTGCTACTCTGGAAGGAATTATTATTCCAAAGCAAATAAGCAAGGCTTAGGTAGAATAACAACTGAGACCAAAATTAAAAATTAAAAAAAGCGCCCAAAAAAACTAGATAGATCACTACTTCCAGTTTGGACATAACACTAGTAAAGCTGACAGAAACTGACTTGCCCAATCAATGGTTATGTTATGATTGGAGCCCAGGTCAACAGCACATCAAATTTAAAGCAAAACCTCAAATCTTCCTATATTTTTCCAGCTTTCTAGTTTCACTAGTGCTACAGAGAATGAGTGTAGCCAAGGTCTCTGTGGGTCCCAAAGACAATTGTGTCCTGTATTTTCAACAATTGCCTCCCATTTCCTCATCTGAAAGCTTTCTTACTACTTGGGTGTTGTGAATTTCACCCTCGAATTGAGTGTCTGAGTAGCTTAGAAGGCCTGGAGAGAGTTTAATGTCTGCTTTCATGAGGAAAAGGCTGTGACCAAGGAACAGATTTTGTCATATGATTGGTTTTACAATTATTATTAATGACAGAACCGTTTCTCTCCGCAGGTGTCTGCTGTCTGTGATAAATGCAATGTTTCCTTGAACATTATGGCATAAAATAAACTAGCAGAGGAAAGCAACCACCCAGGCAGAAACTCCAAGAAGGAGAGAAAGTAGCAAAACTCATTTACATCCATCTTTATTTATCAAACTTAGCAGATTTTTGACATGCTTCAGCAGAAGGTAATTTGAAAGATCCCTGGTAAAGTATGCCTCTTTTGCTAAATGTTGCATGCAATTAAAGTTTCAGAGAGATAGTGATGGGCATTGGGATGGGCAGACTCCTCCCTGTTCTTGTCAGTGCAGACTGGGAGAAACCTACGTAGAGAAGCAGCTTCACAGACCTGTAAGTACAGACAAAAAACATCTCTGTTCCATTTCAATCACTTAACACGAAGCTCTGTTAACAGTAGTCCTGTATACACCATTGGATCCTTATTATTCCAGAGTTTCAGCTTTAGTCAGGAGGCTGGCGATCAACATTTGCCTACATTTCATTCATTTTGTGACATCCCTTCTCCTACAGATCTTAGAACCAAATTCTATTAATTTGTAATTTTTTAAAAAATGTATATAAACATGCACACACACACAACACCTGGCAGAAATACATAGTATTCTCACATGTTAGTCACAATCTAAAAACAAACAAACATAATAACTGTTTGTAAAATTACTATAAAGTATCAATTCACAATACAAATAAACAAGCAAATATGTCTCTCTGTGTGTGTGTGTTTCCTCCAAGAAAGCATTCTACATGGTTAGCACCCCATCTCCATCCCATATTCTCCCTATAAGAACTTTATGAGGTTGGCTAGACTGGAACTCACTGGGATTGGACCACTGCCAAAGTGCCAATCCCATACCTTCCTATTGTTTTTTTGTGTCTGTTCTGCTATGTGCTATTCACATGGGGTGGGACAGGAGGGTGGGTGAGGACAGGATAATTCCTCCTTCTTTTTCCTCAGTAGATTTGCAGGCTCCCTTGAAAGGCTTTGTTGTTTTCTCCTTATCTTTAACTCATTGTTTTTGTTATGTGCTGTCAAGTTGCCTCCAGCCCATGGCAACTCTATGAATGAGTGAGCTCCAGGATGTCCTGTCATAAACAGCCCTGCTGAGCTCTTTTAAACTCAAGAAACATGGGTTTCTTTATTGTAAATCCATCTCATGTTTGACCTTCCTCTGTCCCAGCTGTCTTCAACTTTCCTTAGCATTGTTGCCTTTTCTAATAAATCTTGCTTTCTCATGTGACCAGGAGCGGATCTACTATCAAACTAATGAAGCTTAAGCTTCAGGGCCCCTGTGACGTTTACCCCGTGGCCCCTGTTTGTTTCACCAAACACAGAGCTCACAAAGGTATCTCAACACGCCCTTTAACACGCTGCCACCAGTTGATCTCTTTATCAACTTATATTTCCTATGAAAGACTAAGGTCCATTCAGTACTGAACTTTTAAACAGAAACAGGTTTATTGATTACAAGTTGTTTCAGGAATAATTCTTAAGCACATTCTTAAAGTTACACAAAGGGTCTGTATTTTACTTTAACCTCTTCTATCTTAATTAATACAGGTCACACTCTGACTAATCACTCCTTAAACACTCTCTCTGCCTCAAACCCCCAAATTCCTTCCCCTCCAAAACTCTGTCTCCGACTGAACTCCCTAGACTCTGACTCACCCCTCCCTTCTAGTTTCTTTGGCTCCGCCTCCCAACAGCTCTCATTGGTACATGCCAATAATCTTCTACCTGAGCCAAAGCAGGGTGATCGCTACAGCCCCTAATCCTGGAGGAGCCCAGAAGTGACTTTAGTCCTTTTTTAAAAAAAATTGTGGTTATCTGTCGTGGAACAATCCCTTTGAAGAAGATAACAGTGGTTATCCAGACCTCCTTGCTGGTTATGGGGTCCCCATAACAGTTCAAGCTTCAGGACTCCAAAAATGTAGGTCCACCACTGGGTATCACCAAAGTATGACAACCTGTTTCATCCTTTTTGCTTCTTATACTAATTTTGGAAGAAAGAAAACCAAATGTTTTCTCATTAAAGGGAGCTATGGGACAAAACCAATTTCCTTACAGCCTGCAAATGAGCTGAATGCAATGTAACATGAGGTCTGAGTGAAAAACGGTCTGCAAGGCAAAGCCAACCCAGCATAAATGTCTCCTCTCTGAGAGACAGACGCAGTGGCGGCAGCTCTGAACGAAAAGTTACATCCAAAACTGGCCATCTTTTCTCTGCAACATTAGTAACTAATTGCTGCAATTAGGAAGCAAATTTTAAGGGAAATAATGAGGTAAGTAGAATTTCCCATCTCTGGTCAGGGTAGGAATTAGACCACTTCTATCTCTTGCAAGTACATGAAAGAATTTGCTAGAAAGTAGCACTGTGGGTGTGGACATTAGGTGATCTGTTGTTGCATTTGAATTTGCTCTGAGTGCATTTGCTTCTGCACACCTATAAATGCCCATTTTATATGGACTATTTTTGACAAATAAGCAGGTTGTTACAAACATTTGTAAATTCCCTGGTCTTCCCTATTTCCTTTGTGGAAAGAGAATGTAAAGGTAACTATGGATAAAGTCTAAAACAATACTCAGTGTTAGTCTCTATGTGGGATAGAAAATGTTTTATGGAACGTATCAGTAAGAAGCAAAACAAATATATGAGGCTACAGAAAGATGGAAGGTAGGGAATAAATATTGTTAGAAGTAGAAGAGGGAAAGTTGTGAAAAGCAAGCAATACCCCCGGTTCTGCACTGTTTTCCACCCCATAAATCCTCAATGTTCACCAGCCTTTCATATACTGCCTGCTTAAGCCTGCTGCTACCCAAATCACAGCCAGTTTTGCAACCTAATATTTGAAATTCTTTTACACAATTCTTGCATACACATAAAACTCATATGAATCACTGATAAAGCAGTGGATTAAGAAAATTGTTTTTTTACACTGAATATGGGTGAACAATTTTTACAAGCCAACTGCTATGGGGATCTCATTGTGAATACTATATGTAGACTCGATCATGGAAATAAATGAAGAAGCATCAAGCTATTGAGGCAGATTGAACACCAGAGCCCATTATTCTATTGAAGCATTATTTTTCTTCATTAGACAAAAGCATAATTAAAATGGAATTTCTGTACAGTCTCTGTATACTTGTTGTTGTTATTATGTGCTGTCAAATCAGAACTGACTTAAAATGACCCTAATAGGTTTTAAAGGTAAGTGAGGTTCTTAACTGGTAGTTTTACCAGTTCCATTCCCCCTCCCCCCAGTGAGTTTCTATGGCAGAGCCAGGGAATTGAACCCAAGTCTCCTGAGTCTTAGTCCATTACTCTTTCAACACTGGGTACCCCCCCCCCCCCCCGTATAGCACTTTATTATCCATCAAAACTACCACTCTCTTAGCCAGCACTGTTATCCCCATGGGCAGATCTACCTGTAAAGTTTACCCACACCAGGATTCTGTTCTGCAAAAGTTGCAAATAATATGAATTTAAATTTTCATCCTTGTAGGAATGACCTCTTTGTCTCTTTCTAAGGAGTTCAAGTGGGGAATTAGCAGTAATATCCTATTCTCTGCCCTGTTCCATTTTCTATTCTCCTGAGGGGGAAAGTTGTACCTGAACAAATTCATTCAACTCTCATTTTTATAGCTAAATAACATGATGTTGAGATAGTGGATTTGAAAAGCATTCAACATTTGGAAAACAAATATTCACTTCTCTAGATATTGGATCTTTGGACAATAGTTGCTTTCTGGTATTGCTGTGCCAGAGCTTTTGCCACTGTTCCATAACTCTACCATTCTGAGCAATCTTATGCTTATGAAGGTTTATGCCTACACAGATTGCAACAAACTGGAAGCCTGTTACAGCAGAGGTTAAGAAGGTACGGCCCCCAGGCTACAGTACTGGACTACAGTATTGTTCAGCAATAGCCAGCATAGCCAATGTTCAGAGACAAAGGCTGTTCTAGTTCAGCTACATCTGGGCAGCCACATATTCCTCAAGCTGTGTCAGATTCTGGACTGGGATATAATTCAACATTTAGCATTGGCACAGAATTTGTAGCCCTATTAGGGTAACTATAAGCAGTCCAAACAATATATTCCATCTGGTATTTCTCCACCATATATTGTGTTTTCATATAAAAGAGGTTGGGAACCATTGCCTAGGTGTTTAAACACTGGGGTGCAAACTGGCAGTGGTAGATGGTGATTAAGAAAACTTGCTGGTTTGGCTGTTGTCAGTTTGTAGGCTGTATAAGAATGTGAAAAGCGAGGGTTCCAATTAGTGGCAAAGATGTGACCATTTTATCCCCTGCACTGCCTACCAGTGACAGCTCACGGTTGAAGCAGTGGGCAGTGGGTGAGGTGCCTCCATCCCTGTGCCACCCCTGCTGCCTACTGTCTTTGAATCTTAGCCACCAGGAACAGTAATCTTTAAATTTAAACAGCAAAAATAAATATTGTCCATGGAGTGGGGTTGGCACGGATGGTGGCTTTTGCTGTCTTGCATGTTGAATGAGCATTCCAGGGGTCTCCTCTCCTTCTCATTTACACTTTTTCATGGGAGAGGGTATAGGGATTTTAATCCACAAATTAAACATTGTCTTGTAAGTAGCACTACCTGATCAAGGCTATGATCCTGAATGCATGCCTGAATGCATGCTTGGAAGTAGTGAGCTGCATTTAACTGGGCAGGATGTCTCACTATCTTTGTAGAAGATGCATTGCACAGTAAACCTCGCAAGCCGTTAATGAATTACGAACACTGGGTGAAGATTATAGCAGTTTTTATTGTTTGAAACATTATATTATTTGGATATAATTTAAACGATGCAAATGTTCCAAGATTTAACATGGGTCCCAAGCTGGAATTAAGATTGCCGGAATAAATACCAACAACCTCCGATATGCAGATGATACCACTCTGATGGCAGAAAGTGAGGAGGAATTAAAGAACCTCTTAATGAGGGTGAAAGAGGAGAGTGCAAAAAACGGTCTGAAGCTCAACATCAAAAAAACTAAGATCATGGCCACTGGTCCCATCACCTCCTGGCAAATAGAAGGGGAAGATATGGAGGCAGTGACAGATTTTACTTTCTCGGGCTCCATGATCACTGCAGATGGGGACAGCAGCCACAAAATTAAAAGACGCCTGCTTCTTGGGAGGAAAGCGATGACAAACCTAGACAGCATCTTAAAAAACAGAGACATCACCTTGCCAACAAAAGTCCGCATAGTTAAAGCTATGGTTTTTCCTGTAGTGATGTATGGAAGTGAGAGCTGGACCATAAAGAAGGCTGACCGCCAAAGAATTGATGCTTTTGAATTGTGGTGCTGGAGGAGACTCTTGAGAGTCCCCTGGACTGCAAGGAGATCAAACCTATCCATTGTGAAGGAAATCAACCCTGAGTGCTCACTGGAAGGACAGATCCTGAAGCTGAGGCTCCAATACTTTGGCCATCTCATGAGAAGAGAAGACTCCCTGGAAAAGACCCTGATGTTGGGAAAGGGTGAAGGCAAGAGGAGAAGGGGACGACAGAGGACGAGATGTTTGGACAGTGTCACTGAAGCTACCAACATGAATTTGACCCAACTCCGGGAGGCAGTGGAAGACAGGAGGGCCTGGCGTGCTCTGGTCCATGGGGTCACGAAGAGTCGGACACGACTAAACAACTAAACAACAACAACAACAACAAGAGATACAAGATACACGAAACTTGTAGACAGACGTTTGGGGGATGGCAGCCATCCTGGACCTCTTCATATCAGGCAAAATCCGAAGAAACAACAAAAGACAAAAACATGTGGCACCTTAAAGACTAACAATTACATTTTAATGTAAGCTTTTGTGGACACGTCCCCTTGGAGAGTAGCTCAGTCGTTCTCAGTAGCAATATTTACTGTGCAGTAAATACCGTTATCCATAATAAGGTTTGTCTTATCGCTCCATCTTTTGCCTGTTTACTCAGGAAACTTAAGAGTAAACTCACTGGGACGAACTCCAAAGCAAACATGCATAGGATCGACAAGAGCTAGCGCCCAGGAGTGTCACTTCGGGTCAAGAGGCAACAGAGCCACACCACGCTGGCGCTGGGAATTTTCCTCGGGACTTTTTCAACGCTCCAGCCCATCTTCTCCGACTGCTTTTTTCGGCCCCATCTCCAAAGAAACCCGAACCACCTTGCAAACGTGGCGCTCCGGCGGCTCCCTCTCTCCTCCTCCCACAAACTAGACTTACTGCTCTCGCCCAATCGCGAGAGCCGTATCATCGGAAGGGCAGGGAGAGCGCGTCGTTTACAACCGCACTCCTGAGTGGCTGGGAAGGGGGGGATCCCAGCACCCAGCCCAAATTAGGTCATTCATGTGCATACCGAAAGCGAGACTTTCATGGCCGGCCGTGTGCAAGGGGGCGATCGGGGGAGAAGGGCGACCCACGTTGACTGTTTTACGTGCCTGCGGTGAGTGGGACCGAGTCCTGCAAGTGGTGCGGAGAACACCCTCAGCCACGTGCATGCCTTTTGCTGGCAGGTAGAGCAAACCAGCGTGAGTTGACTTGCTCCTCCTTGTGCTGCCCATTAGCACGTTCCTCTTCTTGATTTTCTTCTGCAACGTTGCTCGGCTCTCCTTCTCCCCCTCCCCTCCTCCGCCCTGCCCCCCCCCCCCGACAGTAGATCTCACTGGGCTGCCCAGAGGAAACGATGGACTCGAAAGAAACTTCCCGCTCCCTCTCGCTGTGGCTGATGCTGTTGCTTTGCATCAGGGGGTCCTTCGGAGTCCCCACGTTCAGGAAAGAGAGGGGCGTTCATCCCGACCCTGAACTCACTGACCGCCAGCACGAAGATAACCAGAGCTTCCAGTATGACCACGAGGCCTTCCTGGGCAAAGAAGAGGCTAAAACTTTCGATCAGCTCACCCCTGAGGAAAGCAAGGAAAAGCTGGGGTAAGACCAAACTCCTCTTGACCTCACCTAGAGACTGGAAGGAACAGTGCTTCCCCATGAACCGCTGAACTAGTAATTTATTACTGTTATTACTTCTCAGTAACTAATATGTGAAAGGCCCTGATTGCATTGTTTCCAAAGGATTACAGTATATATTGCTGCTGAGAATGGTTGAGCCACTCTCCAGACACGCGCTTCCTGCCTGTAGAAGTGTCCGGTTATAACTTTAGTCCTGGATGCCTCCGCAAAATTGTGCTCTCCCAGCCTGCCTGGAATCCAGTGTGACAGCGAAACTCTGCAGGGAGGGGGCGCCGGAGAAGGAATCGTTCCCATGAGTGGCTGCTGATAACGTGGCAGAAAGGAGGTCCAGTGCAGGATAAATTGAGGGTGAAAGAGATGAGTTCATTCCTGCATAGTGGACTGAGGGGAAGGCACTGTCAGCGTCCAACGGTGTGCCCTCTCTGTATATAAGGCTGAAGTCCACTATCATTGCTTTTAAATAAGATCCTAAGGTCTGGATGATAGTTACAGTGGGAGGAACAATGATGATGAGAGGCTGGAAGGTGTCACTTCCAGAAGAGTAACCCTGTTGCAGCAGCAACTCTCCAGATGTACAGGATGACAACTCCCATCATCACTAGTCAACACGCCTGATGGCATGCAGGTTGGGATTGGTAGAAATTGGTAGGGCCACACTTCTGGAAGGCACTGTGTAGGGAAAGGCTAATCTACTGTGGCATTCATGGTACGGAGCCCACTTCAGATGGCCAGTTAGAGATAGACTGGGGAAGGGCAGTTACTGTTCCTTACTTTATAATGGGGCCTGAGACTGAGCAAAGCAAGGATGCTACTTTGAAAGATCAAAGTGAATTACTGTCCAATGACAAGCATAAAAAAAAAATCAAACTGGGTGTGTCCCAGTCTCATCTTCACTGGGATCCACTGGGACTGGATGGGCAAAGCTGGTATTAACAGATGGGTACAACTAGAAACAATCTGGGGAGTATTTTAGCTTCTCTTGAGTGTCAAGGTATGAAGAGCAAACATTTTAGAAAGCAAACTCCACTGAGTTGGAATTCCTACAGAGATTCGACTCTTTCAGAGCTTGGCTGACAGAGGCAGAGAGTGGATTGTTCACAACAGCAAATAATTGCTTCTCTTTTGTTTTATCTATTTATTTATTTATATACTATATATCACACTTTTTTTGTAATACTAGCATGTTATCCTATTTTTCCAACTCAGTAGGGGAAATATGAACTAGATGATACTGACTAAACCATTTAGCATTTATTCATTATATTTATATTAGTACATTTATAGCCTGTCTTTCCCCCCCAAGGGGCTCATAGTTTCCCACACACAGACACTTTATCCTCACAGTATCCTGCTAAGTGGATGTGACTGTCTCAGAATCACTCAGTGATCTCCATAACTAAATGGGGTTTTGAACCCAGGTCTCCAGACTCTGAAACCACTACACCACACTGGTTGCTTTTCTGTTTGTGTTCTGCATGACACCTTTGTCCTGTGTGCAGAACAAAGGTATCTTTTGCATTGTGTTCAGTTTTACTGTGCAAGATACTTGTCCTGTAGGCAAGTGCATGGTTTGCTGATCTTGTTGGGTCATATTGCCATGGCAGGTGAGGAAGATGAAGCTGGAGCTAGAGCCAAATTGGTTTTACACTTTGCTTCCAAGCGTAATCAAACATGCCAGAGCCTCGAGCTGGAGTTAAAGGGAAATGGACATTCTTCAGTTCTGAGCATCCTTCTGTGGCTGGAGGGTGCTCTGAGCTCACAGTACTCTTTGACGGCAAAGGACGAGTAGGCCAATGTGCTGCCTTGTTCTTCCTCCCCTTCAGCTCAGAGATGTCAAGTTCTGTTTGGGCCCAAAGGGCATCCTGAGCTTGGAATGTTAATTAGGTCCTGAGCCATAGTAAGATGGTGCATCTCTTCTCCCTCCAGCTCTGAGGAAGGTTTGTCTGGGGCCCATATTACTAGCCAGAATCCTATTGGTTATTTATGCTAGCGTAAGTGCAGTTGCACAAATCTCAGCATCAAATTTCCACTGGTTAACCAGTCACCACTTGTGTTCCTTGTCATGTGCCAGTGTCATGACTGGTGCCTGACCAGCAATACCATTGGCAACTTTAAAGCCAGTTTGACCCTGTGATTTATGGCATTGCACTTGTGCCTGTATAAATAACCAGCAGAATCTGGCCAGTGTCTTTTAGGCACTGCAAGTAAACTTCTTCCCTGTTTGCACAAGGTTTTTACATACAAAACATCTGTAATTTATCTGCTGTCTTCATTTCTGCATTTCATGAGTTTATTGGCATTTGTATTTGTTTTAAATGTTGCCTTGTTACAGATAACCCTGATGTGTTTTTTTAAAAAGTGACATATAAAAACTGTACGTAAATAAATAATTCCCAGTTTACTGTCATTGATGCCCGCAGGTCTCTGTTTTCTTCCTTGTCTCTGTCAACCTTTTTCGTTTTCCCCTCCCACTCTGCCTTTGTTAACGTTTTCCCAAAACCTTCTCCTAAGAGCAACTGCAGATAAAAGAAGCTATTCCTCTGTAGAGCACCTTAAGATCAGGTGCTTTTAGCTGGCACTTTAAACCATTCATCAGAGAGGAGGAGGAGTGGTAGAGGGAAAGACAAGGTGCTGGCCCTCCAGGAATCCCAGTTGCCCAGCAGCACAGGATGCTTGTTGGCAGGGTTGTTGTAGGCATTGACTGTGTAGTAACAGCAAATGTATGCATATAACAAACATGTCTGCACTGGAAGTGTAACCATGTATGCCAGAGCCTGGAAAATTTAGTTTTTCAGACTATGACTGTTAAGAGTCCCTTAGCCAGTGTGGCCCCAACAGGCCATATTGACTGAGGGTTTCTAACAGTGGTGGTCCAAAAAAGTGGCTTTTCTCAGCTCTATGGCAGCTTTGTCACAAATTAAAGCATAATGTCCACACATTTTGAAAAGCTGGACTGCTCCCATTTCTCTTGACCTCAAGCTGTGTTGAAGTATAGCACAAGGTCCTGAGCCCTATGCATAAAGGTCAAGGAAGAGTTGCAGGTGTTGGTTGGGGTGTATACACCAAACTCACCCACAAAATTCCATCTGCTCTGGCTCTATACTAGACTTTCTTGCATTATCAGGATCCTTCCTAAATGTGGGAAGGATCAACCAACATCCTTAGAATTATCATGTGAACATGCAAGATACATAATCTGAGCTCCAGAAGGATCTCTCCAAACTGGGAGAATGGGTGGCAAAATGGCAAATGGTTGTTGTGGGTTTTTCGAGCTCTTTGGCCGTGTTCTGAAGGTTGTTCTTCCTAACGTTTCGCCAGTCTCTGTGGCCGGCATCTTCAGAGGACAGGAGTCAGAACTCTTTCTGTGCTCTGGAAAATGGCAAATGCCTTTCAGTATAAGAAAATACAAAGTAATGCACATTGGGGCAAAAAATCAAAACCTTATTTATGAGCTGATGGGTTCTGAGCTGTCTGTGACAGATCAGGAAAGAGATCTTGGTGTGCTGGTGGACATTTCTATACAGGAAATTCTTCCCTCACACTGTGTTTTAGTGCTGTGTTTCCTCCTGCTGCTAGGGAGGCAGTTTTCCTTCCAGCTTGTGTGGAAACATGATTCCACACATGAATATATCACCAGCAGCATTCATGACAGAGAGTAATAGCAAAAGCTGTTTAGCAGAATGAGATGTGGGCTCTGTTGGCTCTTCACTGTTCTCTCCCTGAGAGAGTAGAACTGAGAATATGGCTTTTTTTGTAGCACCTCAGTGGTAGAATGCCCTCCTCTTGGAGGTTCAGTTGGCCCTGACATTGGCAGCATTTCGGTGCCACGTCAAAACATATTTATTTATTAGAGCCTTTGTGGAGGATTGCAGCCTACACAGTTTTTAATGCAGTTGTTTTAATGTTTGAGTGTTTTATTCTTGTGCTTTAAACTCTTTGATTTTAAATTGTTTTAAACAATTTACATTTTAAAATTGAGATCCTGTGATATAGGGTGGGCTAAATATATTTTAAAGGAAATTAAATTAAATAACAAATTAATTTTAGATGCTTTCTTAATAAATGAGCTTTAAGAAATTTAATTTTTTTCTTTAACAGTGTAATGTTAATGCATTAGCATTAACACTAAGTATTCTAAACCTGGTCCCATTAGATACCATTTGGAAGTCCTGTCTCTCAGAAACTAAAGTAGAAGTGTGCCAATTTGTGTTTCTGGGCTACATGTGGCCATATTGTCTGGGGAGTTCTGGGCATAATTCAGAAACATATTTGCATATCTCTAGTATGTAAATACCACGACAAGCTGTAGCTCAGCACTTTAGCTTGGCAACAGAGCATACATTTTGCACTCAGAAGGTCTCTGATTCAGTCCCAGCATTTCAGATAGGCCTAGGAGAGATTGAAACCCTAGAAATTGGCTACTGGTTGGTGTGCACAGTGCTGAGCTAGATAGACTAGTGTTCTGGTTAGGTACTAGACAGCATTCTATATTTCTCTGATCTGAAGCAGTGATGAAGATTCAAGAAAATTCATAAACATTATTACTAAAACTAACGCCAGGTCTGTATCTAACAAATCCCAGATTATCCAAGACCTTATTCTGGAGGATGATACAGACCTGGCATGCATAACTGAAACTTGGATGGGCGGGGAAGGGGGTATTCCTTTGACTCTTGCCTGCCCTCCAGGTTATGCAATCCAACACCAGGGTAGACTGGAGGGCCGGGCGGGGGGGAGTAGTCATTGTCAACAAAAGCACTCTAGAGGCTGTTAGGCGCTCTGCAGAGGTGACGCCAGGTCTTGAGGCCCTACACGTGTCGATTGCGGCCAGGGATGGTATTGGGATCTTGCTGGGTTACCACGCTCCCCGCGACCCAGCCATTTCCTTACCAGAGCTGTCGGACTTCGTCTCCGCGGCACTGTTGGAATCTCTGAAGCTTTTGGTATTGGGTGATTTCAACATCCATGTGGAGGCGGAGGTTTCTGGTCCAGCTCTTGAGTTCTTGGAAACCATGGCTTCCTTGGACATGTCACAACATGTCAATGGCCCCACCCATCCTCACCATTACCTTACCAGGGTGAGGGCTGCCAGTCGAGCTTACTTCGCTGCCCGGATAAGCAAAGCTTCTAATCAGCAGGCGGAACTTTTCCGTATAGTTCGTGATCTATCCGGAATTGGTCTCAGTGATAGGCCTCCTTCTAGTATTTCACCTGACCAATTTGCAGCATTTAAAAAATCTAAAGTGGAGGCCATCCGCCGGGATCTTTCTCCTTTTTTGAATACAGTAGATCGAGCGGAGTGCTCCGCCTTGCCCGATGAGACTTAATCTCTTTCAGACTGTGACGCCAGATATGGTGGACAAAGTGCTTGATCGCTGTCGTGCCACCACGTCCTCCCTTGCCCGGCCTGGCTAATCAAAGCAGCCAGGCCTATAATAACTGAACGGGCCACTGCAATAATTAATGGGTCTCTCCAGGAGGGCAGGGTTCCCCTTGCCCTCAAGGAGACACTCATTAGGCCCATTAGGAAGAAACCAAGTTTGGCGGTGGACGACATTGGCAATTATAGGCCCGTTGCCAATGTTTCTTTCCTCAGCAAAGTGGTAGAGAGGGTGGTGGCTGACCAGCTCCAGGCCCTTTTGGATGAAACCAATGCCCTGGATCCATTTCAGTCGGGTTTCAGGCTGTGCCACGGTATGGAAACGGCATTGTTTGCCCTGTTTGATGACCTGCTGAGGGAGGCCGACAGGGGCAAAATGTTTCTGTTGGTCCTTCTCAATATCTCAGCCACCTTCGATACCGTCGACCACGGTATCCTCCTGGGGAGGCTCTCGGAGTTGGGAATTGGTGGTCTGGCGCTTGCCTGGCTCCGGTCCTTCTTGGAGGACTGTCCTCAGAGAGTTCAGCTTGGGGAGAGTGTATCGGCTCCGTGGAATCTCAATTGTGGGGTTCCGCAGGGCTCAATTATCTCCCCAATATTGTTTAATATCTATATGAGGCCGCTGGGTCAGGTCATCAGGGGTTGTGGGGCTTCATGTCATCAGTATGCTGATAACACCCAGCTCTACATTTCCTTTTCCCCAATAACAGTGGATGCCGTTTCGTCCCTTCAGTGCTGTCTGGAAGCCGTATTGCAATGGATGCAGGTGAATAGACTGAGGCTGAACCTGGACAAGACGGAGGTCTTGAGGGTGGGTGGCCCCACCATTGGTGGTTTGGGAAACTCCCTCTCTTTTGGGGGAGTGACTCTCACCACGAAGAGTGAGGTTCGCAGCTTGGGGGTCCATCTGGATCCGGCGCTTACCATGGAAACCCAGGTAGCATCAGTGGTCTGCACCGCCTACTTCCATCTCTGGTGGATTGCCCAGCTGCGTTCCTATCTTGATGTTGGGGCGCTCACCACTCTGGTCCATGGGCTTGTAATCTCGAGATTAGACTACTGTAATGCGCTCTACATGGGGCCACCTTTGAGACTGATGTGGAAGCTTCAAATGGTGCAGAATGCGGCGGCAAGGCTTCTTACTGGGGTGAGAAAACATCAACATATCTCCCCCACTCTGGCTGCCCTGCATTGGCTGCCCGTTCGTTTCCGCATTGATTTCAAAGTATTAATGATGACATATAAAGCCCTAAACGGTTTAGGACCTCAATATCTAGCGGAACGCCTTCTCCCACCTAGATCTGCCTGAATTGTTACTGGCCAAACCTGGGTTCTAAGATTCTCTGGCAAGGAATCAGGCATAGATGCAACAGCTGAACCAAAGGCCCAATTTTATTTGAATAGCAGCAAATAAAAGGTCAACTGGGACTTCTCTTAAAAGCAGAGAAGACCCCGAAAATACAGTGTACATATGTTTTATAATGATACAAACAAAGAGTCATAAAATGCTACAATTCTATTGGTCATTTGTACCCCAAGTTTGGATCCAGTCCCTCATTGGGTAATGATGCCAACTACGCTGATCTATTGGTTCCCTATAGATATGCAGATTGTGTGCCCATGTGTCCTTGGCCTATGCCCAAGATGCGCCTGAATGTCTGCGGAAAGAATCTTATCTTTTGGTATGTTTATGTGTAGGCTTCCTGGGCCCAGATATATGGCCTTCACTCTCCGGCTCCCTGGTGTGAATGTTTTGGCCTGTCATGGCTGGTTTCCTCCTGCCTCCATTCCAGGACCAGGCCATCTGCCAGATCAAAAGGAGGATGGGCCAAACAAAAGTGTTACAATGACATTCTATATGATGTGTGAATGTTCCTCTATTTGCCTGAGCTATGTGTGAATGTTCCTGGGTCTAGTTTCTCTGAGGCCTGTGTTTTCTCTGCTAAGGGTTATACTAAAATCTAGTTTGATTCTGCTCCGGTATCAGAATCACTCACTTTAGCCAGGATGGGCGGCTGAGGGGCCTAATGCCAAGGGAGGCTCGGAGAGAAAGAACAAGAAATTGGGCCTTCTCAGTAGTGGCCCCTCGTCTCTGGAACAATCTTCCCTCAGAAATTTGTCTGGCTCCCTCGCTGGGTGTTTTTAAGAGCAAACTCTTTAGGCAGGCCTTCCCTCCTGTCAATACCTAATTTATTTATTGCCATCTTCAATTGTATTAATGCTGTTGTTTTATTTCATATTGTTATTTGGATTGTTGTTAGCCGCCCAGAGTAGACTTTGGTCTAGATGGGCAGGGTACAAATTAAATAAATAAATAAATAATTGTTAGTCTCAACGAGAGTGGAATTACTACACATTTTGCCTAGAGGTGTACAGATTTATGTTTTTTGAGTTCCCCAGTCCAAAACCAAAAATATACACACCTTTAATGCTGAGCTACCAAATTCCCACTGATTGGCTAATGGGGATTAACATTTGGATGTAGGCCGAAATTCTGAATCAGCTTACTTTCTCCATTACTGCAGGAAAATCGTTGATCGAATTGATGATAACAAAGATGGCTTTGTCACAACAGAGGAACTTAAAAATTGGATTAAACGAGTGCAGAAGCGGTACATCTTTGAAAATGTGGCTAAAGTCTGGAAAGATTATGACCTCAACAAAGACAATAAAATTTCCTGGGAAGAATACAAACAAGCCACATATGGCTATTACCTAGGTAAGAAAAATCAAGACATAAAATTGAAACAATACAGCTCAGTTATCATCTCCGGTAAATTGTCTTAAGCAATACTCTCAGAATTAGGCAACCTTGCTCCAACTTATTTTCACTGAGACAAAGATCAGACTGTCTCCTAGCCATCCTGATCTCCAGGTCAGCCACCCAGTTGCCTGGTTTGCCACAGCCCTATGGCTCTGTGGGTGATTCGCTCACTTGCCTGTGTTGCTTGGCTATTTGTAGCCCAATAACCCGATAGTGGTTCTGTTCCCTCACTTTTCTCTACAGTTTTCTAGTCCTTTCAGATTGTAGTCATTAAGGTGCCACAACATTTTTGTTTCCTTTATTTATTTATTTATTTTTTTTTTTTTTGGCCTGATGTATTGGCCTGATATACTGCTTCACTTGGGCTGAGGTCCAGATCTTTCTGAAGTGGCCTGGTTTTCTTGAGGGTTCCTCTGATCCAGATGCATGGCCCTGCTTCCGTTCCATTCCATTCCTCCTCCTCCAACCTGGGCTAAGCCTGCATAAGAAAAGTGAATGAATGAATTTATTTATTACGGTCAGGTGACTAGCTCATAAAACATATTTATGACTAAAATATACAAAATGCAGTTTAAAAATATACAACCAATTCATAAAACATATTATGTGGCTAAAATATACAAAATGCAGTTTAAAAATGTACAGTCAGTTCATAAAACATTATGTGGTTAAAATATACAAAATGCAATTTAAAAAGTGTACAGCCAGTTCATAAAACATATTATATGGTTAAAATATACAAAATGTAATTAAAAAAGTGTACAACAAATAATTAATTGTGTACTGGTTGTAAAATATGGGGAGAATCAAATACAGCATTTTTATAGCTATCCTTTGAACCATTGGATCGTCTAGGGCAAACTGATTTGGACAGGGACTTTGGGTTATAGAGAGTCCTTCCTACATATTTGTAAAGATCTGTAAATATTTCCTCCCTTCGTTTGGGACCACAACATTTCTCTACGCTAGACAATAAACCACCCTCATGCTAAAACCAGTCAACCTGTGAACTCAGGAGACTATAAGGGAGCGCTGTGCCATTGCTGCTGCACAAAATTTTGCTGCAGAGCGTGTAATAAGGGAGTCTAAGAAAAGTGGATTTTGCATTGGCATGTATGTACCAGAACTGCTTGCTTCCTAAGGAAACCTTGGAAGGAAAACTTGGACCACACCTCACACAACCATGAGCTGTGATTATTGTGATTTATTTCTGTACAGGAACAATACTTCCCATAAGGGAGGCCCGCAGTCATATATACCATTTCAGAATTCAGTACTGTTGCAGATTGCCAGCAATCCTGGATCTAGGGTAGAATCAAATAGCTGGTTAATAAAAAATAAGGAGATTCCCTTTTCTAGAGATATTCAAGATTAATCTGCAAGAAACCTACATTCTCTGTTTTTGTAAATATGGCAAGTCATACAGATAGGAACTGAATAAAGAGAGAAGCAGTGCAAGGTATGTATCAGTTTAATTGTAAATGAAGCACTGAATGGGACTTTGGACGCAGTTCAAAGTATGCAGAAGGCCTGGATGCTAATTAGAAAGAGCAGGTACCCTTCATTTCAGACCACGTTATTTTTTCAGACACATCTGTTCTTGTGGCCGACGGGCTGGTTCAATGCACTTCTTGTTAGAAACAAATTAATAGACCTTTGTATTCAGTACACAGTCCAAAAGCATAAGAAGGAAAACCTTTTGCATAAGAAGGAAAACTGTTTGGCCTGTTGTGATGTTTGGCTTGTATTTTATAGTATTTGATAATAATGCTAAAAACTTAAATTGTCTAACACTCTAAAATTAGAGCTAGAGAATAACATTTAAAATTTAACACGTTAACATTAAAGTCGTTGCTAAACAAGAAGAATGTGTCTAATTTTAAGAGAGGAGCAGTGCATGGCATTACTTTTTAAATTTTGTTTTTCAGAGGCATCAGTAGGCTTGTCCTCATGTTTCACATTGGCATATAAAATCAACATATTATTTCCAAATGTCCAAATGGCATACCGATCTCAAGTAACCCTATTTCCAGTATCATGAAGTAGCTAAACAAGCCACTTCAAGATATTGGCAGCTTGAACACTTCCCCTTCTCCTTTGCGGAGGGGCAGAGGAAGTGTTTTGCCCCTGCCAGACACTGGAAGTGTGCAGAATCACTTAGATTAAATTGTAAAAAATGTTTGTCTTTGCTTTGTGCGTAGTGTTGATTGAGAAACTGGTCACAGTCACAGTTGACATTTCACTCAAAAGCAAAGATTTTTTAAAAGATTTAGTCTAAGTGATTTATTGCATCTGTGTTGATCTCACAGGGGCAAAATACTGTATTTTTCCGTGTATACGAGCCCCCAATGTATACGACGTCCCCCTAATTTTGTCCCTTGCTGGAGACAGAGCAGCAGTCAATGGGCAGCTGCGAGGGGTGGCTTCACCTTCGTCTCCTGCTGCTGCTGCCTCCACCGCCCGATCACATCGCCGCCTTGTCCCCTGCCCGAAGGGAGACCGCGAGTGGCGCTGGAGGAGGCAATCCGGCGGTGGCAGAGGCAGCAGGAGGAGGAGACAGAGACGGAGGCAAAGGAGCAACTGAGCTCGGCCGCCTCTCGCAGCTACCCATTGACTACTGCTGCTTCTGTCCAATCGCTTCCTCCTCCTGCCAGGGCTCACCTCCAGCTCACGTCGCCGCCTTGTCCCCTGCCCGAAGGGAGCCTGCGAGTGGCGCTGGAGGAGGTGATCCGGCGGTGGCGGCAGCAATCAATGGGCAGCCGCACAAGGCGGCCGAGCGCAGCTGCTCCTTTGCCTCCACCTCTGCCTCCTTCCGTGTACAAAACGACCCTCAATTTTTCCTCTAATGATTTTAGGAAAAAGTGTCGTTTTATACACGGAAAAATACGGTAATAATAATAATTTCACTTCCTCTGCAGAGGAGCAGGGGAAATTTCAATATCCTGAATTGGCTCACTTATTGAGCCACTTCACGACACTGGAAATTGACACTGGAAGAAGCCTTGGTAGCTTAGATAGCAGCAAGGCTCAATTTTGGTCCATGCACTGGAAATGGATCAAACTAGAGTGCAGCAACCTGCACCAAAAAAGCAGAAGCCCCTGAGAGGGGCTCTGAAAGATGTGGGTAGGGGTGCTCTGGGGGCAAATTGGACTGCTCTAGTGATTACATTGTATGATCGCCAGAAAAAAAAAGCTAACCAGTCCACTCCCTCAGTGGAGAAAATACTGGGGCAAATAGCTGTCTGATCGAACCCTTTGTTTAATTTTTTGGTTGAGAGAAACCCATTATTTGGAGATTTGGTATGACATTGTTCAGGAACATTGCTGCATTATTAATTATGGGCTTTTGTGTTTATCTTACGCTAAGATAGCTATCTTATTTTGATCATTTTTCAGTTACGTTTGTCTTGTTCTTATTATTTAAATTTAATACAAAACCTTCACCTGGTTGGAGATTGGTTGGTAGTTGGGTTGCTTGGCTCTAAATTCAGTTCCTTTTAGACTGGAATTGGCTATGGTAACGTTTATTGGTGTTTTTTTAAAATTACTTGGGGCTTTGTCCTACATTGTAGGGCTGGTGTTCATCCCTCAAGACCACTGGTACTGGACTTGTAATTCCCAGAATGAGGGCACTTAGCTGCTGATATACACTGCATTTCCTAAAATCAGTGGGGCTTTCAGCTGTATTCTCATGGGGCATTCTAGAAGATCTTAAAGTGGGTGGATTTTGCCCACATTGAGATTTCTTCTTGGTGGCAACACTACCAAATTTTGTAAATGCCCCAAGGATGTGGGTCTGGCCCTTGGCAATAACCAGGTAAAGGTTCCCCTTGACATTTAGTCCAGTCGTGTCCGACTCTAGGGCACGGTGCTCATCCCTGTTTCCAAGCCATAGAGCCAGCGTTTGTCTGAAGACAGTTTCCGTGGTCACGTAGCCAGCGCGACTAGACACAGAACGCCGTTACCTTCCCACCGAGGTGGTACCTATTTATCTACTTGCATTTGCATGCTTTCGAACTGCTAGGTTGGCAGGAGCTGGGACAAGCGACGGGAGCTCACTCCGTCGCGTGGATTTGATCTTACGACTGCTGGTCTTCTGACCCTGCAGCACAGAGGCTTCTGCGGTTTAACCCGCAGCGCCACCACGATAACCAGACTGAGGTTCAAATCAGTTGCAGTTGCCATGCTGTAACTGCATGTTCCTTGTGAGCCGTACTCCACCTTTCTGTAGCATTTGCCACTGCTGTTTGACTCACAACTCACTTTAATACTTCTGGTTCTCTAGAAAATCCAGCAGAGTTTCAAGATGCAACAGAGCAGCACAGCTTTAAAAAAATGCTGCCCAGGGATGAGAGAAGATTCAAAAGAGCTGACCTGGATGGCGACTCCGAAGCCACTCGTGAGGAGTTCACGGCATTCCTTCACCCAGAGGAATTTGAGCATATGAAAGACATTGTTGTTCTAGTAAGCAACAGCTAAGCCAATCTCACTCCTTTGGGTTTCCGTTTACTAAATAGATTAGAAAGCTGGCTTCCTCGTCTTTCAGGGCAAGCATTTCTACACAATAGTTACTGGTCATTTCAGCAGGAAGGAAAAGCTGTTTGAGGTATCTGGCTCTGTTTATTCAAAAGTGAACTGCTTGGTGACCTCCTTCAAGTTGTATGTTATCACGCAGTTCTATATAGTTTGAAAGCTTGGTAGCAAGGCGACATATGTGGTCACAGACCGAGACCTTCTGTGTGTGGCCAGATCCCTCTATTGGTCCAACCACCTGATTGATTGCATTGCACTGCTTTTGCTGCAGCAGTGTGAGAAAAAATCAGATGCTGTGGGAGCTAAAGGAACATCCTGTGAAAGCTGAGAGAAATTAGAATTATGCATTTCTGATACGTTCATCCAGTTTCTCCAGCCAAGCCATGCTGACTTGGGGATTTGGGGAGTTGTAAATAGAGATGAGCACGAATCAGAAAAATTGTGATCTGTTTTGATTCATGATTTGTCCAGGTCGACGAATTACAAATTTATGATTTTTTTCCTGACAAATCAGTGAATTTTTGGCATTAAAATCCTATAACCCCCCCCCCCCCCAGGACCTAGAAGCACCAAATTTGCAGCAAAGCTCCCCTGGCTCTCCTCTACAATCCCTCCTAGTTTGATGAAAATTGGGTTTCAGACATCCAAGTTATACACCCAGAAAGTAGCCCCCCACAAGGAAAGTGCCCTTTAGCAGCTGGCTTGGGGAAACCCAATCTTCACTAAACTGGTAGGGATTTTAGAGGAGAGTCAGGGGAAGCTTCCTTGCAATTTTGGTGTCTCTAGGAGCTGGGGGGACATTTTATAGCCAAACGAATTGACAAATAAAAATTTGCTAAAATTCATTGATTTGTATTTGTTGGGAGGTTGAATCGTACTACTACGAATCAACAAATTAGCAATTTTTGATTGAATTTGGTGATTCCGTTTTTAATTCATGCCCATCTCAAGTTGTAACCCAACAGGGTAATTTTTCCCTGTTCTGCATGTGCCTTTGGTGAATCTTATTAGCCTCCTCCTTGTAGTGCCTTATAAGCATATTTTACTATCGCCTCCATGGGGCAAGTCCACTTTTATGGCCCATAAAATGAGTTGCAGAGATCAGTTCTTTTTTGACCAGTGCCTGATTTTTTTCCTAAATGTTCATCCTGCATCCCAGCTGCACTACATAGTGACTTCATAGAACAGCAGAAAACTTCTTTATTCCCTTTCAGGCCGTTGGTCTTCTATCTCTGTGCCAGCTAGACTGTTTGACAGCAACTCTGGGGGGCTGCAGGAAGGAGCTTTCTCAGCCCAGACTGAGCCTGGGACCCATTGACTAATAGCTTTTCCTTAGTCACAGGATCTATGTTACATGCAAATGTAGCAGGGCAGTTTTATTCACAGCCTTTCATTTGAAGAATATTTCAATAATTATTTTATTGAACTGAATTATTTTTCCAAGCCTAGAAAAAGTGCTTTTTCATTGTCATGAGATATTCATGTGCTTTTCTGGTACCTGTAGATAAGCGATATAGGCAGACATCTTATTTATTTATTTAAAATATTTTTATGTCGCCTTTCTCCTAAAAAAGGACCCAAGGCAGCTTACATCATTAAAAACACAATATTAAAAGCTAACAACAGTAAATTATTCAAATATTTTTTAAAAAATTAAATAAACATGATGTTAAAAATGTTAGGTAAAAGCATTACTAAAACAGATTTAAAGGCAACAAAAATACAAACCATCCCATTTTAAAACTCCTCTCAGCCAGTCATTAAGGAAAAGCCTGTCAGAAAAGAAAGGTCTTTGCCTGCTTGTGGAAGCACAACAAAGATGGGGCCAATCTGGCTTCCTGTGGGAGGGAGTTTCAGAGTCCGGGAGCAGCAACAGAGAGGCCCCTCTCTTGTGTCCCCACCAAACATACCTGTGAGGGGGGTGGGACCGAGAGAAAGGCCTCCCCAATGGTCTTAACACCCAGGCAGGTTCATAAAGGGAGATGTGGTCTTTGAGATAGCTTGGACCCAAAGTGTTTAGGACTTCATAAGTTAAAACCTATAAAAACTTCCCATCCAAAGCCCTGTGCACAGTACAGTAAAATATGAGAATGTTATATAATTATCAGTATTTTCTGCATGTTTTAAAAAGACAAACCCTTGCTGTATAGCAGTTCCTCAAAGTGAAAGATTTATAATCACTTTGGGTAAAAAATAAATAAATAAAAAATCACACCCCTTTATAAAGACAGCTTTTTTTTTTCCTGATTGTGACAGGAAACACTGGAAGACATAGACAGAAATGAAGACGGCTTTGTGGATCAAGATGAATACATTGGTAAGTCATGGCACAGAGACTTCCAGCATTTATTATAAAGAACTTTATGTTGTGGCTGGTTTGGATGGTTTTCTCCCGAGGTAAAGGCTGCAGACAGTTGAGTAGCAAGACGGCACATTTCTGCCTTCTCTCGTCATGTTCAAACTGAGCATCTGCCAGATATCTGTGCATAGATCTACTGTTTGTGTGGCATGTATTTGCCATTCACAGTCCCAAACCAGGCAATCAGTTGCTCACATATAGTTTAACCAGTGCAGGCCTGTGCTAACTGAGGCCCACTCAAGGATCTCTAGCAGGCTCAGGGACAGGATAAGCACTACTGATAGTCTGAGCAAAGTGTAGTCTTGTTCCCTGCCTTGAACAGCTATGGGGTAGTGCTTAAAGCATTGCACTGAGGTCTGGGTTCAAGTCCCTACTGAGTCACATAGCTAACTGGTGACTCTGGCCCTCTCAATCTCTCTTAGACTGAGCTACCTCCCAGGTTTGTGTGAAACAAAATAGGGAAGAAAAGGACAGCTATATAGCCTACCTTGAAATTTATTGGACAAGAGACAGGATAGAAGTGTAACTAATACATAAATACCAATGATTAAAAAACATTTGAGGGCAGGATGGTTATAACAGACTCATAGAAATCTGAGGTATTATTAACACAAAATGAGAACTACTTTGGGTTAATATATCTGTGAAGATTCTCAGTCATCCAGGTGAGGTTATCTGGAAGTTGAGTCATGGCATACTTTGGGTTAACAGTTGGACTATTAGAGTAGGACCAGGGGAACCCAATACAAATCCCAATTTAGCTGGGGATCTCACTGTGTGATGTGAGCCAGTTACTCTCTTGAGGCTTAATTTACCTCATAATTTTTGTTTGCATGTTTTTTTTTCGTTTTTTTCTATGGCAGGAAAGGCTATAACAGCCCCTCCCACACATTGTTCCCTGGCTTAAACTTGCAGCCTCCTGAGATGGCCTTTGATTTAAGAGACGATGGGGGAGTGTTGTGTAAAAGATAATCAAGATTACAATTGTCAGATCTAGTTTGGACCCCAGATGGCCGATTTTTAAGTGGTGCCATTGGCCCTCTCTTTGTCCTCACGGAAGTGCAATCTCTTCAGAGAGGTGGCTGTGTCAGCCTTCCGTATTGCAAAAAGAGGAATGTTATGGATGCTTAACAGTGAAATATGCCTCCAGTGCTCTTGCATTTCCAAAGCACCATTGGCATCTGCTGTAGAGTGCTTATTGTTCAGTACTAAGGAGTTAAAAGGGGAGTTAATTAAGAAGTATGTCTCTTGCATGGAGACCTCTTCTTGAAAACAGCCTTTCTAAAAGCCATCCAGTTTCATGTAGCTGATTTTTGTTTCCTTAAGTTTCCTTGTGCCTTTTTATTCCCTCTCCCACTTTTGCTCGTTTGAGTCTGATGTTATCCACACAGACACTTGCTGGCAGAGACAAGATGCAGTGTTGCTCTGGGTCCTTTCCCCTCATACTTCTGAACCTAGCATGAAAGATTGTGATTGCATCTTAAGAGGGGATCTTGAAAGAGCCTTGCCTTCCTCTCTTCTCCAGCCTCACAAGAAGCCCACCGGGTGAGAGGCACACAGGGCCAAAGTTCTCCTTGAAATGCTTCCCCATAAGATGGCAGGATAAATAACAAAAGGTGATACAGTAACACAGAAGTAGATCAAAATGCTGTAGAGATGTAATAGCAAATACAGCTGCAGTAGTACAGACCCGAAGTAGAGATGTAAAGTCTGCAGGGTATGGAAAATGTGAAGGAAGCAGTAGAAAAGTTGTGTCTGTACTTGAGAAGCATAGTCACTCCTTCATGAAGTTTACACGCAGAATATTTATTTATTAATTTATGTATTTATTAGTTAAATTAATGTCTGGTGGTTCCTTCAGTTTGCTCAAGGTGCTGACTGTGGCTGTCCTAGTCTCTCTGCTTTAGCCTCAAAGAAACCCTTTGAAGTCGGTCGGTCAGAGGAAGAGTTGCCTGGCTCTAGTTTACCCAGTGAGCCACACGGCTCGGTGGGGATTTGAACTTGCATCTCTCACGCCTGAGTTCAGTATTCCAACCATTACACTAATATGGACTGGTTCAGAAACTTAATGTGGGTGGCAGTAACTGTTTAGTGGAGAAGAGGCATGGCTTGCTTTGTTTCTTTCAGTGTGCACAGTGGAGAATGTGTAGTTGCAGGGACACTGCATGTGAAAGCCGTTACAGGTGGTTTCCTTTGCGCATGATCCAGCCTTCCTCCATTAATGGCAAGGGTGGAAGGACAACCGGTGCTTCTTTTCTCTCTGTACTAGCATGCACAAGGACAAGGACAAGGAGGTTATGTAGATCTCCAGCCCTTCCAGACACCATCAGTCACCACATTACTTTCCTTACACCCTAGAATGGTTTGATCCAGCATTACAAATGCATCCGCAAACCCAAATATATCAAGCCCGTGTAGCTTTTTATTAGCCCAACTGTCCACAAGAAATACTCATGTCATTTGTGGTGCAGCTAAGAATACGCTCTTGTACCATAATAAAAATGGCTCTGTTTGCTCACTTGGAAGTAGTTCTTCACTACAGGCAAGTGGCGGTACTCAAGCTGTTTTAATTCTGGATATTCCATGACAGATGAGCAATGTAGCTTTGCATCTTTAGGCTTCAGTGGCAGGGGCCTTCTTTCCCATCTTCCTCCACAGGTGCTGATTAGGTGTGGAACAAGGATCAGCCAATATGGCTGTTATGGTGGCATTAGAGAGGCCAGGCTGGTGAAATGGAATTGCAACTGTCCTCACCTGTAGAATTTGTTGAGCCACTAGATAGAAAATCACACCTCCTTCCAGTATGCCTCAGGGAGGGAATAGCTTCTGTAAATCAGATGTATTGAAAGTTACCCATCAGTTTATAATTGCATTTTATCAGCCTTGCCTCTTGCCTCTGTTTTGTTCTTTTGCTGCAGCAACTTTTTTGCTATTGTGGTGGTGACAATACCATAAAATAGAGAAAGAAATCTAGCTGATAGGAAAGAAAATAATGTATAGCATGTGTGTGTGTGGTATTTGAGCTTGTCTCTCTGTGTGGAGGGTGTGTCCTACTTAAAGTGGTGATTGGCATTATTGCACAGAGTGCTGCAAGTGTAGCAAAAGAGCACATGGAGACAAATGAGGGATGGCATACCACCCAGAAAACAGAGAAGAGAGGCACAGAGAGACGGGAGGGGAAGCAGTTCAATCTTACCCATCCTGTGAAACACGATGGGTAAGCCTTAATTATACTTAGGATGAATCAGAGTTTGCTCTAATTTAAATGTAGGACATAGCTGTACAATAGGAGCAAAACCTAGTTTAGGTAACCATGGTTAGTGCTGGTATAAGTACAGTATTAAACCCTGGAAAAGAGAAGGGCAAGAAAGGTGAGTGTGATTGTGTTAACACAGCCCCATGATCCACTTCTGATTCCTGAACTATGTCTAAGGGAAGGCATCTGTTATGTGTGCATGGGTCCTGGATGTGGATGTTTCCACTAGACTGACTGCAGACTAATTTTGCTTTCTTCTTTAATATGATTCTTGCTCCTGTAGATAAACTGGTTTTGGAAGATTTGGACTTCATGTATCTTGGGGTGTACAGAAGGGATTTTTTGAAGTCATGTATTTGCCTGATTCTTCTGCATTTCTTATTAATGAGTCTTGAGCACCTGGTCCTCTGATATTGTGCGAGTTAAAGAGTGGTTCCAAAACATGACTCTTTTTCCTGTCCCTAGCTGATATGTTTGCACATGAAGATGGTGGTCCAGAACCTGACTGGGTATTAACGGAACGTGAACAGTTTGCAGACTTTCGAGATCTAAACAAGGATGGGAAGATGGATAAAGAGGAGATTCGGCACTGGATTCTCCCACAAGACTATGACCATGCCCAAGCTGAGGCCAGGCATTTAGTCTACGAATCAGATGTTGACAAGGTACATAGTACCTGATAGAAGTGATAGAGTGAATGAATGAATGAATGATAAACTGTATTGTCTCAACCACAAGTGGCATCCATTAAGAGAAGACGTACCCAACAGATATATGTATGTAGGGAAGAGGGAATTGTTGATTTCTTTCAGTGAAACTATTGCAGAGTCAAGTGACCCTTTTTATTTTTATTTTCAGACACAGCACTAAAGCCCTCTAATTGTAGGATTCCTTTGACAGATTTACCTTTTTCTCAACAGGATCAAAAATTAACTAAAGAAGAGATTCTAGACAACTGGAATATGTTTGTTGGAAGCCAAGCTACAAATTATGGAGAAGACCTCACGAAAAACCATGATGAGCTATGATACTCTTTCAAAGGTGGATGTATCAGAGATTTGAGTCTGGTTTTCTTGTACATGACCAAAATAACAGTGATTATTTTGGTAGGCTGGTTTTGCACCAATATATTTTTTGACAAAGCAATTTTGTTGAATGCAATAGTTACCACTTCTCTCTTTTTTAAAAAAGCACTTTTTTAATGATAAGATTTCAATTTAATTAGGAATGAACTTTCTAAATACAGCTCGATACTTTCTAACCTCAGTCCTCAACTTGGGGAATTCCACAGCAGAATCAATAAGACTTTACAAACAAAGCATAAGCAAGATGGACTTGGCATCACATCATATATCCATTGTTAACCTGTACCTCGTGGTCATGCTGAAGGTCAGGGAAGGGGGAGCAAAGTTTTTGTTTTTGTTTGTTTGTTTGTTTTTTACTCTTTCACGGTGCATTCAAAACCAGTACCTCAAGGAGAGAGACAGTCACAACATACCCATCTTTTCTGATATGATGATTTTCCTTATGTGATGATACTTTTTTTCCATCAGAAGAAGGTAATGGAAACAATTTAATTCCTCAGCAAAAGAAACATCACAAGAGGCTATGGTGTCCAGCAGCCTTCCACAAAATTATGTCCTCCAAAAGTTAAGACTATAGGTCATCTTCTCTACCCGGCATGGGCATCATAATGGGAAGTGTGGGAAGATGCCAGATTAGGAAAGGCTGGCAAGTAGTGTCTCTTTATTAAAGGTCTGTGTGCTAAGGATTTCAGTGTTAGATTTCTGTTTAGGGCAGCAGAAGCAGTGGGAAGGTGTCCAACCACTATTTGCTGTGTCCCTCTTAGCTGAGTCATGACTGGCACTATCAACTTCAACAGCTGTTCTGATGAGAGCATCACTCAACGTTCCCTCCTGTACAAACTGATGTTGGAAAGTTCTTTTGGGATTGGGATGTTACACTTGCTTTCTTGAAATATAGTCCAGCATTTTTCAAACAGAACAAAAATATGTATGTTACCAAGTCTGTTCAAAAACTCTTTCAAAGGTCTGATTCCATATCTTACTCTTTGAATTTACGAAAAGAGGAATGTTTTCTGCATCCTTCACTATGCATGAGCTGTTCCTTCATTTCTCCTTCCTTCTCAAGTGTGGTTCATTATGTTGAATGATATGGGCAGCTCTTGTGGGGGAAGAATATATGAACAATCCACTGAATACTTGCCTTGAGATGGGACTTGAACATTAATAGCTGTTGTTCAGGATGGTGCAGTTTACTCCACAGGTAAACCAGACGTGTTTTGTCTGTAGGTGATACTGCTTACAGCTGATGTGAATAGCAATTCTCCCCATTCAAGAAGGGATTGAAATGGTAGCTAGAACTGAATAGATCATGCATATGGGTACCCACTGCAAACACTACATGCTGTGCATGGTGGAGGGTGCACCCAAATCCCACCAGGCATGCAGGGTTTCTGCTCATTTGACTGTGTGACTTGCCCTATAGGTGAACCACACATTCAATATAGTGGCAAGACTGCTCTCACTTCATCCCTGTTTCAGAGGCAGGGATGCACCAGCCGCTAGGCCTCTTCAGGCCTGTGGAGGCTCTCCTTCCTGGAAAAGGCCCCTCCCTGGTGTGAATGATTCTTATTGCACGACTGCCAGTCTGGAAGATGAGCAGAGTGCAAGTGAATCTCTGATCACAGATTGAAGAAAAAAGTGGTATTCCTATTCTCACTACTCCTTGGCTCGCTGGTCAGAGATGAACAGGCTTTCTCAGCTATTTCAGGGGAAACTAGCTTTCCACACATTTTCCCTTGTGGACAGAAAACCCCTTGCAAGAGTGCTCTCAACATTTTGGACTTCTTCCCCCTGGTGTACAGACATAAACCTACATTCAAATTAATACACTTCTTGTGAGTATTTTAATAACAGCATCACCATGTTATGTACTTTGTTTATTGAGAAGAACCTCCAGTGCAGAGCTGCTATTTTCTTTTCCTTATGGGTAGCAGATCACTTTGTTTCTACGAGAGAGGAGTAAATTCACAACAGAACAGAAACCACAATACCATTTCCAGTCTAGGTCTTTTGGTGGGGACATAAAGAGCCTTTCCAGGCCTTTATTTGCAGTAAGATTGTGGGGACACAGTACTGAACAGACGGTTGTGCAGGTATGAATAGAGATGGAAAGATGTGCATTGCCACTTTAAGGAGATCATCTGTTACCAGCTAATATAACCTTTCAGCTTTGCTGTATTGTGTAAAGCATATGAGCTGCTCCTTGTATTAACTGCAGTTGGACCTGTATTGACTTGAAGGTATGAACAATAAACATTTTGGAATAATTTTGAACCCTATGTTTTCTCTTTCCCGTTGTCCCTGAACGTGTTGTAAGAAACATGGGACTACTTATGAGAACATTGCCCTAGCCCTGCTCTGTGACAGAGTGCTTCTTGCGCTGTGGTTATTATTAGAGATGGGGATGAATATAAAAACGGATTGGCTTTTTCGATGAAAATAGCCGATTCGTTAAATATTCATCGATCCGTATTCGTCAAATTTTAAGTCTCTGGAACAACTTACCTGTAGAGATCCGCCTGGCTCCCTCGCTGAGGGCCTTCAAGACTAACTTGAAGACATGGCTATACAGGCTGGCCTTCCCTACAGCCATTACCCAGCCTATCTCCCGTTTTCTTTTTTCTCTCTCTTCTTTTTTTCTTTTCTTCCTTTCCCATCTTGGACCCTGTGATTAATCTGGATTTTATTTTTATGTTATATGTGAACTGCCCAGAGTAGACACGTTCTAGATGGGCAGTATATAAATCTAATAAATAAATAAATAAATAAAATAAGTCCTGACGAATACGGATCAACGAATATTTTCCCGTTTTTATTAGAGATGGGGATGAATATAAAAACGGATCGGCTTTTTTGACGAAAATAGCTGATTCGTTAAGTATTCGTCGATCTGTATTCATCAAATTTTAAGTCCCGATGAATACTGATCGACGAATATTTTCCCATTTTTATTCATCCTTCGTAATAAAAATAATAAAAACCATTCTGCCTACCAGCCAGCGATCAACTGATCGGCGGACCAATAGGCAGCCACCTACCCCCACAACCACCCACCCCCACAGTCTACCCCCACCCCTTCCTCTCCCTACCTTAGCCCCCCCACCCCTTCCTCTCCCTACCTTAGCCCCCCCACCCCCACCAACACCCCCTTACTGTAATTGCCGCCGCCGCTGCCAAGGTCTCCATCAGGCCTCCGCAGCCACGGCCTGTAGAAAGGGAAACTGGCTGCCCTTTGCAAAGATGGCGGCTGTGGCTTCATTTCGGGTAGGAAAGCTGCAGCTGCCATCTTTGCAAAGGGCAGCCTGGATTCCCTTAGCCTGCCGGTGGCAGCGGGGTGGTGGTGGCAGTGGGGGGGGCAGGGGTGTTTTTTTTAATAACCCCCCACGAATCGACAAATAACTTCGTTATTCATCGCATCATGGGGGCAACTTCGTGCTTTGTGAGTCGTCAAAAGTTGACGACTCACGAAGCGGGACGACTCGCCAAAATGGTGAGTTGTCCCCATCTCTAGTTATTATGCAGAGCACTTCCCCTGCCAGCAGCACCCAGTGGTGTTGATGGGCATGACATCCAAATGACTAGATGCCAGAAAAGTTACATCAGCATCCCATAACCCAGCACCCTTGAGATTGCAGTCCCCATCATCTCCAACTACCATGGATAATGTCTGGTGGGATTTGGGAGTATTGGAATCCCAACGCATCTGGAAATGTCCAAGTGACAGAATTTTGACTTTATATTTTGAGCAGAGATTGAAAAAGTTAATTCTCTGGACTACATGTCCCACAGCATTCTAGCCATTAAACTGGTCATGTTGGGTGGAGTGTTCTGAGTGTTGTAATCCAAAAACAATAATATTTCCAATCTCCAGCATTGAGGGAGGATCAAGAAAGGGCTGCCATTCAACTCTTCAGTGGGAGTCCCTTCTTGGCTGCTCAGAAGTGATGGCCACTGACTACGGCTGCACCATCTCGATAGTTGTGTCCTTGTAGCAGTAATATTTGCCATTCTGTTTTCAACCACAAAGGCAAGGACTGAGAGTGCCTCTTTCAGTGGTGCAGATACTGTGTCAGCAATGGAGGTGTAAGGGATGAGATTTTAAAAAAAAACATTGTCCACTGCTCCTTCCCAGCTGGGCAGTGAACACGAAAAGGGGAGCAGCTTGAATGGGGTTCATGGATTGAATTACACTGGAATCTTTCCTTCATTGGCACAGACTTGGTTTTACTGGTAAACAGAGTCATACAATCTTCTGAAACTTCTCTGCAGTGAACAATAAGGTCTTTTATGTGGCATCGTGGTTTGGGCATTGGACTGGAATTTTGGAGTTCCATGTTCCAAGTCCTCATCCAGGCATAAAATTCACTAGGTGACTTTTTGTCAAGCAGTCTCCCTCCTAGCCTGACCCACGTACATTATAAGGTCATTGTGATGATGAAGTGGCAAGGAGAAAAGCCATATACACTTCTTTGAGATCTGCGGATGAAAAGCAGGATAAATGTCACTAATTAATAAGGAATTCATACATTCTGTAGGTTCTTGATAATCATTGTCTTACAACATTTCCTCAGCCCTTCTTCCAAAATCTAGCCCACGAAGGTCAGTTTAGGAATAGATACCATCGGAAGGAAAAATAACTAGGTCTCTTTGGAGCCTAAAGAGCAAGTAGAGTCTATTTTCATGAGGTCTGTGAACCTGTCTCTCAGGTGACATACTGGAGTCTTATTAATAGCATCAAGTGATTTTTTAAAATCCATAGATAATAGGAATAAATGAATTTTCACGACAATACTCATCTTAGAAACTTTAGGCAACTGGTAGCTCAGAGAGATCTAAGCTTCTATTGAAACAGCATTTACAAGTGACTGATAAAAGTATAAGCCTCCCGCATGCCTTTCCTGCCCGCCTTGTGCATCTTCAGTAGCGCTGAGTGCACTATATTCTCCTTTCAAGCTCAATGCACTGAGGAAGAGTAACTCTAAAAGAGACTAGGGCTCCTGGGTTTAGATTTAACACTATTTAAGGAAAGCAAACCTTTGCTAGGGGACATAACTGTTAACATTGTGATTTTTCAAGCCTAGGGTTTCTAATGGGGTTTGACTGTTCCAGAGATAACATATTTTTTTTCTAGGTAACATGTTTCAAGTTCGATTACGAGCAAATGCTACAAAATTTTACTGTAATGTGAAATACTGTAATGTCAGATAGCATTATTTATCTGCTTCATATGACAAAAAACATTAATTGCTGGGAGCCATGATTCAGTCCAGCAATATGGAAATCCATTTTGTGCCTATCTCATCAGTTCTTGCAGATTTTCTTTCCTAATGAATTGTGATGGGAGATTCTGCTGGGAAATGTGTTTGTATTTTTTTTTCCACCTGCAGGTTCTCTATGCTCACTGTTGTGACACAGATCCTCCATTAAGTAAATGCGTTCATTATGGTTGTGCCATGACACATCAAGGGTGCATCTCTTTCCTCTTCGATTTCTGGAATTGCTTTAATCATTGCTGTACATGCCGTTTTAATTTATTAAGACTTAGCAAATGGACAAAGTGGCTAATGTTCATTGTCTTTAAAGCCCCACTTAACTATTCAATCAGATGAAATGTGTCATCCATTTCCAATCAAAGTAGTATTGTACGCACCCCACAGGAACACAAAATAAAGCACACAGCCTGCTCTAATGACTTTTACATAAGAATTGCCTTAATGTTTCACAATTTGCAACAGAGAAGCTGATCTTATTCCTAATGAAGGCAGGGATAAACTTCTTCAATGTTACAAGGAGAGGTGGAAAAGCCAATAGCTTACCTCCAGCATTGCACTGGTACTGCAGTGTCAGTAGGACAGAACTTTTCAGGTCCCCCCAACGGTCTCCATTCACCCCACAAACTGGCTCCAGGGCAAGGTTTGGGCTACCTGGAGGGCTGCAGAGAGGAGGGGTGATGTCCCTTCTCTGTACTCTATTGACAGAAGCAGTTCCATCAGTTGATGTCCTCCCCTCTACACTTTAGTGTCTTTCAGTTGGATAAAATGATCACAACTTGTGGGGAACCTTTGGCCCTCCAGAGGTTTTTGCTTACAACCCCTGTCACCTCCACCGAAAATAATTAATGGAATGCAATGGTAGGTTTCTAGTTTCAAATCTCTGGAGACACAAAGGTTCCCTGCCTATGCTATAAATAAATTTAACGTTCTTATGTGTCTTTGAGAGCTTTGGCCCCTAATCCAGCAAGGAGATCTGTCCAAGGAAGTAGTTTCACAACCAGTCTAGATGAAAGTATGCATCTGGATGTCACAATGCTTATCTGGGGTCCCCTGACTAGATGCATGTTTTGACATGGCTGCATAGTGCACTGGGCAAGACTAGTTGTATTGTGTGACTGGCAAAGATCAGGGTATCAGAAATACCCAATCAGCCACCTTTGGTCCTGATTTATATGATTAGTTGGTGCCATCTGTTTTTAGTGTTGTTGTTGCTGCATTTAATGTTTCTACCTTTACAGTGGTGCCTCGGTTTACGAACGCCTTGGTTAAGGTAATTTTTGGTTTACGAATGAAAATCCATTGAAAATAATGCCTTGGTTTACAAATGTTTTTTGCAATACGAAGCAAGTTTCCTCAGGATGCATTGCGCCTGGGAGGTTTATAGCGCCGCCCCGTGCATGCGTTCCTATGGGAAACCGTGTTTCGGTTTGCGAATTTTTCGCAATACGAAACGTCCCGGAGAACGCATTAAATTTGTAAACTGAGGTACCACTGTATTTTTGTTTTCTATTAAATGTGTTGTAACTGCCCAGAGTAGTGCCTCGACACTAATGGGAGTGTGATACAAACTGAGTAAGTAACTAAGTAAGTAAATAAGTAAACAAGCAAGTAAGCAAACAAGCAAGCAAACAAGTAAACAAACAAACAAACATACATACATACATACATATATACTGTGGCATCCGCCCAGGTCATGAATATGCATATGCTATTTGTATAGACCAATGGGAGTGCTGGAAGGGTGGAGTCACGAGATATAAGAGACTCAGCAGCAGGAGGAGGAGTTTTGATAGGGTTTTGAGATAGAGAGATAGGGAGTTTGAGATTAGTTGAAGAGATTGAGAGAGAGATTTGGAGTTTGGGCGGGAGAGTGGTGGTTGAGAGTGGATAAAGGAGAATGTTTGTTTAAGAGTTAACAACATTGCTTGTTCTGTCAACACCTGTATGAATAAACAATTTCTATTTGGTTCTTTTAAAATGACATATGGCCTTGACCTCGATTATTAATAATAGGTAATGTTGATGTAATCAACTGGTGGCAGCTGAGGGGCACGTAGCGTGAGCTCCTAGTTTGGTGAAACAAGCAGGGGCCATGTGGGGATCGTGACACATACATACATGCATGCATACATACATACATACATAAATGAGAAAGGTGGAGTAAAAATATTTGAAATAAATAATAAATAGTAGTAGTAAACCAGTAGTACTTTTGATTTCTTATGTCTCCGTAAATGTGTCATGATTATAAACACAGCTTCTTATCAATAATACGTGGGATTTGTTTAGGCAGCTTAGTGATAGTCAGGCATGGTAATGTTGGGATTGCAGTAAATGAGTTTGCATTTACTACCCTCACATATATTGGCTTCACCGGCTTGGCAACTGGGCAGAATTTATATCTGTGCTAAGCCACTGCCAGTGGCCCTTTGGCAAAGAGGGGAGCAATGCTCTTCTCATGGCTTTTTCCAGCTGAATTTAGCAATGTGGCTGATGACCTTGTTTCTAAGACAACTTGGCCCTCAAAGTTGGCAACCTTCTGAATGGCATTATTGATCTTGGGGGCATACCAGATGAGGGCCAGCAAAGTCTGAAACACATACATAAATTAAATAATGCTTCTGCTCTTTGGCGGAACAGGATAGGGAATGCCATTTCATTACCACTTAGCTTCAAGGCAACACTTTTAAAAAGTGTAATATTTGTTTGAACCTTTTTAGAGTTTGTATACTTGCAGTTTTTAACTTAAAAAATTGTTTTTTTAAATGATGTAAGCCACCTTGAGTCCTTTTTAAGGTGAAAAGTGCCGTAAAAATATTTTAAATAAATAAGATAAACACTGTTGGTAGTCTCACACTGATTTTCTGAAATATTGATCCCTAGAGTCCATAAGTCTTAATGGACCATATTTTTTCCCTAGGGATGTTAAAAGGAGAGTAGAGGTGTCTGTTAGACAATGCTGCTGCTGCTGCTGTCGCTGTCTATTTCTGGATCACTTGTATTGGTGCTTGTCTTTAGTCACCTTTGTACTCTGCACATATAAGTAATACAGATGGTTACAACCCAGACGTAGCCAGCAAGCCTGGTACAGGAAAGAGTTCCCTTCAAAGAAATGTGCATAGCTTGGCATTTTGTCTTCTTCGATGTCACACTCCAGTTATGGATGGTGTGTACTGAGAAACAATGGGGGGTTGTTCTTCCAAGAGCCAAATGAGGTACTGCATTAATTGCATGTTTAATTACTGGGTTTCACCACTTTTAAAAAAATACAAAATAAAGTCACCATGTGGGCCTCAAATCTGGATCAGGAATGCAGTTTGTAAAAGGGGATCAACCCTTTTCCTCATGACATTTTCCTATTGAAAATTGCCCTTGCAGCATGTATGCACTCCTTTGGACAGCAGCAAGGTAAACAAAATAATGCTGGTTTGGCAGAGTGTGCTGAGGCAATCTTTCCAGAGCTTTTCATGGGATGACTCTTCATTTGTCAAGGTGTTGTACCAGAGAAGCCTGAACATGTGTCTGTTTGGGATAACAGAAGAACTTTGGAACTAACAGGATCAAAATAACTACCAGTCCAGTCTGTAAGTAGTTCATCCACACATGAGGAAATTTCCCATGGAGTGTACCAGGGCTATGGAACACACCCTTTCTCCACTCATGGAAGGAAAAGCACCTTCACCCCATTGTAACTCTCTTGGACAGGTTAAGACTGCACTCTTAAGTGTCCAACTAGATGCACATGGCAGCTGATTGGAAGTTGAAAGAACATGAGCATTCCAAATGACACAACTTCCTGAGGTTCCTGCCCCTCTCACATGAATGTCTTAGTAAGGAAGGTTTGAGTCCCATGATCCTGGGGATCCAGAAAAGCTGGAGTCAGGGCCCTCATGAGTGCAAGAGAGGAGGAGGCTTGGGTCCAGATTTGGACAAGGAATCTGAATGGAAGTAAGTTTTGGGTCTTTCAGATTTGGCTCTGTAACAAGTGACACTAAGGAAAGGTGAAGGCTAAGTTATAGAAATTAAGAAGCTGTGCTTGGCTTCGGGGGGGGGGAGGGTTACCTAATAAGCAGAGGGTTCCTTAAAAGCAAGTGATTTCCCTAAGAGTCAGACCCTGCTCCTGGAGTGACCTAACGCCAGATGGCTCACAACTGAGCTTTGAGTGAAGCTCCCAGCCTCAGCAGCAGTATAGAAGCAGCTGGCTCCCAAAGGCCCAGTGGTGGGAAGAAATTGTTCCGTAAAGCTTGAGTCTGTTCTTGCCAGGCTTTGCTGCTGGAATTCCATGTTGTCATTGCATGAATGACCTGGACTATTTATTGTTGTTCCCTGTGTTTCTCCATCATACTCTTGTTATCTCTGCTGTTAAATGATGTTGGTCTGTTGACATTGCCTTGGATTTTTCTTGTTTGAACTAATGCCACTAGTAAGACTTGCTTGGCTGCCTGCCCAGACTACACACTGTCTCATTCCTTGATACTTTATTCTGGTTTGCATGCTTCTGTAATACCTGTTGGAAGCAGAAAAGAGACCTATGTTGCTGATTAATCAGTTGCAAATAAGCCTTGCTTTTATCTTCTGATGGACAGTTGCAAAACAAAGATATTTAATTTAGAAAAAGAGAAGTTGGTGCCATGACAATCACACATCTTTGAGCTCTTGGAGAATTCCCGTTTCTAATGATGTGCTACCTGTATTGCCTACATGACTCTAAGAAAACTATTTCTTGCAGTCAAATCAAGTTGAACTTTATCTATTGAATCAGAAGTGTAGAGAAGGGGAGATTAGCATTCTATCAGAAAACTTAGATTTCCTGTTTTGGGCAGGTAAACCTAACGCAGTTGGAAAAGCCAGATTTTCTCCGGGGGAGGGTGTTTAGGAGCCAAATGGATACATAATCCTCTGTGGCAGCCCAGGATGAGCCTCAGAAACCTATTCTGAATGGCTGCATGTAGATCAACTGGATATTTTTAAAAATAGTATTTTTATATCTTGCAAGATAAGTCACATATCAATGTGAAAAATAAACATAAATGCATCAGACATGTTAAGCAAGCATCAGCAAACAGTCTTTGACATTGTGCTATTCTGGGTGTCTGTTTCTCAGAAAAGAATTGGCAGTATACCTCTCAGTTACATCACACTTTAGCATGCTGTTTAGGTAAGCTATATTGCTGAAATCTGAATGCTATGTTAACTCATGCAAAATTAGAGCAAAATCTTCATCACAGACTTTAGTTTTTAAAAAAGAGTAGACACGTTGGACCTTAACAGTTCAACCGACTAACCCATATCACATTATTCAGTGTGGATTCCAAACACCACTCAGAAATGTGCAATTTGATATTGGAAAACTTAAATGTAGTCCACGAAATAAGTCACCTGTAGTTGTGTGTGCTGAAAATAAGGACCTACCTTGACAGGAGCTGGAGCTTCTTCCCCTTTGAACAGTAAGTAGCAACCATGCATCTTAACACAGACTGGGCTGACTAAATCACATACACACAGGTCTATTTATCAGGAATTTTATTGGACACAAAAGGCTTAGAATATACAGAATGACTACATTAGGAAACAGTAAAGATTACAATGATAATAAGTATATGCTGTGTAAATTCTGACTTAAGGTGGTCCTTTGTCAGGGATTTCCAGGTAGAGAATACTCAGAAGTGGTTTACCATTCCTTTCTTCTGGGGGCACCCTGGGACTGTGCAGATTACCCAAGGCTACACAGGCTGGTTCTACTCTCAAGAGGCACAGTGGAATTGAACTCCCAAGCTCTTGCTCTGCAGCCAGATACCTAACCCATGAGCTATCAGAATGCATAAATGGACATAAAAAACATTGCTTCGGAAATCTTATGGGTGGAAATCAGGTCAAAAGAAGCAAACTCACAAGGTCAGATTCTAACAACCATTCTAGATGGCAATACTTGGATAAAGTTATTTTTGTGGGCAGCAAGTGCTGGGCTGTGTTCTCAGGCCAGCCCAGTTCCAAAACAGTGGTCATCAACATCTGTGGATCAAGACAAAAAGGCCAGTACAAATAACTGGTTACCTTAAATTGTGGGGATCAAGGAACAGTAGGTCACCAGACCATCCAGATTCTAAACTGGTCTGAGGAGTTTAGGCAAGAGGGACACAAATGGGGGCTTTTAATGAATTGGGTCCTACAAACTAATAGAGCTCTCAGAATGTATAGCTTTCAGCCCTTTCATGGATATCCAGCTGTTCTTAATTAGTTATCAAGAGACCTTGAGACACTGCTGCTGCTTTTGCTCAAATCTTTGAAGCCTCCATCTTTCTCTTGGGCAAATGGGTCCCAATCTTCCAGGCTCTCCTCATTATCCAATGCTTCACTGGCAGACGTGGCGTCTGTCCCTCTCCCCAAGTGTGGCATCCGCCCAGGTCATGAATATTCATATGCTATCTGCATAGAGCAATGGGAGTGCTGGAGGGGCGGAGTCACGACATAGAAGAGACTCAGCAGGAGGAGGGGGAGTTAGTCAGTTAGTTAGATTGGGCATTTTAAAAAGAGTCAGAGAGACTGGGAGATTGAGAGTGGAAAGAGTTTTGGAATTTGGGCGGGAGAGTGGTGGTTGAGAGTGGATGAAGAAGGATGTTTGTTAAGAGTTAACAACATTGCTTCAACTATCATCATATGTGACAATAAGCAATTTCTATTTGGTTGTTTTAAAATGACATATGGTCTGGACCTTGATTATTAATAATAGGTAATGTTGATGTAATCAACTGGTGGCAGCTGAGGGGCACGTAGCATGAGCTCCTAGTTTGGTGAAACAAGCAGGGGCCACATGGGGATCGTGACACCAAGGTTACTGTCAAATGACCCACTGAGTTCCCTCCTGTTCACTGCCTCCCTCTGGCTGCAATATATACTGTTCCCCTTCTTGAGATGACTGATCAAGGTCAGGCAGGACAGATAGCAAGGATTTTATGCTAAGTGATTTGGTGTGCAGGGGTTGCTTCAGTTATGGAAAGGGGTGAAGAAAGAGGCACACAGTGGGGCAGTAAATATCTTTCCCTGAGTCACCTCTCTGAAAAGGATGGGGTAAATATGGAGACTACCAATATGTGGAGAAAGCATTTCTGGAGATAGATTTAGGGATGACAGCTGTTCCCTCTCCTGAGTCCCATTAGACCGCCCTTGAAGCTGGGAAGCATTGTAACTCCAGCCATGCAAAGAAAAAGAAAATCTTGGGCAAAGATCCAAGAAAGAACAGGCTAATGAAAGTTCTAAATCAAAACCAGGAGTTTAGGAGAGAAAGAGGCTAACAGGATTCTCTGGATAAATTCTGGATTTGGGGGGCTGAGAATGTGATCCAGCTAGGCCTGATCTCTGAAAGACTAGCAAAGTCCATGCAGAAGAAGTTGCCAACGCTTCATCAGGAGGCTTCCTGAAGTGCAGGGCATGTGGCTTGAGGTTGAGTTCCAACCTGTTGTAGGCTTGTGCAGGTAGCGAATGATCTGTAATGGCCCTAATCTGTCAAGAGCAGCAAAAAGTAGAGAATGGTGAAGCACCCATTTGTTCTTCTGGAGGAATATTTGGAGAATGTTTTGTTTAAGAGAGAGATGAAAACACTTTGGGCTAATTACTCTCCTGACATCCTGGGGATCTTGAGAGCACAGCAAAAGCTGGTGACTCAAGATGTATTGGCTCTATGCATGATGTCTGCACCCCTGAGATGATCTGTTGTCTGGGATGTTAACGTCCGATGTCTCTCTGTGTGCCCTATCTACATTCTGGGAACAGATTCCACTGAGTAGGATTGTTCAGAGTTATATTGAATGTAAAATGTCCTGTCATTTAGAGCCTTGCTCAGCACAAAGACTGACACTGGAAAAAGAACGGGGCCAGGGCTGTGATGGGTGAAAAAGAGGTTTCACCCTTCCCACTGCCCCTGCCTTTATTAATATCACAGCTCAACTTGCACAATTCTGCTTTAGTTTTGCACATGGAACCCTACACTCTGTAGATCTAAGTCTCAGGTTGCTCCTTCAGATATGATGCCCATGTGGAGTTGGGTGTACTTTTTCAGAAGCACTCCACTGCAAGACTGGAAAAACTCAAACTGTTTCTCTTTTCTCTTTTCTAGTCTGGGCATATGGACTATTGTTCCAGACTATTCACAAACCGGAATCACTAGTCACCCACCCTCCTTTAGCAATATACACAGGGAGCATCCTCTTTTGTTCTGTTGTCTCTGCTCTTAGCATTAAAAAAAAACAACTTTATCAGAATCAGCACAGTGTCAGCTAGGCTCTGTGTCATATCTGTTAACTGCTGGATAGTTCAGTGGTTCGATCCCTGCTGTGCCTCCTTGGCAGGGCTGGACTTGATGATCCATAGGGTCCCTTCAAGCTGTGCAATTCTAAGATGATGATGATGATATAAATGCTATGCTTTACAAATATTAAAGGAATTCAGCACTCACTTCCAAGGAAACAGGGGGATGAAAGAAAGGGAGGGGAAGAGGGTACTACAAAATGACTAAGGAAGATGTAAACTGCAATAATTGGAGATGCATTTGGTCTCTTGCCTTGAAAGTACTTGGAATAAGTGGACATTTTCATGTCAACATAAATACAGTTCTAAATGCTATTCAAATGTCTCCATCACCTCAATTGGGCCAGATCCAACAGCTCCCCTAACTAGTCACACAGGTTTTCCCGTGCCTTGGAGTCCTTATGACTGTTCCTTTGTCAGCCACTTTCTCTCTCTTCTCCATGATCTGCTCTCCAAATATAGGCAGATAGATTGGACTGCTATTCCCAGGTATTGCTGAAATGGCCTCCTTGATTCCAGTGGAAATTAAGTAAGACCCATCCAGTGCAAATTCTTTAGTACCTGATGAAGATCCCAAATGTGCCACATAGTTAAGATAACTTTAGCTGTTGGTTTTTGCCACCACTACCATTCAGTGTAATGTAAGCACCATGGAGACGTGCCATGCAGAAAAGGTCTCTTAATAGTCCATGGGGATGCACTGAAGTTAATGCAGAAAATTCTGCAGTAAGTTAACAAAATATGAATTACTTTGTTGCCTGTGAAGAGGGCTCTTAACGCAACTCCGGGGAGTAGGTTCTAGGCTGATGGAAATCGACATACTTCCATTAGCTTCCATTTGTAATTGGCTTAATTGAATTCTGTTGGGATTTGATGGGTTTTTCAAAGCTGCTGACATTGGACATTAAAGGAGTCAGGGCTTTATATTAAGCATCTTCAAGAGGCACAGATGTTTCAGTGAAGGAACTAATACTATCTGCCATAGAAATGGCAGACATAACACATCATCCATCCAAGTGCAATACCAATAAGAAGAACAATTCACATAAACCATAGGAGAGCTCTGTCTCCCGCCCGCCCACTTAGCACATGTGTGTAAGGCAAGTGGAAGAGGGAAGGAAACCCTAGTCAGATTTCTCCATACCATATCCAAGGCCTGTGGTAGTGGCTGGAAGGATCAGGCCCTAAGTATTAGTTTAGAAAGTTAATCTTCTAATTATCACAATTGCTATTAGAATCTAATAGTGTTTAAAATTAGTGGCTGCTGCTTGGGAAAAAAATGGAGTTGCTATTCAAGAAGCATTTACTGACACTAACTATAGAAGACATATAGCTTTCTGTAATTAGTGTGCACCCTTTAGATGTGGCTAATTACCTCTTATCAATTTTTTTTCTCATTAGATACTGTAGTCATGAGAGAGAACTGAGAGGTCCAGACTCATATGGCAGCAGAAAATTTAGCTAGATAATGTCTCCGATTTGGTTAATTCCAGGTGACTATCAGGTTATTCAACCTAGGAGAATTTAATGATTCTGGACAGTTCTTGCAATGAATGTCTCTGTAAATCATTTATAATTACAAACATAAAAATTAAAAATCAGTCTGAAGAGAAAGATAACATAATATTAATGATGGAGAGCAATAAGCTAGAAATGGACGCCTTGGCCTTTTAATCAAGGACATGCTGATGGCAGACCTGTAAACCTCACAGGGATTGTACTGGAAATTCAGAACTATATAATTTAATCAAATTAAGTCATTAACTAAAAGTAGGTCCCATATTTTCTCAGCAAATATGTGGGCTTCTCCTACTATCCAGCTTCTCCTACTATCCTACTACCGAGAAGAGTCTAATCTATTCTAACCAGCAGTTTCATTCTATTTTTGTTCTTTTTGCAAACTGGGATTACTGAGTTGGGGACAGCAAAATCTGAACCACTCCTCTGATTAACCAGGAGCAATCTGTTAACTTAAGGTCTATCCACATCAAGCATTGTTCAACTTTCCTTGCACTCATGAGACCAGTACTGCATCCTGATATCCACTTGACACAAGGCTGAAATTAGAATCAACAGAGGCAAAATAAGGCAAAAAAAAAAAAAAAAAAAAAAAAAACCCTTGCTTTCCAGGCTTTTAAAAACCAACTCTTGGTTCTATATTTTTGTTTTCATTTGTTCTGATTTGCTCTAGTGCAGAGGCTGCTCTTGTGGACCTAAGCACCACATTGAAGCGCACGGACCCATGCATTTTGTGAATGTGTGTCATTTGATGACATTTTCTTAAAGGCATTTTTCTGCTGATGAGTCTCCACCTTTTCTACCCTTCTTTAGTTTTCTTGGGATATCAGCTGTTCCTGATATCTAAAACTAAACATTGAAAAACTACAACTGGGGGGGGTAATAAACATTTCAGTCAAAATATACAGTTTTGAGAATGGTGGCTAGGTAAAGCAAGGAGGGAAGGGAGAAGAGAGTGAAGTAGGAGGGGAGAAGGTGGAGAAGATAGGCCAAAGGGAATGACAATCTGTGTTTGCGGTGAGACCTCAGGGAGCAATTCTCAGTTTGTGGTGACAGGTGGTGCCAAAAATATCCACTGCAGCACTTCAAGTAACAAATCTACTCCCCATATTCGGGCACCAATAGCATAAGGATCTATTTAAATCTGCCTCAAAAAGTACCAGAATGATCCAGAGCAATCCCAGAATGACAAGGGTCAACACCGTAGTGTGGCTGAGTCCTTAAAATCTCTCTCTAGAGAATCTAAATTAAAATACCTAGCTTATGTCTTTTTCTAAGGAGTATTCACATTACTCTGACTGATCGTGATCTTTGACCAGAGACTGACATAAATTTCACATCCCTGAATGATAATGCAATGATTAACCTGCCTTTTGACTGAAAGTAAAGGGAGATCAAGGTTCTGCAAAACTGTAGTAAACCTGCAATAATTCAGCTATTATATTTTATTGCATTCATGGATTCTTCCATAAAGCAGTACTTCCGGAAAAGACAAGAGATGAGAAAGTGAGCTCTAGACAGAACAAAACTAATTTTAAATTTGACAGGAAAGTATTTGCAGTAAAGGTATCTGACACCTATGATCTAATTCATATAGCTGGATGTTCCCACATCGGGATGATTCCAAATTCCTGTTGAAGCTTTTTATTCTACCATTTCCTAGTAGCATTCACAAACCTGTAACGCAGCTCAACTTTACTATGCCATTCTGGAGCTGTGGCCAGTGGGCTGACTGCTCTGAAGCCAGATATGTAAACCACTGATCTATCCAGCAATGCAAAGTGGGCATAAAAAAAAAAAAACAATTGTATGACTATCATGTGCCTGTCTTTGTACACATCTCTGCTAAACCTCCATTCTTAACAAAACTGTTTACTTCTGTGAATTGACCCAATCATCTCATGCAGTGTTCCTTAATGGATTTGTTTTCAAAATAGGTTAAAGATTGAAAGTGAATTCTAGTACTAAAAAACAATATGCAGGAGTGCTATAAAAGTACTATTGGGTGGTTTTAATTGCCACTTGGTTGGCATTGCATCCTGTTCCTGGTGAACAAGCTCTGTCGTTCTTTACTCAATTAAAAACATGTCTCCTTGCACATTGTTGAAACCCTTCTATTGTACCATATTTATAGCACATCAGTCTTTGTTTTCTCCATATAAAACACTCAAGTGTAGTCACATTAGCACATTTCATTGCAAGTTAGTACAAAAGAAAGTTAATATGGCCTGATACTAATCTCCCATGACAGAAAATTCCTAATACGATAAAACTTTCATATCATATTAGAAGAAGAAAGTCTGTTCCTGCCTGTTCCAGGTCACTTTCAACATTGCCCTTGAGCATGAAGTAATTGCAAACATTGGTCTGTCTGCACACACACACACAAAATCCCTCACAGAATTCAATAACACACGGCAAACAATACGAAAGTTTACAGTATCTCCTCCCTAATTAGGCCTATAGAAATGACCTACTATTCATCCACTATACTTCATTGCTATGGGATTTTAATTTGTATTGGATACCATAGTTCCATTCATGAATAGTTTCAGTGTTGGCCTCCAGGATTCCAACCATGTGCCACTGATGTGCCTTCTTAGAAGAAATCAAGAATGAGCAAGAGCTTGGTGCTGTTTGAGAGCTACTTTTCAGTGCAATGACATACAAAGAATAGGAGGATCCTTAGTCCCCACAATTCTTGCCTTATCTCTGCAGATAATTCTGTTCCTTTTTCATTCTCTTTGACACAAGCTAGCAAGAAAATGTCCAGTCTTGGGTACAGGAAGGATTGGGTTGAATAGATGATCGAAAGTTACTATTTTTGTCCAAAAGGAGTTTAAAGTTAGCCAGACTATTTCATGGCATTTCCACTAACGTATGGTCCATGCAGCAAACTCTGTAGCAGACATTACTTTAGCTCCATAAAGGCTTCATTCAGTAACTGATAACTGATGTTTTATCTATTTTTTAACCTTTTAAAAAGCTAGATTAATTACTATGAGCTAGGATAAAGACTTCATGGAGCCAAACTAATACCAACTATCGAATTTGCATTTTAACATTTTAAAATAAGTAAATAAATAGCTTGGATTAAGATATCACTGCATTAAGAAATTAGGTTTCTTTCTTTTTTTAGTGGTTTAGATTTGCACATAATATTTGGGTAATATGTGAAAATCTTTAAATATTGTTTTTGAAGTCTGCATTTATACCTACACAACTCCAGTAGCTTCATGGATTGTTTTCATTGCCATTTATTTCTTTAATTTATTTTATTTATATCCTACTTTTCTACCATTTGGGTGACTTGCAAGCAGTTGCAAAGAAAATTGCTTTTGGTCTCAGTGGGAGCTGGCTTTGTCATCCTGGTTCTTCAAGCAGAAGACAATCTGTGTTTAGAATCAAAATTAACAAACACTGAATCAGACCCCTGGTCTATGCAGCCCAATCCGAACAACACTGGCCATTGCTCTCTAGGATTTCAGGCAGGATTATTTTCTGGTGATGCTAGGTTTTTAACCAGGGACCTTCAGCATGTGCCTTAGCCTTATGTTATTGGAGAGGCATAACTGTGGGCCAGAACCCTCCTCTGACAACACTGTCCAGCAAGGGTTCTGTTGTAGCAGCAGGACAAAGAGCAAGTGCTCCTGGAATCATCTCCCCCACTTTGCCAAAAGAAGCAGGAATGGAGCAGATAATAATAGAAAGCCAATGTGATTTACTAGTTTAGAGCATTGGGCTGCAACTTAAAAGATCCAGGTTCGAATCCCTATTAAACCACAAAACCTCACTGAGACATGAAATTCACTGGGAAGACTGTCTGATTACATTGACAAATAATGTGGGAAATACTCTGGGATTGGGAAGGTCTGATTCACATTATTTTCTTTTGACTGCTTGATGTGCAAACCCATGCAAATCAGTCTGGAATCCAGTGGTGGGGGGGGGCTAGTTTTTTTTCTTCAAGGCTAGGGGTTCTACTATTTTGGAATCAAATGCAGTTGCATCAGTTCAGGCAGAGTGATCCCTTGAACCAATGTGGACGGGATGTAGCTGTTATATCTGAAGCCATTTCAGCCAACTACAGAAGCAGTGAGAGAGGCATGGCAGCAGGGAAACTGGCTGATGTTTGAATCCTCTCCTCTGCATACCCGATGCCTGGATATACTGTAATCTTCCCTTCCCTCCCTCCCTCCATTTTTTCCTTCCTTCCTTCTTTTTAAAGCCCTGCTAACCTACCACTAGGGCAGCTAGGCAATCAAAGAAAAAAACAGCAAAGAATCAGCAGATAGAAAGGAGGAATTAGAGATCTCAGTCTTTCATAATGAACACTTTTGTGAAAACAACTCACAGGTTTCCAGTTGTGTCAATACATGTTTACTGTTTTAAAAAGTCCAAGCTTTCAATGGCAATATTCTGCACCATCTTCATCAGGGAAGGCAAGATTTAGTTGATATCTTGCCTTCCCTGATGAAGACAGCGCAGGATATTGCAGTTGAAAGCTTGGACTTTTTTTTTTTTACAATAAACATGTATTGACATGACTGGAAACCTGTGAGTTGTTTACACAGAAAGGAAAAAGTTATCAGTTTGTCTAGTTTCTAGATTGTTAAGGTAGCTCTGCTCTGATCATGCTTCCTGCAAGTCTAATGTTCAGAGCTACCTTAACAAGATGCAAACAAGGCTTCTGAGTGCTAGTTTCTTCTCTTCCTTCTACCGGCTCATATATGGTGGACTGAAGTGAGATAACCCAGGGAAACATGACTTCTTGGGTGCACTTTTACAACAGATCCATTCGCATTTTTTCCTGCTCTGTGATCACACCCGTAGGGGAATCACTCTCAATGTCAAAATGACCTAACTGTGAGCTTATGAAGGTAAAATGGAGAGCAGGAGAGCCAAGTACAGTGCCTTGATCTCACTGGAGGAAAAGCAAGATATAATTGTAACAAACAAACAAACAAATGATAAAGTACAATTGTCCAGGTCAGGAGGCTGAAACTGTTCCTGCCATGTAATCCTTGCAGCTGTCTTCATACTTCATAGAATTCCCATATGTTTTCAGATGTGTGGGATGGAGTTGCCTTTCTCCTTCCATGATACAGTGGCAATTCTCATGCAGTAGATCTAGATTACATCTTCCATAATCAAGCTGGTGACATTAGTCATATTAGGTGAACAGCAGGGTCCCATTTTCTGTCCGCAAAAGCCCAAATTTAGTACTGAAGAGACAATGAAACAGATTCATGCAATTTAGGTGCAGTTCACATTTGTACTATGTGTTAATCCTCAGGAACTGCCTTATCATTAGGTAGACTGAGGCAGCTGCCTGAGGTTGTAAGCACAAAGATGGGGGGAGGCAAAGAAAAGTAGAAAGGAATTTGAAGACTGCAGCTTCTCCTCAGACCCATAAACTTGTCTAGTAGATTTTACACATTGGACAAGTAAACAAATAATTAATAATTTTTTTCAGATTAATTAGTGAATAAAAATCTGACCTTCAATTCTTCATTTTATAAACTGAAAGTTTGTGTATATGTTTCTTTGTCTAGAAAGATCTTTGAAGTTGTAACAGCCAGAAATACATCATTTTCCACAGATGCTAAAGATTTCCCAACTTAAACAACTCTCTAGGTTATACTCTAACTGGCTGGGGCATTCTCGAGTTGCAGTCCCTCTTATCAAAACGTAAAGACCTAGAGGCAAACTTTCATCATATGCTACCGATGACCCCAGTTTAAAAACCGGACAGGTTATCTCTCAACAGTCCATACTGGCTGAAGGATAATGCAATCTGTAATTCAAGAACCTACCTGGGATTCTGGGAGTTATAGTCCCTCTTACCACATTCGTAATATTTAGAAGCACAAACTTTTGTATGAATACTAGTCATGTTCCATCTTAAATCACTGAATAGGTGATAGTTTGACTGGCCATGCTGGACTAAGGAATTCTGGGAACTGTAATCCAAAGACATTGCATTTTTATCCAGTTAGTGCTTGGCTGAATATTTTGGTAAGTACTGGGCTAAGTATTGGGGTGGAGAAAGAAAAGGAGAGAGAATAGTATGGGGGAAAAACCCATTAGGATGGAAGAAAAATAAGAGAAATAGTGGTGGACGTACAAAACAGAATTCTCTAATGTGCAAGAGACAAATTTAAAAGATAACAGCTATTTTCAGGGTAGAGAGGACTACCGCATAACCCTTAGAAATGAGGTGTGGGGAAGGAGCACTCTTAATTCAGCACCAAGTTAGCTGAATACACAGGGGTTGAAAGACAGGCATTTAAGATAATTCAAAGTCCTGTACCTAGACAGATGAATCTGTCAGTTTTGGTTTCTCCCGCATTCAGAGTTTGTTGTTATTATTGTTGCTGAATTTGAAGAAATTTATGAATTCTGGTAAATTCCCATCAAAAATAGAAACTAAATTCTGAGCTATCTCTATGTGAAAGGCCTGCAGTACCATTCCCAGATTCAAAATTTTATTGCTGCCACCACCCTTTTCCTGAGGCATGCCTTCAGGATGCTTCCCTTCCCTAGAGATCAGACCAAATAGATTTTGGGAACCTGAGAGGTCCTGGGAGAATCATCATAGTTTCAGGCCATTAACAGTGCAGTCATTAAGCAGAGGCTTATGAGCTGGGTTACAGCTGTATGCAATTTATTATTTAACACTGGTTAGAATTTTAGTGAAAGAAAAGCTTTAATAAAATGCATTTTAAAATACCTGTTACACATATTCCTTTTTGCTGCCGCTTACATTAAGACAAAAGAGAAAAAGAAGAGGGGGGAGGAGATGGAAGGAAGTGACCAGGTTACAAAAAATGTGCAAATTTCAACAGTATCGCTGCCTGTGAAATATTACAAGTGCAAAATGTAATTACCTTAATGCTATTTTTGATATCATATCAGCAAATTGCACCAAGTCCCCACTGTGACACTTATACGAGGGTAAGAATTATCCTGTTGTGAGTGTCGATCCCGAGGGAAAATGAGGCAGCACAAATGGTTGAGATGCTTCAGCAATTAGCTACCTCAAGACAGCAACCATTTTCATTTTTTAAAAATATGGAATGTTTAACCTGTAAACATCTAGGTCACTTATATTCAGTTTGTTTTGATATTTTTAAGCAATTAATTCTCTAGAGGTTTTCACGCTACATGTATATCTTCCTTAGCTTTATTACCCCTCCTCCTTCCTCTCTCTCCCTCCCTCCCTCTTTCCTCCTTCCTCTTTTAATGATGAGGGGAGGAAAAATCCCTTGCTGCTCTTGAAATACACACTGTGTAAATTCGGATGTTTGCAACTTGTATGCCTTATCATTAACACTAATGCCATAATGCCATAAGACAACAATATAATGTGCCAGAGGATTAATATAACTTCATGTGGAGCAAACAAAAATTAGATGAGCTACAACCCTTTTGATGTTTCTCACCCAAAAGCTCTTGTGGATTAGGAAGCACAGAGGAAAGGGATGCTTAAGAGGGCTGCCATTCCTGACAAATTCATCGGACTTTATCTCGGTCAATGGGAGATGCCAGCATGGATATCTGAGTAAGGTTCAAATGATGAAAGCTGAAGCACTGAGTACTGATTTATAGCCATGCAGGGCAGGAAAAAGGCAACATAACTAACACACCATTCAAGAGAACTGTGTATAGAACATTATTTACACAGTATGAAGGTATCTAATTTTATTTTTCCAGCTCTCCTAAACAACCTGTCTAGTCTCTGTGCCTGGTGCAAGTCCCTTGTTCTGTGGGATATGCCTTCTACAAAAACATCACAGCCCATACAATTAGCAGATAACCATTTTTTTTTCTCATTTCATCTCATACAGAAGGAGAAAACAGATGATTCTTAGAGGAAACGGCTGTAGTGGTAAATGAGGTTTGCTTGCAAAGCATGGTATATTCATGTTAAGAACAATGTGTTCTTAATATGATATGCTGAAGCCATCCATAACCAGGTACTGATAGGGTGGATGACGGGATATAGGATGAATTATAAAGGTATTACGATGGCTTCTGTTTCTCTTAGAGACATACACCAACCCCACCAACCCTTAGGTTCAGCTCAGTTCAGACATTGATTTGGTTATTCATAATGCAGACTCAAACTAATATAGACCTGGATTCAGGAACCTGAAGGTTTGTGCTTCCCACTGACTACCTGGAAAACAAAAACAGCTCCCCCCCCCCAACAATCTTTGTCATAATTGGACAACACCTGCAGACTTTGCCACTCCTTAGGAGATTGTACCTCAGAAACTGCTGACAAATAGATGACAAAGTTCTTGTGCCATGCATCTTACACGTCTGACCTGGTTTTTAACAAACAGAAGACCCAAAACATTTTTAAAATTCCTGTTTCTTGGCAGAATGGGAAGAAATGTGTAGGATTTAAAAGTCTCCGATGAAGGAATCAAAATGGCCAAACTTCTGATGAAAGGAACAGAGAAGGTTGTGCAACAGCAGTTTTTCCATTTAGAAACTATTCAGAAAAGGGCATTTTTTTTCATCCTAGATTCCCTGTTCTTCATGAGTGCTGCCATTTAACAAACCTGCAAAGTTTCAATAGGATACATGCAGCAGATACTATGGAAAAATCCTCAGATGTGCAGAAGAGAGACAGAGGGTAACAATTATCTATTATCAATTAGTACATTGTACTAAGAGCAGTATAATTATTAAAGTTAAAGAAACACACCACAGAAGAATTTAATTAGAATAAATCCATTATTTCTTCTAAGAGAAGAGAGACAGGTATTTGCTGCTTACATTGTGAATGAGGTTTTTAAATGGGTGGCTGTGCCTTACTGCCTTTGAATGTGGTTTCATTGATGCTTTTGTTTACCGGTTTTTAGTGTGGTATTTGTTCAATCCTTTTTACTATCTGTATACTTACTGTTTTTGGCTTTAAATACTGTATTGTCTTTTAATGACATAAGCCTCCTTGGATCCTTTTTAAGGAGAAAGGTGAGGTAAAAATATTTTAATAATGGTAATAAATAATAAATGCTACACTGATAAAAACTTGCACCTGAAGATAGATACAAATACAGACACAGATACAGAAACAAATGATATGTACACAGCTATGGATGATAATAGATACACCTAATTAAGGGAAATAAGGATGTACAGTACTGGGTGGCTAAATTCTACAGAGCACAATGAACAAACATCTTAATTAAAATCAATAACATCTTTTTGCATATTAGGGGATGATGAATTTACTGCCTAAATTTTGCACAACTTGCACATTCATCACAACACAGAGGGTCTAAGAAACTAAAACAACTGCAAAGAGAAGGATTGAATCCTAAATAAAAGGAAATATTAATTGCAGAAAAAAGTCTGAAAGCAAATTGAAAATATTTTCCCTCCCACCTTGCACCCCAAAAATGAAATTTGGAAATACCTCCTGCCTGCAACCAAAGAGCACAGCAACTGAAAGGAACGAGAAGGATATTCACCTCATTCTTTGCAAGATGCTTATGGATATAGGGTTTGGTTTGGTTTGGTTTGGTTTGGGTTTTTTAAGAGAGAGTCCTGTGTTTCACAGAATAGACACAGTCTCAACATAAGCCGCTTCTCTTTTGAATGAAGAAACTTACATGGAACATGGAGGTCACCTAAAAACTGAAAAAACATGAAAATGAAATGTAACAGGAAACACTAACCAGAGCAGTGGATTTTCATGATTCCAATTGCACTGAAGAGTTTTCAGCAAGAAAAATGCTCAAAATGTTCTGCTGCAACACTAACTACACTGAGGCAATGTTTCCACTTTCAGGGCATCTACTCATTATCTTGGGGTACAACAGGAAGAGACCAAGTGGTGTGGAATAATCCTATGGCTTCTCAGAGGAAATACTAACAAGGACATCTCACCCTTCCAATAATATTCACTGATTGTAAAAGGAGATAAATGACTAGCCATCTGATCCTACGGGTAGACCTTTTCTACGACAAAATATCAGATCTCATTTCTGGAAAGTAGGATCTTAGCCTTGCTTGTTAAAAGGGGGGGGGGCGATGGCAAAGATCCTGTAGAGAGAAGTGGAAAGGCTATGGAAAGACATGTGATGTGATACCCAGCTTTGTTGTGTGAAACTGAAGCGATGAGAACTAGATTCCACCCCCACATTATGGAAAGTAGCAAAATAGGTCTGAGAAGTGATGCTGGATTTGGACAGCTCCCAGAAGATCCAAGCCAGTATGGCCAGGGCCCATGCTGGCCAGGGTATTCTAGGAGTTGTAGTCTTTTAAAACAATTTTTTTCCATCTCTGGGTCATCAACTGGGTAATTGGCTCTTAATACATAGTGCCAGAGTCTCTGAACTTCATTCCTGACACTTCAGGTAGCCCATTGAATGGAGCTGTCCACAAGTTGCAAAAGGAGACTGTATTTTGAATAACGGCTAGCATTTGGTTTGGGAATGGATTTTATTTATTTATTTTTGATAAAATAGTACAGTACTCACTATGGAAGTGGAATAACATACTTTCTCCATCTTCAGAAAAAGAACCTATTGTTTCTTGTCTTTTTCTTCAGCGGATCCGAACACATCTTGCTGTCTCTCATCTAGCAGAAAAATGGAATATATCATTCTCCATCCATGCATTAGTGATCTGTTGATCCTAAGAGCCTCGCTCTTGTTCCTCTCCTCTGTAAACACACACTGTACATGATAGCTCTCTCCTATAATCTATACTTTAGGCTATTAATGTCAATCTAATGCTAAATCTATGCCAGTCTAATCTCCACCAAAGACAATGAGTATAATTATTAATGTTATATGGTCTGCCTTGTATGTGACTAAAGGGGCATGGCGACAGAAAGAATAGATGACTACATATACAGCTGTAATGTGAATTCTTCCTCTCTATCTAAGGATGTAAGGAAATGTTCTCAACCTCAACTCGGTATGCATTAAAAAGAAAAGAATCTGATGAAAAATGGTGGTTAATGTAAAATGTTGCAGTTTATCCATATGCTTTTTACAACTTCTACCCCAACTCCCTTCTTCCCCTTATGTTCCTTTCTCAAGCCTTCATCCTGAGACAGGATTCCTTGCTTCCAGTCTGGAGATCTGGAACTTTGTTGATGACATTTTCAACAAGGCAGGAAGTCAAATTGACAGGACTTGTTGCTCTGGCTTTTTTGGGAAAGTGTGCTGCAAAGCTGTAGACAGAGCATATGATTTTCATTTAAAAAATAATAGGAACAAAGAAAATGCTTTGTGGTGGTGGAGTGACTGCTTGAAGCTAAGCTCTTCTTGAATTTGCTATCCAGAACTCAGAAAAATCACTTTTTGAACTGTGAAAATACCAGGATCCCCCAGCTTTCTGGCCCTGTGGTAGGGCAAGCATTCTTTTTGGCACACTCATTGTTCAACCTGGAGACAGCTGTCTCCAGCAGCCTCTGCCATCATGTCTGCAGATTCTGAGGGAGGAGAGAGAATGTGAGGAGGAAAGGGAGAAAACAGAACGATACTGACATAGGGAGAGAGGAGCAACCTAAAAAAATCATTTCATTTCCCCTGAGCCTCCACAAATGATCAAGGAAGTGCTTAATTGACAGCTGATTGGGCTACAAGGGGTCGTTTCCTGTTCAGATGGGAGGAGTACACCACATGGCACATTGCTCCTCCTGCTGACCTCAACAGACCCCTTGTAGCCTGATCCACCCCACACCCAAAACACCCAGTCTGGAGAGACCTTAGGTTTTCGAGATATTCTGGAACACGTAAACAAACATGGCTCCAGGGAAACAAATTTTAAGATGCAAAGAACCACCTCTTTCATTGAGGGAATCAATGGTATCTGTACTAACTTATTTGTTTCCAGTTCTTCTGTTTTGGATATATTTTGGGGACCGACCAACCAATCAACCATTGAGGCTGTGGAGCAACTAATTTTAAGCTATGACCAGCCCAGTTACTAAAGCCGGGAGATTGGTAATTTCTATGTCAAATTTCATGTTTCTGCTGCTTATCATTTTAAAAATCTTTTGGAATGTGTAAGCAGACAAACTTTGAGACATTCTACCAAAATTCAGCAAAACCTTTTCTCTTACATGCCAAAATTGTTTTTATATAGAGCCATAAAATAAACTTGTGGGGATAGGAATGATTCCAATAACCTGTGGTTTTCTGTAAATTATCCTTTTGTATAATATTTATCCCCTTCATGGATTGCTGCCTTGTTGGGGCGAAGGGGCTTGAGTAATTCAGAGAAGCTATGGGCTATGCTGTGCAGGGACACCCAAGACGGACAGGTCATAGTGGAGAGTTCTGACTAAACGCGATCCACCTGGAGCAGGAACTGGCAAGCCACTCCAGTATCCTTGCCAAGAAAACTCCATGGACAGAAACAAAAGGCTAAAAGATATGACGCTGGAAGAGGAGCCCCTCAGGTCGGAAGGCATCCATCATGCTACTGAGAAAGAGCAGAGGACAAGGACAAGTAGCTCCAGAGCTAATGAAGTGGTTGGGCCAAAGCCGAAAGGACTCTCGGCTGCGGACGCACCTGGAAGTGAAAGGAAAGTCCGATGCTGCAATGAAAAATACTGCATAGGAACCTGGAATGTAAGATCTATGAACCTTGGTAAGCTGGATGTGGTCAAATAGGAGATGGCAAGAATAAACATTGACATCCTGGGTGTCAGTGAACTAAAATGGACGGGAATGGGCGAATTCAATTCAGACGATTACCATATCTACTATTGTGGGCAAGAATCCCGTAGAAGACATGGAGTAGCCCTCATAGTCAACAAAAGAGTGGGAAAAGCTGTACTGGGATACAATCTCAAAAATGATAGAATGATTTCAATACGAATCCAAGGCAGACCTTTCAACATCCCAGTCATCCAAGTTTATGCACCAACCACCAATGCTGAAGAGGCTGAAATTGACCAATTCTATGAAGACTTACAACACCTTCTAGAACTGACATCAAAGAAAGATGTTCTTCTCATTATAGGGGACTGGAATGCTAAAGTAGGGAGTCAAGAGATAAAAGGAACAACAGGTAAGTTTGGCCTTGGAGTTCAAAACGAAGCAGGGCAAAGGCTAATAGAGTTTTGTCAAGAGAACAAGCTGGTCATCACAAACACTCTTTTCCAACAACACAAGAAGCGACTCTACACACAGACATCACCAGATGGGCAATACTGAAATCAGATTGATTATATTCTCTGCAGCCAAAGATGGAGAAGCTCTATACAGTCAGCAAAAACAAGACCTGGAGCTGATTGTGGCTCTGATCATCAGCTTCTTATAGCAAAGCTCAAGCTTAAACTGAAGAAAGTAGGAAAAACCACTGGGCTAGTCAGGTATAATCTAAACCAAATCCCTTATGAATACACAGTGGAAGTGAAGAAGAGATTTAAGGAACTAGATTTGGTGGGCAGAGTGCCTGAAGAACTCTGGATGGAGGCTCATAACATTGTACAGGAGGCAGCAACAAAAACCATCCCAAAGAAAAGGAAATGCAAGAAAGCAAAGTGGCTGTCCACCGAGGCCTTACAAATAGCAGAGAAGGGAAGGGAAACAAAATGCAAGGGAGATAGGGAAAGTTACAGAAAAATGAATGCAGACTTCCAAAGAATAGCAAGGAGAGACAAGAGGGCCTTCTTAAATGAACAGTGCAAAGATATAGAGGAAAAGAATAGAAAGGGAAAAACCAGAGATCTGTTCAAGAAAATTGGAGATATTAAAGGAACATTTTGTGCAAAGTTGGACATGATAAAGGACAAAAATGGTAGGGACCTTACAGAAGCAGAAGACATCAAGAAGAGGTGGCAAGAATACACAGAGGAATTATACCAGAAAGATCTGGATGTCCCGGGCTGTCATGATCGTGATTATGTGGGTTAAAGCATGTATGAAGATGGGATGTGTAGTTGTGAAGAAATGTAAAATGGATCCATATTGGTTCTGTGTAAGAATGATTTTGAATGCTGGGAATGTTGTCCAAGAGGGCTGTGGGAATGTTTTTCTTTTAGTCAGATAAGAAGACCAGACACTTGTTATGGCGGAGAAGAGAGTAGAAGGAGGCAAACAACACCTGCTTTCTCAGGAGAAGAGAAGGAGGGGTTACTTCTACCACCTTACACCGTGATTGGATGACATCGTGGAAGATGAAGAAGACAGGAGGAGTTTAGAAGATAGAAAAATGAACTTTTGCCATGTGCAGTGTTCCTTCTTTTTCCTTTGTTGGAACCAGAGATTATTCTAGATCTTTTTTCCTTATGCCCTGTGCTAGGAAAAGGACTTGGGGGATGTAGAGAGTTAAAGAAAATGAAGGGGGGAGGCTTTGTGCCTTTTACCTACCCTAAGGAAAGCTTTTAGAGATTTTTAGAGTTTTTGTAATCAAAAGGGAATTAGTTGCCTTAATTGTAATTGTAGTAAGCCTTGGAAATGTATTATTGCTGTGCTTTTGCATCAAACTGAATTTATTCTGTATATCTATATTTTTTCAATAAAAAAGATCAATTATAAAATCTTTTGGTCTCTTGAACAGCATAGCCTGTCCCAGAGGGGGAGGCAAGGCCACAGATTGCTACAGAGTCCTACTTTATTGAGCTTTAGTAGATTTTAGGACTACAAAGCTCATGTGTATCTTCTTGCTGAACTTAAATACAGAACAAGTATCTTTTAGGACAGACTTGTGAGAAGGGGTCTGTTGTACGCCCTGGTTGTGGACACCAGGACTCTACCCAGCTGTTTAGGGGTACTCAGGCTCCCAATTGCTCTCTGTCCACCGATCAAGCACTCCCTAACAGGAGGCTGGGTCGTGACACGGACAACCCAGATACTGTGGTTGCTGACCTTGAGCCAGACATCCTGGAGAGTGAAGTCAAGTGGGCCTTAGAAAGCATGGCTAACAACAAGGCCAGTGGAGGTGATGGCATTCCAGTGGAACTATTTAAAATCTTAAAAGATGACGCTGTTAAGGTGCTACACTCAATATGCCTGCAAGTTTGGAAAAATCAGCAGTGGCCAGAGGATTGGAAAAGATCAGTCTACATCCCAATCCCAAAGAAGGGCAGTGCCAAAGAATGCTCCAACTACCGTACAATTGCACTCATTTCACACGCTAGCAAGGTTATGCTCAAAATCCTACAAGGCAAGCTTCAGCAGTATGTGGACCGAGAACTCCCAGAACTACAAGCTGGATTTCAAAGGGGCAGAGGAGCTAGAGACCAAATTGCTAACATGCGCTGGATTATGGAGAAAGCCAGAGAGTTCCAGAAAAACATCTACTTCTGTTTCATTGACTATGCAAAAGCCTTTGACTGTGTGGACCACAGCAAACTATGGCAAGTTCTTAAAGAAATGGGAGTGCCTGACCACCTTATCTACCTCCTGAGAAATCTATATGTGGGACAGGAAGCAACAGTTAGAACTGGATATGGAACAACGGATTGGTTCAAAATTGGGAAAGGAGTATGACAAGGCTGTATATTGTCTCTCTGCTTATTTAACTTATATTCAGAATACATCATGTGAAAGGCAAGACTGGATGAATCCCAAACCGGAATTAAGATTGCCGGAAGAAATATCAACAACCCCAGATATGCAGATGATACCACTCTGATGGCAGAAAGTGAGGAGGAATTAAAGAACCTCTTAATGAGGGTGAAAGAGGAGAGCGCCAAAAATGGTCTGAAGCTCAACATCAAAAAAACTAAGATCATGGCCACTGGTCCCATCTCCTCCTGGCAAATAGAAGGGGAAGATATGGAGGCAGTGACAGATTTTACCTTCTTGGGCTCCATGATCACTGCAGATGGTGACAGCAGCCACGAAATTAAAAGACCCCTGCTTCTTGGGAGGAAAGTGATGACAAACCTAGATAGCATCTTAAAAAGCAGAGACATCACCTTGCCAACAAAGGTCCACATAGTCAAAGCTATGGTTTTTCCAGTAGCGATGTATGGAAGTGAGAGCTGGACCATAAAGAAGGCTGACCGCCGAAGAATTGATGCTTTTGAATTGTGGTGCTGGAGGAGACTCTTGAGAGTCCCCTGGACTGCAAGGAAAACAAACCTATCCATTCTGAAGGAAATCAACCCTGAGTGCTCACTGGAAGGACAGATCCTGAAGCTGAGGCTCCAATATTTTGGCCATCTCACGAGAAGAGAAGACTCCCTGGAAAAGACCCTGATGTTGGGAAAGTGTGAGGGCAAGAGGAGAAGGGGATGACAGAGGACGAGATGGTTGGACAGTGTCATCGAAGCTACCAACATGAATTTGACCCAACTCCGGGAGGCAGTGGAAGACAGGAGGGCCTGGCGTGCTCTGGTCCATGGGGTCACGAAGAGTTGGACACGACTTAATGACTAAACAATAATATTTATATACTATTTAAATTTACCTTAGGAGCTACAGAACACAGAAAGTGCAAGAATATATCACAACTTTTGTAACTTTTATGCTGACAATAATCTATATCTCAGCTAATGATCCTTCCTCTGGGATAGAAAACAAATGAATTAAAGAAACTGACATGCTTAGGATACAACATTCTGATGCATTGTAACACATTTGAATAGTTCAGTGAATTGCAATATTAATGTTTTTTAATCATATGTGATAACTAAACGAGTGTTAATTCTTCCATGTATTTCCAACCATTTATGTGTCAATCAGGATGACTGAGTCCAGAAACACACATTAGAGATAGCCTCAAATTAGAGCTCATTATTTTGCAGAAAGGTGACTGGGAGTGTGACTAGACAGGAAGGCTGTCCTAGGTTGCTTCAGTTTTATACAAAATTTCTTCTTGGAATCCCCAGCAATTTTCCATGCAAGAGTTTACACCACACCTCAGAGCACTACAATTCTCACTGGGATCACAGTGATCACTACAGTGCTCCTCTGACATAGCACTATAAAAATGTATGGAGGAGAGACAAGAAAGACTTATGTGCGGCAGATGTTCCTACTGTACTGGCTGGTACCTTCAGTAGGGTAGTAGTACCCTCAGTAGGACATAATACATCTGTACAGCAGGAACATCTGCCTCAAGCAAGAGCCTCTTGTTCCTTCTATAATATTTTTGTTATGTTTTTCCAGTATAATGCTATGTCAGAGAAACACTGCAGTTCTACAAGTTGTTATATCAATTCAGCGTTATGTCACTTACTTTTTTTTTTTTAAGCCATTCCACCATTAGTTTCACTCTAGGACACCCCTGCTACTGCCCCTTTGGACAAATATAAGTGATCACACATGCTGGAACAAAAAAAGGGGAGCCACAGATTGTTACCAAAATAAATAAACATTAGCCCTTGGCCAGTTGAAGAAAAAGCAATCAATGCCCATGACAAAGGATTTGTAATCTTTGCAATTCCAACAATATTCACAAAGACTTGCTTACTCACAATTAGCTATATGTCATGTAGTCAGTGGAAAATATATCATATTTAACTATGCCAGCTCCGGCACAAACCATGAGCTAAATTGCAGTGTAGTCACACTCTGCTTCTGTGTTGAGCAATCACATTTCAAAGGAATTCCATGCTTAAACCCTGGAAACAAATCAACAAACAATACAAGTGCATCTCCATAGTCCTGGACACGAGAGGAGCACGTGCTGTGGCACCTAGAGGCCTACAATCGTTAAGAATTTCCTTCTTTGAGTCATGGGCTCTCTAACATCTGTGCCTGGATTGTGATCTTTTCTTTTTGGACTTTAACACTTTTGCAGCAGAAGCTAAGGAGAGAATTCAAATATAATTTTAATGTTGTGTTGTGTTTTGCTTTTCTCCTATTTGTCTGGATAACTACTAGTAATTATCAATTGACAACTGATGTTAAGATTCATAACACTAGTGGAAAGGTGTTACAAAGTAATGTATATGATGTCTTTGTTTTATCCAAGTATCTTAATTTGTGTTTCCACCTGCTTATAAACAAAGACAATGGGACGTGGTGGCGCTGTGGGTTAAACTGCAGAAGCCTCTGTGCTGCAGGGTCAGAAGACCAGCAGTCGTAAGATTGAATCCACGCGACGGAGTGAGCTCCCGTCGCTTGTCCCAGCTCCTGCCAACCTAGCAGTTCGAAAGCATGCAAGTGCAAGTAGATAAATAGGTACCACCTCAGTGGGAAGGTAACGGCGTTCTGTGTCTAGTCACGCTGGCCACGTGACCACGGAAACTGTCTTCGGACAAACGCTGGCTCTATGGCTTGGAAACGGGGATGAGCACTGCCCCCTAGAGTCGGACACGACTGGACTAAATGTCAAGGGGAACCTTTACCTTTACCTATAAACAAAGAGCAAAGTAGAGCTGGGTGAGAGTGGCCATTGAACTCATGACTGGAAGTAGCATGGAAGGTTATAATCCTAGACAGACTTAAGTCCCTCAAATCTGTGGCAATTTCTTTTCAATAGATATGTCTCAAATGTTACTGCAATATTATTTGGTTGGAGTTTCTGGAGCTCTCTGACTCACGCATGTCTGGACCACTGCTTGCCTCAATTTTCTCTCTTCTTTTTAGTTCTTTTTCCTTTCCCTGTATCCATCTCCTTTTTTGCAGGGGCAGTCCAAGCTCTCCTGTCACTTCAGGTAGGAGGCAAAGAGTTGTCCCCAATCCCAGTAGGTGGCATTAGCACACACTTCTTAATACAGGAGGAAATAGCATCAGCAAGGGATGCCAGTGTACCTCCCCAAAGGAGGAGAAAGAAATAGGTGCAGCCCCTGGGGCTGTACCTCATCCAAAAACATCTGGGAGAAGAAGGAGGGAAAAGCCCTCTCCTAGCTCAGACAAGGAAGAGCGGGGAGACCGTGGTAGCAGCTACATCCCTACCATCACCAAAGGCTAGCTCCTACAGTGTAAAGTGAGTGTCAGCCAGGGACTTGGAGAAATGACCAGAACAACTGCCTGTAACTCAGTTATAGGCATTTCTCCCTTGGAAAATGGGCCTCCATCAACTGTAGAAGAAAGCACCAATTTTATTTAATAGGATTCAGAGAGTTTGGGCAACTGTAGGAGAGCAGCTGCTGTGACTTTCTCCTCCTCCTCCTCTTCTTCTTCTTCTTCAGGTGGTGGTGGGCCTTGTCTTTCTTTTCTTTTTTGGCCAGTGATTCTTGGATGAGCAGGGCAGAGCAGAGCACAGCTGCTGTCACCACCACATCCATTTCCTTCTAGCAAGGGGCAATGTTAGAAAGTGCCCTCAGTTTTGCCTGGCTCCTCTTCATTGTTAATCTTCTCAAGGGGGTGGGTGGTGGCATCTGCTGTGGCTCTGGAGTGTAGTGTGGAGCCACAGCAGCTTTTCAAACCAGTAAGGACCCTAACTGAGTGAAGTAAGGAGTGCGGAATTTGCTCTGCTGCCTGAGATAAATGCATCCTTTAGCCTAGGAAAGGCTGGTTCTGCTTTTTTTGGTTTCAGTATACAAGGTGTTGATTTCATATCTAGCAGTACTACACAGTGGCATAGCATGGGGGAGCACAAGGGTGGTTGCCCTGGGTGCAAATTTTTAGGGGTGCAGTATGTCAAAAGAAAAACTAAATAAAGTAGTAATAATAAATAAGAGAGTTGTAGTCCCCCACTACCAAAAAAGCACAGGGCTCTTTTTTATCCTCCTCATTGGCATGCATGGGGATCTTTCGGCACCCCACTGTGAGACTGACAGGTGAAGGAAGAGGGCAAAGAGGAAGGAAGCCCCATTCCCAGCCACTGGCTCCCTTCTCTTCAGACACTGCTTGGCATTCAAATTCCAGCCACTCCTGGCACTGAGCCCAGGCTCCTCTCCTTGCAGGCCCTCTTGCCTCATGTCAAGACTTGCTGGTGGGAACTCCTCAAGCACAACATGACAGTGACACCGGCCAGTTCTTTTAAACTGTCAAGTCGGCTGGGTGCAAGTACTGCACCCCGTATCCCACCATAGGGCAAACCAGGTGGGGAGTGAAGCTCTTGAGAGGGATGAGATGGGGGGGAATAGCTGAGCAGGTTGAGGGAAGGGATGAATTTGGCCATAACCCTCTGGTCTGGCTGTCTAGGTGAGGGTACACAAAACTTGCCCTGCCTCAGGTGCTGGCAACCCACACTATGCCACTGGCACTACACTCTTAAGAGGACAAGATGGTCTGAGTATCCTAACATAAGGTTATCTGATTCTGCATTTGCCAGATTAGTTTGCTTTTGTTTTGTAACTGCCAGTTGGAGTTAGCACCACTTTGTTCACATGTTTGGTATCTATAGCATAGAGTTCTAGAGCAGTGGTTCCCAACCTTGGGTAACCCAGGTGTTCTTGGACTGCAACTCCCAGAAACCCTGGGCAGCATACGTAGCTAGTGGTGAAGGCTTTTGGGAGTTGGGAACCACTGCTCTAGAAGATTAATGTGCCTGGAGGGTTATGGTTACAAGAAAATAAGTACTTGCCTTTACATATGACCTAATCCTGTTTTTTTCTGATTGTGAGATGGAGAATTGTAGGAATAGAGGCTCTTTGAGGGTATATATTACAGGAGGACCCTAATGTTGTTATACACATCTAAAAAAAAGTCATGTGAAACTCTACATTTAGAAGCATATACTTTGCATCAAGTTCCACTTCTTGATAGATGGCTGTCATTTTAATATTATCTCTTATTTCTTATGGTTGAATGAACATGAAGAAGGGATCCAATGTTGCACCCTCTGAACCTCCTTCACTTTAGTGACATCAAAAATGATAATTTTTGACCGGCATTTTGGAAAGTGCCCACTGAACACAATTCTCTCTGGCAACCTCCTTTGCTATGCTTTCCTGCACTCGTTAGAATACCCAGGGGTCATGGGAGACCCCTAGAGCAGTCTTTGCCAGAAGCATCTCTTCATTCTGCCCCAGGAAACAGACAAAGAGACAGACATACTAACCTGGCAGTAGGTGATAGCTGATGGTGCCTGTGGCAGTTTAAAAAGGACTTTTCATCTTTTCAAGGCAGCATTACTCACAGCATGATGCCACAACCTGCCAGCCAAATAGGCTGCCATGTTTCCTTTTAAAAGACCTTGATTGTGAGTTTCAGATGGAACAAAGCTTCATAGAAGACTGGAACAGATAAAGAAAGGTTAGGGTTTGCCCAAGACATTTTGCAGCCTGAGGCAAAGGACAAAATAGTGTCCCTTTTCCATTTCATGGAAGTTCACCAGTCTGGCAGCTTTGAACAAGAGCATATACCATCAACCAAATCCAACACAAGGAGACATGCATGCAACCACATCATATAGGCACATTTTCTCAAATCTTAATCCACCATTTGTAAAAACAAATAAATGCCATCTCAGTCAGATTGTTTCCTCATCTCCTATGGCAAATTTCGTTGATTTTTTATTCCAAGTCACTTGGAAAACCCTTGTGTTACACTTGGTTCATTATTTGTCACATGGGGTTCTGTGTTCCTAATGAACTGTTAAAAAGCTGTTAATTAGTTATGTAAATTAGAGAAAGAGAGCACTGTAGAATTAATGGAACTCTGGAATTATTCCGCTCAGCTTTTCCCCCAAGTTTAAGTTCCTGCTTTCCACTGCAGAATTGCTAAATGCTCATATTATACAAACAAAATCCCTTTAACCCAAATTTTAGCAACCATTTACTGTACAGTTCTCTCTTTTAAAACATCGAGATAGACTCCATTAGGGAAATTCTCCTACACAGGCAACAGTGAAATGAAAACATTTATTTATTTATTTATTTATTTATTTATTTATTTATTTATTTATTCATACATACATACATACATATTAAAATATTTTTTAAAAATTAATATTATATTTAAAATGTTAGTAAAAGCATGACTAAAAACAGATTTAGAAGCAACAAAATATAAACCATCCATTTTATTGTAAATCGTGTCCTTATAGTGTAATAACATAAGGATGGCATGTTCTATATTCTTGCACTCTCAGGGGCCACTCTGTCCTAGATTAGCATACTTAAAGTTCATATTGTCACCCAGCCATTTTACATGTCTAATTAGAAGAACCTTCCCCACATTTTCAGATGTGTTGAATGGCAATGTCCATCATTGCCTGCCGGCACAGCTATTAGTCAAGCTGATTGGGACTGACAGGAACTGATAGGAAATGCAGTCCAACACGTCTGGTGTATGCCACAGTGGGATGCCACCACCTGGGCCCCTGGGTTCTCCAAAGAGTACCAGCAAGGGACAAGGATTTCCTGAGAGTTAGCTGGCTTTTCATCTTTGGAGGAAGACCAACGAAGAGTTAGCTGACCAGGGCTCTTACACCTTCTTTCTAAATACTAGAAATCTTCTACCAGCGATGAGGGTGGAGAGAAGAGACATGCCAAGAGAAAGGGTCTCCCTCTGCTTATCCCTGGAAAAGAGGCCCAATTCACAGAGAGATCAGGTAAGCACTGTTAGCTCTAAGGCCAAACAATGCAGGAATAAACCAGGCCACTTGGAACAGACTAATGGGGAAAATAGTTAGTAGGTGCAAATCCATGATCCCCTCACAGCTACAGCAGAATTGGTCCCAATACACTCTTTTCAGGTAAAAAACAACCATGACATGACAGATGTGACACAATATTTTTTTGTGGGGGAGGCAACTAAATTCCCTCCACTATAACATGTTCTCTTATTGGCTACTCTTGGATGGCCATCCATGCCATTAATGAATTCAGTCAATACTGATCCTGAACTTTGGTGGGCAGACAAAGCAGTCACTTAATGAGATCCACAAACACCTGCTTCCTCCCAATACTAGCCAAATTATGGCTCCCTTCTAGCCTTCAAAGGAAGGAGGACAGAAAGAAAAGGAGCTCTTGTTTGCCTTTAATTCAAGCACAGTGCCACATCTCTTAACAGAGGTATGAAGCTTTATTCTAAGTCACTCTAAGCTTTAACCAAAGCACTTGTTCCAGTTAGAAAGCAGCTAGGTAAGATTAATGGTTTGAATGCATGATGTCCAGACACTGTTAACAGTGCTGATACATATGTTTCTGACTTATATTTAATTCTTGGGTATGTATTGGTAGCCACTTAGGGCACTGGTGGGCAACTTGCAGTTCTGCAGATGTTGTTGATTTGCAAGATCTATAGACCCAGGAAGAACAAGCCTTATACTGAGTGAAACCATTCTCATGACTAGGGTTTCAGTCAGGAGATTTCCTAGCTTATCTGGAGCTGCCAGCAATTGAACACTAATTTGGACATATTGGCTAGGGCTGATGAAACCTGCTGCAGTAGAGGGGAGGCCAAAACAACCAATGGTGGGCAGAGCCAGTGATGACAATTTGCTCCGTGCTGCATTCTTTTCACTCTCTCCCCCCCCCCCCCAACACATGGACTGTATGGTGAGACTGGGAGTTCAGCAAGAGAAGAACACAGACAGAGCTTTGGCCTCTGGTAAAGAGGAATATATACCCAGTGTGGGATAGTGGATTTATTTTTATTTTTATTTGTTTGTTTTATTTATATGCTGCCTTTCTCCCGATAAGGGGACTCAAGGTGGCTAGCTTCAAATAGATAAAGAGACAGACCAAGACTCAGGGGGCCTAGGTTCGAATCCCCACTCAGCCATGGAAACTCACTGGTAGCGGGGAAGGAACTGGTAAAGCCACTCCATAAATGCTTCACTTACTTTGAAAGTTCTATGAGGGTTGCTATGAGTCAGTTCCAACTAGACGACAGATAGCAACAAAGGAGGGAGGAGGGAATGGGCTGTCTGGGTGTGATCTGAGAATGAAGAAGAGCAGTACCCCATTTGACCTAAAGGACCAGCCACCACTGCCAATAACATTTGGAAGGCTACGATTTATCCACCCTTGATTTCATAGGAAAACATAGTAAGAACTAAGCTATCAAAAATAATCAGCAGTCATCCAGGCATTCCTCTGCGATAGTGGTGCCGTTAGATAATGTTCAACTCTGTGTGTGATGATTTCACCTCTAACTGCTATGCATGTAACCTAGAAGTATTGCCCTGTTTTGTACTGCCTGATTTTGAGGTAAGCTATCTCTGGTGAGTTTGTGGGTCCTTTTGCCCATTCAGTTGCCTCTCCCAATTTCCTGCCCTAATGGGTGCTATGCTGAAAAGTCCCTAAATCCAAGAGCCCATTTGCCATGGTCCTAGACTAGGGCAAGCTTAAATGGCACCAAATGAATAGAACTGTCAGCCAGTCACCATCCACTGCCTGTGAGCTCCATGGGAGCTTCAGGAAATCTTCTTTTAAGTGAATCAATATAACCTTTATGGACGCTGGTTTTATGAGGACACCACAGATTCCTCATTTCCAAGGGTAAATTACAATGTACAGGATGAAGCGCTTCACTTAAGGGTTGTGTCACACAAGTGTTAATATAATGCTCACATCAGCAGCACTGTAGCTTTTTAATTTAAAGCGTGTATTCCTATGAGAATAACTATTATCTCTCTCACACTCTCTCTTTTTGCACTCTACCTATTTCATTATAACATTCTTTTCATGGATCTTTAACTGTCATGGCATCTGAAAAGAAGCTTTTTCTCCCCCTACCAACTAGAAGCCCTTTAAAAGAACCCAGAGGAGAAAGACACCACATGAATTATTATAGTTTACAATACTCCTTTTAAAAAACGAGAACTTCCAAGTGTTATTATATATATTTTTCATGCACATCATTGGCTGTTTCACATCAGTGACACACTAGGGGGGCTGCTGACTTTTTTTTCTTCATGGAAATTATAACTAGTGGAAGTTATAACTAAGTTGCACTGGTTTGTAAAGTAAGAGATAAAAATATGAAGTGAGAAGGAAAGGAGAGGAAAATCTAATAATTGTGTGTATGTGTGTGTGTGTTACTGATGAGGATTAAAGAAGTAAACACAAAAGCAGGATTATATATAACTTTAATGAAATTGCTAAAGATTTTCTGTGCCTTGGCTCAATCATCAATCAAACTGGGAGTGCAGCAAAAAATCAAAAGATGGAGACCCGAACAGGCAGCTATGAAGGAATTAGAAAGAAATGTGTGTTGCCGGAAACCAAGGCCAAGATCACCAGTTCAATGGTATTCTTGGATACTATGTATGGATGTGAACGCTATAAAATAAAGGAAGTTGGAAGAGGGGGAAAAATCAGTTCATTCAAAATGTGGTGTTGGAGAAGAGCATTATAATTACCATGGACAAATAAATGAACTCACGATTAAATCAAGCCTGAACTCCCATGAAAGCTAAAATGATTTAACTAAGACTATTATACCTTGGACATTTCATAAGAAGACAAGGCTCACTGGACAAGACAACAATGCTAGGAAAACTTGAAGGAATCAGGAAAGGAGGAAGACTAAACATGATAGATTAACACAATACAGGAAGTCATGGCCTTTAGTTTGCAAGTTCTGGGAATGGCTGTTAATGATAACACATTTTAACACATTTTGAACGCCATTAATTCATAAGGTTACCATAAACTGGAAGCAACCTAATGGCACATAACAATGTAACAATGACATTGCTAAAACTTAATACCTAAAAGTCAGAGTCTGGGGGAATAAAACCTTTTGTTGGACTACAAAGTGCCCCGGCCATCATGGCCACTGGCAATGGGCTACCTAACATAAATATGTATGCAAAATGTAATATATGTGGAATTGATACATCTTTCTCACTTTCCTTCCACCACAGGAGGGCTTTAAAGAGAGAAATGATGCTTAGTTATGAATCCCATTGCCCTCAGTTGGTCTAGGCAAAGCAAAGAACAGCATCAATTGGAGCAGCTGCCTCTTACAAGCTTCTTTCCTTACAATGCACTTGTGCGAACAAGATGTATTTTTCGAATGTTCTCTCCTGTGAAGGAACAGAGGAAGAAGAAGAAGGGGAGGCAGGGATAAACTAGGAAGCAACACACAAATTGTTTTGATTACCTCTGTTCAGGCATAGCTGAGGACATGACTATCGGAGTAGGGCTACAGGAGAATGTGGAGCATGAGACTGGAGCTTTGGAGCGGATGCTTAGGAAGTGGCACAAAATATATTAATAGGTAACTTAACGTAAATGGGAGAAATACTCCTGATTCTTTTCTTCAGTGACTTTGCTCATGGATGGAATGGGGAATGTTTGGGGCCTGCCATTTCTTGAATTGGTCTGGCCCCTTTGACCCCTTTCCCCTTTTCTCCACTTGTCTGCAGTTCAAATAATGTAAACGCAAATAATATTGTGTTCTCGAAGGCTTTCACGCCTGGAGAACATGACCAAACAGCCCAGAAAACCCACAACAACCATCAAATAATATTACTTTTTTGGGCTGCAACTCCAAAAACCCTCCAGCCAGCAGGCACACTGTTTGAAGTTGCAGTCCACCCCAAATAATTTTTCCAACTCTGCTTCAGCCCTGCAGACTCAGAGCCTCGTTAATGCCTTCACACAGTGTCAATATGAAGTATGTGCTGGGGAGCATTGCTTTCCTAGCCTGTAGAAGAGCTAGGAAAAGTTACTTTTTGGGAATACAACTTCCCAAGTCAAGAGAGATCTACCAGAGTTGGGGCTAACAATGGATTCATTCCACAGGAACCGATTTAGAAATATTTACTAAAAACTTAAATAGAACGAACAGAACAAAGTACAGATTCCCCATTGTGAAGACTGTAATCTAAGTCTGCTGCCTCCCATTTTCTTAGAAGGGCACCCACATCTTCAAAATTTCGTAGGAGTCAACTACGTCCCTAAAATGTAAAAAGAGAAAGAGAAATAATGAGATGGAGGGAGGGAGAGAGGGAGTGACTGTATAGATTTAGACAAATTGTGGAGGGAGTAAAGAACTGGTGTGTTTTTAAACTGTGTTTCTAAATGCATGTTTGTTTAAAATATTTCTACTCTGCCTTTCTCCATATAAAGGACCCAAGGTGACTTATACCATTAAAAGATAATATTTAAAGCTAAAGAAACCCAAGTATACAAATGTGGCTTTACATCATTAAAAGATAATATTTAAAGCTAAAAATAATAGGTATGCAAACGCTGAAAAGGAATAAACAAATACTACTCTGAGAAATGGTAAACGAAAGCTATACTAAAAACACATTCAAAGTAGCAAGTCATTTATGCTTATATTTATTTCAATTGCACCTGTATGAAGTTATGACCAATGGAATTTGTACTGCATTGGAACAAATGTGAATTTCCTAGAGTCCCTTTTGTGAGAGAAAGGTAGGATGGATCAAATAAATCAGATGGATCAAAATGAAGAATGAAACGTTTTGGTCGGAGTGGTAATTAGTGGGCAAACAGCCTATTTATACAGACTGCTTTCTTGCCCAGACCAACTGTGCTCCCCATAGACATTATGGTAACATCCAAAAAACACAGATAAAATCAGGCTGCCCATGTGTCCTACTTTACAGGGGACAGTCCTCTAGAATCCAGTGCCAAACTGTTCTAAAGATGACCCTGAGAAGGGGGAGCAGGTGTGTGGAAGCACCTGGACAGCAAACGGTGTAGCAGGTATAGAGTACTTGGTTACAGTTTCCCCTATTACAGTGAGATGCATACTTTATTCTATTTAAATAAATAAAGTTGTGACTAAACTGGAACCTATCCTATGAACTCAACTGCTGGTCCCTGGTAGAAGAAATCCATTGAATCAATGAGACTTGGTTAAATCAATACATAACTAAGCCCCAGTAATTCTGTGGGTCTGCACTAGCTGGGTTTAACAACCAGAATTAGCCCTATATGTATAAATTAGTGTATGCAAATTTTATGCAAAGATAACCTTCTTTTGTCCTGTTTTTGGTAATACATTCCTTTTGTGTGTGTGAGAGAGAGGAAGATGTGGCAATATTCTCTCAAAGTGACACACACATACTTTATTTCTATCTCCCTGCCATCTTTACAATATTTACTTGGAAGAGCAGACAAAAATTGTTATTTTTTTTACCTATACTGTACCTTGGTTCATAACTGTACCAAGGGAAGCTTTCAACATTTATTTATTGAAGAGCCCCAGTTGGCCATCTTATCTCTAATTATGACACAAATGCATGGGGAGATGATTTACACACACACACACACACACATTCACTCCTAGTTCACCCTATATAGAATTAATTGAACTGTGGTGCATCCGTGACATGCCTTGTGTTGTACTGTCCTTGTTCTGCATTGTTTCTTTCATCATGTATGCAGCCTTGGGAGGGTACTACTCTTAAAGTCCGCTTAACAATAATTAAAAACAAAACAAAATAAATGTTGGCAACATATCAGTGTCCTCACACCAAGGACCTCCTGGAAGCATTTGTAATTTCTCTCCATTCACAGTTTCTGTGGTATTAAGGATTAGTGCATGGAGAAGAAAAATGACTTTAAAAGGCCTTGCTCTGGAAGAACTGAGAGATTCCTAGTGGGAGGAATTAAAGAGAATTCTCAACTCCTGATCTGTCAAATGAAGCCTGTATGTGTTCGTAATACTGCAGCTCCCCCTTTAAACACACACACACAGACACACACACAAAGAACCTAAAGGGTTTGCTTTTCCTTCATAATGGGGGGGGACGGGGGGGGGGGGAGGGCTTCACATACATTTATTTGTGGCTGCCTTGTGCCCTCTGGTGGGCAACAGAGGCATGTAGCTTTCACTCTCTGATAGGAAGCTTCACAAATGCTATTGTCAGCTCCCAACAAATCCTCCTTATTACATCATGAATTTTGATAAGCCCATTAGCCAGCCAAGCAACCAGGAGGAGAATGCCTTTCTCACTTGATGACTACACAATGAGGAGTAATATATTTTAATTTAAACACTATAAACCTATTGAGTGCTTAATTAACTTTAACCGTCTTTAGGGGAATGAAGCCAATTTGAGGGGGTCAAAAGGAGTTGTTTCAATATCAAACAGTTTTACATAGTCAATCCATTCATTCAGCCTACAGCTACTGATTAACACACAAAATTAACATGTTAGTAAAAATTCATATTCCAGCCTCGAGGGAAATTAAGATGCACATGCACACAGCATGATTAGCACAACTATTGTTTTCACCCAACAATATAATTTAATGGGGTTTTAGGATTACAGAAAAGGAGCCTCAGTGCTGGTTGGAGTTGATTATTTGCTGTAAACCTTTGAAATCTAGAAAAGACAGGGGGAAAACATCCTGCACCAAAAGAGGCTGGCAACTGAGGGAGATGGAAACGAGGAGTCCACATTTTAAAGGGATTTGTTGAGTGAGAGAGCAAACACTGAGATTCTCCCGGCATTGTGCGGCGTGGCCTCATAAGGCGTGTAACAGCCCTCTCTCAGGAGCACGCGTTCTCTCTCTGCCTCTTGGCTTTGGCAGCACTCTCTGCTTCCCTCCTCTATCGAGCATCAGAGAACAATTTTGTATTGTTTCGCCCGTCGTAGGGAGCAATTCACATCCAACGAGCCCAACGCCCCTGGATTGTAACGGCTTAGAAATGCACCCTCTGAGAATTCACACTTTTCAACTTTCTTAATGTGCAAAATGTGACCCGAAAGCTGCCTCTCTCTAAACAATAAGAGGGAGCAGATTGGGAAATGAAGCGCATGGATAAAGAGACGTAAATGAAGAAGGGAATTAAAGTCATTTCAGCTTTATTGCTGGTTTCACAGCCTCAGCCACAACCCAGTTAGGTAGATGAAGAAGTGGGCTTTAAGTACCTCGGAATCCCATAAGAATGGGGCAGAAGCGGTTGCCTTCAATTTAAGTACATTTTGTTTGACTGGATTAAGGTTCGGGCTGCCTATGAACTATTCTAGAAGAGTGCTTAGCACTGTGCTTCAGTGGATGGGTGGGAGCACATTGGTGATATTAAACATAATCTGAGGATTTCTACACAGCTAGATGCTCTGATGCAGTGGCAGCTGCTGGCTCCATTTTCAGAGGGGCTGTGAATCTGCTCTAGGTTTTAGTCTATACAGGGGCTGCCCAAAGGTGCTGAACCCTTTCCCCAGAATAGGTGCAACCACCTAGATAACTCCTGTAAAATGTAGACCAAAATGGTTTCTTAAATGGGATCACAGCACCCCCAAAATGAATCCACCAACTCTGAGGCTCTATTGTGCTCTCTGCCTTCTTCAGTGGAAATACTGGAGAAGGAGAAGGAAGAGGCTTGGGGGAGGGGTGTGTGTGTACAGAATCAGGGTCTGGTTATTCTTCCCCACTCAGCAGGGCCTGGTCATTTATTCCCACCCAAGGAGTACAATGCTTCCAGAGTCTGTAGGTGCAAGAAGCAATCTAGCCTATAAGCCACCATCTCCAAAAAAAGTCTTGCTTTAGTACAGACACAGCATTTTTTTGAAGCAGGGGTGGACAACTTTTTTTTTCTGTTGAGGACCACTTCCCTTCAAGGGACAGCATGCAGACAATAGGTAGGGCCAAAGAAAGCAGTGGGTAGGGCTAGAGCCAAAAAGGGTGCCACCCCTTCTGATTCCATCCCTATCCAGCAGGTTATCTGGAGAGGGAGAGAGGTTGTTTTTCCCAAAGGACTGCACTGATCACTTGCAGGGAGGCGGGTGTTGAAATTAGGCTTAGGGAGACACTCAGTTCTAGAGCCAGAGGTTGTCAAAGAAAACTAGGCTCAGGGAAATATACAGCCCTGGAGCCAGCCTTGCCCTAAGCCATTAAATTAGTAGCATCCCTGGGTCTTTCCATGAGTGCCAATCACTGCTTCCCTCCCAGGTTCATGATTTAAAACAATCACTAGTTAAAACATTTACAATCAGCATATCCAGGTATGATTGTTGGACTCAGCGGTCTAACAGACCCTTTCCAGCTCCATGACTCTATCATTCTATCATTGCCAAAGTGGGCAGCATAATCAGTCAGAAAATCATGGTAAAAGAGAAAACTGCAGGTAGGGTTCCAAAAGATAGGGGCTACCACAGAGAAGGCATGTTTCCAGGTTGCCTCCAGACGGCAGATTTGCAGGTTGCGCAACAGCCAGTAGGGCGTCTCCCAATGCAGTTAGTAAGTATACTGGTTTGTCTGTCAGGTAGAGCAGTTCAAAGTCATCCCATGACTTTATATTGCTGAGAACAAGACCTTGAATTTGGCACAGTATCTAAATAGCAGCCTGTGCAGTTGTTTCATCCTTCCTTCTATCATGCTGCAATTCCAACCGGGATTCTTGCCCTCTCCTCCCACCCAAAATGGCACCTGCTATTTAATAAATAAAAAACAGATTGGTTGTTATAGGTTTTTTTGGACTGTTTGGCCGTGTTCTGAAGGTTTTTCTTCCTAACGTTTCACCAGTCTCTGTGGCCAGCATCTTCAGAGGACATGAGTTAGAACTCTGTCTGTGTTCTGGTGTAGTGTAGTTGAGTATTTGTAGCTGTGGGATCAGCTTTTTGTCCTTTTCAGGAGATTGGGTGATTATGGTGATCAGGGTGTTGTTTGTTATGTGACAGATCATCTCCCCCCTTTATCACAACAATATACCCATAACAAACAACACCCTGATCAAAAAAACTTACAACAACCATCAGATCCCGGCAGTGAAAGCCTTTGAGAATACAAGAAAACAGATTAATATCATTAATATTGTTTCTACCTTGACCCTGAGTGAGTGCATTTTCCAAGATTTTCTGCAGGATGCAAAACTGGTGGCTACACACCAGCTGGGCCAGCAGAGAACTGTTCATTTGCGGACTTTAGTCCAAGAGCCAATACAATATGATACACCATTTTTAAATAGCACTGCACTCATTTCAGGTTTGGCCTATCTATATGCAACACTACCCACATTGTTAGACTGGTGTGCAGGGATTCAGAAACAAACAAACAAACAAACGAATGAATGGCTGTACACACCCATCCCTGGACCTTGGAGGGAGGCAGCTGCTTTCACAAACACATATCAATTTCTCCTACCAAACATGACGTTTATTGGAAAAGCCTTATTTTATTCCCCTCCCAATGTTTTTTTGTTTGGGGAGTATAGTGCTGGGAGACCTTAAGCCATAGCAAATATTTCCCTTTTATTCTCTAGAGCAGTGGTTCCCAACCTTGGGTAAGCCAGTGTTTTTGGACTGCAACTCCCAGAAACCCTGGCCAGCACAGCTAGTAGTGAAGGCTTTGGGTAGTTACAGTCCAAGAACACCTGGGTTACCCACGGTTGGGAACCACTGCTCTAGAGGGCACAACAGACTTTTAAAGTAATAAAAATGCACACGTGTGTGCATACACAAATGCACATGCACACACACATTAGGGTTATGGGATACTGGAAGGGCCAAGAGTGATGGAGGGTGCATTTGGATACCTGTGAGGCTGTATGCTGCCCAAGGGCCACACATTGCCCACCCTGATCTAGAGAAAACAACATGTGTGGAAATTGTTGCTTTCACATTGCATAGCAAAATTCGGCCCCATCAGAATCTTTTTCCTCTTAATTTTTTTCTAGTACTTATTCACATGTAAGTTATTCAAGGAAGTAGCATTTCCTTCATTTCTCCTGCCGGGTTACTTCCCTTCTGATTTTGGAATCCAACATTACATCACAGACTCTCTCTCAATACACACACACACATACACACACACAGGTACATTTATTCTCTTTTGGCTCTGAAACATCATGAAAAGCAGCCCCCTCCCTTCACCATATGTATCTTCTAAAACTGTGGTGAAGAAATCCTCTGGCTTCCACATCAAGAGAACAGGAACCACGGAGCCCTGTTAAGGCAAGAGCAAATGTGCTGGGAGTGTCCACAGGGAAGAACAGCAGAGAGAAAGAGGCAGCAGGAGGCAGGAGAATCAGGCAAAGGTGTGGGGGAAAGGCAGACAATAATGGCAGCATATTCACAGACAAGGGAGGAGGGGACCATGGGAGAGGCATGCCATTCCTGCATCTCAGAAGATGAGAAGGCAACAACTGTCACAGTTGTTGGTCACAGAATGGGCCTGGGGGTTATGGTGGGGGAAAACACTGGCAGCTGTTCCTGTGGTTGCAATCACATTACTGGTGTCATAGGGGGAAACAAAGGTCATGAAACAACAAAGGCCGCAGGTCACAAGTATTGTTAATTGTAGAGGAGGAGAACAAATCTGCAACCATTCAGTAGCTTTGTTAGTGAACCCCTGGGACCTGAGGGAGTTGCATGTGGCTGGGGGCCATGGATTACGTCCCCACCCCACCCCATGTACAAGAAACCACCACAGGAGGATATCCAGGGAGGATTAGAAGCATCAACTGCCTCCTTTGTATTTGATGAAAAGGAGAGATACAGCCAACTGTTTCCACTTGAAGGCTAACTGGCATTTCTGCATCCTATGGAATTACGCAATTTGTAGTTTGGTGAGGTTCTTAGAATTCTCTTGCTGAGAGCTCCATGGCCCTCCCCCAAACTACACTCTTAAGCAGACAAGATGTTGACATTGTTTGTGGGCTGTTCACCTGATGTGGATTGAATGGCTATAAGACAGAAGATGGGTTTCTTGGTGGAACCTCATCTGTGGAATGTCCTCCTCAGAGGAGCTCACTTGGCCCTTCTGTAATGGCTTTTTTGGCAGTGAATGAAGGCCCTTTTGTTCTCCCTGTCATTTTAAAAATGGATTTTAGATCTTTTTTTAGACCCTTGCTGTTTGGGATGTGGGAGGCTAGTGGATTTAGTTTGTAGTCTTGCGCTGCAGCCTTTCAGCTGATTTTATCTTGGCTGCATGGTCTTTTTTCATCATTCACAGTTGTCTGTGGTTTTTTAAAGTTATTATACAGAGCACAGAGAACTCCACCTGGCATTTTATAAGTGCAAGGAATAATAAATAAATGGGCAGTTTATGGTGAGTTTCAGATAACTAACATGGAAAGGTGACATGAGTATTCTACCAACTATCTGAGGACAAAGATGGAGAGCCTCCCAACTAGATGGTATATAGCAAAATGTGCCATTACCCTGCATCTTCTGAATAAAGGTTAAGAAAAGCAGAGCATGATACAATGTCAATATGAAGAGCATTTTCCTGCCCCTTGGAATAAATTGGAAAAGGTTAACATGATTATGTCTTGTTCCTTACCCAATGTTTTATACCAGGGCATAATAGGTTTCTCAAAATGTCTGCTCAGGCCCAGAGTGGGGCATTTTGTTGTTGTTGTTGAAGGCACTTGCCCTTAGGGCAAGATTGCCCGATAAGAAGCATCTCATTGCATGAGATTAATGGAGCAAAGCCTGAAATGGTCAGAGGAAGGTCTTTGTGATGTCACAGAGATGGAGCAGGAAAGCGTTTGGAAGGGAACTGCTTCTGAGCCTCCTGTTTCAAGAAAAGGGCACAAAGCCTTGTATTCTCTGTCTCACACACCCACGGACTTGCTCCTCAATCTCTGCTCTCTTGCTCTTCACATGATACCATACTGCCCTCATGCAAGCGCAAAACACACATATAAGCACTTGCTGAGCCAGTCAGCCAGTGCTTGTATCCAGGCCTTAAAGCTACATGAAGCCCTCCAAACTTTCTCTTCTTTCTGCAACATTTACCCTGAGATTTGTCTTCCCATGTGGACAACCAGAGAAGCAGAAGAATAACCTCTTGTAGCCCAATCAGCTGTCAGTTAAGTGCTTTTTCTGATTGAGTGCCATTCCATTTTCTCCCTTCCCTTATTCTTCCTCCTACTTTCTCTCTCAAATGCTCCCTCAGAATCTGCAGCTGCTGGAGGCTGCTATCTTACGGCTAAACAATGAGTGTGTGAAAAAGAATGAATGCCCTACTGCTGGGCCAGAAAGGTGTGTGACAGCTTTTAAAGGGGAAGGATGGATCATTCTAAGTAGAAACAATAGTGTTCAAGGTCTTTTTTTAAATCCAAACTGTGCCATCAGTGAGTCATATGCCATATCTGCAGTATATGCCAGTGTGGACATGCCTGAGTCATTTTGTTAGAAAGAAGAAGCATTACATGGTACCATGAGAGAAGTTGCTTGGCATTATTCACAAGGAAAATGCCCTCAAAGGATACATTATGGTGAGAATCTGATGAACCTTTTGTAAAAACATGATCCAACTTATCTGAAAATGGATTCAGCATCTTTCTGTAATTATTATGGTCTTGAGCACTGTGTTCCTAGGACAAGGACACAATGCTTCATATTTTTTATGTTGGAAGGCAGGATGTCACCTCAAGATAACTGTTAAAAGAGTGTGTCAAAAATAACACATGTTCCAAAGAAACAAGTCAGCCTTCTTCAGTGTGTAGTGGGCAGCCTGTGGGACAGACTGTGTGACAACTAAATCAGCAAGGTGTATACAGTGTAGTCAGTGAGGATAAAGAAACTGAAGAAAGAAATTAAACAAATAAGTCTTTAAGTTCTTCTCTCTCCCTCCCTCTCTTTCTGCTTTTGCCTAGTTTTGTGTCTCTTGCTGGAATGTTTAAAGAACTGAATACCAAACAGAGGTCATAAATTATGGCATGTGTGAATGCAATCAGACACCACTGACTCTTAAGAGTCCAGCATGAATGTTTCATGGTGTTAATCCCTGTTTTCTCCCTCATATGTCTGATGAAGTGGGCTAAGAAGGTCCACAAAAGCTTATATTAAAATATAATAATTAATCTTTAAGGTGCCACAACATGTTTGTCTTTTTTTATTTTTCTATTTTTTTCGCCTGATATACTCAAAAAAGCCATCTCAGAGCTTTAAAGCCTTTAAAGGGTACTTTTAAAAGAATTAGTTCCATTTATATTTCCAACTTCCTTGTTAGTTACACAAGCTTTTTAAAAGGCATTTATTTTCTTGTTTTACAAAGAAACAGAATTTGAATGCCACAAGCTGCTGGTCAATGCTACAAAACACTTTGTTTTGTGTTGCTGCCACAAAGCATGAAGGAGCAGAACGAGACATTACATGAGGCAGTGCTTGACCCATGTGATATTCTTTCTCTGCTATTAAATGAAGTCACACCATATAATTCTAGAAACACACACATACTACAAAAGAAGTGAAGTGATCACTCATCGAATGGCCATTGTAACGCAAGCTAGTTATACATATGTCACCAGAAAAAGGAATTCTGCTTTATATATTTATATATATTTATATATTTGGAAGAGAGCCACTTCAAGATGTTGGCAAATTAAAAACTTATATATATATATCTCACTTCCTTGGCCCCTCTACAGAACCAAGGAAGTTTTTAATTTGCCAGTATCTTGAAGTGGCTGTCTTCTTAATCCACTTCACAATATTGGCAAATTGACAGCAGGCCAAATAGGGTTCCTTAAGGTCTGTAGGCCATATGGATGCAAGGATCACACCAAATGGCATACCAAACCTCCTAGAAAACCTATTTAGCCTGGTCCAGCCCAATCCAAAATGAGCATGTAGATAAGCCCAGAGTATCCAGATGAAGGGAAGTAATAGTACCCCTCTATTCTGCTTTGATCAGAACTCACCTAGAACACTCCATCTATGCCTGGGCCTCACAGTTTAGGAAGGCCATAGATGAGGTGGAATGCATCCAGAGAAGGACATGTTGGTAAAAATGTCTGGAAACCAAACCCCTACAAAAATGTTGAGGGAGCTGGATATGTTTAACTTACAGCAGAAAAGACTGAGAAGTGATAAGATTGGTAACTTGTCCTGTAGAAGACAAAAACAAAAAACAAAACTTTTTTTACAGTTCCAGAGGATAGTACTGAAATCAGTGCATTGAACTGGGGGACATGGAAGAAGCTTCTCCAGAGAATATGAGTGATTTGGGTGCCCCCTGGACAATTACAGAACCTTCTGAGTTGATCCATACACTCCAGAAGCACCACTGGATTGCTTTTGACACCAATGAAGTAGTATACTCAAATTACTAGAAAAAAAACTTTCAAATGAACTTTATACTATCTTGATAGTAAGAGGTGTTCTACAGTGAAAGGGACTACTCAGAAGGTTTGGAGGGGAGATCTTCTTCATAGGAGATTTTTAAACAGAGGGTGGATCGCTATCTGTCAGGAAAGGTTTAAGTGTGGATTTCCTCCATCCACAGGGAGTGTCACATGACCCTTAGGGTCACTTCTACAAGTCTGTGATTCTATTAGAGATGCAAATGGTCTTTGGACAACTGTGCAAAACAGGACCAAATCAAGGATATTTGTGCAATTCTGCGATGTCTGTAAGACAGAGCAAGGAGCTACTCTTTACACCAAGGGCACAGCAACATCATTACAGATCCTTTGTATCCCATTTGCTATACATAGGGTTAAAAAATTGGTCAAAACGACACCACGCAAAGGAAGATCTCAGAAGCTGACTCCTTTTTTTCATCAGTTAATGACATCACACAGAAACACAAAGCAACTGTCAGGGCTGTTTTGCAACAAGTGTGAATGGTAGTGAGCAGAAGAGCATAGCCGTAGACCATCGTGACTGCTGCTATTGATGTTGTCCCGATTCAAGACGCCCTTTGATATGTAAAGCTTGATGTCCTTTTTCCCTGCTGGCAATGCAGGCATGATATTGTGCAGCAGTATTGGGCCATTTCCCAGCTTTTTGAATTGTGGATACAAAAGCACAATATCCCACATTCATAAACTGGCAGTTTTTTAAAGAATTGGATATCATCCTCAGAGGTCATCTTAGAGAGAGGCCTAGTGAGGTAACATTTTTAATGTTATGTAATATTCAGTCACTTTTGGGTTTTACTTTTAATGGCACTTTTATTGTGTTTTGTCCACCACCACCACCACCACCACCCATATTCCTTATTTTTAATGCTTTTTTTGTACATTGTACAGTTACCTAATGAAGTAGTTCTGGTTTAGAAACAAAACGAAATGAAATGAAATACAGGCAGACAGACACCAGATATACAAGGTACTGAAAATAGGCTTTAGAGCTCAGAGTGCAACTTTGTTGTCACTTCATCTAAATCAGACTCAAGGTATCAAAGAACTGTATAACTGATCCATCTTCCAGGATGGATGAACTTCAGCAAAAAAACAATGGAGTGTTGACATGATCTAGTTAGAAACACAGGAAACTGCCTTCTATTTAGGCAGATTGTGGGCCCATCTAAGCCAGTATCATCTGCACTGGTTGGCAGTGATAGTTTAAGAGTTTAAAGGGGTGGTTCCCACCTCTCTCTTGAAGTATCTGGGATTAATGACCTGTCCCAGGAATCACACACATACATTAAATAGCACAGTGGACAGGACAGAACCCTATGCTCCACAAAGTAGTGGTCAGAGCATCAAACAGGAGTTTCCCAGCACCACCTTCTGAGCTCACCCTTCTGAGAAAGAAAGGGGCCATTTTAAAACAGTACCTTAAAGACATATCTCCAACAGATAGCCTAGAAGGATACTATGGTTGATGGTATAAAAATCTACCATTTTCTATGCTTATTTTCCAATGGAGAAATTATTGGGGTACATATTTTTCTATGCTTATTCCAACTTTTAACATATTTTTAAAGAAATGGTTATCAATTTTTTCAGCAATGCTCTTATTATTTTGTTTATAAAATATTATCAAGATGGCCACCAACGCCTTGCAATTCCATATTTGTCCATACTCAATTATTAGGCTGAGATATAATATCCAGTGTATGTCTCATATGATTAGCTATATAATATAACTTTATATTCCTTAGGCCCTGAAAGCTTTGGTGAAAAGTCAGGTTTTAACGTGATGCTGAAATAAGGCCAGTTTTGGTCCCAAAGAGGCCTCCAAGGGAAGGACAATATATATATATAATGTTCTTATAACCAGGGAACTTGAAACATCTCTGCTTCTAGGTTCGGAGATGCTGTGAAGGCATCTGTTGCTCTCAACATTCTGCTTGCAGGCTTCCCATGAGCACCCATTTGGCCAATGTGGAAAACAGGACACTGGACAAGATAAGCTTTCGGTCCAACAGGGCTTCTCTAATAGACCTGTGTCTCAAAAAAATATAGAATATAAACAGGTAGCTGAAGCAAGCAAATTGCATGCTATTCTTTCAACAAATAAATAAATAAAAGCAAAAATTAGGAAGGACCCACGTTCAGACTTTTGAATGGTTGAAATTTGCAGAATCTCCTGGCCAGCATGACCAGTGACTGTGCTGCTCGGGGGAGTCTAGGAGTTGTAATCCCAGAGAGGTAATGTTTCTAAGTTCTGAACATGATCCCCAGCCAATTCAAATGGACCAAAAATAGCAAGCACATGCTAAATACTGCAGTCCACGAGTCCTAAATGTTTGCCCAGGAGCTGTTCACTTGGATCCTTTTAGATTCCTTTCCTAAAGAAAGCTTGGGCACAATCTGGCCAGAGTTAAGCACTTTAAAGTCTCCTGACAGCAACAGAAGGCTTCCACTGAAATCAGTTGCACCTTCTGTTTTAAGGTCATTTTATGAGTGCCTTTTGACAAGCTGCACAGCATCTGTGGTAGCTGGAATCCCACTTATGCTAACCTACAGATCACGCCCTCTTGGGCACAAGGTGTATTTCTGACATTCTTAAGTGTTCTTATTATAAACAACTGTTCTGGTGCTTGTGAGGGGGTGGGGAAAGCAGTTTCCTGCCAAAGCATTTCCTCACTCCACCCCAATACTCAGTGCACCTGCGGGTATGATTTATGCCACATTTTGGAATCATAGGACCGCAAAATGTCAAGATAAATTGACTCTTGTCTGGGGACCCTGGGATGCAAAAACTCTTCAGTGGGGCTGATGTGCTTTTCTGTATGTTCTGGATGGGGGTGGGGGGGAGGGAACTTCCCTGGGAGAACTTCCATGCCAAGTTCCAGGAGTGCTAGGGATTTATAATGGATTTTTAAAAGTAGCAACTGTAATCGCTGGAGCTATAATTTTAAGCAAAGTGACAACGCTGAACAAATAATCTGTCCTCGAAGGTATTCCTCACCTGTGAACACACCACTGACATGTCTTGTCGGCTTTCTGGTTTTATATTTAACCAGCTGATCTACAGCCCAGATCTGCAGAAGTGTGAGGGTGTGCAAAAGAAGGGCTGGTCCAAATATGCATTGACTGAGGTACAATTGTCTTTGCTCTGAACTGTACCACCTTTATTTTCACATGAGAGTCTGGCCTGTTTTTATAAACTATCTGGATTTGAAAAATCCAGCCCCTGTCAAAATATATCAGTTCAGAGACAGTTTGAATAGCCTGATTTTCGGGGTTGGTGGTGTTAAACAAAGAGCAAAATCTTTACACAGGGAGTAGCATAGGTTTATGGAAGACCTGTTGGTCCTTCTGACCTACTATTGTCTGCAGAATTATACCAGCAAATTAAACCCAGTGGAATCCAGGTACTTTCACTAGATTTCAACAGGGCTGAATAAAGGCCTGTTTGATCCAATCCATTCCATTATAGTGTGTGTGTTTTTAAAAGAGAAGAGAACAATGCTCTTAATTGGCATGTCAATATGTGATGTTTGATCCAATACTTGATATTTATATCAATAAATATTTGATAGTACAAGCCAAAACACACTAAGGGTTCTTTCCATATAAAGTGTTTCTAAGGCACTTTGACCGTGTAATACCTACACTGGAAGTGGCAGCATATTGGCCAAAAAGATTCCCAAGTCCACCAGTGTCCACGGAAGTTTGGTGGGTTTTTTGTTTGTTTGTTTTTTGGAAGGAGAAGCAAATGTCGATAATGGTACCCTGTAATTCATGCACATAGGTCATGCCACTACAATACAGTATGTCCGTGCACATTAAAAAAATAAAATAAAATAAAGACATTTATTATACATTTAGGATCCCCCACCCTGCAGAAATCCATACATGCCCATGTTTCCTCTCTGCTTGCATACATGAATTTCTCATTCTAATGTTGCAGGAAAGTCATAGCCATTATACAATGGAATACACAAATCCATCTTTTCATGTCACATATGAAGCAGCTTTAAGGGACCCTTTCTTTACCCTCTGTATTCCATTGCAATGTGTGAGTTGATCAACTGAGGCTGCAGCCCTGTGCTTGCTGACTTGGGCATAAGCCCACAGAACTCAGGGGGACTTTGGAGCGAGAACTGTACTGTGATCAAAGGCATTCACGGTGGCTACCTCACCAGCTACTTTCCTATAGGAACCTACCAAAACAAACAATCTTTAAGTAGCTTTCAGGATCTTCCGTTCATGTATGTTTCCAATAATGGACTAATCATTTACTCAGCAACTCATTGGGCCAGAGGACTCCACTGGAGCAAAGGTGTGGGATTGTGGGCCCCAGCTCCAAAACTCACTCTGAATGAGGCCTTTCATAAAAGAGGTAGAGATAACATGCATTGCTTCTGACTCAATTTAAAAACAAGTAAGGATCTTCTAATTCACTTGCCAGCAATGGGTTAAATGTCACATATTTAATATCCTTCCTCATACAGGTATAATTGTGGTAAGGATCAAGCTTTTATAGTCACCTTCGTCTGAGAGTGCTACTTCTTCAGAACACAACAGTATAAAAGCCATGCAAATGGAGATGAATGGAGCATAAGCCACTGAGGTAATTAAAAATGTATTTTCCATCTCCTAGTAATTGAATTGTGTACAAGCTGCAAGTTAATGAGGTCATCTACCCTCGAGCACTGACAGGAAAGCAGGAATAATTATCTTTCAATTTTTTCTTATGTAGCAATTAATTTTAACCATTCGCCTACACCCCACCCTCCCACTTCTCTCGTTCCAGTCAGTCAAAGTCATGGCTAAGCGGAATTGACAAGCAATTGATACGGTGGAGGCACAAAGCTGCCGAGGCAGGCGAGGTAATCAAGGGGCTACAGCTGTTGAGGGCTAAGCGCTTCCAGGTGAATGTCACCTGAGATTTTGCGTTCTGCCACTCGGAGGACTCAGGACATACAGTGGTGCCTGACAATACATCTGGTGCCAGGTGGGCAGGGAGGAGAAGGATGCCACACATTCAGGAAGGGAACAGGAGGGTGGACAAGGATTGATGAATGGACAAGACTTGGAAACAAATATACTTTTCTACAACTCAGATTCCACAAACAACTAACTTGGGATCAATGAACAGAGTCACACAGAACTATGTATCCTTAGTTTCGGATCCAAATGTGAAAACGCCCACTGAACTCCAAAGCTGCCATCAGAAGCTCATGAGAGAAGGTCAGTATGTTCCTAGTACTTCCATGGGCACAGAAATTCCCCAATTCAGTATATAGGGATGCATAGGGATAGCTCTGTTCCACACAGTCCAGTTGAGCCGTGATTGAAACATGGCGGTGCAGTCTGCTGAATCTACTCAGCTGCATCAGAGGTTTACACTTCTGCAGCTATAGGGTCACCATGAGCATCGAATGGCATGCTTTGTAAGGATCAGAGTACAGGGATTAGAGTTTGTGGGATTGAAGTTTTAGGATTAGAGTTTGGTGTAAAGAGATCTCTGTCTTAATTACAAAAGTTGGTCATGGCCTGGTGAATGTTTAAGGACACAGCGGAGGAGTACACAAATTCCACAGCTAAAAGGCACAGCTATAAAATCTGTGTCTGTCTCTCTTTCTGTCTGTCTGTCTGTCTGTCCTTTCTTCTTTCCCAGCAACATAATGGAGCCAGGGCTTGTAGTATCAGAGCCCTGAGATTTTCTGACTAGAAGAGACTATGACATCATCTGCCACCCCCTTAGGCTTCACTCTTTCCTCTGCAAATCCTCACAACAGCTGAGAGAAAAGTAGATTTTCCCAGGAACAGTTTATTTTTACAAGCTACCCCTGCTATATTTTGAAATGGTTTACTCTTGAATGGACCATTAAGTCCCATTAACTTTACAAAAGATCTGCTCCTCATTAGTTGATACGGACCAATCCACCTGTCTGAATTTTTGGACTCTCCATGAAAAGAAGGGGGCTGGTTATGGGAACTGTCATAATGAGCACCTGCACTTCCTTTCTTGCTTGCTTTCATGCTTCCTTCTTTGCTTCCTCTTTAGGACAATACATTTGAACAGATAATTAATTTTTAGAATATTTTAATTAACAATATACAAAGATCCTATCCCAGTACTTATTTCAATAATTTTAATGAGCATTCCTTTTCTAAACATATTTCGATGTTCCCTTTGTATTTCGGAACAATTCATATATAATCACGTCTGAGTGCATCTTATTTTGTTCTTGCACTCAGGTGGGATGGCATTGTCCAGCTCTATCCCACATGATCTGTTCAGAATGCCATGTGGTGATCTAAGGGCTAAAGCCAGTATAATGAAGATCTTCATGCAGTATGGGATGCTGTGGCATAGCAGCACAACCTTCTGCCTTTATGACAACATCTACAGGAGTAGAGGCAATTAGAAACAGGCAAATTCCCCCGGGCTTACTTTAAAAGAGTTGTGATACCTTAGGATATTTACTTGTTTTCCTAAGGGGTGTTCTAAAATGTGGATGGTGAACTTCAGAGAATGATTGTTTGTTTAAGATGAATGTATAATACTCCTAAATAAGCAATGATGCCTTGATATCAGGAACCAGTGGCAAATCTTCATGGTGAGTCCAGTTACATCATCAGAAGAATAACAAGGCTTGAATACATCTCTTCATCCTTCCCTTGAGCAAACACATCCCAGCACCAACATCTTTTTTGGACCCTTCACCACTGTCACTTTCCCTTCCCACTCAGCTGGTAGCAACACTTGCATTCCAGCCTTGAAGTGAGATTTCCCTCTGCATTCTTGGTACAGGGAAGCAGTGGCCGAACCATCTTGTTCAAGACAGGAGAGAACAAGGAGGCCTTGTCTTGCATCAAATAAGGTTCATTTCCCAGTGTAATGTCATTGAGTAGCCCAGGGAATGCCATTGTATCTAGGGCCACATTTCCTTGGGGCTAATTTTAGAGTTGCCAGGTCAGCAGCATTCCACATCCTCAGGTTTCAGGGATGAAACTGCAACCAAGGGGTGGGCTCTAATAATGTTACTGGGCTCTAATAATGTCCTTGTGTTCTCATAAAAGTGAGGCACGCAAAGGCGGAGTTAGCTGAGCTGCTCTTCAGACAATCTGACACAGTTTGGCACCACAGCTGTACTTGAGACTTTACCAGCTTGGCAGAACTCATTGGGGAAGCAGGCTTAATGGGAATCATGGGTGAGTCTGGCTAATGAGGAAATAATAGATCAATGCAGAATTTGTTCTTTCTTTGGGAGGGGGGAGGCTTTTTAAACAGCCAGCCAGATGGTAAAGTGTGCACAGCAGCTGCAAAGTTTCCTGCTATTCCCATGTGACCACATCTACAACACACATACTGTAATAAATAGGAAGTTTTTCCAGATCCTACACTGCTGCTGGAGATTGTGCAACAAGAAGGCTCACAAGTTGTGAGGCTGATGCCCTACTCCCTGCCTTGGTTCAAATGGTATGGTGAGTCCAGAGCTCAGCCCCTTTGGGTCCCTCTCCAATCTCCTTCCCATGTTCCTGGCTTTCTGGTGTGCCAATGCTGTGCAACTGCAAACCACAGAAAAACACTGTTATACTGAGACAGTGAGCCTTGGAGCCACCTGTGAATGGGTGGAGATTAGCACCCACCCTTTAAGGTCACCTCACACACAAGAAGCTGCTCCAGCACTTCTCCTGAGAACTGCATTTCTACTGGAGACCTAAAAAAGCAAAGCAAAGCTTCCTATTCCGGTCAATGCTCCGAGACCTGACAATACCAGTGAATTTTCTAAAGCTGGTGGTGACCCAGAGCCAAAAGTAGATAAGCCATCCCATTTTCATTTTCTCTCTTTCCTGCTTTTTCTCCACCCAGTGGTGGACTTGAGGAACAGCAGACTTGAGGAACAACAGTCCTCTTACACAGTCCTAAATTGATCATTTGTCGAGGGCTTTGGAAATTAGGTTAAGGACCATGTCAGATCTGATAGAGGGCTGCACATGCCTTTAGAGCCACAGATTGTCCACCACTAAACCACGATCTAGCAGAATAGACAGTCCTTTCCCTATATTGTCCTCCATGCTCTCTTATACATTCTCCACAGGGGCAGTGGGCCCTCTAGAATAAATGTTGGTCTGGGAAGGTGCAGCAAAAAGTGTGGAAGGGTAAAAGTGACACTTGCTGAAATTCCTGATTCCACACAACTCTTAATGGCACAGGAGCCATGCCCCTTTTTTCATGTGGTCACCCTACCCACTCAGTTTCCACTCAGAGATGGATGGGCAAGAGCTCAGAAGGAAGAGAGGAAGTCTGTGAGTGCTACCACACAGCATATGCTACTTAAGGCAGTAGCCTTATCTTACTTTATTGGATATCTTATAGGTCCATGATTTCATCAAGGCGGGCAGTCTCTCCACCAGTGCAGACTGTCCAGGACCACCTCTTTACCAAATGAGGAGGCAGAGTAGAACTTTGTGAAGGCTCTGTGTGAATCAGTGTAAAACATGATGTACTGGAGTGTGGGGGAAGGATCTTTCAGAAACAGTCTGACTGCCCCAACACACACAGGTCTTTTTTCCCACAGAAAAAGTTTGCTGAAGAATCTTTGCCTCAGCCCTGAAACTACAAAGGGCAAAGAATGCCATTCTCTTACAGTTATGACAATAACTGGAGATAGTTGTTCATAGGACAGCAAGACTGACAAGCACAAGTAGTGAAATCTGAGAGATAGTTTAACATAGATAATCACATCCATTAAACTATTGTTCATCACTACTAATTAACTGCTTTTAACATGCCATGTATTCATGGACATGGAAGAAAGACATATGTTGTACACCAAAGACAAAAATCACTCCATGAGTAAGATAAATGTTGTCAGTCAGTCCTATACACAGCACAGCCAGTTCATACTCTGTAACCACAGATTGAACTTGGCAGATTTGATGAGGCATGATCAACTCCATGTATTTTCAATCTTCCATAACAGGATTCTCTCCCCCACCCAACACATACCACCCTGAAATGCTAGGACATGTTCTCCACTGCGTATCTACCTCAGAAATCTAATATAAAATAATATTGGTTTATACATTCTTTGCCAGTTTCCTCTGCTCCGCATGGACTTTCAGAATCATGTGAGGAAATTGAGTTGTATATTCCATCACTTATTCCCAGAACAACTGAGCATAAAAGGAAAGGGGAGAAACAGAAATAAAATGGCTGTATCTCTGCTTTCATCCAGTCCGCTGCCTTGCAGATGTTTGGATTACAACTCCCTTATGGCCCCAGATAGCACAGTCGGGATTATGGGAGTTGTAGTCAAACACATCTGCAGGCTCTGGGTGGTGAAGAATGACTAGCTGGAGGGAGAGACTCTGGTTAACAAACAAAAATAGCTTTGTTTTGCACAATATTTCAGATGTCAGAATAATTTCAATATCTACATATTCCACATTCGGCCTGACCATTGTTAGGATGTAGTATAATTCATGACGATAACTATGTTCAGGATTTCAGTCTTGCAAGAAATGCATGTCTATGCAGAAATAAGTCCTATTAGATTCTGTGAGGCTCAATCACCAGGAAGTAGACAGCATCGATCAAAACTATCAGTCTTGGAAAAGTATCTGATCAACCCTCTGGGTAAAGGTTCCCCTTGACAATTTGTCCAGTCGTGTCCGACTCTAGGGTGCGGTGCTCATCCCCGTTTCCAAGCCGTAGAGCCAGCATTTGTCCGAAGACAGTTTCCGTGGTCACGTGGCCAGCGCAACTAGACACAGAACGCCGTTACCTTCCCACCGTGGTGGTACCTATTTATCTACTCGCATTTGCATGCTTTCGAACTGCTAGGTTGACAGGAGCTGGGAGAAGCGATGGGAGCTCACTCCGTCATGTGGATTTGATCTTACGACTGCTGGTCATCCGACCTTGCAGCACAGAGCCTTCTGCGGTTTAACCCACAGCGCCACCACATCCCTTCGATCAACCCTTTACACCCAGACAAATAAAAAACACTTTAAAAACATAGAAATGTCTGTATGCTGCTTTCTCTTTTATGGAGTCCTATTCAAATAAAGTACAGTGCCTGCAGTAATATTTTAGAACTCCTCCTAATGCAGTATCATGTCTTCAGCTTGGGACATCATGTTGACAAAACTGGGTAGGTCCAGGTTTCTGTACCAATAACAGCCACTTCATGCTGAGTGTTGACAAGCTATTAATTCTCAAAAAGGGAGTCTTTCCTTAGTGTGAGATGCCTGAGCTGTAAATATAAGAAAAAAACACACACTTCCTTTTCTGCTAGTTAATTAACATGAGTTCACAATTAGCTGGAGTGACTACTGATGGTGGGGAAATCCAGCAATTATGTGATACTTTTCAGAAATGGTGGTGGTCGTGGTGGTGGTGGTGGTGATGGCAGGCATGGATTTTTAGAGTTCCAGAATCTCTGCGTAGGTGAAAATGCTCAAACTACTTCCATGGGAAGAGAGTTTCACTTCATCAAATGATCATAGGAAATGGTAAAGGATTAAAGGTATTGCAACTTGCAAGTGAGAACCAATTTATGTTAATGAAAGTCCTGCAGTGCAGGGATACATGGCTGGGAAAACCATCACATGGACTGCACCCCAGTTAACCTCCTAGATTTTAATATTAATAAGCAAAAATTGAACCCGTCGCTTAAATTATGCCATCTTCTAGCACAATCCAAGACCACGTTATTATCAGAAAATAATTATGAACAAGGTATAGGTGATACATACAGTATAAGGCCTGTCCAAAATCAAAAGAAACAATTCATCATAGCTGGATAATTCAAGCTACTATCAATGGATTATATGTGCAGGCATAAATAAATTGCAAATATTATTTTTCAGCAGTTGGCTAAATCTTATGTATTGCTCACCTCTTTTCCTCCATGTTATAAATTCCAGCCATCTCCAGTTTCAGAAAACAAAACTGCAATACTATACTGCAGTTATATATACCACAGATAAACCAGATGATTTTCATAAGCTGGATATTATACTTCTAGATATGCAACAAAGAAAAACGTACCTTACAGAAACTGGAATTCCATCAACAAGCAAGCTTGAAAGTATGGAAAGTTCAAAAACTGGAAAGTACTGAACATTAAGGTAAGAAATGAAAAGAATGTGGAAGCAAGATCAATCCATACTCCTCCCCATACTAATTTAAACAACTGGAGTGGTTCCAAAATCTTTGATTACCAATTTAAAACAATTGCCAATAGCTGCTGATTTGCTTCTGGAAATTCAAAACACAGTGATTTTGCAAACAATCTCCACCACTCCAACAAATTTTTAAGACTTGATTCCTATTTTTTGATTGTTTGGTCTTCCTCCTGCATCAGCAATGCTCAGAAACAGAAGAGGAAGAGGAAGGAGGAGGAGGAAGAGGAGACTGTTGTTGCAATTAATTACACAGCTGTTCCTTTAAAAAAGTAAATGTATCTTGCAATAGTAAGACATACAAAAATTTTAAAGCAAGAATAAAATCAGTATATGTCAGGATATTGTGGCCCATAAAGTAGAATTTACTTTGTGCATGAACCAGAGTGTTCTATTAGGCATCCAGTTTATAACAGGTGTGCAGCCACAAGATCAGCACATGTAGCTGATGCAATCCTCGAAATGTGTAGTGGGCATGATTTAATGTCTAGGAGAAGACATCAGGTGATGTGCCCAGTGATTGGTTGTTCACACTATAGAAGTGCTGCACACTAGAGTGGAATATGGAGCTTTGTATGGGGAGTTGCTGCATGAAGTGCCATCCGTTTATTTTACTGATAAATGTATTGTTTACTCTGCTGACTGATGTACATAGTTCTGCTGTAAATATTTTGTAGGAAGGAAGACCACGTATTGACATCAGCAAGACTCACGATCAAAGAAAAGTGGAAGAATTTGCCCAAGTGCTTGAGGAAACCCTTCCAGGCCTGGCTGATGCAAATGCACCTGAACGATGGGAACATTTCAAGAACGCTGTTTATAACACCACCTTGTCCACATTTGGCAAGAAGACCAAAAAGACGGCAGACTGGTGCGAAGCCCATTTGGAGGAGCTGATGCCAGCCATCGAGGAAAAGAGGAGAGCTCTAGCAGCATACAACTCTTCAAGCTGCTCGTAGCAAAGTCCAACAGGCTGCCAGGAGATGTTCTAATGATTATTGGCTTCAGCTCTGCTCTCAGATACAGATAGCAGCAGACACAGGTAACATCAAGGGAATGTATGATGGTATCAAGCAGGCTTTAGGTCCAATACAGAAGAAATCTGCTTCTTTGAAGACTGCTACAGGCGTGATCATCCAGGACTGAGCACAGCAGATGGAACACTGGGTGCAGCACTACTCTGAGCTATATTCCAGAGAGAATGTAGTAACCGAAGAGGCATTAAATAACATTGAGTGCCTGCCTGTCTTGGAAGAGTTGGACAGCGAACCAACTTTAGCAGAAATAAAAGCGGCCTTGGATTCCCTCGTCTCCAGCAAGGCACCTGGGAAGGATAACATCCCTGCTGAAGTGCTGAAGTGCTGTAAAGACATCATCACCACCAAGCTGTATGAAATCTTTTGTCTTTGCTGGAGGGAAGGTGGAGTACCACAGGACATGAAGGATGCAAACATCGTCACATTGTACAAGAACAAAGGCGACAGGGGCGACTGCAATAACTACCGTGGCATCTCTCTGCTCAGCGTTGTAGGGAAGCTGCTTACCCGTGTTGTGCTGAAGAGACTCCAGGTGCTTGCAGACAGAGTCTATCCAGAATCACAGTATGGATTTCGAGCTAATAGATCCACCACTGACGTGGTATTTTCCCTCAGACAGTTGCAGGAGAAATGTAGGGAACAACAGCAGCCACTCTTTGCGGCCTTCATAGATCTTACAAAGGCCTTTGATTTGGTTAGCAGGGACAGCCTTTTTAAAATACTTCCCAAGATTGGATGTCCACCTCGACTCCTTAACATCATCAGGTCCTTTCATGAGGAAATGAAGGGCACTGTAGTTTTTGATGGCTCAACATCAGATCCCTTTGACATCTGAAGCGGAGTGAAACAGGGCTGTTGCTCGTGCCGACCCTGTTTGGGATCTTTTTTGCTGTCATGTTGAAGCATGCCTTTGGAACTGCAACAGAAGGTGTCTATCTCCGGCCTAGATCAGACGGAAAGCTCTTTAATCTCTCTAGATTGAGAGCGAAGACCAAAGTCCAACTGAAATGCATGTGGGAGTTCCTCTTTGCCGATAATGCAGCTGTTGTTGCCCATTCTGCTGAAGACCTTCAACAACTTATGAATGGTTTTAGTAAGGCCTGCCAAGACTTTGGATTAACAATCAGCCTGAAGAAAACACAAGTCATGGGGCCAGGGCGTGGACTCACCTCCCTCTATTACCATCTCCACACAAGAATTGGAGGTTGTTCATGACTTTGTGTACCTTGGCTCAACGATCTCTGACACTCTCTCCCTAGATGTCGAGCTGGATAAACGCATTGGCAAAGCAGCTACCATGTTCTCTAGACTCACAAAGAGAGTATGGCTTAATAAGAAGCTGACGGCATATACCAAGATCCAGGTCTATAGAGCCTGTGTCCTGAGTACACTCCTGTACTGCAGTGAGTCCTGGACTCTTTGTGCACGGCAGAAGAGGAAACTGAACATGTTCCATATGCATTGTCTCCGGCGCATTTTTGGTATCACCTGGCAGGACAAAGTTCCAAGTAGAGTAGTCCTAGAATGAGCTGGAATTTTTAGCATGTATACATTACTGAAACAGCAACCTCTACGTTGGCTCGGGCATGTCGTGAGAATGGCTGACAGTCAGATTCCAAAAGATCTCCTGTATGGAGAATTAGTGCAGGGAAAGCGCCCCAGAGGGAGACCACAGCTGCGATACAAGGATATCTGCAAGCGGGATCTGAAGGCCTTAGGAATGGACCTCAACAGATGGGAAACGTTGACATCTGAGCGTTCAGCCTGGAGGCAGGCGGTGCATCATGGCCACTCCCAATTTGAAGATATACTTGTTCAGCAGGCCGAGGCAAAGAGGCAGTCCCGAAACCAGCAAAATCAGGGAGCTGGACAGGGGACAGATTGTATTTGTCTTCAGTGTGGAAGGGATTGTCACTCTCGAATTGGCCTTCTCAGCCACACTAGACGTTGTTCCAAGACCTCTATTTAGAGCACGTTTCCTTAGTCTCTCAAGACTGAAGGATGCCTACACATATTTTGTAAATACACTGCTGGTGAAGGAATCTACCATCTCTACGAGTCTCATTGCTTTTGACCTGGAAGACTGACTTGTCTTGGAGCCATCTCCACACCCCAAATTCCTGACAGTATATTATTATAAAATTATACCTCCCCATGAGAAAACTAAACACATTGGAATCCCAAGTTTCCATAAGGCCAATTTTTAATTTGAAAAAAACTGAATAAAATCCCATCAGGTGGTTGGAAATAGTGAAACTTCTTAACATTTCACCAAAGGGATAAATTTGGGGCCAGGCAGGCCACACTAAAGATTTTGTCTGAGAACCAAGCAGCACCTAAATTCAGTACTACGTGAAGAAAAGTATGAACTCAAGAAGGATAATTAATAATAATAATAATAATAATAATAATAATAATAATAATAATAATAATAATAATAATAATAATAATAATAAACAGGACTACTAGAAGCAGACAACATCGTGCACACAAAAGTTAAAGAATTGACAGAAAGAGAATATATCAAAAGGCTGCGGAAAATCTTAAAATCAAAATTAAATGGGGGAAATACAATCAAAGCCATAAACACATGGGCTGTTCCAATAATTAGATACCCAGATGGAATAGATTGGACTCAAAATGAACTAGAAGAATAGGATCGAAAAACACGGAAACTAATGAACATGCATCACACACTACATCCAAAAAATGATGTGGACAGATTATATTTACTACAAAAAATCAGAGGCCGTGAAGTACTACAAATACAGCAGGTAGTAGAGGAAGAAAAAAGAAGCCTACATGATTATATCAGTACAAGCAGAGAAAAATTACTGAAAGCAGTGAAAATAGAGAATATTTTGAAAACAACAGACACAAAGACTCAATATAAGAAACAACAATTTGAAAATAAATTAAACAGCTGGAAAAATAAACCACTATATGGACAACACCTGAGAAATATTGATGGAAAGCATGATAATAATTCAGCATGGGTATGGGTAAAACTGGGGACCCTTAAGAAAGAAACCGAAGGCTTGGTTTTTGCTACACAAGAACAAGCACTCCAAACCAACGTGATGAAAGCTAAGATCCAAGCAGTTAGTGCTAACAGCAAATATTGACTCTGCCAAGAAAAAGATGATAATGTGTCACACCTCATCTGTGAATGTCCAAAGATTGCACAAACAGATTACAAAGTTAGACATGATAGAGTGGCAAAGTTAGTGCACTGGTCTTTATGCAAAAAATATAACTTGCCAGCCTCCAAAAACCCATGGGAACATCAGGCAGAGAAGGTGTCAGAAAATGAGGAAGTCAAGATCTTGTGAGATTTCCAGATCCAAATGGACAGACACCTTGAACATAACACACCAGACATAGTAGTAATAGAACGAAGAAATGTCTGGATCATTAACATTGCAATTCCAGGGGATGCCAGAGTTGAAAATAAAGAATTGGAAAAACTAACAAAGTACAGACACCTGGCAATCGAAACATCTCACCTCTGGAAGAAAGATACTTCAGTGGTCCCCGTAGTCATTGGGACTTTGGGAACAATATCAAGAAATTTCACACAGTACTATAACCAGTTACAGATCTCAGAAATCACACCATCAGAGCTACAAAAAACAGCAATATTAGGAACAGCATACATACTGTGCCGATATTTAACAGATACTTAGGTTTTTGGTTAAAACTGGTATCTGTTATATAATAGCAGTCAATGTTTTTATAATTTTGATTGACAATGCCTGGTGTTTTTGAAATGTTTTTATAGTTTTGATTGATTGTGCCTGGTGTTTTTGAATAATAATAATAATGTGCTGGTGAGTCGATTTGGACTTATGGTGACTCTTTCCAGGGTTTTCTACATAGAAAGTATTTATTTATTTATTTACACTCAGTACTCAGAAGTGGTTCATCATTTCCCTCTTCTGGGGGAGTCCTGTGACTGTGCAGCTTGCCCAAAGCCACACAGGCTGGCTCTACTCGCAGGAGGCACAGTGAGGCATTGAACTCCCAATCTCTGGTTCCAAAAAACAAAGCAACAACAACACCTTAACCAATGACAAAAATGGACTCAATATATAGTCTCTAACTGGTAGATTAAGGTAATAAAGTAAATTATATAAGGCAGGTTTTAATGAGTAAGTCTCTAAGTTAATAGCACATTAATTGGGGAAGTTTAGGGAACTGGCTTCTTTTTTTCTAATAAAACACTGCAGACTTAAAGTAGACCCAATTTATATTAATAGATTATTTTATGTATAGTATGTAATCATAGAAAATGTCAATTATTAACTAGTTTTATCTGCATTTCTGGGCTGATTTTTACAATACTATCTGGAGGTGAATTGACTCCCACAATTAGACACAAAAACATGGTGAATTGCACATACATAAGAATCAGGAATGCATCTTTGAACAAAGATCCATGAATAATCCAGTAGCCTGCTAATAGCCTGTTTCTAGCTCACCTTTTGTCAAAAATCTAGATGAAGTATTAGCAGAAGCTATATTTGAAAATATGAATAATAATTGTGTGCCCTTAAGTCAATTTGAACTTATGGGGAACCTTTTCAGGGTTTTCTAGATAGAGAGTACTCAAAAGTGGTTTATCGTTCCCTTCTTTTCTGGCAGCTTGCCAGAGGTGACATAAACTAGCTCACATAAGCTAGCTCTTCTGACATACACGGTGGGGAACCGAACTCCCAGCCTCTGGCTCCACAGTCAGATACCTAACTCACTGGGCTATCCAGCCAGCTTTGAAAGTATTAGGTAGGTAAAGGTTCCCCATGACATTTAGTCCAGTAGTGTCCAACTCTAGGGCGTGGTGCTCATCCCCGTTTCCAAGCCATAGAGCCAGTGTTTGTCCGAAGACAGTTTCCGTGGTCACGTGGCCAGCACGACTAGACACGGAACGCCGTTTGAAAGTATTAGCAAAAGCTATATTTTAATTCCCTTTTTGCAACATGGCACAAAAACAGTGTTTATTTTTAACAGCAACTTTCAGCAATGGTGACAAGAAATGGAAACCTAGAAATCATAATCCACCATTTGCCTTGTAGTATTATCTTCCTGCATAGTTTGAAATGCATTTGACACTGATCATGTTTGAATGTCTGTTCTAATCATCTTCAGTGTACAGTCCAGTTAAAGTGAAGTCCTTCAGGCCTGAACGGATGCAACGCTAATTGTCTGTCCACTGTCAAGAATGTCACTTATATGGCTAGCTACCTTCCCCCTGAATAACATTTAGCAGTGTCTACCCATGCTGTGTCATCATGGGAGATGGGAGATAACAGGGCATGAACTAGAGCGCCAAAATTTCCTCCAGCCGGCATTTGGCCATGTTGGCCAGGAGATTTGGGGAGTCCAAAAAGTTATTTTTCCAAGCAGATGTAACTTTGAACCAAATATTTTTGCCCAACACAGCACATTTTCTCATGAGGAAGAAATTAAAATAACTAATAGGAAAATACAATATATGCAAAGATGCCTGTCTGATCAGGAAACTAAAAGTTGATGGTGAAGTGTCTGGGGATGGGGTTTCGTTTCCAAAATGCAAGCAAATTTGCCCAACAACATGCTATATGTGTTTGCGAAATGTTTTTAAAGCTCGTTTACGCAGCTGTTTGCCAGTCATCCATTTAAATTGTATTGCCTTTTCTCTAATACGCCTTCAGCACACAGCACTGAAGTTGCACAGGTGTGCGGTACACTCTCACGGCTACAAATGTACAAGATTACAATGTGTTTATCTGGAATGCAGGGGGTCTAGAGAGATTTCAACTGTTTGCAACATGTACAACTGCTACATGAATGGTCTCAACTAATGAATATTTGTGCAACTTATATCTGGATGTCTTAAAATTGCCACTGGAAAAAGGATATCCAGCTGAATCTTCTCAGAATCTTCCCAGAAAGCCAATTATGCTAACATGATACAGTACAGTACATGACATCCATAAAGAAATAGTTTAGCAACAATGCTATCGACACATTCAGTGCCAAACACATAGCTCTTAAACAAAGGTCTGTTGTTGTTGTTTTTTTAAAGGTAAAACTTCAGGCAATGAAGGTTCATATCCATGGCATGGGGGGGTGTCCACCTGAAATCTAGAAGGTCCCCATCCACCAGCTACCCATGTCTACATGTATGTGAAAACAGATGTATAAGATGGATTCAAACTAATTCCATCGTTGACACAGATCAGACTGGCTTTAGAAGTCATATCTTAAATGTTACAAAATCTCTTTTATCTACCCAGACTAGGAGGAAGAAAAATGTCTGTGCTACTTGAGTGGAAAGATCAAGAATATGTCGACTCTCCCTTTCTCCCTTTTAAAAGATGGATTCACAGAGCAGAGTAGCAGGACCACCTTTTGTGTGGAGAAACTAACAATGAAAATTGACATAAGTCTTAAACACTGAGAAAAGAGAAATTGCATTTTATTTTCAGCAATTTTCACAGGATCGCTAAGTTATTCTGTTGCAGCAAAATAGCAAAGAATCCTGTGGTACCTTTAAGACTGAAAGATTTATTATAACACAAGCTTTCTTAGACACGCAACCCACTTTATCAAATCCATGGAGTGAAGGCTGAGGTCTCCAGATATATTAGGAAGTGATTCTTAGCATATCACTTAGAGCCTGGATGCTAGCTTGATGCATCGTCACTGTTAATTATTCTGACTTCAGTGTACAGACAGACAGACAGACAGACAGACAGACAGACAGACAGATAGATAGATAGATAGATAGATAGATAGATAGATAGATAGATAGATAGATAGATAGATAGATAGATCCTCCAGAACAGTATTCAGAAAGCATAAGAGAATTGCCGTGACCACTTTATGTCTCAAGTGTAGCCATTATCCCCCTGCCACACAGCCAACCCCATGACCTGTTTTCCTAAGCACAGGCAGGCAGAATTAAATTGCTTACTTTCAATAAAAATGCAAAAAGGGAAATTAGAACAAATCTTTCCTGGGTCTTTCCTACCCTCCCTCCTTCACTTTTATGTGGCAGAGACCAGCCAGCAATAATCAACCAGGGCCATTTAGTTATAGTCTCGTCTTGCTGTGACTAATAGGATGATTGGTTGTATAGCTTCTTTATGGTTGTTCATTATATCACCCTTACATAAAGTAATTTAATTTCAGTGGGATAATTAGGGCATTTCTAATCTAACTGATAGTCTGAATGAAATTAGATTCTCAGAGGGAGATTTGTGTATCGGGAGACTGGTGACCTTCGGCCCCAATTTTCACACAATGTATTAAACTGACAGCCTGACTCTGAAGCTGTGCTCCACTGTATCTTTGCAACTTGCACTCATCCTCGGGCTGCTGGCAGAAGCCATAAGCAAGGTCCTGGCTTCTAAAGATCACAGTCTCTAGAGGAACTGGAAGACACAAAAGTGAACTTTCCAGCAAAAGCATCATTCTGATTGCCATGGCTGCACTCTAGAACACAAAACAATAGCAAAGACCAAAGCTTTATTGAGTGTATGCAGAACGCACCTTTCTCCATGAGCTATGAACATGTAAAGAAGCATCAGGGCTGCACCTACCAGCCACACCTTGTCCATAGCTTGGGGAAAAATATATATATACTTTTTTTGGACAATTTCTAGAAACCCCACCCCCCAGCCACTGTTTTTGAACTGTTATTTAAAAAAATTTGACTGTTCACGAGTGCTTAACTATTAAAATTCTGGGTTTGAATCCCTGTGAATTTAATCACATTCGTGTTGAATGAGGGTTCTCACCTTCTTTCTTCTGAGGCCCCACATCTTCTACTGCAGCCTGATGGGTGGGTTCAGCATGGTCCTATCCATGCCGGGAACTCCTGCACCTATTAAGTTTGCCCATTACTCATGTTAGAGAGTTTTGTTTTAGTTTGCTTTTCAACAATTTGGTACAAGTTCCACATGCCTTTACATTTGGGACAGAAATCACTTAAGGTTTGAAAAAAATAGATGCAGGAGGAAGAAAAACCGATCTGCTTTCTCATCTTTACCCCCACCTATACCATGACTGACTAAAAGGCAGGATATTCTTGAGCTCCATCATCCCTCACCACTGGCCTTGTTGGCCAGTACTGTGGTAACTCACAGTCTCACAGTATTCAGAGGGCTACAAATTACCCATTCCTGTGCTTTATGCATACAGCTATACCAACATAAAAAGCTCTTCTCATTCAGCTGAGCACTTACTCCACCACCATAGGACAGGTGAGGCCTTTCCCCTTGCTTGGCTTTGATATAGATGGGCACTTCAGACTGTGTGTGACAGAGAACTGAATGTGAACTCTGCACATTTTTACAAGCTTTAGTGGACCATTTTGCTAAATGTTTTGGTTACATATCCACAACCATAACCTGTAGCACCTTAACAAAGGGCTTCTACAGTTCGTTTACTTGAATGCTGTTGCTACTTTTCCCTTTCGTTTGGTCAGCTAGGTTTAACTGTGAGTGGAAGTAAGTGCATTTTTAAATAGGTGTATGTAAATGGGAAACCCTGAAATAGGGTCTTATTTGGACCCAGCATCTTCGACAGCAGTGCAGGTGAAATGTGAGCAGGACTTCCTGCCCATTCACCTTCTCCTGTCCAAAGTCATAAAATGGCACCAATGTTAGACTCTGCAATGAGCTGAAAGCGTGGCATCCAAATCCAAAGTGGGTGTGTCATAGAAGAGATGAGGCAGAATTTTTCTCCATGATTCTTATTCCAACACAGGGCAAGCCACCAGGACTGAGAGCCCCAGAGCAGTTGCTAATTCCGCTCCTTGATCTACCAGGTAAGCAGGCACTAAGGAAATGCTGCACCAAGACACTTTTAGGAAGGGATGCTGCACACACAAAGGGGTGCTTTGGAATGTTCACAATTATCTTCTAACTACATCTTATCAGTCACCAACCTCCAGTGATTCTGCTACACCATAGTAGCTATAGATTGTTACCGCCCCTAGTGCAAAATCCATTTTGGGCCTCCCTTCCCAATTTAGTATGAACACACATCACTAGTCAGTTGTATACCTTCAAATCCTTTTGGTTGGCCTTATATCAATATTGAGATAATCTGAATTAGAGAAGCCAAAGTTAATAAGCTTTTCCTAGACATTGCCAAAAATTATAGCACAATTCTCTCAGATCAAGGATCACTGTATAACTCTGTGTTGTCCCATCTCACCTGACTATCTAACCACACTGGACATTGGCTTGAAATCTGTGACTCCCAATAAGGCTTATAGGGTCACATGCACTAATCACAGCCTCTCAGGGTTGCTTGGATGATAAAAAATGTGTGAGAGAGATCTAGATAGATAGCTATTACTCAAGTGGAATCCTTTAAACTATAGGAGACTGGAATGAAATTAAAGGTAAAATAGGTATACCTGGGAGGGGGCAGGAGACACGGTAGTCTTGCAAGGATCAGTGCATTTCAATGGTCTTTTGAGATGTTTTACCAGGTTGCAATCCTTGTAACATTTACCTGGGTTATATGTTTTACCAAACTCAGTAGTGCTTCAGAGTAGACATGTGTTTGGCCTAGCCAAGGTAAGATACCGGGGGGTGAAAAGCGACTTATTCTGGTAGTCAGTACAGCCCTATTCAGAAAAGTTCCAGTATTCTGAACATAGTTCTTCACATGTCAGGAACTTCTCTGCTTCAGACTTGGCACTGAAAGTATGAAGAAACTGACAACAGAAGAGGTGATACTACGCCTTCCCCTCTAAGTATATTCAGAATGTTGTCATTTGTAGCATCTTAATAGGACTAAAGTTGGCTTTAACTGAGGGCAGAGGATTGGAATTCTCAATGGATTCAAGGAATACACATAAATTGTAACTACAGATGGGGACGAATATAAAAACGGATCGCTTTTTCCGATGAATATAGCCGATTCATTAAATATTCGTCAATCTGTATTTGTGGGTTCCAGAGAACCCCATGAATATGAAGGGACGAATATTTACCCGTTTTTATTCGTCCTTCGTATTTAAAACAAAAACAAAAACAAAACACCATTCTGCCTACTGGCCGCCAATCAGCTGATCAGTGGCAGAAAGGCAGCCACCACCCCACACAGCCACCCAATACCACAGCCTACCCCCCCACCCCCTTCCTTTCCCTACCTTAGGCCCCATGCCACCCCACCCCACCCCCACTGACACCCTCTTACCTTAATCGCTGCTGCCGAGGTCTTCTGGCCTCGGAGCCACACATGTAAAAATGGAGACTGGCTGCCCTTTGCAAAGATGGTGGCTGCAGCTTCATTTAGGGTAGGGAAGCTGCAGCTGCCATCTTTGCAAAGGGCAGCCTGGATTCCCTTAGCCTGCCTTAAGGGAATCCAGGCTGCCCTTTGCAAAGATAGCAGCTGCAGCTTCCCTACCCTAAATGAAGCCACAGCCGCCATCTTTGCAAAAGGCAGCTAGTCTCCCTTTTTACACGCCATGGCTGCGAAGGCCTGATGGAGACCTCGTCAGCAGCTATTAAGGTAAGGGGGTGTCAGTGGGAGTGGGGTGGGGGCTAAGGTAGGGAAAGAAACGGGCTGTTGGGGTGGCTGCCTGTGTGTGAGGAGGTGGCTGCCTATTGGCTTCTGATCAGTTGATCGGCAGCCGGTAGGCAGAATGGGCTTCTGTGCCGTGTGGTAAACTCTCCTGGGGGGATCCAATTTGTGGGTGAATAACTCGGACGTCCGATATCCAATCTTCACCAAAGTTGGCAAGCATGTTGGAGAAAGACATAGGAAGCTCTGTTGTGATTCTGGAGTCTCTACGTACCTGGGAGGAGCTTTCCTGGGGGGGTCCTCTTTGTGACTATATAACTCGGGGGTCCGTGATCCAATGTTCACCAAACTTTCAGGAGTTGTAGAAAAGCTTCCCTGCAAATTTGGTGTCTCTAGGTGCTTAGGGACCAGTTTTATAGCAGTTTAAAGTGCAGATGAATCGACGGATCGATCCGTCGATTCATAGAAGAATATTCGTATATTCGTATTCGTTGATCCGTTAACCTTGATGAATAACGGATTAAAACGAATCGCCATTTTTTTGAGTTGTCCCCATCTCTAATTGTAACCCGAATTCTAACCGTAAACACAATCCTAATTGCTACTGCTAATCTTCAATGCATTGGAATTCTCATGGGGTCAGGAAATACCTCAGTATTCACTCAATGCAGGACTTTCCCCCTTTCCCAACCCTATTGGGTGACGTTTAATCCAAGAAGTTGTGGCATGCTCCTTCATTTCTGTATCTTTGAACAACTTCTGAGAAAAGGAATCTTGCAAAGGAGAGACAATAGATATTTGTAGGGTTGAATCCAGCCTACTCCTCCATCATCAAAAAGGCATCATAGAGGGATCTAGGATCTAGCAGAGGCTTCCACAGGAGGAAATACCAAGTCTCCTTCCCCATATGGTCCCAACTCCAACACAGATTCTGATGGTCTGCCCCAACCCTCTGGAGCAGCTTTTTCAGATAATACAGAAAGCTACAGAAGGAAGGAGGAATCAGTAGGAAATGCCACCTCTCTTCCTTCCTCAAATGTGAAGAGAACACCACTGAGCACATATCTGGTTCTGCCTCACAGATTGGGACTGTTTTCTCTGTATAGTATAACTTAAATCACATATTTATAGCCGTTCATGTAAGTAACTATAAATAACTCAGGTCCACTGAGACCAGAAAGAGATGTTACCGTGTTTCCCCGAAAATAAGACAGGGTCTTATATTAATTTTTGCTCCAAAAAACGCATTAGGGCTTATTTTCAGGGGATGTTTTATTTTACAGTCATGTCATCTTCTGGTTGCTGCATAATGCTGCACAATGGTGGTTTCACTTAACTAGGGCTTATTTTCAGGTTAGGTCTTATTTTCGGGGAAACAGGGTAGAGATATACCATGACTGGAAGAGGAAAATTCCTAGCTATTGAAAGAATCTTGGTATCACAGCAGAGGTTTTTCTTCACCTCTGGGAGTATGCAAATTGGCTGGCCTTGTTTGGTGATGGGTATTCAGGACTTAAGCATGGGATTCTTTGAAACCCAAGTTCATAAACCCTTTCAATCCCCTTTCGGCAACATTAACATCCTTGCAGCAAAACTTGCAGCTCTCTCTAACATCTGTTTCTGACCATGACAGTTTCCGGACTGGTAAAACCAGGTACTTCTTCCCACACCCCAAAGTATGGAATTCACTCCTACAAGATGCCCATAATAGCTGCCAACATGGATGACTTTAAAAGGGGATTGGATAGATTCAGAGAGGTTAAGGCCATCAGTGGTTACCAGTCAGGATGGCTATATATCACCTCCTGTACAAGAGGCAGGTTGCCTCTTGATATCAATCATTGCTATGGAACACAAAATAGAATTTAACAGTCATGTCTTGCTGTTGGGCTTCTCATAGGTTGGCCTAGCTCTGCCCTGAATAAAATGCTGGACTGGCCTTTGGTTCGTGTCAGCATTTTTTCTTATGTTCTAAACCTTTTGGAAAATTGTTTGATATATCTGTTCTATTTTACCTAAACAAAACTTCTCATTTCAAAATGTGGAATCTGGAATGTGTGTGTAATGAAGACACTGAAAGGAAAGCATGGTTGGGATTTGGAGTCAGTGATTCTTGAGGTCTGTCCCTGATTTACAGTTTTATACATCTATGAAATATTTTGATTAGCTAAAATGAAAACAGCCCTTGGTCCCACCAAAGTTGCCCAACATCATTATTGATCTTTAATCATCTTTCTAGTACTTCTTCAGTCTATTTTACATCAGAGTATTTTTTTAGTATTTGTTTTTTTTAAAGAGGATGTTAGTATTATAATCTCAAGGAATGTCTTTTCTGTGGCTTCTTTCACACAATAAGTCATATAATTATCAGACACAGAGGACAACATTATTATAATGTGTGGAAGTTGCAAATCAAAATTTCAGTTACCAGAAAAAGTTACCAGCAGTTTAGGGCTTCGTATTAAGCCTATTTGTTAACAAATTTAAGATATGCACATCTTATCTGAATTTAGTTTATGCAGATGATACCATATTACTGGCAGAGTAACAATGACTTTAAACAACTGCCAATGAAAATTAAAGATGAAAGTGCAAAAGCTAGATTACAGCTGACAAAAACAACCCATAAGATCCCACCAAGTCTACAATTATCCAAGGATTCATTAGTGATGGACCATTGCACTGCTGGTCCAGTGTGTGCCTTTGCTCTGACAACATCCGGAATAGGGGAGTACATTTTAATGCTGCTGACAATTAACAAATAGTATGTGAAAAATTGGTGATGGGGGCCAAGAGTAAGCACCAGAAGGCATCAAGGAAAAGCAGCTGAGCTAAGAGTCTAAAAGAATTATAACTTGTTAAACTAATTTTTCTATCTGTTTGGGTGTCAGTAAAGACATACGGTTTCCTGTCCCATCACAGGTATTAATTATGCTTAGGATGACAACTTCGTCACCAATTATTGTGTTGTCAATGGGCATTTTACTGAATGGACACAAATTATACTTCCTGCCTTTCATTATCATTTGACTCTACTATTTACAGAACCCCACTATTTGCATCCTTTCTACTTTGACCCCTACCCATCCACATCCATGGCTGACAATTGAAAAGAAAACTTTAGGAGTCTGATAAAAAGGATATGAGTCCCTGAAATGTTGTGCATTAATAAATATGTTACACTGTATGGTGGTGCATAACTTCTGATTGTTTCTGCTAAATGGCAACATTTTCTTGCACCTTCAAAAATGTTAAGAATTGCAGGCAGATGGTTGACATTTGCTAAATTTGTAATGCTACTATAAAATATATATTTCAGATACTGTATAGTCTTGTGTTTTTGTGTTGTTGTTTTTGTCCTGCATACTGCACTGCACTAAATGACTAAAGCTGGAGGAAAGACTGAAATCAGGAGCATGACTTAATCAAAATTACCCCATGACTTTACAGAAAGGCGAAAATCAGAACTTGGACCTCCTGAGTCACAGGAACTGCTTCTGAATGTCTTTCATATTTCCATGTAGTCCATAACTTTGCTGCAGCTTTTGTCAGATGTCTTAGGAAACGGAGCAAGAGGGAACTCCTTATCTTGAGCTGGGAAATCATTAAGCAGACTAAGGATATGACAAGATGGATATTTGTCCCCATGTTTGTGCTATGCTTCTCACTGTTCCTTTCAATATTTATTCCAGTGACTTCAAGACATTAAAGCTAATCATGAGTAGATCTGTTCTTTTGGCGTGAATAAATGGTAAATTTTATTCAGCTGGCAGGACTTGCATCTTTTTGTAGCGTTTCCATTTAAGTTATTTTGTCTTGCCTTTGACTTGTGTAATTGCCTACATCAGTCCTTTGGGACCCGTTGCCGGGCATGTTCAAAGGGCATCAATGATGATGTGCATAGTGCGAGTGAATGCTATTCTTTTTGCTTCCCTTCTGCTTGCACTGCCAAGGACTACAACTCCAATGAAATTTGTAAACTGTATTTTTTTAAAAATATCCTAGTTTAGCACTATAGTTGGTGGTTACAGCTGATCATTCAGTATAGCTATAGTGCTAAACTGATACAGCACTAATTCAGATGCTTATCATTTCCTGTTAATTCAGCACTATTGCATTTGCTAAACATTTTTTTAAAGGACGTTTTCAATGCTGGCAAAAGGGATGGATAAAGGAGTGGTGATAATGGCAGATAAGGGTGCAGGGGAAGGGGTCAGGGCAACACATGGAGACTTGACATGCACCTTCCTGGGACAATTAAACATTTCTGTGTGAACAGTAACAGTGATATAAATGCCAGGGTGTGGTATAGAGAAGTTTGCATCAACCCAAGACAAACATCTATATGATCACATCCTAAGACTCTGGACTCTCTACAAGTCCTTTCAGTTTATATCCACTGGCCAAGTGTCTCATGCCAACTCCTGATCACAGACGTGAGGACCGTATGCCCGTGGTGAGAGCAGGTATGTGGAGATTCTCCCACATGGGGTCCGTCATCTTCCTGGCTCCTCGCTTCTCTCTACTCCTTTGCCTTTTGACACTAATGGACTCACAGGTGCTTCCTCTGCCAGCATCAGCTTTGGATGGGAATTGGTCACTCATCCGAGCTGCCTACTTCCTTTCCCATCCTCCTTCCCCCACAATACAAGGGCCAAAGAAGAAGGTTAGGATACCCTGGATTCCTGACTCCCATTCCTCAGGTGGCTTTGTTTGGCACCTTGCTTCTTGGCCCTCTGGCTCCATCTTTGGCTCTGGCTCCGGTGGTGGGAGGGCAGCTTTTATATCTGTCATTTGCCATGGATAGAGAGCTTGTGCTCCTTCCTCCAAAAAGTATGCCACTATCATCAGGAAAGATATTACCAGGGTCTATTTTTGAGTTTCCAGTTTCCCAAGCAGAGTGGGGGAACTTTGCTGTGCTTTGAGGATTCTGGGGGCCCTCTACAGTGTCTGTTCAGGTCCAGGTCTGTGCCTCTGGTACTTTGGGTCCTGTGATGACATGCCAACTGGGACTTCCAAGGTCCTGTCATCCTCACCCTTTTATTTGCTTCAATTTCTATTTTTCATATGTCTTGATTATCCTCAAAAGTAAATGATTAATTTGATTTTTTGATATATATGTTGATATAAAATATGACATTTTCATTTGGACATTTTCAATAAATCAAAATGTTACATTTTATTGAACATATATCATTCTTTCCCCTATGCCCAATATGTTTGGATTAAATAATCATGAGTTAATTGATTGTGCATTTTAAAAATGACATTAAAAAATGGTGGGGATTGTTAGGAAGTTTTGACATATGTCATAAATTTTGGAAACCACACTGTTACTCTGTATTACTTTGAGACATGCAAGGAAAACATTTCTATACCAATTCTTCGCACAAAATACAAGAACTTACATATAAAGTAATAATCATGCTTTGTTTCTGCTCAAAAAATGCACTGTACTTGAGATGTAGAAGTCTAGTGCAGCTTCAGGTATATATATGAGTTTACACTGATACTTAATTTGAAATCCAAAAGGCAAACGAGGTGAAGAAAACTCTATATATCCAGCTTTATATGTGCCCTGCTTTCTGTCTGGGATGTTCAAAGACAAGCAGGCCTCATGATAAGCTTTTTTAATTCAGATAAATAGGCCTAAGATATCTGACAGCTGTTTCATGCTCTTCACCATCATCTGAAACAATCAGTACACATTAGAGAGTACTTTTCCCTTTACAAAGGTGATAATTAGATAACAAGCTGAGATTAAAGTAATTATAGTTAGACAGCTGGCAAGGCAGCACAGTCATGTTGAAATACTGTTGATGCTTCAGCATCTGGTTCTAACAACAGTACAGGCTAAAAGATTTTACATTAATTACATCACATAATTTAATATAAACATATTTAATTGCAATTGATGGGTGATAAACTGTTCAAGAATGACTTAACCCCTTACAGATGTCAAAATGATGGGAGTGGCATGTAGTTCTTTCCACTTGAGGTGCAAAGCTGGAGTCTGGAAGTTAGAAGATTCCCATCATTAGAAAGCAGCATTGTAGAGTACAAGTACTTAGATTTTGTTCTTGGGCAAATATGAAGCAATAGTTTATGCTACAAATGCATGTGTCCAGAATGAAAATGATTTGCCATAATAAATGTCTCGGACTTGGTTGGATGGTATAATTTTTATGGCCTTCTCCAACACTTTCTAAAATCAATATGCTGTTATAAGGACTCCTCCATATTTACAAAAATATTTTTGCCCTTGTAGCTAGTAGGGATGTAGGTGAGGAAAAACTTTTGAATTTGATTCATTTCAGGTCGTTTCACTAGAGTGCCTCATTTGTTTTAGGGTTTTCCATTTATTGGCCTTTTCGTTAAACATGAAAGGGACTGGCTCTTTTTTGGGAGGGGTCCCCATTTGTGTCTGGCACTCAGGCAAAAGCCCTTAAGAACCTTTAAAATACTACCAAAAAAGTCATGTGACAGGAAACAACAAATCAATTCAAAAGCCACAAAGAGTCCTTCAAAATTACTTCAAAAAAGGAGGGGCAAGGCAGGAAATCCACAGTAAATTAACCAAAAAAACCACAATTTAAAAAATATCAGTCTAATATGGAAATCACCCAGAGAGAAAGAGAGAGAGAGAGGAAAAAGAAAAAAAAGAGGAAGAAACACACACACACACACACACTACCCCCTCTCCCTAAAGAAAAGCAAGGATACAAATACAGGCAAAAAATACAGGCAAAGCCCCCCCCCCAAAAAAATACAAAACAAAAAATGAGTAGACTATGGGGAGATTTATCTTTCCACCAGCATTGATGCTTTCTCTTCTCTTTCTTGTGTCTACCACCAGCGTGCAGTAGCAGGCAACAAATATAATCCAGGAAAGGAAAGTGGGTGGGGGGGAGATGAGGGGAAATCCTGAAGAAATTACCGAGGGAGAGGAATCCCAAAAATAATCTCAAGGAGGCATGCTGGCACCCCAGGAGGCTGCCTAACACCTGAAACAAACATAATCCCTTGACATGGAAGGTTCACCCCCAAAATCCTGAAAAAAATGCAAAAATGATCCACAGGCACAGATGGAGAGTACAGTCAAAATGGAGTGCACCACAGAGCTCAACAGCACACAGATCTCAGCCTCAAGGAATGACAGAAGAAAAGAACATTATTCACCGGACACTAACTAATCAAGATTCTTCTACACAAAATCCCCTCTCCCCCTCCCCCACCAGATATTTTGATTGGCTGTTAACAGTAGCCCTTGCAATGTTATTTGATTAGACATTTCCAGGTGGTTTGACTGACAAAAGGTGAAGGAAAGGAGAAATGAAATAAATAAATAAAAACTAATTATTCATATGTCACAGACGTAAATGAAATATAGTAAAACTGTATATACTGCTGTCCAATTCAAATTCAGAAAAAAAAATTAAAATGCTTTTCAAAAAAACTCACCAGTGCTTGACATCAATTAAAAACAACTAATACTTTTGTTGATTTAATTTGTAACCTAGTTTGTGTGGGCAACTTAACCTTGTTCTGGAATTCCAGGTCAATGTCTTCTGGCAATGCTCATAGAATCAGAAGAGTTGGAAGGAGTCTTAGGAACCCCCTTCCTGATGTAGATAGTCAATAAAGCATCTCCAACATATAACTGTGCAAATCATTATTATTATTGTTACTCTGTTTGCTAGATCAATTGATTGGCCAGTACCCTGTTATGTAGTTTGGCCAGCACAACGGGAATGGCATCAGCAGCGGTGGCAAATGGCTGTTAATTAAAGGTTTCCTACTTCAAATTCAGGTTGCACATGACTTACGTGCAATGAAATGAAGTTGTGTGCAACCCAAAATCAAAGCAGCAACTCTTTAATTGTTGGTGACATCATTCCCACTGTGCTATCAGAGCTATGGAACAGGATATTGACCATCGTGTAGTGCATTAATAATTTGTTGTGTTATCCTTGGGAAGCTCTTAGCTCACCTGCTGCCTGTGATGGGAAGGAAAGTATCCCCACCCCAACACCAGGCCACTGCCCCATTGCCAGATACATACATTGAATGCTTAAAAAAAAATCATCACAGCAGGGCACACCACCGCATGGGAGACAAGCAGAAGTGGCATTTTGTGCAGCTAAATTTAAGCCGGCCCTCCAGAGCACTGGCTCCTTTTTTTGAATACCAATTCTGAGAGAGGTACTGAGAACCAAGATATGCTGGAGAGATGACTGCTTAGAGATGGTGTTTGAAGACAAGCTTTAAAAGAAAGGCATTTGATGTGGGGGATGCCGTGGCACTGAGCCTAGGTGGTGGTGGTGATAGTGATCACAGCAGCAGCAGCAAGAGAGTAGTGCTGTCCCCAGTAGCCTCCAGCCTGAGGCAACCATCCAAGCAGATCTTTGTTGCTCTTATAGAGTACCAGAAAAATGAAGGGAAATACTCTATCAATGCCTAGGCAAATGAAGTGTCCAGAGACAGTGTGCTTCCTGAGTGTTGGGTGATTGGGATAAACAGCGTGGGCTCCTGTGTTCTTGTTCTCTGCTTATACACAATAATTCCCACAAGCAAGTATCAGGCTGCTCACTGATATTCTTGGTATACATATTTTTAAAAAGATGGAGTACACAATCCACTTGCAGGGGGTTCTTCTGTGGCAGACACCTTAGAATTCACTATGTGGCATTTCTAAGCAGCTGCAATTTTTATTTACAACTATTACCCACAGAAACTATGTGCAGTTTACTGAATGACTGCGTGGTACAAAGCACCTCATTACAATATCGAGAAACTAGCAGCAAAGGAAAGGCAGGTGAAGACTCTTGGCTAGTTAGCTTGTTGGCTGCAGAGTCTCAGGAATCTAATATAAGAACCATACATTTATCCCCATGATATCATTGTACAGCTTTGTAGACTTGCTATAAGTCATTCATTTTCCTATATAAGTAATAATATTAGGGACCCTATGGATCATTGAGTCCAGCCCCTGCCAAGGAGGCACAGTGAGGTATCAAACTCCCAACTTCTGGCTCCACAGCCAGATACCTAAACCACTGTGCTATCCAGTAGTTATCTAATTTATTTAGCTATGTGAGTAATCTAATGGGCAGATATAGCTGGCTTGCCATGGTTCCACTCTGGCTGAGCTGGAAATGTTGTTGGCAGGAGAGGCTATTAATTCAAGGTGCAAAAATAGTATACAGAGTTTGTGTAGATGGCTGATATATGCTGCCTCTTGTTATGGAAGTTCATACATGAAAATGTGTTTTTATTTGTCTCTCTGTTTGCCCACAGGAATAGGCATAAGGAGACAGGAAAGATCCCTCTTGGGTTGAGGGAAATAAATGTTTTCTTTTTTGGTGATCCTTATTCTCCATGTCCTCCTTTTCAGTCATGTAGTAATCGTCACCCTATGTGGTCCTAATGCTGGCTTCTTAGCACAGTGCACAGGGGTCCTAATGTTCTCCTCCCTCTGCAGCAAGTCTTTTGAGTTCTTCATGCTGTGGTGGTGTTTCTCTTTCCCTCCTAGTGCAGCAGGCATAGTGTTTCTTTCCTGTTGTTGTAATCCTAGAGTTTCCTTCTTAGTCCAGTAAATTTTGTACAGTTGACCTAATCTTCTCTTCCTTGTTTAGTGGACCTAGTGTTTTTTCTGCTGCTGTTATAATCCTCAAAAGTATTAACTGTTAGCTCCTGTTCACATATGTTTGGATATTCTTTGGGCAGCCTAGTGTTCTGACACAATATGTGTGCATAGTTCAGTCTGTTTTGGGAAGCAACATGGAATCACTTCATACAAAACATCCAATCACCTTCTATTGAGTACCACTGCTTACTCAAGGTATCCTTCAACAAAGCCGCACCTTTTGGCAGAGGAAGTCTCACTTGCCATGGGCGTATTTTGTGAAAATGCACCATTTTACCTGCGATCTTTCACTACCACTGCCACTGAGCATTTTGCATATAAATTATGCACTCCCAAAGCATTTAACAATGATGGCCAAAAAAAATGTACATACGGTGAGATATGTACTCATTAAAATTATGAGGCTACATCTGGATGTCTATGGATATTTCCATCAGGTTTCTACAGCTGTGACTAAGGTAACTGATCAAATATGTATACAGTTTTGAGTAACTACACATACTGCATGATGCCAGTAGCATCATATGGCATCTCATATGCAGCACATTTTAGGACAAATAGCCAATGATGCTTTATATTACTGTGACATAATGACCAAAATCCTGTTGCATAGTTAGGTTGGCTGAAGGCAAATTGCATAACTCACAGTGGCAAATTGCTACTAACTAATGAGTCCTGTTTGGATTCTTCATTGCATGCCAGTCAGGTGGCTTGGGACACAACCATCAATCCAAGTTAAGACTCATTAATCAGCAGCAATTTGCCACTGTGAGTTCCACTATTTCCATTCAGCCAATATTAACAACAGAATTTTGACCTTTCATGGATAAATGTATTGAAGCCCTACAGCTGCAGGTTGCTTGGTCTTCATGATTTGACATGTGTGCCAGAAACTGTATGAGTTCCTCATGCAAATCAGGGTGAACAATATGTTGTTCTATATCTTTTCACTATAAGTCATTGGTAGCCCCTCCCTCTTGTCATCAGATATTGGTAATACAAATGTTTCTTGTTTTTGCCACCTGAAGTACTGTTTTAAACAAATGAAAACCAACAGTCTTCAACTGGATGGCAGTTTGAGAGACTCTATGTTATGTTGCTTGCCACTGAGTATGTTCTCTAATGGGTCTCTATTGTCACAAGGCCAAAGTAAGTGAAAACATATGGTTATTGGATGAATGAGACATAAAAATAAAACTACTAAGTGTCTCCTTACAGTAATACTTAGGATGCATTTACACTGCAATTTATCCTGAGGTTTGTGCCTGAGTTGACATGGTTATATTTAAAGTATTTCCTATCAACTACACAATATAGTGGGAAAACATGGACATGGTTGCTTTTTCTTCATTCAGCAAAAAATAGTATTTTTTGTAGCGATTCTGCTTGATTCACTTTTGTGGGGGTTTGTTTTTGTGTTTGTTTCTTGTTAGTTTCTGATATGTCTGGTTGCCTGCCACAAAGGAACAGTGGCAGATGGTCCCTAGGATAACATTGATGGTGGCATATTTTATTTTATTTTTAAATTGGGAAGTGGCGTAGCATTGAACTGATATAACAACTTGTGAAGCTGAGACAACACTAAATTGGAAAAGCATAATAAAAATGTTTGACAAAGAGACAAGAGGCACTCATTTGAGGGGTATGTTCCCATTGTACTGGCATACAGCATCCTGCTGAAGGGTATGCCCATACAGTGGGAATATACCAGTCAGGTGGGCACCTCTTGTCTCTCTTTCAATTTTTTTTATAAATTATGCTTTTTCAATGAAGTGCTGTGTCAGATAAGCACTGCAGTTTTACAAGCTCTTCTGTCATCTAGAGCTATATCACTTGTCAAACAAATTTCAAAAAGAAGTGGGGAAGAGGGTGATGTTAATGACACAGGAGGGTAGACAACCAGTGATCCTAATGAGAATTGCAGTTATTTGATGTGTGGTGTGGATTCTTGCCCTCGCCTTCCCCTGCTGGCTGAATAGTTTTAAATGAGAATTGCTCAGGATAAGTAAACATTCTGTGTCAATGACATCAGCAATTTAAATGCCCTAGGAAACTTCCATTTGACCCAAATCAACTCAGGACAGCTTCTCTGTCTACTCAAATGCAAGCTGGACTGTTACCATATATTGAACAAAGCCACATAAACAATGGATATACTCAAACATCAAAAATCCTGTAAGTATATTTGTGTATGTTAAGTACCATAACTTTTAAATCTTAACATTGGACATTTTATTCACAAGTGATTCGCTACAAGAGAAGAAGTAGAACATGATTAATTTCTCCATGTTAATTATATCAAGGAAAGCTTAAGCAACCAATCAGAATGGGCTATTTCATGAAAACATAGTCTGTGCCTTAACAAAAAAAATATCACTAGATATTTTGCCACCTTTATCAATGTTTGGTCTTGCCCACAGATCATCTGCCCTACTGATATCTTACATTTTTACTGGCTGAATATTGTATACAGGGCAAGGGTGTGGAACTTGTTTCCCCTCAGACATGTTTGATTTCAGCTTCCATTAGTCCCAGCAAGTAAGTGCAGTGTTGATGTCCCACAACATCAGAAGGGTCATAGGCACCTCTGTATAAGCCATAAAAACACCTTTTAATGTTTTATGTGTTAAAGTGTTGCCCATTTTAATTCCTTAGCTGTTTATATTATTGTTATGCTGCCTTTTCAACCAAAACCATCAAAAGCAATGCAAAAAACAGCAACATAGTAGCCAATAAAATCGGGATTTGTTGGCAGTGAAATAAATCGTTGCTCTTAAGAATAAGTGAAAAATTGGCGGTAGAGATGGGCATGAAACTCAGTTCGGAGGTTCATGCAGGTTCATTGCAACTAATTTTGAAAAGTTACAGTTCTCTATATGCATACCTGGAAGTAAATCCCATTGAACCCAAAGCCATATTTCTGAGTAGACATGGATAAGATTGCTGTTATGTACTAATGAAGCTTATGTTTTTGAAAAGTTACTAAAATCACAATACACAGTTAATGAGTACTGCAATTTGTCAAGCAATCGTAATTACTCTCACCTGAAAGCAGAACATTTCATCATGCACTTAAAATAGACATGATAAAAGATATGGGCTCCAGGTGGGATGCTTCCCTCAGAAAAGTCATAATGCGAAATTAGCATATGCCAGCCATGCCTAAAGCAATTTGCGTCCATCATTTGTTCAGATATGATCCGCACCTGCTACCATCCACCCATGTGGACATATTCATGGTATTTTGAAAAGGAAAGAAACTACATGAGTTTGAAGCATTGTAGGCAGTTTTGAAAGATTCTTGGTCAAGAAGAAGGGGGATTACTCTGCAAAGAACATTGCATTGGTGGACATTAGATATGGGGGTATTCGTATACGAATATGAATACCCCTGTGCAGCTGGATGTGATGAGGGTCCACTCACACGTCCACAGCCACCGGTGGCTCCAATCTCCCTTCCAATCACTCCAGAGCTCACAGTCAGCTATCCACTCATCAGCCTGGCAGGGAGACTCACCTTCCCTCCTTCTCCCAGGAGTGGCTAGCCAACCATGAGCTTCAGAGTGATTGGAAGGGAGAGCAGAGCCGGCGCTGGTGGCGGACACGTGAGTGGACGGTCGGGCCCCAGGGGGCCGGACCCTCATTACATCCACCCATCTCTAGTGGATATTTATACATACAGCCTGTCCTCTCTTCACAGTCTGCTCTTTGGATGGACAGTTTCTCACTTCCTTCCCCACCTCTTTCCTCCCTCTCTCAGAAAATCTGTAGAGTGTGTTTCTGTGATGGAGACACAAATATTGACGGCTTTGTCTTTTCCTTCTTCCGGGAAAGTTTTTAAGGCATTTTTTTTTCCAAAAAGAGTTCCATTATGACAACCAGAGATGTTAAGGAACTTATTCACATGCTCATCTAGAAACTCCTTTCCAGTGGGCACTTACATGAATGTCCAGTTGTCCACATTAATGCCTGCCCTGAACAGAATAATTACAATCAGAAGAATTAGAAGAGATCATGGAGGTCCAATGCCCAAGCCAGTGCAGGATCTCCAATTCAAGAAGGAATTACAACATAACTAAGAGTCACTCGTCTTAAATATGGCAAGAGAAGGGGAGACCATCATCTTTTCAGGCAATTTATTCCACTTTCAAATAAGTTTTAATGCTGGAATATTTCTCATGCTGTTTACGTGAAATATACGCCTCTGCACTTCCCACCAATTGATTTGGTCTGCCCCAAAACTTCAAAAAGAACAAGAAAGATTTCTTATTGTTGTTCTTATCACCACCAATCCTGTATGCTACTTTTTCATGGTAAACCATGCTGAGAGTGGTTCTGAACAACAACAGAAACATTCACATGGTGAAACAAAGTAACATTTTAAGTAGAGGTATGCCTAAGGTCATCAACAATTTACAAATCAAAATCTTTAGAGCATAACCAACTGAATAATATGAAGGTGCTCCTAAATGGAAAATAATATACTTCAAGCATATGAAAACAACAGAATATAACACCTTTGCTAATACACTAAAAATGCATTGAGAGTGTTGAAGAATGAGTCCTTGGATAAGAGATCATGTGTTAGGAGCAAGGCCTGGATCCAAAGAATCACACAATTTCATATATTCAAGAAACCTTTGGACTTGCAAGTCTCCATGGCACAGAGCAAACTTGTTTTGGAACTGCAGAGGCAGTTTTTGAAATGGTGCAGGGCTTTCCTGTTCAAATGAAGGCACAAAGATTCTCCTGAGCATACACAAAGTACGTAACTCACTGGATCCCATCCCAAGCTTCTTTCTGTTCCTTAGCTGGCATTAACAGGCACACTCATCCTGTGTCCTTAGCTGCCTTGGGCACTTGGTTGGTCAAATTGCACAGACATCAGAAGAACTTATGTTGGAATACATTATTTGATGTGATGTCAACACTCTTGTGCATTGAAACATATTATGAGAACCATTCAAAATTCTATTGTAGATATAAGTTAAGCATCTAAAACATAAAGGAAGGATAGCTGGATAGCTCAGTGAGTTATCTGGGTTTGGAACCAGAGGCCAGGAGTTCAATTCCAAGAAGAACCAGTCTGTGTTGCCTTTGGCAAGCTACACAGTTGCAGAATGCCCCCAGAAGAAGGGAATGTAAACCACTTCTGACTACTCTCTACCTAAAAAACCATGAAAGTGTCATCATAAGTCAGAATTTATTTGACGGCACACAATTATTAATAAAACGTATATAGAAGGAGAGAATGATGACTTCTAAATCAGCTTTACAAATTAGTCAAGTCATACTACTAGTGAAACAGATATCAGTTAGGTCATCAGTTAGGTCAGAAGGTAAAAAATATAGTTTAAATCACACTGTAGTCTTCACTAGTGTAGACACATTGAAACAATGGGAACTTAATTAGTCAACATGCGTGGAAAGCTATTGGTTCCTTCAGTCTACCTAAGTGGCTTGGATGCTGGGATTTTTCAATGAAAATCCCTAAATGAAGATTGGTTTTACCTGAAAGTCATGATCTTTGGCTCCAGGCATGATTTATAATAAAGATACCTATGGGAATCATAGAATAATGCAGTCAAAAGGGGCCTATAAGGCAATCAAGTCCAACTCCCTACTAAATGCAGGAATCCAAATTAAAATATATTTGACTGATGGCTGTCTAACTTTGTCTTCAATTCGTCCTGTTCTGGACCACTCACCACCTCCTGGAGTAATTGGTTCCATTATCATACTGCTCTAACAGTTACAATGTTTTTCCTGATATTCAACTGAAATTTTGCTTCCTGTAACTTGAGCTCATCATTACATATCTTGCACTCTGAGATGACTAAGAATGGATCCTGCCCCAAGCTTTATACATAACACAGGCACATTCATATTTCCATTGCAATGTGCTTTTTCTTGTAGTTCCCAGCACTTCAATATGATTTATTCATCTATTTTATTAATATTTATTTAACAACCTGCTTTTCTCCTAAAATAGGGACCCAAGACCTACACAAAAGGCAGCTTACAAAATTATTTTTTTAAAAGACCAATTATATCTAAAATAAAATAGGTATAAACCAGTCAAAAATCATCAAAATTTTTGTCTGGATCACCTCCATAGGGATTGGGACTGGCTACAATCCAGCAATGATTTTTGGCTATTAAAGCTCATCCAGAGGCTCCCATGGGCTTCTCCAGAGCAAAAAGAAGACCAAGGGAACTTGGAACCTGAAAGAGAGGAATAGGAAGCTTTCAATTCATTGAAATTATAGCAGACTGCCTATTTTTGATTTGTACCAAATTTGGAGATGTTTTGGCAAACAGTTTTCACGTTATGATTTTTTAAAAGTAAAACTCCCCCCCCCCCCCATGCAGACACCAGAGACCTTTTCTGTCTGCAAATTTGAAACAGATCAAATACATTGAAAATACCAAAATTGCTTCTCTTGAAAGAGAATGGTTAGTCCCAGCTGCTCTTTTTTTTAATCTGGAAAGAATCCAGGGTTGGGGGGGATAATACTGACTTTGTAAAAATCCACTTGAACGGGAAAAAACCTTTGAGTTTCTGGCATTCATATGGGCACAAATGTTCTAAATATAAACATTGTTGCAAGGGTGAGAGTGGGGAAGGCAGTTCTGAACTTTTGACCCTGTCAGTCAGGACCAAATTAAATGACTCTCAGGAGGAGAAATGTTTAACTCCTTCCTGGCCAAACAGACTTTCACATATGTTGGAAAACAGCCCTGATAATTGCTTTGTGTTTGGATAAGAAGTGATGAAAAAAGGATTCAGCTTCTGGCATTTTCTCTTGCTTGGTGTCACTTTGTGAATGGTAAATAGCACAAGAGGGTATCCTGTAGACCATCTTGAATGCTGCCATTGGTGTTGTCAGCGTTCAGTTTTCCCTTTGCTTTGTAAAGCTTGGTATCCTTTTTCCTGCTGGCAATGCGGGAACAACATTGTGCAGCAATATCAGGCCATTTCCTGGCTTTTTGAATCATGGGTACAGAAGCACAATATGCCACAGTCATAAACTGGAGGTTTTTTGAAGATTTGAAGTATTGATTTTTGGCATGAGATCTGGTTTATGCCTGTATAACTTTGTGCAACAGGATTTTGCCCAAAAGGTTATACAAGCAAAGTATGCTGCATATATACCATCCCATAGTGCATAAAGCACTCTCTAGGCAGTTTACAACTTTTTAATTATAAAAGCCACTGTGTGAAAACATTTTAAAACAATGTGGCACATCATAGTGACAAACCCTAAAAGTAAGAGGGGGGGAGGTGGAGGGAGAGAGAGAACATAGCACACATCTCATTAAAAGCACCTTGCTAAGCAGCCTGTCCAATCATCAAAAGCCTGCCTGAGGAGAAAAATCTTTGCCTGTTGACCAATGGAGAACTGGGAGGGTGCCAAGCCTCCCTCAGCAGGGGGTTTCCACAGCACTCTCTGGGAACAGCCATTGGCAAACCCTGTCTCTTTCGCTGTCACCAGCCATGCCTATGAAGGTGGCCAGCCAGATTTTAAGACCTTGCTCAAAGATCTTAAAAACCTGGGAGATTCCTTTGGGGAGATGTGGCCCTCCAAATATGAAGCAAACAGCCTGATTCCTCCTTCCATAGCACCCACTAGTTCAGAGGTTCCCTCCAAGCTCATCTATTAACCCAGCAGAAAGATTGACTGAAACAATATTTTAGCATTGTTCAAAGATAAACGTCTGGTCCCCAAATTTAGCATTTAGTTCCTAAACCACATTTCATATGGTTTCATACTATGATTTGGCTTAATGTATTACTATGTAATATGCGGATAGTAAGTTTAGTGGAAAGCTCATCATTTTAAAAATCACCCCAAATGCTCTGCAAATTTATGCATGTTTACAAGCAAGAAAGCATGTCAAACTGCATTGCTGCCTCAGCAATTTTAAATATCTTATCTCTCCCTATGCCAGATAAATTCTTGACATTCTCAGCTATTCTGGCTTTATGGGGTCATAATCCCAAAATCAGCTTGCATCCCTTTAGCTTCACTGAAATAACTGTAACTGTAACTTTGTAGGTAAGTCTTTTCACATTCACAGTGTGCCATTTTCATACTTTAAAAATTGAGCAGTGACGTTATGTGAGACATTGGTTCATCTTTAATATCCCACGGCTCTCAGTCGCTTGGCCACTTTTATTAGCTTTCTAACATGCATACCCTTGTTTAATAAACATTAGAACATGCCCAATACAATCATGACTGCCTCTTAGCATTTTTGTGAGCAACATGGGTATAAAAATGTGTATTTGTCTGGAAGGACATTCTCATGATCAATTTATTTTTCTTTTGGCAAACGGATAAGGCAGTCGTAAGTCCGGTTCTATCTGGTGCTCTTTGATCCTTGCTAATGCTGTAACTGATAGGAAACAAGATGCATGTTGATTTCCTCTCCCTCCCCCCACCCAAAAAAAATTCTACATGTTTGTTAAGTTAAAATAGCTTCCAAGAATAACATTAGTGCGACTGGGGGAAAAAAAAAGGCATGAGAAGCCATGTAAGCACATGGCACTTTTAATTTTTCAGTGGCCTGGGGCCTCTGTTATCTGGTCTTTTCTGGGAAATCACTCATCATGTAGTTATCAGAGAAAGAGCACCGCAACCCCTTTTCTGGGAGCCATCCAATGCGGTATGGATATTAATTAAATGTATTAAACAAATAACACAGCGACTCAGGGAAGCAGGGGTCCATCTGCCAGCACTACAGATTGATCTCTGCAGAGACGCAAGCTGAATGGTAGTTAAAGCTAAGTTGCCGAGCTCAGCAGATGGGCTCCCGTCTCCAGCGAGGGAGATTTGGTGGCGGTCCAACAGCTTTTTTCCCCTCCAGGTTTTTGTTCCTTGCCACTGTGACTGAAGAAGAAACACTTCTCTGTCTTTTTGCAGCCTCCTCTGCTCTCCCCCCTCCTCCCCACCACTTCTCTCCACCCCCCTCCCTGTGCTGTTGTTGTTTATGTGAGCAATGATTAAGTCTGTGTGATTTGTTTGAGAGGCAAGTCCCGGCTGATCTCATTCTGTGCCTGTGATGTAAACCGCAACGAGAAAATAATTAGGAAAATGTAATCCCATTGACTTTACACTCCACTTGTGTGCCCTGTTACATCTTGGTGTACAGCTTTTGGGGAAGGGAGAGCTACAAGGCAGGTCTCTGTCAGGCCTTCTAAATTATTGTGTGTGTGCTCTGCAAATGTTCTCTCTCTCCCCCCACCCCACCCCCCACCACCCCTCTCTGGGTTTCTGCATGCAACGTCTTGTTAATTATCTGTCAGCTAGGACCTACTTTGTTTTGCTTGTTCATAGTTTGAATTAAAACTGTTTATGTTTTTTGTTTGTACGTCCTTATCTTGCAGCCTGTCCAGGTGGTTTCCCCTCAACCTTTGCATTAACTAGGGGCTCATCCAGCATTAGTTTCCCCTTATGGACCAAATTGAGCATTGATGATATGGAGATTTCCTCCACCATCCAGATAATGCAAGCCTTAAATCAGCACCAAAAATAACAAAACAAAACAAAAGTTACAAAAATCCTGGCTTTTTCTTTTAAATCTTTTGTAAGGGTTTTTTTGTTACCTGGTTTCATTTTGTACTGGGATGGAGTTCAGGAAACAAGAGATTATCAGGTCAGAATCTTTCAATTTAATACTAATCTACTGAAACATCAAGAAAACAACACCAGAAATCCAGGAGTGAATATGACTTCTGAAGGGTTCTTTCATTATTTTTAAAGCAGATGTTTTTAAAGACAGTGGAATGGCCACGGCAGTATAATAAATAAATAAATAAATAAGATGGCAGGAGCTGCCAAGGGCTCCTATCAGAAGTCTTCAATTTAGTGCTAATCTATTGAAACAACAATGGAGAGTAGTGGGGGTCTAAGATTAAATGTGGAGGGAAAACCCTGGTAAGATCCAGGTTCATTAGCTACCAAGTGGCACCAGCCAGCATAAAAGGGGGAGACAAATGTTCCCGCTGACTGAACCCAAAAGTGTTTGCTGGATGTGTCTTTGGTGTCTCTGATTCTTCAAGTCCCAGCTTCTGTCATGGTTGTTTTAGGACTCTGGCAGTAATTGGAAGTGGCTACTTTCAGAAATTAGTACTGAGGAATCTGAATCTTTTGGCATTTGAGTCATGGAGTCCCACATGGTTCCATTTTGTCTTACCCACTGCATGCTTTTTAACACCTATATGAAGCTAGCAATGAGGTTACCCACAGTTTCAGAGTAAGATGCCAATCAGTATGCAAGTGATACCCCTACTTTGTTTCTGTTTGTCTATTGAGTCACTTGAGGCTGTGGTGGTGCAGAACAACCACTTGGATCCAGTAGTCTGAAAGACAATGACCAACAAGCTGAATCGTGAGAAGATACAGGTGGATTAGTGTTAGTTCCTAGGTCCAGGAAGTTGATGTCCTACCTGTTCTGGATGGGTATGCCACTAAGATGCAGATGCACAACTTGAAAATGTTCTTTCACCCAGCATAACCACTAGAGGCGCAAGTGATATTGGTGACTGGGAGCACCTTTTAACAGCTGGGGCAGTGTCTGATTCCATTTTTCCTAGCATAGCTTGGCCACAGCGATCCATGGTGGTAATTGCCATGTTGGATTTCTGTCATGCATTATATGTGATGTTGCCTTTAAGAATGGTTCAGAAAGTTCAACTAAAACAACATTCATTTACTGAGAAAGAGCCGTGTTGCTCTCATTCCAAAATGACATCATTGTCTCCCTGTCTGTGCCCACATCAAGCTGCCAGTGCTTAAAACTGGGACCTAAATGTAACTTGGTTCTAAACATCTGAAAGAAGGTCTCTTCCCTTACAACCCAGCCCTTACAGCAGCTGTTTTCACCACATCTGCTACCCTGGCCCCAGGGCTGTCAGTAGCTGGAAAGCTTCCTGGCACTGGCTAGGTGATGACGGAAGCCCTAACGCTGTTTTTAAAACTGCAACTGCTGCCATTTTAAAATCACATTAGGGCTTGTGCCATGTGCAGTGATAGTTTAGTTAGTATATGCTGTCAAGTCAAAACTGACTTATAACAACTCTAATAGGACTTTCAAGGTGAGATATTTAAGGAGTGGTTTTACCAGTTCCACTCCCGCAGTGAGTTTCCATTGCTGAGTAGGGATTCAAACCCTGGTCTCCAGAGTCCTAGTCCAGCACTCTATCAACAACACCACACTGAGTGCCTCTCAGTGACAGTAGCCACTGCAAATTTCACCACTTTTTCCCCCAGCCTCTGTCTAAGAAGAAGTAACCAATTGGTGCAAGGGAATTAAAAACTGTTTTGGGCTGTACCACCATCAAGATCCTGTTAGGCATCACTGCTGTTCTGCTGTTTGAACTGCCTCAGATTGCAGAGAACTGCTCCTAAGCAAACTCAACAATACTGGGCTTGGTGGACACAGAGGCCAACCTTGTATAAGGCAGCATCTTTTGTCTGCTTGGCCGGTGGGATTAGCAGCAGAGTCCCCAGGTTCCAGTCACAGTGAATTGGAATACTTAGCACATACACACCCAAATTCTGCATAAGGTGATCTGAAGAGCATGGCTTTAATTGAAAACACTCCTAATTTAGTTCATAATTGGTCTCCCTGTTACATCTTTGGAGTTGTATTAGGAATGGAAGATGTCACAACCACCACCTGGGATATGAGCCAAGCTCAGAGGGAACAGCTGATCAATTATCATGGGATAAAACTTGATCTGTGAGCTCATTTTAACTTTGGATTTGTTTATACACTCATGAGGTGAATTAGAGTTGAAATGCCCTGAAAGAGAAGGTAACACATGGAGGAAAGGCCTTTGACTCAGTCTTCCTTCATCTTGGAGCAAGTCAAATCTGCCTGACCCTGTCATTCAGTGGCAGCCATGCTTCCCCTCTAGTTTATACTGATTTGCAGCTGCATCATCAGTCCATGAGTAAATAGCCAAGGGCACTCACTACTCCCGCTATACATTGGTTCAACCCTGATCTACAACTTTCCCTAGCTTTTGAGATTGTCTGGGACTTCATGTATGTGACAAACACTTATAGTAAGTGAAATGTAAATCACTTTTTGTGTTGATTGAAATATTCATGGAGCAGTGGTTAAACTGCAGTACTGCAGTGAAGACTCTGCTCATTACCTGAGTAATGAGTCCCAAGCTCAGGTAGATGGCTCAAGGTTGACTCATCCTTCCATCCTTCCAAGGTCAGTTAATTGAGTACCCAGCTGATGGGGGGGGGCAATGTGTAACCCACATAATTAAATTGTAAACCACCCAGAGCTTTAAGCACTATGGGACCATATATAAGCAGCACAAATGGCATGTTATAGTCTTCTGTGACTTTCACACTTAACACAGATGAAAAAAGAGCATGTTTATGTTAAAAACTTGGTGCAGGTAGAAAACTGGCCATGGAAGGAAAACAATCAAGCTTAATTCCCTGGTCCTAAAGTTGTGACTGGGCTCAGAGTGGAGAGGTTGTATGTACGTGGGCATGTCTAGGCTCAGCCTGGAGAAAATCAATTGTTTCATCAAAAAAAGAAAAAAGAAAGAAAGAAAAAGAAAAAGGCATTCTATACTTGACCTGTAAATATTTAAATCACATCTCATCTGATGAATTTTTGAAGCTGATTTTTTTTTAAAAAAATCATTAGTGTAAGATAATGTTCTTCTCTTTTTTTGACACTATTGGGCACAAGAAGAACAGCAAAATTCAAAGGAAAGCCTGGATTTATCTTAGATTTCCTGTATCAGTAGCAGCAATGAGAGAATGTTGTGTGTGTCACTGCAGCTAAGCTTTTAGTTTTGGATCATGCTGACGTTAATAACATGAATGCTTCAGTTACTATGGTAAATTGTCAGAATTAGTTGTTTTTTCATTAGTGTCCTGCCAAGAATTATTCTGGATTCTGACTCAGAGACCCATCACTGTGCTAAAGCTCTTTATACTATTTGAAACTAGGATGGCTTAATGGGTAGTGGAGAGTGTTTTCTGGTGAAAAATGTTTATTTACCAGGATGCAGTAGGTGAACTACCAATTTATTTGTCTAATTTGTAGGAACTGTGGAATCTCAGAAACGCAAGCTGTATTTGAATTCACAGGCTATTTACCACAGATCTTTTTGCCATCATCTTATACCTGGAATAATTTTGTTATCTGATTTAAACGGCAACATAGTCTCTCTGGCACCTCAATTTAAGAGAAGATTGGATCATATTCCTGAAGTCAATTACAAGTGTTTTATTTATTTTTTCTTGAAACAGATTTTCTCCCCACCCTCAACATTAAACATAAATTGGAAAATTAGATGAGATATGTATTACGCTAAAAACATTAAAACTTCATTAACATGTGGTTACACTAACAAGCAAAAAAAGGGGGAAACTGTTAAAGTTTATATAACTGGCCCACTATGTAGAACTAGCTGAGATTTAAGCTAAATAGTTCAAATATCTTGCTAGCATTATACAAAAGTATAATTACTTCCACTTCTCTCTAAGAATTGCTGCTAGACACATAATATTTTCCCTGCAAGGGTGCACACATATATCAAAAACAACATATCAAGGTACACAGGTTACACCAGTCTCAGTTGTGACCCATGAATCTTTGTTGAGAACTCCAACTGACAATTTCTTTTCAGATTCAGGTCCTGGTTAGTCTTTTGTCAAACCCAGAAGTGATTGAAAGTCACTTCTGGTTTTGTAAAAAAAACCACTCTCATGGACTTAAGGGTAAAACTACCCCCTTGAAGCCTCCTGGAGGACGCAAGGGTGCTTTATTGAGTAAATTGGCCATGGGGGCGAGGTCCTGGGGGATCACAGCTAGGCCCATGGGGAGTACATTTGGCCTATGGTTATACTTCAGATAAAAAGAGTGGGGGGGGGGCTCTCAGAAGAAATCAATTTTGCCTGCCTTCAGTAGAATTATCCCTTCAATACTGGGTCCAGTGCACATAGGTTTAAATCCAGAAAACCCATGAACAGAATTCTGTTCAAGGAACTCAGCAGCTCTATTAGTTCGCAGATGAGGAGAGAGTTCAAGCCCTACATCTTCCTTTCAATCACTTTCAATATACAAATGCATCATTTGATTGGGGGGGGGGATGCTCCTGTATTCATTTAGGCTGCCCACATGAGGCAGAACATGGAAAAAAAGGTTGTTCAGGCTGATGTGGAGAAGCAAGTAGAGATCTCGCCCTTTGGCAGGCTGTTGCTTTCACATGTTGATGATGCGGGGGAGGGTCGAAGCTAGAGTGTGCACAATTTAAGGACAACTGAACAAGCTTCTGCTGGCTGAACAGGCTCCTGTTGACTGTATTTCAACACACAGACTACGTCATGTTTTCTCTAATATCTCTACTTATTGATGCAGGAAAATCACCTATGAATGTTACTTAACAATCTCATCCTGGCAAGCTATTTTCTTTAAGGATCATTCCCCACAAAGACAAGGGCAACTATCTGATTCCATGGAGCCTCCTCACATATCTGTTGTGATCCTCAGGTGTATTGGTCCAATGCTTTGCACATTAAAAAAATTCTAAAGATATGAATGGCAGTAAGCAATCTGTAATATTGGGAAAGGGGCTACTAGAATAGAATAAACAGACAGACAGATGATATGCATGTCAACAACTGAACAGGGTTTTCAAGGTTAAGTGAGATAAGGAATTCTTTTACCAATTCCATTTCACCCCCTCCAGTTAATTCCCATGGACAAGTAGGGGTTGAAGTCGGGTGTCCTGATTCTTAGTCCTTCTCTCTATCCACTACAACATCACAGAGAGATAAATTGTTAATTTATTAACTATTTATATTAGCAATATATATTCCGATGGATGGATGGATGGATGGATGGATGGATGGATGGATGGATGGATGGATGGATGGATGGATGGATGGATGGATGGATGGATGGATGGCTTTTTACCTGCCTTTTGTTCCAAAGAACCATCAAGGCATCTTTCGAGTAACTCAAGTCAACCTTTCAAAAACATAAAAACAATTATTTAAAGAATGGCAGCACTGAACAAATGTGTTTGTATTTCCTTTATGTATTTATTTCATTATATATATATCTCACATTTTCTCCATGGAGCTCAAGACCATCAATACACTTCTACCTCACCCCAATTTTGACCTCACAACAATCCTCTAAGTGGGGAAAGGATGAGAAATAGTAACTGGGCCAAATAAATGAGTTTCATGACTGAGCAATGATTAGAATGTGAGTCTTCACGGTCCTAGTCCAGCATAGTAACCATTGGACCACACTGCTTCTAATTGAAACACATATTTAAAAATATCTTGCCTTGTTAATAACTCTTTATTTTCTTTGTATTTTCATCTCTCTATTCCCATTAAAAAGGATGCCTTGCTATTCATGAAAACATGAGCAGCCACTGACCCACACAGAACCTCTCTCTCTACATTCTTCTTCTTCCGGAATGGCTCTTGGTAGAACCTGCCAACTGACAAAACCAAGATTTTGTGGCATAAAGTAGTTCAGTAGTCATGCCTAATATAGATGTCAACAGATGGCTTCAGAGACAATTGTTAACCTACTGAATCTTTCAGTTCTTTTTCTGGCATCATGTTTAATTTATTTAATTACCAGAAGGTGTGAAGAAGCTGACGGATGTCTCTGTAGCCCAGACGTGCATGGAAAATAAAATCAGAAGGGGCTGGTTTGGTTTTTTCGACTTACAGTAAACAGCACACTCTGATAATCAAACTAGTTGCACAACTTATAACAACAGTATTTATTTCTGCCTTGAGAGCTGCTCAGAATTCAATAGCCAGAACTAATTAAATTTATACCCCACTTTTCTGCCAAACATGGTACACAAGGCAGCACACAATAATAAATAAAAATGCAATTTAGATTAAACATACAAGCAAGCCATAGAATCATTAGCCCAACCCCTGGCAAATGTATGAAATCCAGAGCTAAACCATCCATATCAGATGGCCATCCAATCTCTGGATGCAGGAGACAATATCATTTCCCAAGGCAGTTCATTCCACTGTAGTTTTTGTGACCAGAAGGCTCTTCCTAATGTTTAGTTGTTCAGTCATTTGGTTCCTTGAGCCCCTCAATTCAGTTCCTGTTCTCTGAAGCAGCAGCAAACTATTTTGATCCACTTTCTGACACACCTTAAGATATTAGAAGATACATGTCACACAACCTCTCCTTTCCTTTCTGCCATAAACACACCTGACCCCCTCAACTCTTTGTGGGTGATCACAGAAAAAAGGAAGGCTAATTGCCTTAGAGAGAGAACAAAGGAGTCGACAGCGAAAGTCCGAGCCAGCGGAGCCAACTGGCAACGCCCTGAGGGCTCTTTTATTGACTTAGCATGATTACATAGTATGTTATGAGAGAAACAGATAGGATACTAGTTACCTAATCATAACTAGGATTGGCTAAAATAACCCTTTGATCTTATGCTCTACCTCTAAGCGAAAGGGCAGAAGAGGGGGCTACCCCAACCACTGGCAGCTGCCGCATCCTGCCAGGAGTGTATGCACGTCACTGAAGCAGAATGCAGCTACAGCCTTTAAGCAGAAGTTTCCCACACTCTTCATCACAGGGCATGGTTTCTAGACCATTTACCATCTTGACTGCCATTGTCTGGACATGTTCTAGAATGCTGATACCCTTTTCAACCTGTGGTGCCCAGATACTGTTCTCTAGGAGACATCTGGCCAAAACAAAATAAAATGTTACCATTACTTCCCTAGATCTGGACACTAGACTTCTATAGATACTATAATGTAGAATTTCACTAGGGGTTATGTTTTGCTTTGCTTTGCTTTGCTTTGCTTCGCCTTGCCAGTATCCCTCAATGTTCACGCATTTTTAATATGTGGTCTGCTAAGAACTCTATTTTTTTTTTACAAGGCAAAGATAGATATCCTACATCCTATAATTGCACATATTACCTTTTCTTGGCTAAGTGTAGATTAGCCAAGAAAAAGTGGAATTCATTGTGTTAGTTTGGTTCAATTCTCCAATCTTTTAAGATCTTCTGGAATCCCGATTCTACTTTCTGAGGTATTTCTGTTAGCTACACCTCCCACTTTTAAAGTATGTCACATTGAGTTAGCATCTCTTCTACTCCTTCATCCAAGTCATTTATAAAGATGTTGAATAACACCATCTCCAGGATAGAATCCAGCAGCATCTCATTGGTCTCTTCTGTCAAAGATCATGAAGAACCTTTGGTGAATAGTCTTTTGGTAGATACACTTCCAAGGGCTGAACCTGCTCATCACCAATCTTCATGTAGAGTTCACATCTCCTGTTCTAGTCACACAATTTTACCTTACATCTCCTTCACTAATGCCAATGCACGGTTGTGGGTAAAGCTGGAATCAGAATTAACTTCCGCATTAACTTGACCTGAACATGTCAGAAGCCAGGAGGAGCCACATAGCAATTAGGTTAGGGCTAAAACAGGTGTGGACAACCTGTGACCCTGTGTTTTATGTATTGGGTGAGATTATGGTAATCTGATGCAGTAGAACCTTATATAGTTCTCCTAGTATGGACAGATCACTTCCTGATGGAGTTTAAAGTTACTGGAAGTCAGTCTCTGAAAGTCAAAGGTTGATAAAGAGGGGCCACTGCAGGTGATTCATGGAGCTGGTTATTTTTCTGACAGTGTTGGGATTTTTCTGTTACTTCTGTAAGCAATTCTGTCAAATTGTGAAACAGCCTTGGTAGCTTACATGACTGCCCTGAACATCTTTTCCTGATGACTAAACAAGCTATTTGGTTTTGGGGGGAGCTGGGGCAATGAAGACTGTGGTGGTGACTAGTGTGGTTAAAAACACATTAAATACACTGCATTAAGAATGGGGGGGGGTGTTTAAAATTCCACGGGAAAGCTTCATGAGTAGAGAAACCACTTTCCTTAGGAGGTCCAGTTCTTAATGTGTGCAGAGCTGCAGAACCAATGGGTAGGAGATGGGGCCAGGAAATGCAGCCCATACAAACATACATCATGTACTGAACAGACATGCTTGAAGTGGAATAAAGGAAGTGTTTTCATAAAGTGCTCTTTAAATGTTTGGCACAGCTGAATCTTGAACACGTCTGAAAAGGGTCTCAGATGCCTGGATAATGCAAAGCAAAGCAAAACTTTCCCCCATTCAACCTTTTCATGGATTTAATTTCTTATGTTTTAGTTTTCCATGGATTTACGGATGGACATCAAACTAGAAAACACATCAGTATTTTGTTCTCTTGTCCTCAAATATTCACATACTCTGCCTTCATAGGAACAGCAGCAGCAGTTGTATTGTTAAAGAGAGGATGGGGAATTTTTATCTTTTGAGAGTATGATGAATTCACAAAATATTCTCAAAGGTGTTGTTATTTTCTAATTTGTTAGTGGGCAGCAGAAAATAAGGAGCAGCAGGGATTTAACTAGTAATGCTTAACTAAGATCATCTTCAGTCCCTGAGGCTGGAGCACCATGTGTCCCACACTAAGGGTCTCATTGGGACAGAAGGACAGAAAATCCCAACATCTTGGAAACAGAAGTGTGGCTGAGAGAAGTATAAACATATCTGACATGGCACCCTTCAGAAGAAGATGGCAATTACTTTAGAAACAGGATTGTTTTATACACAATATAATTTTAGCCAATGACTTTCAAGACTGAGGTGGCTTGTTTAAAGTGCAAATTGGACATTATTCACTAAATGAAGTTTCAACCAGGTCTCACTCCTGAATACGGCTTTTATTTAAGGATTCCTTCCTTCCAGAAATTAGTAATAAGGAAATCTCTGAGCATGTGCAGAGTATAATCTTCCCATATTGGAACTTCAGAGACAGTGCTTCCAGGACAGAGAATATAAACCTCCTAGCATCTTTCAGCCTGATTACCTCTAATTTTAGAAAGCAACCCTGAAAGCTAGAAATTTGGACTATTTGATAGCACAGTGTGCACGTAAAAACATTCCGATTATATGTCAACAAAGAAAGAAGACTTGAAATGGCTTACATCATCCACTTACCCTTTTCTCTTTAGATTGAAAGTTTCCAAATAGGCCATCACCCCAAAGATATTTTATTTTATTTTTAACTGATCAAATGACAAGGTTTTCCAACTATTTTCATCCAGAACGCTTTTAGCCACATCATAATACCATAGTACCATCTCTGGAATGTATCACTACTTTAAAAGATGGGAATCATGTAACAAGGCAATACGTACACTGAAAATATGTGAAAAGTGCCCACAGCCCATCTTTAGCTTTTGGAAGTGAACAGTATTTAGTCTTGTCAAGAAATGGAAAACACAAGCCAGTACTGGGAATTCCTTTACAAATATCCCTATCATCTGGAATATTATGCACACATACTTCCCTTATTTGGAATAACGTTGGATGGCTATAGATATCACAACATAAGAAATAAGTTGAATATAGTTTATAAACTTTTTTTAAAAGCATCTCTCTGACTGCTTCCTAGTTTGCATACTTCTTTGCTAAAACATGCAGTTCCAGATTGTCCCAACCCACTGCAAGTATACGTATATGAATATATGATACCTGTAGAGTTATGCTTATTCCCCACCTTTCCTTTCCTTTTCCTTTTTTTTTACTTTCCTTTCCTGTTCTGTCCTGTCCAGCCCAAGGCATTTTATTGGTGCAAGCATAAACCAGAACAGCGCCCCTTCGCATTCCATGGATAGAAGTTGACTAACAGTTGTATTCATTTTCCCCAACACTGGTGATAGGCATGCACCTGAAGGCTGCATGCAAGTTTACACAGGCCAGGGAAGATATTTCATAAAATTCTGTCCCTCCAAAACATAGCTGACACCTCTTTCAATGCTGCCTGAGGAGACCAGCTCAGTCTGTCTAATAGTGCAGCTGATCCTGTATCCCTTGCTTCACTTCTCTTTGCTCCCCTCCCTTCCCCCTCCCTCCTTTTTTCCTTCTTCCTCTCTGTATGGACTGTTCTTTTCTTTCTGTATTAAACTGCTATTTTATGGGTGTCTCTCTTTTTTTTCTTTTTTCTTTTTGGTCTACATGATTAAACAGCTGGTTTCACCACAGAGGTGACTTCATGTCAGGAGTGAATGAAGTGATCCTTTTAGATCAATTAGTAATTACTGTAAAGTGCTTTGGGGTGAAAGGTACTATATAAATGCCACAAAGGATTAAGATTTAATCTGCAGCAGGAGCAGACAAACTCATAAGTGGCATAGATCCTATTTTTATGCAAATTGCACTGGTGATAAAGAATGAAGAAAGGGTCAAGGAATAGAAAAATATGTGATTTGGAAATGGAATTATCTCAAAACAGACATTTTTCTTCCCAGCTCCTAAAAACATCAGGATGTCTTTAACAGTACAGCTCCCTCAGTTGAGTACCAGCTAGCTTCTCATCGGTTCTAGTCAGAGATAATAACACACCAGGTTCTTTGACCCTGTCAGCGAATTAATTCATAGGACTACATTATAGTATCTCCAAAATTGTTGACACTCCATGCCAAAATAATCAAAAACTAGTGCCAAAAAAACTCAGGTGCCTCAATGAAAACAAAATATGCACAGTGATAGTATTTATTTGATTTAATATCTTGCTTTTCTCCCAGAAACTAGGATAACACTTAACATATATACAAGTTTAGTTTTGTTTCTCTAAATGTGCTCAGTGAACTTGCTTTCATCCAAATTTATCCAGCCAAAAATAAACACCAAAAATATTGTGGCACCCTGAAAACTGTTATATTTCAATGTGAACTTTCTTGGATACATGCACTTTTTCAGACTTGTTTATTTGCTCGTTTTGGTCTGGATATATACAGTAGCTACTTCTTTGAAAACTTAATCAAAATTTGGTATCTGTGTATTTCCCTTCTTTACTTAACAAAATATTATTTGTTTTCCAGTTTCTTGTGATAAGCAATCTCGTAACTTTTAACAAATTGGAAACTAATTCTCTGCTGTCCAATTACCTATCTCCTTCTCAAATATTGATATGAGTGCTATTTCAGGACTTAACACTAAATTTATGTTACTTATTTCATTTATTTCCCTGAAAACCAATTGCCAGAATTTGAGTATATATTTGCATTCCCATCACATATGAAAATAAATATTTTCTCGCATCCTTTCCAGCACAGTAATTAGAATAATTATCATCTCTTTGATTAAGTTCCAATGAAATTAAGTACCACCTCCAAATCAACTTGCAAAAGTTTTCTTTTATCCTGATTGAAGTATATTTCAGCATTCTTGTATTCTATATATTCTTCCAGGCACTAGAACTTATTTCTTCCCCCATATCTAATTCCCATAACCATTAAAGTAAATCCTCCTGTTCATCTGCTTCTAATAATATGTTATACACTTTACTTACTATGCCCTTCATTACATTGTTGTCATCTTTGCTTTCTTTTTGTAATATAATCGCTTCATATTTTCTGAGTTCTCTGTTTGCCATTTCTTTTCATCCAATTCTTTCCCACTGTTTTAACTGAATACAATTGTACCAAGATATTTCATCTTTACCTATTACTTCATCTATTTATTTTGTCATTCATTTTTTCTAACCAGTCCTTTAATCTAATAATTTATCTCTTTATTAAAAGCTTTTTAATTTATCTTTTAAAGTTTTTTTAGGACTGTTTCCAGCTCTGTCACCAGGGATAACAGAGATATTAGTGCAATAAATAATTTTCTATGTTTATTCCAAATTGTTAGCATATTATTAGGGAAGGGGTAATCTACTTTTAACTATATATTTTATCCTGTAAAAGAGGATATTTACCAAATTCATGTATAGTTCTTGCATTACTATATCCAACCAAATTAGTTTATTGAGGTGAGATATAAAATATGATATATGTCTTAATTGGTTAGCAATATAATATATTAAAGTAGGAAGTCCTAAACTCCACTTTTTTTGAGATTTATTCTATCTCCTTTTATTATTCCTTGATTTCTTATCCTGATTACAAAATTTGTTAGCACATTTTGCCAAGTCTTTAACTCTTCTTCACTAACCTTATAGGTAATATCTTTATTTTACATTCTACAAGTCTACCAGACCATGACAATCCAATTTTCTTTAAGTCAACAAGCTTATTCCTAATTATATGGTTCAATATTTTAAAATTTTCTTCTTTCAATATTTCCAAATTATTTGGAATATTTATACCTAAATACTTAATAGTTGTATTTTTTCCATTTTTTTTCCTATCATTAAAAAGCAACATTTCTGATTTATGCCAATTTATCTGAGATTTCTCCAAAATCTTTTAAATGTAAATTAACTCTCTTTACAATTTTTCTATTTTTAACAAGGTATCATCAATAAATAAACTAATCTTAACACTATCCTTATTACTAATACTCAAAAGCTCTTTATATTCCCTAATAGTATTCGCTAATAATTCTATAACTAAAGCAAACAATAGAGAGGAAAGGAGACATCCCTGCCTAGTTACTCGGCCTAGAGAAATCTGTCCATCATTTACAAGTACTGCTGCAGTATTCTCTGAATACAATTGTTCTATTATTCCTTGAAAACTTTTACCAAAACCTAATACCTTAATTATCATTTTTAATGTTGGCCATTCCACTTAATCAAATGCCTTGAAAATATCTAATGAAATTATACCTGACCAAACCTTATGTTTTGATATCACATTTATTCCATTTAATACTTTCCTTACCAGGTCAGACATTTGTGTTTTTTTGCATAAAACCAGCCTGATCTTCTTTAATTTATTTAGTAATAAAATTATTCATTCTATTTGTTGATATTGCTATGGATATTTTCACATCCTAATTTATTAAGGAAATAGGTTTAAAACACTTGGGATCAGTGGAATCTTTGTTCTTCTTCAAAATCAATATAATTGTTGATTGTTTCCATGATGACTGCATCTTTTCTCTTATCCTTTATCTTGGGCTCCTGTTTGCTTCCAAACACAAAGGAGAGGGAAATATTTATTCCAACTCCCACACCAACAGCCACCTCAGCAACTCCAATTATCCTATCTTAATTTCTTATTCCCCTACTAATACTGTGCCCCAGCCAGGAGCTATTTATTATATTACTACTACATTTTCTTCTCCTTCTACTCTGCACTTATTTAAGTGATACCCCCTTCTTATCTATACTTTTTCCTGATCTGTTACTCACATCTTCAATCTATCCTTAGGTCTAGCTACTAAAATTAGTTAAGTATATAAATGAAATGCTATTAGGGTAATTCTCCTGCTAAAAACTCTTAGTTTAATTATCTGCCCTATATCCTCTAACCCTCTAAATTATTCAAGCTTTCCTCAAATACTACTATTTGGCTAATCCTTTTAGCTAGCTTTAGGACTACTTCCAACTTTAAATTAGTACTCCCCTACTATAATCTCTTATCTTCCCCTTCCTTACTTAAGATGACCTCTTTTTTTATAAAGCGTAGATTAAAATTTATGAAGAACTTTAATTTGTCAGTTCCCCCTTCTAAAAATTCCCTTTCAAAATTGAGTCCCCTTCAAATTTTCATCTGTATAGATAATTATTAGCAATCAGTTCTTTACTCTTATACTCCCACCATGCTTACATATTAAAAATACCAATCTCAATAATAACCATTTCAGTTCTTCTTTAAATCTTTTTCATGACAATATTGAACTGTCACTTCTTCCCATGGTCTTAGACACTTTTCTTCTTTTCTTCTTAGGTAGATCCAGATCTCATCTTCTTTAAACATTAACTTCCTAGGTACTTTTAAGGTAATTTTCATCATCATAATTAGGTCCTGTGCATAGCACATTGGGCAGCATTGTTCTCCAATGATCTTGATCGTTCACATTTTTGGCATCATCCCAAGGAACATTAATGGTCTTGAGATCTTTCTTGAGTGTTTGACACCACATTTTTCAAGGCTGGCCTCGTTTTCTCTTTCCTCCAAGAGTTATCCACCATAGTGCAGTTTTCAGGTGCTGATCTTCGGGCATGCGTAGGATGTGGTCATTTAACATTTGTTCACGGTTGTCGACAGATTTTTGAGTCTGATCTTTGTAGTATATCTTCATTAGTGATATGATCACGATATGAGAAAGAAAGGTTACTTACCTGTAACCATGGTTCTTCAAGTGGACCTCTGTGAATTCACACAATTGGGTTTAGACAGCGCCTGCGCTGGTCTTCTCGGAATCTTCTAGAGCTTTTGTAAAAAGTAACAAGTTTAGAGTTGCCCCTATCGCGCATGCTCCACCCCCTCAGCCTTCAGTTCCATTTATCTGCCACAAAGCCCGAACTTATCAGAGACATAATCAGTGACGGATAGTGGGGAGGCTGGGTGGGATGTGTGAATTCACAGAGGTCCACTTGAAGAACCATGGTTACAGGTAAGTAACCTTTCTTTCTTCTTCGTGGCCTCTGTGAATGCACACAATTGGGTGACTAGCAAGCTCACTTACCGGAAGGAGGGCCGTCACTGCAGAACAGACGTCAAAACTGCCCTGCCAAAACTTGTCTCCTTTCTGGCTCGAAGGTCCAACCTGTAGTGTGTCACAAAAGTGGATGCAGTAGACCAGGTGGCCGCTCTACATATTTCTGGGACATCAACACCATGCAGCAACGCTGTAGACGTCGCAACCGCTCGGGTGGAGTGTCCTTTCAAACCTTCTGGGGCAGTCTTGCCTTGAAGTTCATAAGCCAGAGCAATTGTGGAGACAAGCCATCTAGATAGAGTGGAAGATGAGGCAGGTAAGCCCTTGTGTGATCCCTGGAAACAGAGAAAAAGCCTTGGTGCAGCTCGGAAGTCTTTAGTCCTTGAGGTGTAATAAACCAAGGCTCTCTTAACGTCCAGAGAATGGAGCATGCGTTCGATATCCGAAGCAGGTTGAGGAAACAAAGTTGGTAATGATAAAGGTTGGTTAAGGTGAAAATCCGAGACAACCTTCGGTAAAAACGACACATCTGGATATAACATAACCTTGTCTTTAAAGAATTGTAGGTAAGGATCATCTGACCTGAGCGCTGCCAACTCACTTGCTCTTCTCGCAGATGTAACTGCAACTAGAAATAGAGTTTTGAATGACAGCAAACGTAGATCACAAGAAGCCAAGGGTTCAAACGGGTGACGCATGAGTGCGTGTAGAACAAGTGTAAGAGACCACTGGGGTACTGGAGGCTTGACAGGAGGTCGAATGTTTGACAATCCTTTCAGAAATGATTTAAGCGTCGGATGAGAAAAAAGACGTGCTGACTCCGAGTTCCTAGGTTGGAAGGAGACTATCGCTGAAATGTAAACTTTAAGTGTGGACAAAGTCAAACCTGAATCAAACAAGTAACGTAAGTAGGTGAGCAGGGTTCAGAGGGAGACAGGAGAGGATTGCAACTGCTTTGATTGAGTAAACTTGATAAAATTATTCCATTTGTATTTATAAAGAAGGGCCGTGGATGGTTTTCTAGCCTTGTCTAGAACCTCTTGGATTGATGGCATATCCTCCACGCCGTCAAACTCAGTGACTGTAGGTCCGGGTGAAGGATCTTGCCCGAGTCCTGGGCAAGAAGGTGTGGAATTTGTGGCAGTCGGAAGACATCCACAGCCATCTCCTTGAGGGCGGAAAACCAAGGTTGTCGAGGCCACCATGGTGCAATGAGGATGGCGTCCGCCATCAGCTGTCGGGCCCTGACCAAAGTCCTTTGTATGAGTGGAATTGGTGGGAAGAGATATAGGAGATGTGACTCCCAAGGGATCATGAACGCATCGCCTAGCGAATCCACACCTCTGCCTGCACGAGATGCATATTTCGTGCACTTCTTGTTGATGCCCGACGCAAACATGTCTATTGACGGTTGACCCCACCGGTGGCAGAGCATTAGGAAGGTGTCCTCGTCCAGTTCCCATTCGTGGGACTGACCCGTTAGCCGACTCAGTTTGTCTGCAAGTTGGTTGTTGCTCGTTGATATATGAATAGCTACTGGAAACACATGTTGGAGGTAGCACCATTCCCACAGATGTATGGAGAGATACAGGAGAGACATTGATCTCGTCCCTCCCTGCTTGTTGATGTAGAACATGGTCGTGGTGTTGTCGGTGATTACTTGAACACCACGACCCTGTATCAACGGAAGGAATGCTCTGAAGGCTTTTATGACAGCAAGCATTTCTAGATAATTGATATGAAGGCACCTGTCTTGGTGAGACCACAGGGCATGGATCTTGTGTGGTCCACAGTGTGCCCCCCATCCCGTGGTGCTGGCATCTGTTGTCACTTGAACAGATAGTTGTAGCGGTCGAAAGGGACGGCCGACCAACAGATGTGGAATGAAAGTCCACCATCGTAATTGTTTCGCCAGTTCTGGAGTGACCCGCAGACGTTTTCGTGGGCTGTCCTGAAGGGGGTCGAAGAGAGCCAGAAACCATGACTGAAGGGATCGCATCTTCAGGCGTGCGTGTGTCAACGCTGATGTTGTGGAGGCCATGAGGCCGAGTAGATGTTGCGCATGATGAGCTGAGACGTCTGAGCGGGGATGAAATTTCCGAACAGCCTTCAGCAGCTTCAGAATCCGGTCTGGTGGAAGAAATATTCGAGCTTTGACCGAGTCTAACCTTGCTCCTATATAGTCGATGACTTGAGATGGTACCAGGGTTGACTTTTTGAGATTCACCATTAAGCCTAGGCTTTGCAGAGTATTCAGAACAAACTTCGTGTCTTGTAAGGCCTTTCGTCTGGATGGGGCAACTACCAGCCAGTCGTCTATATACGGAAAGACTTGTACACCGTGGAGACGGAGGAATGCTGCTACGAGGGCCATGCATTTTGTGAACGTGCGTGGAGCTGTGGATAGTCCGAAAGGAAGGGCGCAAAATTGGTAAATCATATTTTGAAAAATGAACCTGAGATACTTTCTGTGGTGTAGGTGAACTGATATGTGAAAGTATGCGTCCTTTAGGTCCACTACTATAAACCAGTCGTTTTGTTTCAGAAGGTGAACAATGGCCTCCAGGGTGACCATCCGGAATCTTCGTGGATGCAGGTAAGTGTTCAAATTTCGTAAGTCCAGAATGGGCCTGATTCCGCCGTCCTTTTTTGGCACGGCGAAATAACGTGAATAAAAACCGTTGGATACGTCTCGATGTGGTACACGTTGGATAGCTTGTTTTTGAAGAAGAGTGAGAACTTCTTCTTCTAGGGCAGAGTCGAAGGAAGTGAAGTGGATTTGTCCTAGAGGAGGAAGCTCTAAAAATTCTAAACGGTAGCCGAATTGGATGATACTTAGAACCCAAGAGTCTTTTGTAACAAGGGACCAATTTTGATAGAATGGAGCCAAACGAGTATCTTGTGAAGGTATGGAAGATAGAACACGGAAGTCAAAGGTACTGTTTTGTTTTCTTGGCAGGCGGTCGGTATGGTTGGCGCTTTTGAAAAGATGCTTGAGGTCTGTAGGATGGAGCAGAAGAAGAAGCTTGAGAATATCTACCTTGGGCCTGCTTGAAGGGTCGGTAGGACTGAGAAGACTGTTGTTGGTATTGCTGTTGTGGATATCGCTTACGCCATTGATTTCTTTGGAAATTAGGTTGTTGGTGAATAGTGTAGGATTTAGCCGTCTTTTTTATCTTATGCAGGTTTTCCAGAGAATCATCAGTCTTCTCATTGAAGAGACCCTTGGCATCAAAGGGTAAGTCCTCAATCCGCGTTTTGACATCCTCTATGATGCCTGAGGATCGGAGCCAAGCATGACGCCTTAAGGCGATGGCCGATGTTAACGTTTTGGAGGCGACGTCTGCTGAATGTCGTGAAGCTAGTCACTGGTGTTTAGCCACCATGAGGGCCTCCGCGTAGGTGTTCAAGAGGCCTTGACGGGTATCATCCGGGGCTGCTTCCAGTGCTGGAAGGACTCTGGACCACAGCTGTCTCTGATAAGCCCCCATGGCAGTTTGGTAATTCGCCACTCGGAGCATAAATGTGGTGAAGGAGTAATTTTCCTCCTCAGGACATCTAGCTTTCTCCCTTCTCTATTTGTAGGCATGACATGTGCCTTTCCGGAAGATCTAGACGAATTAGATTGCACAATGATGGAATTCGGAACTGGGTGTTTGAGAAGGAAACTGGTATCATCGCCATGTGTGCGATATAGATTTTCTGTTCTGCGTGCAACCGGTTGAGAAGTAGAGGGCTGGTTCCACGACTCCTTGATAAGAGACATAAGGGCCGGGATGAAGGCTAGGCTCAAGGGTGGTGACCTTTCTTGATCAATGTCACCGAAAATCAGATCATCTGTGGGAGGAGAAGGTTGCTCTGTTTGTAGTTTAAGAGTCTTAGCCATCCTATAAATCATTTGGACGTATGAAGAAAAGTCTTCCGAAGGCGAAGATGGGTGAGGGTCGCCTGCATCCGAATCAAATGACTCTCCTTCTACAGGTGTTTCTCCAGGAGCAGGAGAGAAGGCTTCGTCCTCCTGGCAAGAAGAAACAGAAGAGAAATTCTCCTCCTGTTCGGAAGGTGATGGTAAGTCAGTGGATTTCTTAGGTTTTTGTTTAACGTGTCCAGGTGGTTTAGCTTGCTTATGACCTGACTTCAAAGGATTGATGCGTTTGGAGGTAGTCTTAGTGCCCTCTTTTGGTCGAATATGGACTTCGACGTCGTGTCGATGTCGACGTCGAGGAGGAGATAGAGACGATGATGACGATGTCGAAGCGTAGACGTAGCGAATTCTCTTACGTCTATGGTAGTCCTCCGACGTCGACGACGAGTCAGTATCGGAGTCGTTGTGTCGACGTCGATGGTAAGCTCTCTTACGATCGAGCTGGACATAGATCGGGTCATCACGTTTACCCTTCTTACGGTGTCGAGACGACCTGGGTATCACTACCACCTCTCTCCGTGGGGATCGACGTCGATCCGGTGAGGTATGCTTTCTCTTGGCCGTCCTTTTCTGAGGTGGAGAGTTTTGCCTCGAGGAATTCGACGGCGAGAGAGGTACAATCGACGCCCGCCCGGTGGAAACAGGGCTATAATGGGCAGATGTCTGGCTAGATAGGGTCGCGCCTTCTAGCTGACCAGGACTCGGCGAGCGGTCGAGCCCCACAGATGAAGCCTCTATACGACGTGGAAGCAGGGAAGTCGCAGCTTCCGAAAGAGACTCACGATCCCGAGAGGAATCCTCGAAGATCGGAGATGGTAACGACGCCGAGACAGGAGGAATGCGATGTTCCTTAGGCTTTTTCTTCTTGTCTGTCGGCGCCGTCTTTTTCTGTTTTGTGGTCTCTTTCGACGGGCCGGTCGATGAAGTCTTTGACGCCGAGGGAAGCATCTTCTTAGTGGTTGATGTAGATGACTTTTTAGATGATTTTTCGACTGGTCTCGAAGTCAACAAAGAAGGAGAAGTGACATTTGTCTCAGAACGAGGCGTAGCGGAGGGGTTAGAAGCCATCTCCATTTCTGAAGGTTTTGATGCCGAAAGAGTCTTGTCCCAAAGATAAATCTTTAAACGTTGCTGACGAGCCTTTAGGGCTACCTTCGTAAATTTTTTGCAATGCCTGCAAGATTGAGGCTGGTGGCTATCTCCTAAACAAAAGAGGCAGCGGTCGTGACCATCTGAAAAAGGTAATTTACGGGAGCACGACGCACACCTACTAAATGGCCCTGAGGGGGACATAAAGTAGGAGGAGAAAGGGGGGGAAAAAACTCACGATGAAAAGGTCAGTCCAGGAAAACAAAGAGGCTTCCGATCAGATAAGCAGAACGGAGAACGATCAGGAATGGCCTTGCCACAGCGATAGGCAAGCGAAGCGTTTCGAAAAGCGCGGGAAGTCAAATCAGCAATCCAATAATAATCAAACAGTCCGCAATCCAAGAAGAATCAAACAGTCCGAAGTCAAGGGGCAACAGAGAGAATTCAAAGTCCAGTAATCCGTGTCCGAAAAGCCAAATATCAAACCAATTTAATTTATATAGTAATAGCTCTAACCAAGAAGTTCCAATCGCCAAGGCGGTAAAATGGAACTGAAGGCTGAGGGGGTGGAGCATGCGCGATAGGGGCAACTCTAAACTTGTTACTTTTTACAAAAGCTCTAGAAGATTCCGAGAAGACCAGCGCAGGCGCTGTCTAAACCCAATTGTGTGCATTCACAGAGGCCACGAAGAAGAAGCGAAGGATTTTTCTAAGGCAACATTGTTGGAAAACATTTAATTGTTTAGTCATCTTGATTGTGCATTTCCATGTTTCACAGGCATGTACTGCAATAGGTATAACAATACTCATAAAGAGTTTTATCTTTGTGGTGATACTTATGGCTGTTGTTGACCAAACTGAGCACATTCACTGAAATACAGCTGACACAGCTGTGTCACTTTTCCAGATTCTATATCAGATATAAAAAATAAATTCTGCTGAAATGTAGAATATCAATAATGCTGGCTATGCATAAATATGAAGGAAGGTTTTAAACTGATAATTAAGGGCCTTTTGGTATGTGGTCTGCAACATACTTTAAAGAGGGTACTAAATTTCATAGAGTTCGAACAGTGATGATAGAGACATTGTTTGCTTTTTCCCAAAATTCTATTATACTGTTCATAAACATTTGTGACAAACTGGAATAGGTATTTATTTATTTATTTATTTATTTATTTATTTATTTGATTTTTATACCGCCCATCTGGAGAAATCCACTCTGGGCGGTTTACAATCAAACACAGATAGGATTAAAACAAACGATAAAAATAAAACAAAAAAATAACGTATGAAAATCCAAGATGGTAAAGATGAGAGTAGGAGGTAAGTACTAGCTGGTGGGAAGGCCTGCCTAAAGAACCAGGTCTTCAATTTACTTTTGAAATCTCCCAGTGAGGGGGCCTGGCAAATCTTCATGGGCAGTGTGTTCCAAAGGCGAGGGGCCACCGCCTAGAAGGCCCAATTTTTAGTTTTTTTCCTTCCGGGCCTCTCTCAGGGTTAGGCCCCTCAGCCGCCCAGGTATTGCTATCAAAAGTGCCAAGATGGATTAGTAGGCTCTTAGAGTATATGTGTGCATCGAAACCTCTTGCAGATCCCTATGAGACAGATACAAATATGTCATATCAGTTTCAATAAGCCAACTTCATCTGTTTCCATAGGATTTCTCTCCATGCACCTTTCAAGGAAATACACCTTTCCTGCTCTTATATCATTTTCTCCCTATCACCTTTTCTCTGGAATAAGACATACCTGGAATAAGACATGCAAAGGAACTCATCTTTAATGTTCTATAAAGAGAAAGATATCACTCATGCAGCTTCTACAGTTATATTCCTTCAGTCACTTCAAGGTGTACTCCTTCCAGATATGGGATTTTCATGTCTCCTAATGAAGTCCTTGGAAGCCCAGCTAATTACAGAGGTATTTTCTTTTCCTCCACTGTTTTCTTTTCTCTCCCACTTCATGTTTTCTTTCTTACCTATCTCTTTTTACCTCCAGCTCAGTGTTTATTCTTTCTTTCTTGTATTTAACAAGCCTAATAAAATGCAACCTCTCAGTGGCTCTCCCTCCCCACAGGGAGCAAGGACCTATTTTAATGGTCCGCCCTTGAAGGTTACTGGATCCTATTGGATTCCAGGATTCCATGAGAGGGATTCCGGCTGATCTGACTGACGCTCCTGTCAAGGCTCTGGTTGATGACTGGCTTGCCGCTGCCACCAGGGCTGTTGACATGATTGCTCCTAAACACCCTCTTCATCACAGAGCTCGTCCAGCGCCCTGGTTTAACTAGCAGCTGCGAGCTATGAAGCAGAATAGGAGAAGGCTAGAGTGCAATTGGAGACAGAACCCAACGGAATATAATCGGAAAGCTGTCGGGATTGTGGCTAACCATTACCTTACTAAGGTGAGGGCTGCCAGTTGAGCTCACTTCGCTGTCCGGATAAGCGAAGCTTCTAATCAGCAGGCGGAACTTTTCCATATAGTCCGCGATCTATCCGGAGTTGGTCACAGTGATTGACCTCCCACTAGCATCTCACCTGACCAATTTGCAGCATTTTTAAAATCTAAAGTGGAGGCCATCTACCAGGATCTTATCCCCTATTTGAAAACAGTAGATCGAGCAGAGACGTCCAGCACTCTGCCTTGCCCAATAAGATGTAATCATTTTCTGCCTGTGACGTCAGATATGGTGGACAAAGTGCTTGATCACTGTCGTGCCACCACCACCTCCCTTGACCCTTGCCCAGCCTGGCTAATCAAAGCAGCTAGGCCTCTAACAACTGAATGGGCCACTGCAATAATTAATGGGTCTCTCAAGGAGACACTCATTAGGCCCATCAGGAAGAAACAAAGTTTGGCGGCGGACAACACTGGCAATTATAGGCCCGTTGCCAATGTTTCCTTCCTTAGCAAAGTGGTAGAGAGGGTGGTGGCTGACCAGCTCCAGGCCCTTTTGGAGGAAACCAATGCCCTGGATCCATTCCAGTTGGGCTTCAGGCCATGCCATGGCATGGAAATGGCATTGGTCGCCCTGTTTGATGACCTGTTCAGGGAGGCTGACAGGGGCAAAACTTCTCTGTTGGTCCTCCTCAATATCTCAGCCACCTTCGATACTGTTCACCACGGTATCCTCCTGGGGAGGCTCTCCGAGTTGGGAATCGGTGGTCTGGTGTTTGCCTGGCTCCGATCCTTCTTGGAGGACCATCCTCAGAGAGTACAGCTTGGGGAGAGTGTATTGGCCCCGTAGAGTCTCAATTGTGGGGTTCCGCAGGCCTCGATTATCTCCCCAATTCTGTTTAATATCTATATGAGGTCGCTGGGTGGGGTCATCAGGGGGTGTGGGGCTTCATGTCATCAGTATGCTGATGACACCCAGCTCTACATCTCCTTTTTTCCAACAACAGTGGATGCCATTCCATCCCTTCAGTGCTGCCTGGAGGCTGTACTGCAATGGATGCAGGAGAATGGACTGAGGCTGAACCCGGACAAGATGGGGGTCCTGAGGGTGGGTGGCCCTGCCATCGGTGGTTTGGGAAACTCCCTCTCTTTTTGGGGGAGTGACTCTCACCGCGAAGAGTGAGGTTCGCAGCTTAGGGGTCCATCTGGATCTGGCACTCACCATGGAAACCCAGGTAGTGTCAGTGGTCCGCTCCTCCTATTTTCCATCTCTGGCGGATTGCTCAGTTGCGTCCCTATCTTGATGTTGGGACGCTCACCACTCTGGTCCATGAGCTTGTAATCTCGAGATTAGACTATTGTAATGGGCTCTATGTGGGGCTACCTTTGAGATTGATGCAGAAGGTTCAAATGGTGCAGAAGGCGGTGGCCAGACTCCTTACTGGGGTGAGAAAATATCAGCATATTTCCCCCACTCTGGCTGCCCTGCATTGGCTGCCCGTTCATTTCCGCATTGATTTCAAAGTGTTAATGATGACATATAAATCCCCTAAACGGTTTAGGACCTCGATATCTAGCGGAATGCCTCCTCCCACCTAGATCTACCCGAATCACTCATTCTAGCCAAGACAGGTGGCTGAGGGGCCTAACGCCGAGGGAGGCACGGAGAGAAAGAACAAGAAACCAGGCCTTCTTGGCAGTGGCCCCTCACCACTGGAACAGTCTGCCCGCAGAGATCTGTCTGGCTCCCTCGCTGGGTGTTTTTAAGAGCAAACTTAAGACCTGGCTCTTTAGGAAGGCTTTCCCTCCTGTCATCACCTAATTACTTTTGCCATCTTGATTTATATTATTACTGTTGTCTTTATTTTATTATATTGTTTTTACTTTTATGTTTTATTGTTAGCCCCCCAGAGTAGACTTCGGTCTAGATGGGTGGGGTATAAATTGAATAAATAAATAAATAAATAAATAAATAAATAAATAAATAAATAAATAAATAAATAAATAAATAAATAAATAAAATAAACAAGCAGCAGAAGTTTGTCTCTCTGTTTGAAGAATTTGGGCCCCCGCAAAGAGAGCTCTGTATAGAGCTGACCAGAGGGCTTGTAGAGAAATGAATCTTCCAGACCTACATGCAACCTCTTGTCTCCTGATTAGGAATGTTCTAACACATAGTAAATGAAGATGGCACTGCAGGCTACAGACAGATATCTGACTAACATTCATTAATCCACTATGGAAACAAAATAATCCTGAGATGCACACACACATACCCCATGGCATCATTAATATCTATGCCAAGTGTTAGGTGTCTGAGTTTCAAAATCTCAGAACTGTGCTGAAGAGAGAAAGAGAGAGAGAAATAGAGAGATATTCTCTTTTGAAGAGTATATGTATATGAATGTCACAAAAGAATGACTAAATTTCAGCTTTAATACCCATTTCTAATAATGGCAGAGCATTCATATGAACATTTTGATTTGAGTTATTTACCTGTTTAAGAGAACACTGCTATTACATTTTTCAAAACATAGCTCTTTTATTCATTTTGATAAAAAGTGTGTCCAAATTAGTTGATGACCTTCAAGTTCACATTTTTGAGGGTAGGATCCATCCACATCCCCTCTGCCATCCTACATATATTGGATGTGGCATGGATGTTTGCTTTTAACATTCTGGTACCATTAATTTGGTTTTTAAAAGCATCCTCTACATATTATTTGTGAGTACTGTGAGAAAAAGAAAATGGCAGTTACCAAATGATCAGCGTACGATGGAGCTCCAGCAAATTTCTTCTCCTCAACTGCACATATCCATTCCCCAAAAATGAAAAATAAGGGAGGAGCTTAAGAATTGGTAATTGGGAGATTCAAAACCCCACTCAACTATGAAGCACAATATAATAGTGGAACCTTCTGATCTCTCAGCCTAACCCACTTGTATGGTTGCTGTGAGGATGAAATGAGGAGGTGGACTGCCACATTCACTTTCCAGAGCTCATTGGAGAAAAGGCAGGATTTAAATCTAAACAATAACAGTAACAACAACAACAACAACACGTTGAACCTGCTGTGAATGCCTTCCCACCTGATTCAAGCTGTGACTAAATTTGCAGACTGAATCACAGTGATCTGACTTTGCTACAGCTTGATTCAGATTATTTTGCACTTCTGTTTGGGTTAGATGATCACACAGAGACAGCGGATTGTTTCAGTGCCAGTGTTTGATCCATGCTACAGCTCACAGACCCTCTTCCTTTGACCCCACCCTCTGCTGATCCCTGGCTCTCCTTTAATGATTCATTGTAAAGCCAGTGGGCTGTTCAAAGTATTGCACAGCATTAAGGGAAAGGGACAGTATTCCAAAGTCTTCTGTAACACAAACGCACATACTGCGGAAACATAGTTGTCTGCTGTAGTTCATTGGAGTTTTTCTGTTTCATATTGATTTTATCTTCTCTTTTTTTGTCCTTGCAGAGCTGATCCAGCACTAAGCTAATATATCAATGCAGTGAGAATGTAATCTAGCACAAAACTCAGTAGTTTGTTTTCTTTTCTTTTTTAAAGGTACCACCAAGTTCAAGTAGCAAACAGCACGGTTAATAAGCAGTGGCTGAATTCCTGTTGCTTAGTGTAGTACATTGCACTGGAGTAGACCCATTAAATCAGTGAGGATTTGGTGAGTCAATTCCTCCCTAAGTTCCATTGATTAAAATTCTACTGCACTATAGTAAGTTGCAACTAGAATAGGCCCATTTGAATCAAAGGAACTTACAGAGGAATTGACTTTCTCAATCCCCACTGGTTCAATGAGCCAACTTTTGTGCGGCTTACTATGCTAAGCAACAGGATTTCAGCCATTTTCAAGAAAGCTGTTAGGGGACGAAGAAGATTTTCTTCAGAATTTGGAAGCCTTGCTAAAGAAAGAACCAAAAAGAACATAAATTTCTAGGGAACAGGTGCAAGTGAACAATAAAGGATTCCTTATCACTAAAACAACAAGACCAACATATGTTTTCTGTTTCTAACATATATATATGTTAGAAACAGAAAACCAGCTTGCAGGGGCTACCTGGACCATTCAGTGACAACAAAATTAAATAAGCACTCTAGCAAGAGTGAAAGTAATTCATTCATTCATTCATTTTCTTGGTCTTCACTGCAGAATACATATGAGGAAAACCTTTCTCTGATCTGACATTTTCAGGGGGAAGTCTAAGGAACTGGGAGGAGATTCTAGAGTCTCTAAATCCTTATTGATAAATTGAAAGCAAACAAATCATAAGCCCAGCTGGTATCCACTCAAGAGTTCTTAAAGAACACAAATGTCAAACTGTTGACTTTTTAAATGGAAATATATAACATGATGCCCAAGATTTCTGTCTGTAACAAAATGCAGAAATTTGTTCACATTGTGACAGGTTTTTTTGTTTTTCTTCAAGTGATACAGGAACTTCTAATGGCTGATTATCTGAACTACTGTTTCAGGTAAATTGATAGGGAACATTAAAGATAAAATTTAGCAAGCATTCAGGGGGCACATTTTGCTAAAGAAGAGGCAATATACCTTTTGCAAAGGTAAGTCCTATCTCAATAACATTATATATATATTTAATTATGCAGACTACACATTGCCCCCCCCCCCAGCAAGCTGAGTACTCAATTTACCTACCTTGGAAAGATGGAAGGTTGTGTGAACCTCGAGCTGGCTACCTGGGATTGAACCCGGGTTGTGAGCAGAGTTTTGGCTGCAGTATTGCAGTTTAACCATTGGGCCATGAGACTCCCTATTAAAATTTGGGTTCCCATGGATCTATATAGGACCAGTGCTTTTTCACTTGGTCATAAATTTCTGGACTGGGGCTAAGAAGTAAGGCATAAATTGTTTAAAACAAAAAAGGGGTGGTGAAAAGCTGCAAAAGAATCTCTGATGACTGGAGAGATGTGTATTTAACTGGAGAAGTGATTCTTTGTAGGTAAAGGTGTGACTAGTCAGGGAGGCTATCCAAGGTTGCTTTGAGTTCATTCAAAGTTTTCTATGGCAGTTAAATCACTATTGTCATTCACATAAAATGTTTAATTAGCCTGGGCAATTTTCAGGGCAAAAGTCCACACCACTATTCAAATTGCTACGATTCTCACCAGAATCACAGGTCACCCCTCCTCTGTCATTAGCACCACCCTCTTCCTCACCTCTTTAAATAAAATTTGCAAATGACATAGCACTGAATTGATATAACAACTGGTGAAATTGCAGTGCTTATCTGAAATAAAGCTAAATTTGACAAGCATAATTTTAAAAATGTTTGGTGGAGAGATAAGAAGTGCTCACTTGAGGGGGATATTCCCACTATACCAGCTTACCCTTCAACATGATGTGCCAGTACAGTGGGAACATTCTTCCTAAGTGAGCAGCTCTTGTCTCTCCTCTAAACAATTTTTCTTATTATGGGTTTCCCATTCAGTGCTATGTCAGATAAGTACTGCAGTTTCACAAGTTGTTATATCAGTTCATCACTATGTCACATGCCAAAAGAAATGTTGGAAAAGATACCCTAATATCAATGTCATCCTAGGACACACCCACCACTGGTCCTTGGGATCAATATAGATGATCACACATGCCAGAAACTGCAAAAAAGTAATGCGAGCAGTGTCACTAGAAAACAAAATCTCTTGCACCTGCCAGCTGAACCAAGAGCAGTGAGTGCTTATGAAAAAATGCTACTTACAGTTAACTATATGTTTTGTAGCCAATGGAAAATACATTGTACTTAACCATGCAAACTCCAGCACAAACTCCAAGGTAAATTACAGTGTAGTTCACATTAAGTGTAAGCTAATGCATAGCAGGACAAAAAGAAAATCTAAGTTGGCAGAGATTCTGATGGGGTCTGAGCTGGTGATAACTGACCAGGACAGGCAACCTGGGTTTAGGGGATAGGTCGATACATATATGGGTCTGCCTGCTGTGAAAAAGATAAATTCTTTGTGGGAGATCATTAGAGAAAATGAAACAAAAATAAAACTGTTGGTATCATAACATCTTTATACGAATCTGCAGTTTGCAGTTTTGATCACACAGTATCTGAAAAGGGATATTGAAGACTTGAAGAAGTGCAGTGAAGGTCAAGGAAAATGATAACAGGACTGTTGTAACACAAGCAATGTTAAACTGGAGGGGAGGGGGTTTTGATGTTGGAGGATGTGTTAGAAAAAGAATGAGAAAGAGGGCAAATGATGTATAAAAGTAGACATAGTGAGAGAAAATGGATGGGGGGGGGAGTTTTTCCCCTGTCATACAACACTAGAACAAAGCATCATCTATTGAAGCTTAATACGTAGAATAGAGGGAAGAAAGGAAGCACTTCTTCACACATCTTGTAGCTAAACTGTGGAATTTGCCTCCACAAGATGTAGTGGTGAATGCCATCTTGAACATAGGAGTGTAGAGGAGACAGGGCTCACAAGGTCAAACTTCTGAAATTTTTCAGTTGGCGAGAGAATTACAGTTTGAAGAGACTCGGACAATTATCTGTCACCATCATCCTTACAGGTTCCCAGTTTGCACACAACAGCTGCAATACACACCCAGCATCAGAGAGAGGGAGTTAATTTTCCCAGCAACAAAATATTGTTGAGAGTAATTCCGCCTCTTATGCAAAGTATTGAAGGTGACTTGTTCTTCATTTGGCCATTTAGACCCATTGGCTTTACAAAAAGACCTGATCTTAGTGGGGATCAAAATTGCTAGAACTGGCTTCCTGATGTGGATCTGCACAACTGCCCGCATTATACCTCTTGAGGTCCTTCCTGTGAAAATTGTCAAGCTGAGTGCCTACACTTCAAAATGTATGACTACACAACTGTTTGGACAGCATTAAAAAGAGAGTAGAATACTCATTGAGAATAGGCTTGTCATTGTTGTAACTCATGATAGCTTTGCATTACCTGCTAGTATCAGTGGCAAGTAGCATGCTTCTGAATGATGGTTGCTATGGAACGCACAAGGAGCTACTGCATTCCCAGAGTTCTGGACTTCCCAGAGTTCCATGTAGGAACAGAATGCTGAAGTAGGTAGGCTTTTGATCTCACCCAGACTGTTCTTCTTGTGTTCTCAAGGCAATAATTATCATAAACCCATACAAATTAAGCATTGTTTTAAAAGTACATTGTGTTTAAGAATAGGTTTTTTTATATAAAATATTTTTTCCTTTTCTTCCACACTCTTTTTCATGTATCTTTTCTTTTTACTTTTCTTTTTCTTTGTTTTGCTCTTGCTTTTTAATTTTATGGACTGAAACGCAACAGTAAAGTGTGCATTTGAAGAGACCTCAAGGGTCAGTTGTTCTGATTCAGTATTTTCACCATAAGCAAAATGAAATTATTTAATTCCTGGATGAATGGCGGAGAAATCCTAAGGAAATCCAGAGCAGTCTGTTTTGGATTTTCACAAAGCCATTGTGGCTCTCTGTGAATGGCACATATTTAAAAGCCAATAAAATATTAAAAATTTAATCATAAAGCTCCACCATGTGGAAATTCCTAAAACTGCACTTGGAAAGTTTTGTTCATTTCCTCCATGTCAACATTTCAGAGAACCTAACAAGGGATCTCTAACATATAACAAATGATAATTCCCTTTCCAACCAAATGTCACTGTGATACACATTGCAGATAAGATTACTGATTTGAAAGAAGGGAAGAGTTAACAACCAAACTGCATAGATCAAAATGCACTCCATTAAAATACTCCTTTCCCAAAGCTGTACAATGCAACTCTGTTTTTAAAAGAACCCTTTTGCAATACTTGACAAAGTATGTGGAGACACTCATTTACCACTTGAATGAAACTAACCTTCTGGCTTCCTAGAAATGCCCATGCACAACCATTTAATTTGCTTTCTTAAGAGGCAACTTTGGTTATATCTACAGAATTACCAGGCATTGCTTTTCTAAGTGGCATCAGATTCTGAAACAAACACAGTTTTCTAAATGGTTTGCTCTTTCTCACTTCTGAAATATTCATCATCTGTGTAGTTTTAACATCCTGACCATAAAAAGAAAAGAAAACTGTTAAAAGCATCGCTCTGCTCCCCAGCAGGTAGTGCCATTTTTAATGAAACCCATCACTACCATAAATAAAACATAAGTGGCTTATGCAGTATTAATCGTTTCCCTCAACCTCCATCAAATGATGAATTTGGGGATGGGGCTTTGCAAAACTTGCCAGGATATTTTGTATTTATACAAAAGGATCTTTCCTAGAACCTAGGCTGGAAGCTATGGTCTGTTTGTTTGTCTGTCTGTCTGTCTGCTTCTGTCTTTATACTTCTCCATTTCTTCAAAAAGTTGAAGGCTATGTAAATTATTTTGCTCCTTAGTCTCTTCTTACACCAAGCCTATAAAATAGTAAGCATCCAAAGATCTTCAGCTGAATATGCATTTGAACCCTGGTCTTCCCCATTTAACTTCAACACCTGAACTGCTACATCAGCAACTCGGTATATTTGTAGTTGTTCTAAAGAGCCATAGATAGTCACAAGGATTCAGTGTCTTCTTTTCTGCCAATGCTTTCTGGCTCAAACACTCATATTGAGGACCCTGGGTCAAAGACGTATCTGTTTTTTCCAATGAAGCAACAGTTATTTTCCCATTTAAATATCTGTGCAATATGAATAGTATTTAATTGTGATTGATTATTTTGATAAACATGATTGAGACTGCAGTGAACTGATTGGGTAATATTGTCCACTGACTTTTTTCTCCTTTTCTTTTCTTTTCTTTTCTTCCCTTCCTTCTTTCTTTCTTTAGAGGCCCAATATTTTCAGATGGACCATGATATTGAAATCTGCCTGCCTTACAATGCCTTTGTATTGTTATCCCAAATTCTCTTCTGAGAAGCCCTTCACATATTCCATCCCCTTGTGGAAGCAAGAGAGAAACTATGTCTAGTATACCCAGCTGAGTGAATAATGCTACTATACAGATTTTTTAAAAATAAAAGTACATTAAACATGAAAAATGCTAACAGATGATGGCACATTTTTTCCATTGAATGGTAGGAAGATTTCTAATAGATTGAAGAAGGATATACTACTTCTCAGTTAACCATAGATGGCCTTCTTTAGTATGTTGTATATATTTGCTTGGAGGCTTTATACTATTGACCGTTTTTTTCTTTCTATCTATCTTATGAAACTATAGCATATTTCTTCAATCACTAGATGCTATTGGACAGAGCTAATACCTAGACTCAGTATTTATATTCCATCCTTTTGCCTCCTCGTCGTTGTTGTTGTTGCTTGGTGACAGGAACTCATGGGACTTACCAGGATGTCCCAAACCATTCCAGATTGCTAAAGCTGCTTTAGAAGCTAGCAGATAGGGTGTTGAAATATTTTTCCTCATAATTCCTTCCTTCTGCCTGCTAGATCTTTCACCACCCACTCTCTATTTTTATCTCTGGCATTGTGGGCTCTATTTGCATGGCCGGATCCAACACAGGGGTGGCTTAAGAAAACTAAGCAAAGAAAAAAAACATAATTTTTCAAGGAGGAGAAAAGGGAAACAGAAAAACCTGTCATTAATCATGGAATCTGGAAATTGGTATATTTGTGTGTAAGAATCTTCCATCATTGTATGCTTTCATGGCTGTTGTTTCCTGGTTATATTAGCACTAAAATGTCTGAGAAGTGCCATAACACCAATCGTACGCTCTGTGTTGCTATCATCTTGGAAGAAAGAGATACTAAATCAAGGCTTTCTTTGTCTCTTTCTAATGACCACCACAGAGAGTATTACATATCAGTGTGAGAGAACATCTCTAGTTTGAGTCTCTACTTAAACAAGTCAATATTTAATATATGCAAGGTAGACCACTTGTTACTCATGCTGTCAGAATCTAAATTAGTGTGAGTGGAGCTAAAATCTGTTGAAAGGAATGTGCCATTTGTCTACAAAAAAAATTATATCATGGCAGGAGGAATCAGGGACACGAGGGATGACTTGATTGTCAAGGAACCTAGAATCCCATTTTAACTATTTGTTTGCCAAAGGGTTTGTATGCAGTCCTAAACAGCAATATATTCTGATCTGATGTTGGTGCAGTTGTCCATAAACCCTTCCAAAGAATTAGTTTCATATTATATCATTTTCCTAAGGTTCACCTATCCTATCAGATAATTACACATGCTTTCCTATCTGGAAATATACGACTCTGCTTTAAAACACAGTTTCAGAAATGATTTGATCCATCTAATCAGCCTGTTTGGGGCTTCATTCTGGAACAGTCAGTACTGTAGCTGAGCATTATGTGTCAGATATTACTAGCTGGGATGGAAGGTAAAAGGAATTTGATATATTTCTACTGATGGGCTCAAAATAATGTACAAAGAAATACTGAGTCATACTGAATGATCAAAATAATAATTGAAGTTCTGTATGGTAGGCATATATTTCTGCCATTTTGCACATTCACCTGAAGCAATTTTGCTTATCAAAGCCACCTGCTGGGAACATCATAGAAGCCTTGCTCCTTATTCAATGACAAGCAGCTTATTCATCACTTAGGTATTCACAGTATACCATGTTAAGGCTGGAAAGCCAGACAGCAAAGACAGGAAAAAAGACCAGTGGATTTTAGTTCTTGTATTTAAAAATGGTTTCAGTTTCAGAAGTGTGACCATGTTGACCTATTGTAGCTAAAACAACTCAGGGTTCTATAGTTTAAAAACTAATAACCGGATTGTTGTAGAAGCTTTCAAGAGTGAAGGAAGACATTTGGTCAGATGGATAGATCCAGCTATGCAAGTTAGTAGAGATCAATTTCTAGCCAGAGATAGATGGGTGGACAGAGAGATAGATAGACAACAGGGTTCCCAGCCATGGAAATACACTACACATGTTTTGCCAAATGGCCATGGTCACAAATCGGAAAAACGGTCACAAATCGGAAAAATAGCAATTCATTTTGATTTGTGATTCATCATGGTCTACAAATCTTGAATAGCAAATTTATGATTTTTTTACTGACAAATCGCTGAATCAATTTGTCAATTCATTTTTGCCTTTAAAACCCTATAAAACAGCCCCACAAGAACCTAAAAACACCAAAATCACAAGGAACTTCACCTTACTCTCTTCCACAAGCCCTGCAAATATGGTGAAGTTTGGGTTGCAGATGTTTTAGTTATACACCAACAAAGAGGCCCCCCCCCCAGGAAAGTGCCCTTTAGCAGCAGGCTTGGGGAAATCCAGTCTTCACCAGACTTAGAAGAACTGTAGAGGAAAGTCAGGGAAAGCTTCTCTGCAATTTTGGTGTCTCTAGGTGCCTGAGGGGGCATTTTATAGCCCAATGAATCAAAAATTGCTAAAAAAATCATTGATTTGTATTTGTCAGGGGCATAAATTCAGATGAATACGAATTAATGAATTGGTGATTTTTTTTATGAATGTTGCAATTCATTTTTTAATCCCTGCCCATCTCTATCCCTGGCTTCTTTTGTTGAATGTATCCATGTTATATTAGAGTTTCCTCTTTTTCTACTGTCCTCTTCTTCCACTTTTCCTAGTATCATTATCTTTTCCAATGAGCCTTGTCTTTTCATGATATGTGCAAAGTATAATAGTCTAAGTTTAGCCATCTTAGTGAAGGTTCAGGCTTGATTTCATCTAGAACCCATTTGTCCTGCTCAGCCCTCCTATCCATGAGTCTCTCCTTCAGCACCACATTTCAAATAAATAATTCCCCCCCTCACTTTTCTTCTCTGTCCAGCTTTCACATATCTGTACAGGCATCAAGGATACCATATCATGGATGATCCTGGCCTCAGTCTCCAGCGACTGGAGACTGGCACTCAGCCCCAACCCTCACCATATTAGAGTGTGCCTCCAAGAGAGACATATCCCAGCTTTGTATACAAAGAAGCTAAGTTGCCGAGGCCTTACTTTGTAGGAGTCCAGTGTAAATTTTTTCAGTTGTCACCCCCACCTGAGCCTCCCTGATAAAACACAGAGAAATTACATGCTTAAAGCAGGCTGCCCACTGTAGAAGTTCAGCTGCAAGAGGAATGTGCTATTGGAAATGCGTTAGAGTGAGAGGTGTCACTGACCAATCCGCATTCTTCCCCACTCATACAATGGGAAGTATGTGACAGAGATGTTGAAACAGGTCTCTTACGTAGCCATGGGATTTGTATAAATATTTTGACTACAGCCCCCAGTAGTCTGCAGGAATTCTCCAGCCATTTTTGGGGGCCTTAGCCCAGAAATCAAAGTCATCTCAGGTATTTTGAATCACTTACACTTCTTCAAACATGATGAATTTTCATGAACACGGAGGAGGTGGCTGGGCGGGGCTAAGCTCTGTGGGAGGTACAAGACATTAGAGATCTGGTCGTCTTTCTGCCCATTATAGTCTGTACAGGGTGCTTCTCAGGAAACTCCCAGACTCTTAATGCCTTGCAGCTCCCACAGAGTTTAGCCCACCCAGCCAATCCTCCTCCCCATCATCTTTATGAAGATCCATTATGCCTGACAGAACCTTTATTCCTCATCCGTGATTCTAAACACCGGAGAGTACTTTGAATTCTGGCTGGAGAAATTCCTGCAAAGTTCTGGAGACCATAGTCCAAAAAAAATGCAGCAGTCCCATACTTGCTCTTGAGTATCCACAAAACATGTGTAGGTTTTATTTGTGCATCGTCAAAGTTGTGCATTGTCTATGCTTAGTTTAGACCCAAATGACATATATGAGAGATACGCTGAATTAAAAGGTGCTGTTGCTAGTTCTGTCATAATTTTTTGGTCACTGCTATCTTTTTCCTATTGCCCAATTTAGCTATTTTTGTTGTCATAATTAGTGGTTACCTAATTATGCATAAGCTCTTGATTATAGCACTGGATACCAAGAAGCTAAGCTGTGATGGCTTCTACACTTGTAATTTGTGGCCATCACCATGCCAACAAAATACAAGCATAGAAACCATTGTCTGATATGTTTAATATGCCTTTTGTTCTGGGAAAGGCTGAATGGATGAACTACTTGTGGTGGATAGGAGCAAAAACTTCCTTATTATAGAATGTCAGATGCCTGCCTTTACGGTAGTTAAAATTAATAGTCTCTGTTTTCTTTCATTTAACTGAATCAAAAGGAATTGCCCCCATATGCTTCTGTAAAACACGAGCACTCCAAAATAATGCAAAATGCTTTTTGGAATTTGATATTGCCAGCTTATTAAGGATTCTGCCAACTCACCTACAAATTAGACATTAGTCAAACAACCTACTGGATAACCTACAGATGACTAAGTCTGAAATCTTGGTGGGAAATATCCTCCAGTCCTGAAGCATTGTCACATTACAGTACATCTTCACATTGCAATAAATCACGACCTGGTAGCAGCAGCACCTTGGTGTTCTTCATGACATTTGGAATGGAGGAGGAACATCTACCTATTTTTATCTCATGGAAGCTGAGGAAGATGTTTAATCAGATACTGTAAATACAGTCAAGAATCCAGTGTCCTTTAAAAAGTTCCTAAATCCATTCTTTGAGCCAGACTATTGAATCTTTTTTCCCACTCGCTCTTGGATATTTTCCAGGTCATTGTGGTTCTAGCTCATGTTTCACAACTGTATTTAAGTTTAGTGCCCTTTTGAAAGATTTCTTAGAGAAGATCTTCCACAGAATTCAAGATCCCCAGCTGCTTTGCAGCACTAACTTTTAGATTCTACTAGGACTTTAGCTGGCTGGATAGCTCAGTGGGTTAGGTATCTGGCTACAGAGTCAGAGATTAGGAGTTCGATTCTCCACAGTGTCTCCTACGAGTAGAGCCAGGCTGTGTGGCCTTGGGCAAGCTGCACAGTCCCAGGATGCCCTCAAAAGAAGGGAATGGTAAACCACTTCTGAGTATTGTCTACCTGGAAAACCCTGAAAGGGGTCATCATAAGTCAGAATTGACTGGACAGCACATGATTATTATGATTCAGGACTTGCCTGGCATGCTTCCTATTCCATGTGGCTGACTCTTTCTCTCTTGCAGCGAGCAGAAGCCACATTTCCAGAACCAGAACCTCTTGCCTGTGTTACTGTGATGCTCTCTACACGTTATAAAGTAAGCACTACTATACTGATATGGTATCTGTTTCAGTCATTCTGCTCAGTCACACCTGGAGTTCAGCTACCTATTACTTATTTGTTTAATCATACTATATTTAATTTGCTCAAACATTACTTTCTGTGAAACAGTGCTTAAAGGAATGTTAAAAGAAGCATTTACAGCACCCAGTGCTGCCGCTTGCATGTTGGGCTTACATTGTCATCAGCTTGGCTCACTCTTGCTAATTTTTTAACTGTCTGCCCCTCAGATGCATTGCCGATAAATTCATTCAAGCTTTGCAGCCTGTTTTATGCATCTGCCAGTGAACTGAGGTGTTGCAGGCACCATTGCTGTGATGGACGAAGGAAATGCTAAGGTCTGTTGCTTTACATCATCAATCTGAGACCCAACAGGAAGATTCCATTAAGGCTGCCTCTGAGTACATTCCTGAAGAGTACTGACTGGTGACCAGAAAGGCTAAGCAACAGGACAGAAGCCATTTAACTAGTTGTAAACAAAGAGCAACTGCTTTCATTTCTGAAAAATTTAATGGCTTTCAGTGCCTAAGAGTTAAAATTACAGCCTTCTTTCTAAACTTAGACCTCTCCATAAATATATTCTATAGAGTATACGAAAACAAATCTCATCTGGACTGCTAGAAGAGATTTGCAGTTTCTCATCATTCAGCAAGGATTGTCATTTAGTCCTCTTGCTGTGGTTACATGCATCTGCCAATAAGTTGACACATCACATTTTCCATGAATGCACACATTCTAAAATGCAATAAACTACTCTCCAAAAGCATACATTTTCTCCCCAAATGAATATTAACAATTAAAACAATTTTGATATCTCAAGATGCAGTGTTTGTGTGTTTTTTCATGAACCTTGCAAATATGAATTAAATCAGACTTAGCATCCCTAATCTAAATAAACCTTCCAACCTATGTGGCAGCTTCTGGCAGCCCCTTTAGGCCAGTGAAGGGAGTTATCCATGTGCAGCAATTAGTTGGTTAGTTAGTTTTTAAGGCTGCAACTCAGATAAAGAAACATGAATTGAATAGTTGTTTGATTCATCCATCTAGCTATTCAATGGACATCTGTATCTGAGTAAAAACAACTGTTCTGAAGCAAGAACTATACAAGAAATCTGATATAAGGGTAATAATAGTCATCCAGTTTCAAAGAGAAATTACATTATTTACTATACCTAGATGAAATTCATGTAAGGACAAGACTACATAGCATGAGAAATGTGAATGGCTCTGCTTTGAAGTAACACCCTGGAAATTGGGTTTTCCTAGGTTAATTTTCTTCAGCCTACCACAGAACAGTCAGCAGAAAAGGGTAGGAAAGTGGCACAGAAAAACCTTGCTTGCAGCTTGTTAAATTAGCTCTACTCTGTCGAGATTTGCAGGAGGCACAATCTGCTCCTAAGCTGCATCCAGGAAGTTGGGCTTCCCTGGGTTAATTTACTTCAATGAAGTACACAAGAGTCAGCAGGGGGTGGGGATGGACTGGCACTCAAAAGCTTTTTTGGCAGCTTGTTAACCATTTGAATCCTTTCCTTCCTGGTGCCTGGGTCATCTCATTTCCTTCCTTCCTTCCTTCCTTCCTTCCTTCCTTCCTTCCTTCCTTCCTTCCTTCCTTCCTTCCTTCCTTCCTTCCTTCCTTCCTTCCTTCCTTCCTTCCTTCCTAGTGCTTAGACAGCTACATGACCAAAGAAGCAAAAGAAAGAAAGGAATCAGCAGAGAGAAAGAGAGAAGTTTCCAGCCAAACGTGTTTCCGGCTTAAGGTAGCTCTGCTCTGGACATCCAGATTTGTAGGAGACACAGTTAGAGCAAAGCTACTTTAAGGTGGGAACAATGCTGACCAAAAATCTCCTCCACTCACTCTGACAATTCCTCTCCCTCTCTCTGCAGTCACCTAGGGAAGCAAGCCTTTAAAAGAATTTTTTTTAAAAAAGAAATGAAATGGAACAGAATGGAAAAGAATAGGAAGGATAGAGGTAACAAGCAGACCCAGGCACCAGGTGTGGGGAAGAGAAGATTCAAAAGGCAGCTATTTTTGCCATTGCCCTGCCTCATTTACTGTTTTTGTAGCTGTGTGAAATGACTTCAAATAGATCAGCTACAAACCGCTCCACTTTGGCTCAAGTGATCACACCACCTCAACTGATGTGAATGCACTCTTGTTCCAAGAAGAAGAAGAAGAAGAAGAAGAAGAAGAAGAAGAAGAAGAAGAAGAAGAAGAAGAAGAAGAAGAAGAAGAAAATTATGGAGGAGGTACTTGGGACTGTTTCCTATTGACTTGTATGACTTCTAGTCAATGGAAAATAATGTGAATCCAATATTGAATTCAACTGGATTCAATACTGGAAAAATTACAGCATTATTTGTCAATGTATTTTCACCCTAAGTTAGAAAGGAATGTGTTCACAGAATTCACAGGTAAGTTTCATTGCAAATTTGACAATGTTACTACTTCACTAACACTGAAGAAAAAGGTTGTTTTGTAGGAGTTCTTAAAATAAGATGACAGGTTTTGGAGTTCAGGGCAAAGATAAGAGGCTTCTGGTCATTTCATCAGTATTTACTTCAAAGTGGTTGTGAATGCTTGCCACGAAAAGTCGATAGACTGTTTTACCCAACATTTTTAAAACATTAAAAATGTTCATATACACGTTTGCCATGCACTAAAGTAGTCTTCACTCCTCAGTATCAGTATGAAAACAAAAGTGAAACGAGTAAGATGAAAGGTATTGCCTTTCAAACTTTCATTAATTTTCTCTACTGTTTTGCATACACATCTGTACTGCAGATTGAGGTAGCAAGCCTATAGTCCCTGCAAGGGCATGCAGGGCACCCAAGAGATAGCAGACTTCTTCCACTGCCCATAGGGAAGTGTGTTCTTGGAAGGTTCCTCCACATGTTAGCAAGAAGGTCTATCACTGTTACTTCATTGCCACAGAAATTCCAGGGTTGACATTCTAAGGGTATGTGTCGAGGGAAGGGGACTTTGGGCTCAGAGGATCCAAAGACTTTCCCATTCAGTTGAGGCAACCACAGAGTGTGAGGGGAAATGTCCTTTTTAGAGGCAGTGTAGGATGTTTCCCTTCCTTTGGGAACAATGGATGGGAAAAGTTTTTGAAAGGGCTGTAATACCAACTTCAACCTCTGAGTTTCTACGCTCAGAATTAGAGATGGGCATGAACTGCTGGTTCGATAGTTTGTGCTAGTTCATTTTTTGGCTGAACAGGTGTTCAGCGGTCCCCAGTCCTGTCTCCTCCAGCAGGAGCCCACTCAGGCAGCACCCGGCTTCCCTGCCCCACCTCCTCCAGGCACTGCCTCTGAGTGGGTGCCTGCCAGAAGAGGTGGGACTGTGAACCACTGAACAGCTGAGAAACAAACTGGAACAAACTGCAAAACCAGCAGTTCATGCTTATCTATCCTCAGAATAGAAACAGAATAGTGTTATTCACTCTTTACCTCCCCCACCCGCAAATTTTTCTATCCCATTCAAACCATCTCGGTATCTAAAATCACTGCTCTGAAAATCTCCCCACTCACTGCCACCAATTTTTCCATAGCTAACTGTGTCCCCAATTACCATGAAGTTTTACGTGGTATTTGGGTTCTTCTCATTTGAGGGATTTTACGTTTTGAGGGCTAGCTCCACAGAGACACTGACATGTTCTCTATATATTTTGCTGTATAATTTACTTATTTATTTACTTAGTTACTTAATTCATATCTTGCTTTTCCCACAAGAGGAACCCAAGGTGGCTTACAAAAAAAAATTTAAAACACAAAGAATGGCACCATTAAAATTACAACATATTGCAATAGTAAAAATATTCTAAATAATTAAACATATTAATCATCCAAAGTGCTAAATAAAATCTCTTTAAAACAATATAAAAACACATAAATCCCCTTCCTAGCAGCACTTTACTTATTAAAAGCCTGCCCAAAAATAAGAACACATGCCTGTCAATGGAAGAACAACAGGGAGGAAGCTGGCCTGGGAGCAACCACTGAAAAGTCCCTCTCTTGTTTCCACACCAAATGTGCTTCTAAAAATGGTGGGACTGAGAGAAAGGTGTTTGTTGGTTGTATCACTGACTTCTAAATGCTGAGGCATCTTGCCACTCTGAATAGGGTGGCATGGTAGAGTATTCTTTAATGTACTGGCCTCATCTCTTTTAGGAAGCTAAAGAGCATTAGGCATTGATGTTATGCAAGCAGTGCAGTCCCACATTACTGCAGCAGTGAGATTTTCTGGTTAGTGGCATCCCAGTAGTGTATTGGCCAAAACATGTGTGCTCAGTTTGAATACGTTACACATCTTCATCCTCATGATTAGGCACATGTTTTATACTGCTGTTCACCAAAGAAGACAACACAGAGATTTTAAAAAAACATATGGCTACAAGCAGCTTCTAAGATATTAGGCAGTACACTTCTGAATGCTAGTTGCTGAGGAACAACAGAAAGCGGTTGCACGTGTATTGTGTTTGGGGGCTTCCCAGGGCTCTCGTTTGGCCACTGTGGAAATCAGGATGTTGGGGAGCAAAGGCCTTTGATTTGATTCTTTCTGTTTTCCATATGGTTTTGATCTCACTATGGAATCCTTGAGTTCTATCAAAAAGGAAATGTATGAATAACTTCCATACAATTTGTGATCATCCTCCCCCCCCCCCCCGCACACACATTGCTTGCTTGAAACAAGGTTTCCTTTATCTGTGCAGGGGGAGACAACACAAAAACACAGCAGCTTTCAGCACAAGTCAGGGCCCATAATTTGGTCCATTCACCAGTCAGATTAATGTTTTTACCTTGTGAGAATAAGTTCATACTCTGGTTATTTCTGGTTGATGTGCAGAATTCACATCGCTGGTGTTGAGAGTCCACAATGTCTTGCAGGTGGTTCTGTATCCAGCGATTCATGATTTCTTGAAAGGGCCAGTGGGGTCCCAATGTGAGACAGAGGGCGAGAGGGATACCCCACTCGCTGGAGAGCCGTCCCTCCTCAACAGCAAAGCTAAGGAAGTGGACCCCAAACCCGCACCAGAACCTGCAGCGAGACCTCAGCAAGAGACAGAGATAGAGGAGATGACGGAAGACATGCAGAAAGTGATGATGGGGGAGGTTCAGGGAGAAAAGGCAGGAAGAGAGAGGAAAAAGAGGGTAGAGTTTGAAGCAGGAACGGGGGAGGTAGAGAGGCGGGAAGACCAGTTACCACCCGGTTGGGAATGGGTGTGGATGCAGGATCCCTGGACAGGATTATGGGAAAGATTAAGAGTACCCAAGGAGGAGGCAGATTATAGAAGGAGAGTGGAGATTCCACCTAGACCCTCTTATTGGGGAGAAGCCGAGGCAAGAGAGTGGAGAAGGAGATTGAGAGAGGAGAAAGAAAGAGTTGAGAGAGAAAGGAGAGAGAGATTGGAATGGAGAGTAAGGGAGATGAAGAGAAGGAGTTACAGGGAGGATCCTGGGAGAGCCGAGACCCCGAGAGACGGATCCTGTGGGATGATGACCTGGACGACGAGACTGTGCCCCTGTTGGAAGGCCCGATGGAGCAGACCATGAGAGACTGGGTCCCCACTGATCTACCGGGACCATGGAACAATATTTATGGAAACCCGTTCCTGTTTGAAGATTGGAAAACCCTTCCGGACCCGTTGGCAGAAGGAGAAAAGACTCACAATCATATTCCAGACACTTGTTTATTGTTAAATGCACCAATAAATCTTTCACCTGTTTTGAAGCAACAAAAATCTACTGATTTCTTTGAACCGAACATGGAGTCAAAAGTCGAACCCTCATACCCAAACATTACACAAATGCAAGAATAAGTGATACTTTTTATTGGACCACTAAAAGCTGTGTTTCTGCTTAAAAAGAGGGATAGGAAAATAGACTGAGATCTTTTTTGCTTCATTTTGTTTCTCAAGCAAACACAAGAGGGCACACTTCTCTACCATTTGGCTTAAAAGGCACTGCAAATGTAGTGCAAGTCCAAGTGGCTGCTCTGAAGACAGCAGGCTAACTTAAATGATCTAGGAAGTTTTCAGTCCAAATCCTGATATGCTGTGCAAAATTTTACATCCCCAGAGTTTGCATGGCAAATGTGAGGTGGAGAGGATGTCCGGGAAAAGGGGACACACTTGCATTCTCAGAATCAAATATCCAAGGTGTTTGAAACAGGTTCATATATGAGGTTCTCTAAAGCAACAAAAATAAATTCTACAAGTACAGCTAAGGGCTAATTCAGTAGTTTTGTGGCACACAGTAGTAAACAGAGAATTGAATTGGATTGAATCATATATCAGAGTCAATCCTCATACAATAAAAAGGGCTGGGTTTTTTGTTTTTTGTTTTTTTTTAAACCCTCATTGAAGATTGCTTGGGGGAAAAACAGTTCTACTTACTTATTCTTTGTCTTATGTTATATGCCATTCTTAAAGATACCAATTTTCCCAGTACAACCTACAAGTAAACTGTAAAGCAATCATGTTAAAATCATTAAAGCAATATCAAAGCAGTGAGCACGTATCAGAATAAAACCATAAAAGCCTGCAAAGAACTGGTTCATTTTTAAAAGCCTTGTTGAAATAAAACACAAAACTATACCTTGTGTTCTACAATTTGAGGATGTGTTCACAGAACTGTTTGATTACAGAAAATAACAGGAGAAAATCCACACCATAGCAACTCACCCACTTCAAAAATGGTTATCTTCCAGGGGAACGACCAATAATGCAATTGATCTGACAGAATGAGAATCACACACAGAGAGAGTTATTTGTATCTTTTCCTCAACCTTAAAAGAACAAAACAAGCCCAAAAGCAATTTCTGGGGCAAGTGTCAATAAAGGAACAATAGAAAAGTGACAGACAAGTAGAGGATCTGTTTTACTCTTTTATTTCCAGACATTTTCCTGCTCAAAATAATTTCCTCCAGAGTCTTTTTTCTATATTGTGAGGAAAAAATACAAGTGCCTTTTTGCAAAGCAAAAAGCCAGTGGGAGTGTGTTTTTTCCCATGTATATTTTATTAAGCAAAAAAGCATTTTGAAAGAACGAGAGGAGATAATTAAAATCAGCCCATTGATGATAGACCTGCAAGGCCAACAATGCAGTGAATAACAGGATGTGGCCACTTGTCTTTCCAGTGTAGTGATATATGTCTTTTAGCCATAGTGAGGGTAGAGAGAGTCCATTTTTGCTGACCAGTGAATAAGTTCCAGGAAACTGGCAAAGAATTTAAAAGCACATAAGCATCACCAAACTCAGATAATGCTCTATCACTGAATTAACATGAGCAATGACTTTCCCTTAAAATGAATTTATGATCCGACGTGACCAAGTCATATATTTGAAAAATGTATCAGGTGAATTTAAGCACTGAAAATTGATCTGTTTGCTCAGACTTTTATTTCAAAAGGTGTTATGGCATCCATTATTTCTTAACCTCTTTTTTTCCTAAAACAAAGAGCAGTTTGAGATCCATGGATAAATCATCTATGGGGGGGACTTCCACTGATCAGACAAAATAGAGTGATCCAATGTGACTTCAAGTATAATAAATATCAGGAAAAAGATACAAACTGGTGCATATCATGCTTGGGGTTTCTCCCCACCCCCAGCCATCAGGAAGAACTTTGTCTTACCTGTTTATCATGCTTGCTTCCAACTTCAAGTGAACTTGCATTTGTTTACTCCCAAGTGACTCGCTGGGTATGTTTTATGATGCCATAAGACAAAACTAGCAGTCCTGGGAGTCCCTGTGAAATCTGTGTCAGGGCAAGTGAACATGCAGGCATCCTGGCTTCACATATAAATCTCCTCAGAAATAAAGGAAAGAAAATACCAAGAGACAAAACTAAGAATTACGTCCACGAAGGGCAAAAATATTAGACATTCTGTTGCTGATAAGGTCAACCAAAAGGAAATCTGCTTTTATGGATACTCCACAAGATCGTATTTTCCGGGCCACAAATGGCAAGCACCAGGAGAGTAATTTAGGAGCCTATGACTTATTTTGAAAGTGGGTGCCTTGTGTAATGTTCTATGCCTACATCTAGATCAAAGGATTGTTCAGTCCCCAATAGCATGTTATAGACCTAGATTTTCTTCACAATGACACTCAGTACAAGGCTGTGCTTGTTTCACTGACTCAGGTTCATTTTTGATGATTTCCCAGACCGATTCTCCCCCACAAATGGGCACCACAATACATTAGACTTTCCATTTGACCTGGAAAGACGTCTCCAGGCTTTTGGCATTGTCAGTTCAAACAATTATTTAAAATATTGTTGCAGTGGCCATGTTAGCTGCGGGCTTGGGTTTTGTAGTCCAAAAAAGTAACTCATAAGTTCTTAGACAACAAAGCCAGCTCAGGCTGTTTTGCTGCCTCCTCCTCCTCCTTTTGTTGGGTAAAAACCTGCTCCAACCTTGCAGTAAAAGAAGTGGGATTGCATTCTTCTGCGTCTTAGAAGTTACCACAACATAGAACGCAGTGGGTTTTAAAGAAAAGATCACATCAGCTTACATTAGTTGTTAGCCAAGTTCTCTGAAATGGTATATGTTATCTAGTGCATGTTTGTTTTTACCTGTCAGTGTGGTTTATTATTAGGGAAGTATCATATCGGCTGTCTCTTCCTAGCCATCTAAGCTGCTTCATTAAAGTTAATAGGGTTTGACTTCCAGACCAGAACATTCTACCAAGGTAATACACACACGAAAAAAGCCTCAGCTTTTCCCTGGTTCCCTGCCCCCCACCCCACCACTCACTTGCTCTCTCGCTCTCTCTCGCTCTCTCTCGCTCTCTCGCTCGCTCGCTCGCTCTCTCTAAAAGTAAGGGTACCAATGCAGTATTTTGTCCCCTTTTTTAAAGAGCATTTATTATATTTATTCAAATGGTATTGTCTTCAATCCCATCCTTTATTTGAATGGTGTTGAAACCATGAAAAAAAATCTGTGCAGGCAAACAGCAATGGAGGAAGTTAAAGACATTCAGTGGTTCAAATACACATACTGAGCAAGAGGTACTAGGAGAGGGCACCACTGGAATGACTCCAGCAAAGCTCCTAGGATAACACAGGCAGGGCTAAAATACCGGAGATTGCCCATTTCACTAAAAGAATTCTCCAACACTTTGAGAGTGGAAGATTCATCATAAGCAAGGGTAGCAGCACAGTTTCTTTGTCACATCACCCAGTGATTTTTGCTGTTGTTTGAATACTTGGTACCTATATAAATCACGTGATCAGCATCTGTATCCTCCACTGTGCTTCAGATTGGATGTTGCTTCAGTATCTTGTAGGTAGGAAGTGTTGGCCATCACATTTTTTTTCTTTTAAAGTGGAGAATACTCAAGACAAAATTCTGCACAAAGCCTTTTTTCTATTGGGAAGAAAAGGCAAGAAAGGGGAAACATTGCAAATCCCACTCATCCCTGCATAAAAATATGTTCCAATAAGTTTCAGATCCAATCTTAAAGTATGTGTTCATGCATTCTAACCATATTTTCCATAGACAGAAAAGCTCTCACACTGACTTACAGCACCCTGATTGTTTCTTCTAGTGCTGAAAGCCGCCACATCATTCTACTCAGGAAGCAACATTCTAGCAGCTACCTCAAGCATTACTGAGAGCCACCTGGGCATGCTTCAAGGACCAGAGTAAAGGTGACATGGATTTTGGTGCCAAAAGAAGCAGACAGAGTCTGAGCAGCTCAGGACTCATTTAACAGTTACAAGCAGAACAGAAACTTGCATCCTAACCCAACAACCTTGAATTCAATTCTTAATAAAACCTCCATTTTATGAATATGGGATATTGTGCTTACATATCCATGATTCTAAAATGTCAGGAAATGCCCCATTATTGCTGTACAATATTGCCAGTAAGAAAAAGGATGCCATACTTTACCTAGCAAAGAGCAGTCTAAATGCTGATAACATCAATGGTAGCAGTCAAGATAGTCTACAAAGGTTATTCTCTTGTGCTCACTACATTCACAAAGAGACAACAAGCAAGGGAAAATCCCTGAAGCTGACTCCTATTTTTTTTTTTTCATCAGTTAACCATTTCTGACCCCAGCACAAAGCAATTGTCAGGGCTGTTTTTCAACTTGTCTACATATCTGTTACTTGGAAAATATGGATCAATATCAAAAAATATTTTAAATAAATAAAATAAAAAATAAATAAGTCACTTCTGTGTGGTGGCTATATCAGAAATTTCATATCAGCAATAAGTCTGCACAGTTCTTGCAAAGCAACAACTCATATTACGTTGTTCTGTTTTCCTGCTGCTTCCCCCTTCCTAGCAATATTGTCTTTTCCAGTAAATTCTGCTCAGGTCTTGCAAAGTAACAGCTGTGTGGATTCCTTTGTAGAGTCAACCTATATCATGTTAGGTCTTCCTCTTTTAGTACTGTCCCCACACACACACACCACTTTCCCCAGCAACATTGTCTTTTCAAGTCAGTTCTGTATTCTTATTATATGTTTGAGGTAGGAAAGTTTCAATTTATTCATTTTTACTCTAGTGAGAGCTCAGGCTTGACTTGATTGAGCACCCACTTTGCTGCCTGTCTGGCTGTCTTTCACTAGTGGTGAAGGCTTCTGAGAGTTTTAGTTCAAGAACATCTAGGGGCCCAAGGTTGAGAACCACTGCTGTAGACCATCTTGACGTGCTCACTATCATTCACAAAGTGACACAAGCAAGAGAAAATCACAAAAGCTGACTCCTTTTTTCATCAGTTAATTACATCTCACCCAAACACAAAGCAACTGTCATGGCTGTGTTTCAACAAGTGTGAGCACAAGAGGGTATCATGTAAACCACCTTGGTAACATTCAGACTGTCTTTTGATTAAAAAAAGGTTGGTGTCCTTTTTCCTGCTGGCAACATAGGTGCAATATTGTGCAACAATATTGGGCCATTTCCTGGATGTTTTGAATTATGGATACAGAAGCATATATCCCACATTCATAAACCAGAGGTTTTTGAAGAACTGAATTTTAATAAAACTACAAAATGTAAGCCAGTAAAAGCTCCTCAAGTATTCCAATGTGCTGGCTTATCCATTAAAACCAGGTATGTTGACAAAGTACATAAGCATCACAGAGTAAATTTATACCTTCTGAAAAAAGTAATATGTGAGTTTTAGAAGAGGAACCAAGTGCTAAAATATATTAAAATGTTATTCAATGTGTTATATAAACACATATTGAGAACAGAACAGCACTTCAATCAATTTTTCTGGACTTGTTTGAGGGATTCAGTTAATCATTAAAATATATGTACTGTACACTTAAAAGAGTGAGTAACAGAAATATTTAAACAAAATGATTCAGCTCCCACTTTCTTCTGTTGCTTGTTGTGTCTCAATATGTTAATGCAACCTGTTTATTGTACTATATTTATATACAAAGCTTGACTCTCCACCCATTAAAGCCTACCATTAAAAAATCTAATTGTGCAGCCCTTAAGAAATAAGCAGGGGGGAAATCTTTCCAGTCACACTTTTTTGTTTTTTAACTGCTCAAAGAAGGGCCCATATAACTTCATTTGAACATGGGGAAAAGAGGCTTGTACAGAAGTTTGTTGTTGTTCAAGTGTAAATGTGATTCAGCCTCAAGTTGTTCTGATTTGGCTAGGATATGAGAAAACAGAAATTTGATAATTCATTAAACAATCTCTATGATTCTCAAGGGACACCTGTTTTTACAATAGTGGATTTCATCACAGGACTAGGAACTCAAAGGACCCAGTTTGCAAATCCCAAGTAGGCTTTGACCCTGAGATGCCCTTGGGCCCATTACTACTCTCTGAACCCCATCTACCTCACAGGGTTCTTGTGAGGATAAAGTGAGGAGGGGGAGAGCCATGTATTGATTTATTGGAGGAAAGCTGGGATATAAATCTAAATCTCCAGAAACTATTAGTTCAAGTCTGGCTTTTATTGTGCAGGATTACATAGCCTTGTTTTGCCACCTTTCATACAGAATGTTTTGTCTTCTCTTCCCTCTCCTTTTTTTTTCCATCATAGGTCTCATGAAGAGGACATATGATTTCAGCCCTAAAGTACAAAACTGTTTGTTGTTCAAAGTTTTGAGGAAAGCCTTGAGAAGCCCCAGCTTGCCAAGAGCTGCACTTTCCACTAATAAGCCGACAAGCTCATTTCATCCAGCTCTGATAAACCTCACATTTCTGCTTCAATTGGCTCCCTTTCTCCCTATTTCAAGTTATTCTGTGTTTGGTGTCCAACATAAACAAAACATGTTTCATGAAGAACTCTGACCTCAGCTCTTGGAAACCTTCACAAATATAGAGGATTACTCTGAAGTGCTATGGTCAGTGTGTTTCTCCTGCCAGATAGATGCTGCTCCAGCTAACATGACTGGGTATCTCCACTGCAAAGTCCCTGTCTGAGCGAGACATGCTTAGATATCAAACAGCTGAAGTCCACGCTAGCAAAGAACCAGAGACCAAACCTGAGACCTGGAAAATGAAAAATAGCTTCATCGTGCTAAAAACAAAAACAAAAAAACCCCCAAAACTATTAAGCGTGTGTTGTTGTAACACTAGGACCCACCCATAATCATCCACCCAAATGGGTTGGTAAGCAATTCAGCAGAAGCAAAAGGAAGGAATTCTGTGGAGGATGTATCACTAATTTATGGAAATTGCTGCCACAACATCTGAAAAAGGGAAAACTTCTCCTTCCTTCCTTCCTTCCTTCTTTTTTTTTGGTGGGGAGGAGGGAGAGGTTTTTGTTTTGTTTTGGTTTGCTTTTTACTGCAGTCCCAGAATCCCCACTCGTCATGCTGACTGGGGTATTGTGGGAATTGTAGTCCAATAATCTGACTCTTCCCTTCTCTGCACAATAAGTGGTAATGGCCATTAGCAAGCTTTGAAAAGAAATTAGACAAATTCAAGGAGAATCACTCAATTCGTGTCTACTGGTTACAGCTGGTTCTAAACCTCCAGGGTCAGCAGCAGTACACTATGGGTTACATGTTTCTAGCCAGCAAGAGCATTACTCAGCTATTCCCCACCAAGTAACTGAATAAAGTAACGGAAGGTTTAACCACTCCCTCCACTATAGTCGATTCCCCTTCTTTCTTGATGTACTATTAAGTTTTCCCTAAATGTAGCAGCAGTGCTGAGTAGGATTCTTTTCATCAAGTTCAGGGAAGCCAAAAATACCAATTGACAGAAAAACTTTAAATAGTGTGGTAAAGGAGGACACTGCAGATCACATCAAATCCACATTGAGGTGATCCTTGTATAGTATTTATAGCCAATGTAGTATAATGGCAAGAGTGTTGGACTAGGACAGGGGAGGCTTGGGTTCAAATTTCTGCTCAGCCTGGAAACACATTGAATAAAATCATTCCTTGACATCTCACATATTTTGAAAACCATTTTAGGATCACCATATGTCAGAAGTTATCTCCCACATAAATATATTACCTCAATATGTAGTCTGGAATTTGTTTTGTGCCACCACATCTAACTCTGCTTCTGTTTACAAAATTCAACAGCAGGTTGCATGTAACCTGTGCTGCACAAGCAGATCTCTATTGGATAAATGATTTATTAGAGATTATATGTAATACCCAGCGAATGCACAAAATACTGTCAAGACAGATACACAGACATATCTTATAAGGAATATACAGTTGTTGAAAACAGTTCACTTAACTAGGAGCCCTGAAATTTGGGATCACCTTAAAAACTCTTGTAAAATTTTGCATGTTTTACAGCATCCCAAATAATGAAACTTTTAAATCAAAATGGGATTCCTAGTTGACAGCTTAAAATCTAACATTATCCTTTTCACTCAAAACATAGAGTGACGTTTTTAAATAATTTTGCAGCACAAAGCCTGTGTTTCATAGTGTCTCCCAAAATGATACAGCTGACATAACCCATGTGGAGGCCTACTGAGGACTTCAAAACCCACATTGCTGTTTCCCTTCAAACCCTATGCCAGAGATGTCATTCAGGAAGTTTCTGTGAGGGATTAAAGACCCTGTATTGTTCCTGTCCTTAGCAGAACAGCACTGGACCTTTGAATCTTTGTCATATTCTATGAGACACAAAGATTCCATGAAACACAGTCTCATCTCAACCATGTACCAATGACTGTAAAACCAAAGCTTAGAAAACTAACTAACTAACTAACTAACTAACTAACTTACTTACTTACTTACTTACTTACTTTTACTGCCTCTGCTACAGAATTAGGACCCAATTCTGAACCTTTGGCATGACTTTTGGAGAGCAAGAGTTACCAGAATCCCTCAGCCTGAACAGCCAGCTTCCTGGGCGATACTGGAGTTCTATTCCAAAACCTTTCTCAAACTCTTTATAAAACATATATTTCATTTTAAGCTACTATAGAATTCTGTTGAAGTGGGGGGGGGGCAACATAAACTCTTTGTTTTGTAAGAAACAAAACTAAGAGGTCTTTGGCCAAAGCTGTATCTGACAAGTCAGCAGTTTGTAGGAAGGCCTTGGTTTCCTTTTATACTGGTCACTGTTCCTAAATTTATATGTGAATGCAAACACAGCTTCTTAATCTGATTTATTTTTATTATTAAAGCTGACTTACCAGAAACGTTGTTTTGCTATCAGCTAAGCTGGAGGAGAACACATAGGCTTCCCCACAAAAAGATTACACTTATTGGCCAGCTATTAAGCGAGTCTCTGCCATGAATTCATGAAAAGAGAGAGAAGTCCAAAGGTAATCCATTGCAGCACAAAACCAAACAGGAACAACTCCGCTGTAATTGCCAAGAGAGAGATGGCTGAGGCTCAAAAATGTTTTACAAAACAGAAACATGATGATAAGAATAGAAGGATGTTCATTTTCAAGCTGAAGATAAGATATGAACTCACTCTTAGATGTGTGTAAGGGGGGAAAAGCTTAAAACTCTATCTCACTTTCCATCCAGTAATGTATTCAATTCTTCAAAACAAAACCCAAACCCTCAATTTAATGAATGTGGGATATTGTGCTCCTGTAGCCATGATTCAAGACACCAGAAAATAACCTGATGTTGCTGCATAATATTATGCCCACATTGCCAGTGGGAAAAAGGATGCCAAACCTTACCTAGCAAAGGGCAGCCTGAATGTTGACAATACCAATGATGGCCGTCAAGACAGTCTACAGGGTGCCCTCTTGGGTGTTTTATTGTCTCCTAGACCTGGACAAGATGGAAGTCCTGCAGGTGGGTGCCCCTAATGCTTGCGGCTTGGGGGCTTCACTCTCTTTGGGGGGTCTACTCTCTCCGCTAAGGATGAGGTTCATAGTCTGGGCATACTCCTGGACCCAGAGCTATCAATGGAATATCAGATAGCATCTGTGGTCCACTCTGCCTTTTTCCACCTCAGATGGATTGCCCAGCTGAGTCCCTACCTTGACACCGGGTCCCTCACCACTCTAGTCCATGCATTGGTAATCTTGAGATTAGACTACTTTAATGCTGTCTTCATGGGGCTGCCTATGAGGCTGCTAGGGAAACTTCAACACGTCCAGAATATGGTGGCCAGATTGTTGAGCAAAGTGAAGAAATATCAACACATCTCCCCTACACTGGCTACCTTGCACTGGCTACCTATTCGTTTCCATGCCAGCTTCAAGGTGATGGTGTTGACATGAAAGCCCTAAACAGTTTGGGACCTCAATACCTGGCAGAACACCTCCTTCCAATGAGATCTGCCAATCTTGTATGATCTTCCCAGCCCAGACAGTTGAGAACATTGACCCTGAGAGAGGCCCGGAAAGAGAAAGCAAAGTGTGCTGCTTATATACCGCTCTATAGTGCTTCAAGCACTCTCTGGGCAGTTTACAAGTTAATTATGCAGGCTACACATTGCCGCCGCCCCCCCCCCCCCCCCCCAGTGAGCTGGGTACTCATTTTACCGACCTCGGAAGGATAGAAGGCTGAGTCAACCTTGAGCTGGCTACCTGGGATTGAACCCCGAGTTGTGAGCACAGTTTTAGCTGCAGTACAGCAGTTTAACCACTGTGCCACGAGAAGAACAAAAGCAGGGCCTTCTTAGCAGTTGCCCCTCATCTTTGGAATAAGCTCCCACCCAAAATTCGCCTGGCTCCTTTACTGGAAATTTTAAAACAATCATTGAAAACTTGGCTTTTCAGAGACGCCTTTCCGGAATTTACAGTCTCTTAACACAGTTGTAGTTTCAGTGTTTGTATTCTGCCTCCTTTGCCTTAAAATTACTTTTAATTATTTTTAGTTAATTTTATGTTGTTTCTGTGTATTTGCTTTGTTGTTTAATTTGATTTTGCTAATACCTATTCTGTTCATTGTCCTTAATTGTTGTTTTTATGTTATTATATTGTAAACTGCCCAGAGTGGCCTTGGCAGCCAGATGGGTGGTATGTATGTATGTATGTATGTATGTATGTATGTATGTATGTATGTATGTATGTATGTATGTATAAATAAATAAATAAATAAATAAATATGTTGTTGCTTCTAATTTTTTTAGTAATACCTTTACATAACTTTTTAATATAATGTTATTAATCTTTTAAAATACTTGAATGATTTATTACTTTTAGCTTTTAATATTCTGGTTTAAATAGTGAAACATATATTGGGTCTTTTTTTAGGAGAAAGGCAGGGTAAAAATACATACATACATACATACATACGTACGTACGTATGTACGTACATACATACATACATATGTTTACTGAAAGCACTCAGGGCTGGGACAAACTCTGCTGTGTTTGTACTGCAGAAATACTTTGACTATGCTTTTAAAAACTGCATGCTGATTTCCTTGAGGTACATGGCAAAATGTCCCGCTTTCTTGAGGACATCCACTCCGTTACTTTCTTTAAAACAAACTGGATTATTTGACTTTTCAAAGAGAACCTTTCTTTTGACTCTGTTTCTGTGACATTTAATTGCCCTAAGCACTCTAAATATCGCCCTGCCCTGTCCATGAATCTAGAAATATATATATATACTTCGTAAAGCTCTTGCTAATAAGTCTGTTTCACACATGCTCAGGGTGCTAAGAAATCACTGTTTTTCTCTTTTGAAAGGCCTTTTTCAAAACCAAATTTTCAGCCCTACAGCCTGGGTTCTTTCCAAATTTAAAAAAGGGTGGGTGGGGCCAACTATTCTCTTCAGCATAAGCAAGATTCATCTTTTTCAATTTATATGATTTGTTTTAAATCTGCGGACATTTAGGGTCACTATTTATAACTATACGGGAAACATTGTACTTTTTAAAAAAAACATAACTTGAAAACCCTTTGCCCAAAATGTCTGCTACCCTTGTGCCAAATTTGGTGCTGACCTGAAGTCTTGTTTGTTTGTTTGTTTGTTTGTTTGTACCATTCTCCTGATGAGGGTACTCAAGGTGGCTCACAATGTTAAAAACACAAAAAATATGCATTAAAAAGGAATTAAACCACAATAATAATTCAAAATACATTATATAATTAAAAGCATGTAAAGCTTTAAAAATAAACTTATTATGCAAAAAACCAGCATGCAGGACTCAGTTATTAAAAGCCTGTCTGAAAAGATGCGTCTTCAGCTGTCAGCAGGAGGATAAAAGGGAGGGTACCAATTTACTGTCCCAAGGGAGAACATTCCACAATCCAGGAGCCGCTACAGAGAGGACCCTCTCTTGTATCCCCATCTAGTGGATCTGCAATGGCAATGGGACCAAGAGGAGGACCTCCTCTGAAGATCTTAAGAGCCAAGAAGGGTCATATGAAAAAATAGTCTTTCATATGGCCTGGACCCAAGCCATATAGGGCTTTATATGTAACAAAAACTGCTGAGAGGTGCAGCAGGATCAACAGGGACACATTCCCCCTGTCCAGTTCCCGGCACAGGCTATCCACCAAGGCAACCAAAAATCTATCCCCCTGTCCAGTTCCCAGCGCAGGCTATCCACAAAGGCAACCAAAAATCTATTCCATAGCCAGGCCTTAAAACAGATTGAAATGAGTCTAAATAATCTACAGTAGTTCCTCCAGAAATCCTTGGCACTGAGAAATCACCACATGCTCCAGTATCTTACCCAGAAATAGAATGTTTGGCTGATAGTTGTCCAGTGAACTGGGATTCAAGGAGGGGTTTTTCAATAATAGTCTCATTACTGCCTCCTTTAGACATGCTGAGATTCTACCTTGTTGCAAGGAGGCATTCAACATCATTGCTTCATTCTTATGCAGCAGTAATGAATTAAAGACAGTAACACCAGCTACCTTGTGCTTGCACAGTACCCTTAGTCTGTAGCTTGTACCAGCAGGCCGGGAGGGTGTGTGTGTGTGTTCCTTTGTGCAAATGGGCATCACAAAGCCTTGCAGAGAACCACAGCTGGCTAAACATGATGGTGGTTTCTGTTGCACAAGATCTCTTCTCCCCTGCTGCCCAAAAAGCTGCCCAAGAACTACTGGCTTTGGACCTCTGAGGTAGTCTTTTGGCATGTTTTGGTGGCTACAGTGGAAAGGAGAGATCGCCTTTCTCTTGTTGCACGAGTAGACATCTGGGTAAGAGGATGAGCTTAGGGAGTGACTCTGTCTGTGTGTTTAAGATATTTATATCATACCCTTCAATAAGGTGTTGTCAAGGTGTTTAAGAGTGCTAAAATGATTAAAGGGGTATGTGACGAATGCCCAAGTCACTCCTGTCACTCATAGCTGGAGCTCAGGTGCAGGAGCCTATGAGAGGACTGGAGGGGCGGGATCATTCAGTCTGTTAGGCAGTTGGTCAGTTAGAGAGAGAGAAGAAGAGTGCGAAGTGTGAAGGAGAGAGATTGAAGAGTTGAGAGAGAGAGATAGTCAGAGAAATAGAGAGAACTGATATTAATACAGATAGACTGGTTAAGGTGAATAAATAAAGCAAATGGTGATTGAGTGTGTAACATAATATACAAGGTTCCAATGAGTTTAATTCTATACAATGATTAAAGAATGTCTGTGATTCTGATTCAACCTAATATCTTTTAATAAATCAGTTCTGTTGGCAGCAAGTGTCTGATTAAAGTCATTTACAGAGTGGATAAGGGAAATCCACTGGTGGCAGCGAAGAAAAGAGAGAACGTCGCCAGAGTGAACCCTAGGTTTGGGGAAAACAAACAGGAGACACTGGGTGAACGTCACAGGGTACAAGAAAATTTCCCCTAAAGTGAAAGTACTTTTAAACTTTAAGCTTGAAAAGACAATTTACATTTCAAAACAATAACCAGCTCCAGCAGAGAAAGGTCAATGAATTATAAACAATCTTGGCAACTGAATGAATGTTTTGGTTATATAATATGTAAAGTCAGAGATATATGATTATAGTAAATAACAGGTGAATGAATGAAAAATTATATAACCTTATAGCACCTTCTTTTCAAAAATGTAAATTTATAAGATGTAGGTACAGTGGTGCCTCGACTTACGAACGTCCCGACATACGACCATTTCAAGTTATGACCAGCTCCAGCCGCAAAATTTTGCTTCGACTTGTGGCCGGAGCTTCGAGTTACAACCAAAAAAAGGCAGGGAAAAAAGGCGGGGAATTCAAATTGCTAACCGTTGGTAGGCGAAGAGGCTACTTCTTTGTAGCTCTTTCACCCCAACGGTTAGAGAGTGTGCGATCAGAGTAGGCTTCGGACTGCCTGGTAAGGTAAGGTGCTGCTTTCTGCTTTTAAAAACTGTTCTGGGTGGGTTTTGCAGCGTGGTTTTGGGCTGGGTGGTGGGATTATGTTTCTATGCTGTGATGGGTCTTGGGGGGTTGGTTTGTTTTTTGGTTTTTTTCCCCATTTCCGATGGGTCTGGGGGGGTTGTTTGCTTTTTGGGTTTTTTCCCCCATTTCCGATGGGTCTTGGGGGGTTTGTTTGCTTTTTGGGAGGTTTTCCCCATTTCCGATGGGTCTTGGGGGGTTTGTTTGCTTTTTGGGTTTTTTTCCCCCATTTCTGATGGGTCTTGGGGGGTTTGCTTGCTTTTGGGTTTTTTTCCCCCCACTTACGATGGGTCTTGCACGGTTTGCTTGCTTTTTGGGTTTTTTCCCCCATTTCCGATGGGTCTTGGGCGGGGGTTGTTTGCTTTTTTGGGGTTTTTTCCCTATTTCCGATGGGTCTTGCAGGGTTTGCTTGCTTTCTGCTTTGCTTTTTTTGCATTTCCGATGGGTCTTGCACGGTTTGCGTGCTTTTTGCTTTGCTTTTTTTGCATTTCCAATGGGTCTTGCACGGTTTGCTTGCTTTCTGCTTTGCTTTTTTTTGCTTTTTTTTTTTTTTGCATTTCCGATGGGTCTTGCACGGTTTGCTTGCTTTCTGCTTTGCTTTTTTTTGCATTTCTGAAGGGCCTTGCACGGTTTGCGTGCTTTTTGCTTTGCTTTTTTTCAATTTCCGATGGGTCTTGCACGGTTTGCATGCTTTCTGCTTTGTTTTTTATGCATTTCCGATGGGTCTTGCACAGTTTGCTTGCTTTTTGCTTTGCTGTTTTTGCATTTCTAAAGGGCCTTGCACGGTTTGTTTGCTTTTCTCCCCCCCCCCCCTTTCAGCCGGAACGGATTAATCACGTTTCCAATGGGTCATGCAGTGTTTTGGTTTTGTTTGGGTTTTGTTTTTGGTTTTTTTGGTGATTTTTTTCTTAGGCCGGAACAGATTAATTGCATTTCAATGCATTCCTATGGGAAATGGTGCTTCGACTTACGACCATTTCCAGTTACGACCATCTTCCGGAACGGATTAAGTTCGTAAGTCGAGGCACCACTGTATTAAGATTCCATGAAATTCTAGACTGGTGATAACAACAAAAAGAAAATCAAAAGTTAGAAAGGATATTCATAATAAAATTGTCTGTGAATATTTAATTCCTAACCCAGTAATTATGAAATGAGCAAAGTATACAAGATACTGCATTATGGTAGCACGTAAAGCAGTTTCTTAACTATCAGAAAACCTGAGTAAACAGGTAAGAATTAGTTGATGGTAAAAAGAAAAAAGAAACCATTTTTAAGAGTTGTAAATATGTGGACATAGGACACACACAATGAACAGGGAAAGCATTCAATACATCATCACAACCCCGTGCCGTTTGGGGCAACAGACATCAAAGAACAACCATCATCATGGATTTTCCTCCATAGGTTTTGATTAGCCAGGCTGGGCGAGCTTTTAGAACTATTTTCTCTGTGTATCTAAAATATGACTAAGGCTAAGAAATGCTGTACATTTTGTATCTTCTTATTTTAACAATTTTGATATTTTTCCATGCTTTTAAAATAAAGCTTTTCAAGCTTTTGAAAAATAAAGTGTTTACTTTTCACCAATGTGTTCTAGAGATATATTCTCTGCCTTATTAGACCATAAGCTCTTACATTTTTGGACTGTAATTTAAAACATTAATTTTGAAATTTATTATACTTTTGCTTCTGTATTTTAGATTGAATTTTGACTTAAGTATTTGCCTAGAACTTAAGTTCAATTTTCATATATTTTTAAGTATTTGTGCCTGCAATTTGCTTCATAACTATCAGCTTTTTGGATTTTCCAACAACTCTGAAGTATTTTGTGCATATGGAACATAGAAATGTAGATAAATAACACATGTAGAATTAGACAAGTTGAAGTTGAAGTTGTTCCCCTTGACATTTAGTCCAGTCGTGTCCAACTCTAGGGCGCGGTGCTCATCCCCGTCTCCAAGCCGTAGAGCCAGCGTTTGTCCGTAGACAGTTTCCGTGGTCACGTGGCCAGCGCGACTAGACATGGAACGCCATTACAGATTATGTGAAAATACAGATTAAGACAGGAAACTACCACAAGACACACATTAAGCAACAACATTTTCAAGAGGTAAGTAACACATCTTGCTTTGTGTTACCATGGAGGAAAAAGTCAATCAAACTGTTGTTGGACTCTCAACTAATTGAGTGCTCCTTGTTGCCACATTAATGAGATGTTATCAGATGAATGTTTATTTAGGTTTAGGAGCCATAAGCTATTTGGGTTTTTCTGACACTACACAAATGGATATCTCATTTGAATGTAATATGTTTTTGCTGGTTTTTAATTGTTTTCTTCCTCTTCTCCTGAGAATCATGATTTGAAAAGAGGTGAGATATAAAAAAAATCAATCACGATGGATTAATTTATTCCATTTCCTCCATGACTGAATTCTTACAGTTAATTACCGTTGCAGCATAGAAACTGGGCTGGGAACCCGCCCCCAAATATGAAGTATATAAAACAGGATTTTGCAACATAGATCACTTTTCACCTTGCGGTAAGAAATGCCCTTTTTCAAGAAGTCTTGACTGATCATTAATTTAATTGGGTTTATCTTTTGGTCTGCAGAAGGAAAATATATGATGTATCAGGAAATATCCTTAAACACAAAATATTACCAATGGCCAATCCAAAGTGAAGGATTCCGGGAACTCCAAAGCCAAATGGAAAAATGAAAACATAAACTAAATCAGGTTTTTTTTAAATAAACAAAGAATCTGGTAAGTGTTCCTCTTTGGGTGCATCTGTGACTTTTCTTCATTGCCTGTGTGATTCAAGAAACAGGAGGTGGCTGTGAGTACTTTCAGCTGGGCTTGGTTCAGACCTCTTTAAATCACAAAAAGAACTAACATCCCAATGTACAAATTGAAACTAACAGCAAACACTGAAATACTTCAGAAAGTGAAAGGGAGCTACTATCTTTTCTGAGTGCAATCTACAAAACTGGTGGAGAGATTAATCTTTGTCCATCCTCTTTGGGTAAGTCATTCCCTTTTGTTGTCAGGTAAGAAATACTTCTTTCTTTGTCCCCAAAATTATCCAGGGGAACCTTAAGCATATCTTTCTATCTCCATGGACTATGATGATGTCTGAAGTCTCTTTAAAATGTGGAAGTTGCTAGACAGGTAGGAAATGATCAAGGAATCTGGAATACGAAATTAAAATTGGGCTGAAATTTTTGTACCCTTTCAATCACCTTGAAGGAATAAGCAGGTAATTAATTTATTTTATTTCTAGTGTTTTTATTCCCATGAAAATAATGAAGGTGAGTATTCACTCAGAATAAAATTATTCCTTTTTGGACTTGAATTTCCACATTCCCCTAACATTGTGGATGCAGGATTCTGGGAGATGGACTAAAAGTGGCAGGATCTGTTTTTGATCATCCCCAGGTGCAGAATATCCCAGAGAGCAGAACACATAATAATTGGCTCAAGCTACAGGAATCAGCATTTTGGTTGAATATCAGGAAAAACTTATTAACTGTTAGAACAGTATGACAATGGAACCTATGACCTCAGGATGGGGTGAATGCTCCCGCGTTCAAGGGAAAATTGGACAACCATCTGTCAGATCTGCTTTGATTTGGATTCCTGCATTGAGCAGGGTGTTGGATTTGGTGGCCTTATAGACACCTTCCAGCTCAATTATTCTATGATTCTGTGATAGATGCAGGATTCTGGGAGATGTAGTCACTTTTTAAAGTTCTGGTTTCAATGTCTGAACTTGCTTGCCAATTCTTTTTTAAGGTTTGACTGGGATCCGGTGGAACTTCAGAAGAATTAGCCCTCAAATAATGAAGTATATAAAACAGAATATTGCAACATAAATCACTTTTCACCTTGAAGTAAGAAATGGCTTTTTTGAGAGAGAAGGGCTATGACTGATCATTAATTTACTTGATCTTATCTTTTTGTCTGAAGAGGTTAAATACCCAATGCATCAGGAAATATCAAAAAGCAGTAAATGTGACCAACAGCCAATCCAAAGTAGAGACTTGTGGGAATTCCAAAGCCATATGGAAAAATGGAAACACAAACTAAATTAAGGTGTTGCTGATAAACCAAGAACCAGGTAAGTGTTACAGCATTTGTTTGGGTGCATCTGTGAATTTGTGTGATTCAAGAAACAGGAGTTGGCTACGAGTGCATTCAGCTGGGCTTAGTTCATATCTCTTTAAATCACAAAAGGATCTTAAATTCCAATATAAAAATTGAAACTCTCAGCAAAAACTGAAAAAACCCTGAAAGGATCCTCTCCAAGTGCAATCTACAACCCTTGCAGAGAGACTAACATTTGCGAATCTGTTTGGGGTAAGTCACTCACTTTCATTATCAGGTAAGAAAAATACCTCCCTCATTGCCCCCCAAATTATCCAGGGAACCATCAGCAACCCCCTTTTTTTCCTGTGGACAATGATGATGCCTGAAGCCTCTTTAAATGTGGTAGTTGACAGCCAGTTCATGCTGAGTGAAGCATTCACAGAATCTGGAATACAAATTAAAAATTGGGCTGAAATATTTGCACCATTTCAATCACCTTGAAGGAATGAACAGATAATTCATTCATTTTATTTCTAATCTTCTTATTTCCATAAAAATAATCAAGTTGAATCATCCATTCTGAGGAAGAATTGTTATATTTTGAAACTCAAATCTCCACATCCTCCTAGCATGGTAGATGCAGGATTCTGGGAGATGTAGTCACTTTTTAAAGTCCTCAGTTTCTGAACTTCTATGCTAATTCATTTTTACGTTTGACTGATGGGATGAGATGGAATTCAAGAAGACATTTCTTCATCTTAGAAAACGATGGAGAGAGTAGATAAAGAAGGAGAAGGATAACCTGTCAACACCCTTTTAACCAACTGTATTTTTGTAAGTACGTTTTTAGTGGCTGACTTTTGGTTTCACTAGCAGAAGTTCCTTTGAGTATTTCTTATAAGAGAGAGAGAGAGAGAAAAACGGCAGACCAATAAATTAAAAGATGCCAGGAAGGAGTGGGCAGAAAGTGATCTCAAATTGTTTTGGGATGTTGAGAAAAAATGGCAACCAAGTGCTGGTGAGCCAGCCCAATGATATACACACCTCTGCACTTTGGTTAAGACTGAACAGGTAAGAAGCACAGGTAAGTAGCACAGCGACCTGCAAAGATGGTCAAAAAACTCTGTTTTTTTAAAATCAGGACTTCTGATTGCTGATGGCAAAAGATAAATTTATTTTTCCCAGCGAAATAGCTATAGAATATCTTCTCCCTGAAGTTAACACCCAAATACAGAATGTATTTTGTTTTTAAAGAGCAAAACAAAAACAACCAAGAATAGAAGAAACTGGGAGGAAAAATAATTTTTCTGTGCTTGACAGGAATCATGACTCTATTTTTAGCATCCATGCTGGTTGCCTTCACTCTCCAGATGCTGAGGTAAACATTTTTATCACTTTGTGCCATTTGAATGTAGTATGTTGTTGCTGGTATTTAATAGCTTTGTTGCTCTTCTTCTGAGAGTTATGATTGGGGGGGGGGGGGAAGAATATTAATCATGATGAATTATTTAATTTCATTTCCTCCATTACTGTATTCTTACAGTTATTGATCGTTGCAGCATGGAGACTGTGCTGGAAACTAGCTTCACAATAAAGAAGTATCTAAAACAAGATTTTGCAATATAGAACACTTTTCACCTTAAGGTAAGAAATGCCATCTTTGAGAGGACATGACTGATCATAAATAAATTTATCTTTTGGTCTGAAGAAGGAAAATATCCAGTGCCTCAGGAGATATCCATAGATGTGAAATATAACCAGTGGCTGATCCAAAAAGAGGCTTGTAAGAACTCCAAAGTGAAATGGGAAAATGGAAATACAAACTAAATCAGGTTGTTGTTGACAAACCAAGAATAAGGTAAGTGTCCCGGCAGCTGTTTCTGTGCATTTGTAACTTTTTGCCCTATGTCTGTGTGAGTCAAGAAACAAGAGGTGGCTGTGAGTACCTTCTGCTGGGCTTGATTCATGCCAGTTTAAGTCACCAAAAGTTCTTATATTGCAACGTAAAAATGGAAATTAACAGCAAAAGTGAAAGGGCCCTGGTATATTTTCTGAGTACAATCTACAAAACTGGTATAGAGACTAACGTCTGTGTATCATCTTTGAGTAAGTTACACATTTTCATTATCAAGTAAGAAAAATACCTCTCTCGTTGCGCCCCAAATTATCCAGGGGACCATCAGCAACCCCCCCTTCTTTTTTTCTTCCCTGTGGACAGTGATGATGCCTGAAGCCTCTTTAAATGTGGAAGTTGCCAGCCAGGTCATGCTGAACGAAGCATAGAAAAAATACAGAATAAAATGTAAAAATTGGTGTGAAATTCTTGCATTCCTTCAAGGAATGAGCAGGTAATTAATTCATTGTATTCTAGTGTTTTTATTCCAATAAAAAAAATGAAAGTGCATATTCCAGTCAGAACATAATTGTTACATTTTGGAACTTAAATCTCCACATTCCTCTAGCATAGTGGATGCACGATTCTGGGAGATATAGTCACTTTTTAAATTCTGATTTCAATTTCTGAACTTGTTTGCCAATTTTTTTTAGGTTTGACTACTTGCATCAGGTGGAATTGCAGAAAAACTATCCCCAAAATAATGACATATATAAAACAGGATTTTACAGCAGAGCTCACTTTTCTCCCTGAGGTAAGAAATGCCCTTTTTCAAGAAGTCTTGACCAATCATTAATTTACTTGGGTTTAACTTTTGATGTGAAGAAGGAAAATATCGGATGCATCAGGAAATATTCCTAAACATGAAATGTGACTAATGGCTGATCCAAAATGGAGTCTTCTGGGAACTCCAAAACAAAATGGAAAAATGGAAACACAAACTAAATCACATTTTTGTTGATAAATCAAGAATCAGGTAAGTGTTCCAGTATCTTTTTGGGTACATCTGTGACCTTCCCCCCTATGTATGTGTGACTCAAGAAAGAGGACAATCTGAAATACAAATTAAAAATTAGGCTGAAATTTCTGCACTATTTCAGTTACCTTTAAGGAATGAGGGGGTAATTAATTCATTTTATTTTTAGTGTTTTTATTCTGAACTTCTCTTTTAGGTTGGACTCATGGGATCAGATGGAACTCCAGAAGACCTTTGCCTCACTGCTCTCATATAGCATGCAAACACACCATTCATATTTATGGCTGAGTCAAATTTAGTAGGAAGGCTTTTTCTAGTTGTAAAAAGCAGCACCCTCTTGACAATTTGTTTTGAGGGACTGGGACGAAGAACTCTCAACACCAAACAAACAAAAGCAAAAAACCCAATTTAGAAGCATTGCCCTTACTCTGATCAATAGCATCATTGTTCTCTTGACATAAAAGTAAGGAAACTTTGGTCCTCCAAAGAACCTAAATTGATGGAAAGAGAACATGCTTTACATGTGGAAAGTTCTAGGTTTCATCCTCAGCATCACCAGGTATGGCTGGGAAAGAGTCTTGTCTAAAACCCTAGGCAGCTGCTGCCAACCAGAGCTAACAGTATTAGGCTGGATGGGGTAGTTGTCCAACCCAGTATAAGGCAACATCCTATATTCCAAGCTGTGCTAAAGGAATCTGAGAGCTTTCTAGGATTGTCATATCACCCAGAAAAAAAGTCTTGTCTGATTTGGAAAATGAAGCTGAAACAGCCTGGTTAACACTTTAATGGGGAACCACCAGGAAATACAGAGGATCTCCAGGAGGAGTTTGAAAAGGATCCAGGAAGGGTAGGAAAAGATCTTCAGCCATATTTGGCAATACTAAGCTAGGTAGACCAAGGGTCTGAATCACTATCACCCGATTTTCCTGTTTCTTTGACTCCTAGACACTTCAGCCAGCATGGCTATTGATAAGGGATTATGGAAATTGTAGGCCAAAACACAGAGAAGGGCAGAGTTTCAAATCCTACTGTTTTAAAGCAATTTTCAGCTTCTCATGTACATCCATATCTCTTCACCACGAGAGTGCCAGCTGCAGTTTGCTTGATTATGGTCTTTGCTGATATGCCCAGGGTAGCACTGATTGCCAGTTTGGGGGTCAGGAAGGAATTTTCCCCCAGATCAAATTGGCCGGAGATCCTGGAGGTTTTTCGCCTTCCTCTGGGCATCCGGCAGAGGTCATGCATTAGGGCAATCATAATGATTAAAAATATAATGTATACGTATTTGAAAGAAGCCATAAACAAAAGGAAAACTTTTAAAAGCTTCAAACAGTTTTCTTTTTAAAAAGGAAAAAAACTGAAATATTAAATCTTATATATATAAACCTTATAAAAATTTTGTTTGTCTTGTTTGTCTGTTTTTTATCCTATCCCAAATGGATTTTTCTTGCCTCTCTGTCCCTATTCCAAACAACCACCATTATATTCTCGTGGTAAGCCATATTTGAGACTCATATGTTGTAGAATGTAGTCCTCTTTTTGTTTTGTATCAATGAATCTCCTCAAGCTAAGAGTTTTGATTCCAAAGCACACACTGAGTGACTGCATGTACATCATCCAGTCCAGCAGTACCACTGATCAACTGTTCAGAGGAGAAGACAGCCTGGAAATAACGCACTCATATTAAAACCATCTGTGTATGAAACAGGGGACAGGCAAAGTGCTACATCCAGAGCTAACATCTGAAAACTACCATTTTAATATTAACACATTATTTTCAAGATCTCAGACTGGGGAATAACTGGTTCTCTAATAGGTATAAATGTTCACTGTTTGACAATTAGGAAAACGACTCATTTACACAGTTCCTCACAGAGGTAACTAAAGCTGCTGGCTCAGATGTTTGCTCCACTGTGAATATCAGCTCCCGGGTTGGGTCGGGATACCAACACATTTCCAACTGCACTGAACGTTTCAGTCAGAAATGTGTTTGTGTTTGAATGTTCACCCTGCTCCCATGAGGGCTAACTGTGGGGACGGGGCATGAACACACACACAAGGCCTTCTCAACCTCTATCTTTCAATGTCTCCAATCTTCCATGCTGAGCAAGGAGATCTGAAGGTGTAAAATTCCAATTCCATATGGACTATTCCAGTCATTTCCTTTCTCCCCATAGTTATCCATTTCCCTCTTTCAACCTGAAACCAGCTATCTGTGCCAATTGTCTACAGTCAGTTCTCCATGGACTAAAACACAAATGCAAGAATAGGCGATACCTTTATAGGCCACCAATAAAAAAATAAAAAAGCATACACTAAGCGAGCTTTCATGGGTAAATCCCAATTCTTCAAAGCAAATACCAAAAGTCCAAATGTTCGTGGCCAGATGGGGTTTGCCAGGAGATTACTCTTAGGTGTAAAGTTCTTGGCAAGATGAATTTCGCAAAATGAACTTCAACTGGACTAAAACAGTTATGGATTGATAATGAAATCACTAGTGCTGGGATTTTTATAATTGGGGCTTTATTTCATGTTATCTTAGGTACTTTTTAATTGCCTTTAAAGTCTCCAGTCTTCACAGGGTGGCTTACAACGTAAGATCCCGGATACTATACTAGTAATAAGAGGCTCATAAACGTTGCCAAGCTGTTTTTTATTATTATTATTATTATTACTCCTGTTATTGTGGCTTTAGGCTGCTTATTCTGCAGGTGTTAGCAGGTAAAAAAGGTTTTTCTTTGCCCTGAATAGCACAGACTATTAAAGGTAGAAGAATAGGCTAGGCAGTGTGAGTATTTTGTTTTATTTTTTTGTTTTGCATTCAGTCATACTTTCACTTAGAGATGGGCATGAACGGCCAGTTTGGTGTTTCATGCTGCTTCATTTATTGCCCATAAAGGTGTTCGGTGGTACCAGCCCTACCCCTTCCAGTGGGCACCCACTCAGAGTTCCACTCAGAACTGTTTTTTGGAGAGGAGACCCACATTGCTCATATACTGTGTGCTAGTGACTCTCTGTTTTCGAAGGCAATAACGTTTTGTTGCGTTATTATTGAGGGCCTGTTCCCACTGCCAGAATAATCTGGCAGAGCAAAGGTATTTTTTGGGATTCATGCTTAAGCCATGTGGACTTCAGCCTAAATCAAAAACTTTTGTGGCAATGTGTTCGTCCTCACTCTGCCACTGCCATTGCTAACACTGCCACCACCTTCATCTCCAGGTGGGTCCAACAGAGGGGGCAGGGGGACAACGAAAGGGACGGGGAGGAGGATGAAACAGAAAGGAGCAAGGGTTTTCTGCCCCTCAGCAAACTTGATGGACTTCGGTCTAGATGGGCAGGGTGTAAATTTAATAAATAAATAAATTAATAATTTTAAATGGTACATACGCGTGCACACAAATGCACATACACACATGCTCACACAGAAGAGAGACTGAGTTACACCAAGGGAAGCGCGAGGATGGCTTCTTCTGCCCCCCAACACAAGAAACCCAAAACCTCCACCTAGAGGAACCACCCTTTCCTTTGGGCTCCGATTCCTGGAGGATCCCATATAAAAATCATATGAAATCATGAAAGGTGTGTAAACAGGAAGAGGGGCAAGGGATGAGGGTGGTGGCAAGTGACTGAGGGGAATGGAAAACAGGAAGGATTTGGTGGAGGTAAGGAGAAGAGGTTGGTTGAGGGATGGGGCAGAAGGGGAGGAAGGTGGGGGGGCTGAAAGATGAGGGAAGGAAGGCTTGTCTTGGCTGTCTGGGAGCTGTCAAAAAAGCCCAAAGAAACACAGAGCAGGGGCATTTATATAGGCGGAATCGATTCATTGGAATCCACCTCAAAATAAACGGACCTCTGGCAGAGGAGCAGAAGAATTCGCTCCCCTGGTAGAGTAGTCCGCACGTGCATGTGCCTTGTGTGTACGCTTAAGTTTGTGTTGCGTTTTTTTTCCCCAGCAGAACATGGATTTTATTGTCAGTGGGATAGAGCCCAGAGTTGCATCTGGCATATGACTAAGCATGGTCCCAAAGTTATGGAATGTCTGTGGCAAGAAGGTACATGTCCAGTAGGTGGCACTCAAGTGTGTAAGGCACAGTTCTTTAGGCCAAAGTAGCTCCACTTGCTGTTCACCAAAAATATCTTTCACAGTCTAGTTATGAGCTATAATTTGCCCTTTGGGGTGGGGCGTGACAACCTCTGTTAGTGAAACAAAATAAAATAAAGCTGCATGTCAGCTAATGTTCTGTCACCAACTACACAGCATACTCTTTCTGTCATGTTTGCTTCCTTGGGAGTGGCACTCCTTGTGACAGGATGGGAAAGTCTCTTTGACTATGAAATGGTTGAAACTGTGTCTCTTGCGTGTTGTTCTTGATCTTCATTCACAGGCCCAAAGGGAAAATTTCTATTACACATGCTCTTGGGGTACTCAGATAAAACTCCACAGGATATATAGTAGATGGGAAATTATCAACCCTCCATCGCTTACATGGTGGCATGATTTGCTGCATCTGATAGGAAGCTGCATGTTTTACCAGCAATTTTAATAGATCTTAACTATTAATTTTAAAGGATTGTTGATATATGCTTCATGGACAGCTTCTTATAGTTCAAAAGTGGTTTAAAGGTTGGCTGTATTTTATCTTATTATGGGCTATTTTTGTTACATTGTTCCCTAAACTGTAATGGCCTTTGGCTAAATGCAATAAAGATGATTAATTGATATTAATTCCTAGAGAATAAAATCTCCTTTGAGTCCCTGATAGTGCTCCTGCTTCCTTTTCGGAATTTTTGGCTTAAAACTTTATGTTACAGCACTGTAACAGATTCATAATTCATGAAGAGGTCTTGGTAAAATGAAAATGAAAAGAACTTTTGAAGCTTCACACAAAACATTAAGAGCTAGCAACATGTACCACCTAGGGATCCTTCTTTTTTACTACACTTTACAAGAACTTGGTAAATTTGGGGGGGGGGGTTACTGCACCTCCCAGATGTCACTTGAGTAACTTTTCCAAACACTTCACGGCAATTCACTGTTGCATTTGAAAAACTCACACAAAGACGATTTCTGGACCACGCCCTCACTTCTAATAAGGGCCCCTCTGTGTTTTATTAATAGCATGTCAGAACTGGTTCTTGTTCTGGTCTTGCTTCAATTAATGCCACAAGACAGACTGTTCAGAATCATAGACTTGTTTTAAAAGGAAGGAGAGAATTGCCACAAACTGGGTTGATGTCTGTGATTCAACTATGCTTAAAGATCTTTTCACTTAATGAACTACAAATCTGAGGAGGCTTTGGTTGGTAATGTCTGTGTTTGCTTATTGGATAGCTGCAGATTCTGAGTGCATATCCTTGCAGTCACTTCCACGAGCATTAAGGTGTTTGAGGGTCCATGCTGAAGGATCTAGTGTCCTTCAAACACAAGTGGAAAGTAGAAACTGAACTGTAGCATTCCTGTACTCTTTGCTTTATTTACAAATATACAGATGCAGACGACTGGAAGCCAGTCAACGCACCCCACATACTGTTGTTTCCACCACTATGAGGATGAGCCCCACCACTAGACAAAATAAGCTATCAATTTCAAGCACTGGATATTAAGGAGTTAGAGTATCAAGATATGTTGCCCAGATGGCCTGCCTGATTCCCCTAAGATAGTGCATGACGTTTAGGAAGTCTTTAGGAAGGAAAGGGCCAGAGCTTGTGAGGAGTTTTTCCAAGTCATCATCAAGTATATTTAGCAAAACTAGCCCAGGGTTATAGCATGTCTTGTAATGCCTCCTATTCCACAGAATACTGCATCCCAGGAATTTGAAAGAAATATCACACAGTCACCACTTTGGCTAAAGAGTGCTTACAAGAATGGCAACCTATCAGCAATATGCTGAAAAGGAACAATAAAAAGAGATTCTTTGTCGGGATCAATTAGTTCTGCACCTAAGACAAGGTGTTGGGCAGTGGGGAAGTAGTAACCAGGATATAAAGAACAATACATCTAGTTAGAACCATTTTTTAAAAAAACCAAACAAACCTGTTTTATATATCTTAGAAAAGTTGCTTCTTGTTTCTTCATTTTTAATCAGACTCTATCTTTAGTTCTGATGGCTGGGATCGAAACTCTAGTCAGAGTTCAGAAATGTTACCTTTGTTTCTCTTTTTTAAACTCTAGCTTCCAAAGCCCCTCTGCCATCATGGCTTACTGGATGCAGATTCCAGGAGTTGTAGTTGAAAATAATAACTTCTGCGAGCTATGCATCTAGTGCAGCATGGGTTTCTTGAGCAGCAGCTGCCTTTTCTAAATGTCAAACTGCTTTCAAAAGTGAGGGTATTTTCAGGAAAAGGTTGGGGTATGATCTAAGGAGGTCTGCTTTTCAAATGTTATCTTGGGGTTGGGAGGAGAGACAAAAAAGCATGCTGTGGGTATACCTAGGGTAGCTCACTGGTTAGATCCTATTATATTATATTATATTATATTATATTATATTATATTATATTATATTATATTATATTATATTATATTATATTATTTATTATGGGTTTGGTTTGGTTTGGCTTGGCCTCCAGTTTCCCTTTAGCTTATGTGCAGCTCCATTGTATCCAAAATGTTTTCAATGCTAAGGTGCTTGCAAAGGCTTCACCACCACAAACACAATGTAATATCCTAACTTTGGACGTCACACAGTCCTGGTATAAATCTTAGAATGCACACGCACGAGGACACATATTTTATTAGGATAAATCCTGCTTCTTCCATTTAACAAATCACAAGAGGGTTAGCTATATTAAATTCCAGGTTTATCAGTACGTATACATTCTGTGCACAAATCCAAGGGATTGTAATAAACAGCCCCATGCAATCCTATCTGCAGTGTTCTTACTCTCTACAGGACTCCAAGGAAGTGAATGGGAGTCCTGCCATCAGAGCTATTTGAAGCTGGAAGTTGCACTAATTTATTACTTCAGGCATCTTGTGTCTTAGTAATAGGTTTCTCGCTCCCCCCAAAAAAACTTTAACAAGCCATTGACCAGACAACTGAATTTCTCAGCATCTCACTTTCTCAGGTCACCCATAAGCACCTCAAGATTTATGTGAAAAAGAAATAGTGTTGCTATTTTAGGTGGTGGTGTTTTCTTAAGCAGTGCATCTCTGATAGAGATTTATTCTAGCGGGGCATGCTGAGGGCCTCTGCTTTGAGAGGGCTGGGTATGAACTGGGTCACAAAGGCAATTAAAAGTCGTAAAGCAGATGTATCGTGTCTCGGTTCAATCCCTTAGGTTTCTGTCAAGAGGTGAAATCATTGCATGGTACTTGCTGGTGCATTTTTTCATTCCAGCAGTAGAAATGGTGTAAACAAGAAGGAGGGGGAATTTCTCTCAAACCTTCTAATACAGAACTGAGTCTTTGGCATTCTCTCGCTCGCTTGCTTTCTCTGTCATATTAATCTTTCTACTAAATTTACTCAACTCATAATCAAACCAGAATGGTGTGAGGGGCAGGAATTACTGAGCTCAGGATTTTCAGAGCTAGTATATAGTCCTTGCCCCATGAACCACACACACAAGAGTTAGGTCTATTTAGTAAAGGAGGAGTGGGGGAAAGGTGTAGTTGCTTATGCATCAGTAATGCTGCAAGGAGAAAGGTGTGCCAGTGTCATTCCCTTCCCTTCTCTCCAAATTACTCTGATTTCTCTCACCTGCAACACACCACTGGTAGGTCCAGAGTGTGGTCGTGATGGTAGGACAGCCAGTGATGAGCTTTTGCCATGCAGGGCAGAATTATATATGGACCAAAGGTACAACCTTCTCATCAGTATGATTAAAGAAAAATAATTCTGAAGGCTGCCTTCTCACCCTTACTTTTCCCCACACCAATTTACTTTTCTCAAACAAAACCTCTCAAGCAGGTATATATAGCTGTAAATCTGTCACTTTGAATAATGGTTCTCAGAATTTAACATGTCCCCAGTCCATTTTATTTCCTCTGTTGTGGGCAAACAAATGGTTGTTTTTCAAGAATTGCTAATTATGATGTCATAAACTGTGTCAGTTCCAAAGTTCTTCTGCTGTGATTTCCACTGAACTCAGTAGGTGAACATTCTGTAATCCATTTATCAGGACTTTTGACAAGTAGATCTGAACTGAAGACATATAAAAACATGATGTTATGCAAAAGGTACACAGGGAAAAATTAGTTTCTTAGCAGAAAAATAATATAAAGTTTCTTCAAGAAGTGTCTCTATCACCAAAACAAAAAACAAATCCACAATATTTTTCACAAAATATGTTTTTCCAAACAATAATATTTATAGCAGCATTTATATGAAACTGACTTTGAATATCAGGAAAAACATCCTAACTGTTAGAGCAGTACGACAGTGGAACCAGTTACGCTGGGAGTTGGTGAGTGCTCCAACACTGGAGGCATTCAAGAAAAACTTAGATAATCACCTGGCAGATATGCTTTGATTGTATTCCTGCATTGAGCAGGGGGTTGTACTTGATGGCCTTGTAGGCCCCTTCCAACTTCACTTTTCTATGATTCTATGACTTTCAAAAATATCATTTCATTTCATCAGACTGGGGGGGGGGGGAAGAAACCTTGAGAAATTTAGGCACATCCTTAAAGATGTGTAACTAATATTTTGTTGTATGTAAGTTCTTCAAGCTAGAAAAATCTTAAAACATGGTTGGCTGGTGACTGTGTTCTGTCAAAATCTGTTTGCAAATGCTATCTTAGTTTCCAAGCCAGTACAAAGTTAATATAGTTTGCAAGCAGGAAAGAGACTAGAAATAGATTACAAACACCAAAATATGCTGATACTAAGAGTAATGAAAATATTTTTCATGCCAGAAAGAGGGTTAGGGGGAGAATGGAGTATGACCTGGAAGTTTGAGAACTTGGAGAGCAGTGCTTCAGTGTTTAATGTTGTTCTTCTCTGGCGCAAAACTTGATTTGCTTCAATTTACTGGCTACACTTTTGGACACAGATGTTGGCTGTCTCCAGTATACAGGGATAATGACCTAGCACTCTAATGATTTAGTAAGCCTTGGTTCTATGCAGCCACTCAGCCAGTAAAAGCCTAATCCCTTAATGGTCATTTGTGTCTTTGCAACACATCTCAAAGAATTCAACAATACTGCAGATTGTAGTTGGTGGATTGACTTGCACATTGTCCACCCTGGTTATCTTATCAAGAGGCTAATCCCCACAAATTATGATGCAGTTGCAAGAGGGTGGGGGAAGAAGCTGAATCATAAATTTGTCCTTCTCCAGCTAGCCAGCTGCTAGTCAGTAGAATCTGGATCAAGTTGGAATTAGTAATCATTCCAAACAATTAAGACCTGAAAGAATATTTGGCTGTCTGTTAATACAAATTTGTACTGATCACAATTGTTCATGTAGAGGTATATGTATTTTTAAATGGATTATTAATTCATAAATGGAAAGTAAACAGTGCTTTAACCAAGATGTAAAAAATTCTCACAAACACACTAAATTTTAGGATAATTTTCCTAGGGGTTATCTTTGGGGGGGGGGGGGTGAAACCCAGTGAGTTTCAGTATCGAGTTCTTTAATTTAATTGTATATACAACAGAGGGTAAGTTGCATTTTCACAGATCATATGTCCACTTCACAGTGTGATATCTAAAACACATCTAATCTGAATAACTTGGTCTCAAGATCTGTTGCTAACTTTTCTCCCTCTGCATCATAATTCTGTGGTTCAAAGTTGTACATTTCATTCATATTAATCTCACACAAAATTAGGACCCTTGTGTTGCAGCAACATTATTTGCCTTACAAAACCAGGATCAGCTCAGAATTAAACATACACACTTCCAGTACATGTGAATGGTTTGTTTTAAAAGATGTAGTAAGCAAAATATACTTTATTTGAATTTTTGGTAGCCATACAGACTATGCACACATAAATGATTATGTATTTCTTGTTCATGAAAAGGAATTCAATTTTTGCTCTTCCACATGTTGGGTTATAACATTTGTAGAATTTCCATTTATGCAAGAGCAGAATGTGGGAGGGAAGTCCCATTCACCTCTCCCCACTGCAACCTGTCCCCAATGCATTAACATCCATTCTGGAGCCCCCTTGGCAGCATGCTTTCAAAAGCTGAAGAGAGCTGCAGGGAGCAGGGGATGAAAATCCCAATGGTTCAGTATGGGGCCCATTGACTTGACCTGGGTCAATGGTGGGGATCTTTCTTCCCTTCCCTGATCCATGACCACAGCACTAGCTGATTTAAACAAAGGAGGGTTTATTGTATCTTGAACACGGGTCCTTAACAAGTCTCAAACAGGGATTTCAAACAGGGAGTTTACAGTGCCCCTTTGAACTCCACATATGACAAACAGGACAGTCTCTGTGAAAAGAATTAATGGACGCAAAGTGGACATTGGGAATGGCAATACATAAAAACCAGTTTCAAATCATCTCACCTTACCTGGACACTCTGCACCAGATCAGAACGTTGCTATTCTGGAGAAGAAAAACTACAGGTTCAGGATCCAGAGAAAGACAGCTGAGATAAAATATATACAAATGTTTAAACCCATCTCCATGGACTCAGTATAAGCCAAGGTTTCTTAAGTCATTATAGAATGTAAAATATTGTATTGTATCTGCTGAAATTTCCAGTTATATTCCCTTATTATCTACCAGTGCCACCTCACAAGCCCGGTTGGTGTTTAGAAGTACTCATTACCATATTGTTCCTGCTCATTATCTATAGCCTGGGATTAATTTAGCCACCAATTATTGTCATTGTTTACAGAACAATGCTGCCTGGGAGGGGAACTGAATATCAACAGGGATCTTAAATGGCGTTGCCAGGTCAAATACAGTCTCTGATTTGGGGCCATGTATAAATGTATAAGTATTAGCCATGTGGCCCCATCCTTATGTCTGAGGAAGTGGACATGTCCATGAAAATTCACATTAAAATATAGCGGTTAGTCTTTAAGATGCCAGAATTACTTGGCTGGGGCTCTCCCTGCCTTGGTGTGGCTCCATCTGCTGTTATCTTTGTCCATGCTCAAGATACATCTTGGTTTACATTGTCTACTTCCTTCACTACTTTAGTTAGTGAAAGAACTGAATAAAACATTTTGGAGGAGGGCATAGTCTGGCTGGGTGACTGGAACAGTGATCAGTGCTGGTCTTCACACAGTTTTTGTTGCATGCAGACCACAAGAGTCCAAACATATGCCTGAATTTGGTCATGTGAGCATTGTACACAGTGTAACCAACTAGACAACAAAATATTGCATTCAGCACATGTGACGGAGACATACAAAACCAACAACCCCCTTGCCATTGTTGTCATGCTAACATGCTGTTAAATTCTGCAGAGTTCTTAACAAGGAGGGACAACACACTTGGATCAGTATTTGAGCCATTTAACTTGTGCGTACAAATGGGTTTTCAGTACAAAACTGAAAAGTTAATTCCAATCATTCCCTTGAACTGAAGCTCCCGATGAACACTAGCTGAATGAAACAGGAACCAACTTTAATCAGCAACAGCCAGCAGAGTAGCAGCGCATGTAGTGTACATAAACAGGTGATAAAAGCAGATAAGCGAGATGACAAAAATTACAAAAATAAAAAAACACTGTTATAAAGATTTATGGAGCAGCTAAAGAAGAGCTAAATAAATGATAACAACCACTGATAAAAGAACCGGGGCATCAGCCATATAAATACTCAGGGGAACTTCAATGCTTCTGTGTGTTACTATGACACTGCTTTGTTTATGCCAACATTGACCTTCTGCACCAGGAGAAGTATATTAACCATCTCGGTGTTTTTTTGTGTTGTTTTACTCCTCTAGAGAAAGTTGTGCAGGGCTGATCCTGATGAATGGCTTTTGCCAAAAGTCAAGTTATCCTTGACTGGATGCAGATGGCCCAGTAAAAAATGAATACTGCCAGCAGACGTCCTCTTTATCAGTTGTAAAAGTTCAACAGGGACTAGACTTCCTCATCTCTGGCCAGAAAGCCTCCTCCCCCTCCACCTCACTCCAGCTTTCTTTTTCAGCACTGCTCACACAATGTCCTGAAGAATTCTTGACTCCAATAAATATAGTTGCTTATACACATACACACACCCAAGCCCGAGCGTGCACAAGGTTTCTGGTCATTTGGCTCAAGGTAGAGAATTGACACAGCCATTTTGAATCCTGCCTAGGACAGACATCAGGAATTTATAGAGCTTATAAATATTAAGACTCTTGTTACATTGTTTGTCCTCCCAGTTGACCTGCTGTGTCACAGACTGCAGTTTGTGCTGCTCTCCAGACTTCTTCCCCAAGAAGGGAAGCTGGCAACAGACGTGAAGATGAACTCCTGAGTCCCAGTCAAAACAGGACAAGAGATCAATGTGCTTAGTTACTGGATGGCTCTGCTCTTCCTGGGAACAGCTCAGAAAAACTAATTAGACAAGACATCTGTTGGAAAAGGAGCTTGGGGTTTCCAATGATGTATTTTATTTCAATCAGTTCAAGACATATGTAATTAAACCAGTTCTTTGGTCTTTTCCAAGACTGTCCTTGTTCAAAGCAGAGCCATCTGTGCCCCATCGCTGGGTGAAATGGTTCTGGTTCCATGGATAAAATAAGGCCAGTATAGCTATCTAAATAGTGCAATAAGACTTTAAAGTGTTGGCTCTAACTGATGCACATGTACTATTGAGGCTCCATTTGATGTGGTAGCATTTTTTAAACTGGCTAGAAGTGACCAAAAGTTCACTTCTGTTACAATCCCTCATACAAAGAGATCCAAATGCACATTTTTTTGTGATACGTATATATAAGGCAGAGCTCAGTGTAATACCTGCAAAAGTGTCATCTGATGACATTTGTAACAAAAGATCCTGCAGAAGAACTTTGCAATGTGGACAGGAGTGCTTCTGTTCAGGTTCCAGGCATTCCATTCCATCGCTGCCACCCAATTGTTCCAACCCCCTTGTAGCTCATCACATTCTCAACTGACTGGACAAGCTCAGAGTTAATGAGTAGATATTCTCCATCATTATGGCTTCTTTGTTAAAGGTATTTTTTTATATATTGGGGAGTATATCTACCTTTCCCTTCTAAGTGGTGGAGTGGGATGAGGAGCAATAATGTGAGACTCCAGCAAAACAGTAGAGGACAATCATGCTTTGAGGGCTTCCAGGAATACAGTTCTGCTTTGCAGCCTGGGACTGTTTTTAATGTGCACACACATATTTCAGCAGCAGCTGTAGGAAGATGCTTTCCGGGGCTGTGAGGACCATGAAAATGTTTTCTGCTTTTGAGCCACATGTTCCCCCCCCCTTCATACAGATTGCCATAGAGTGGGGCAGAAGTGTTGCTTTCTAGAATACAGCTCAAAGAATTTCCAGCCAACTTTTTCAACTCTGGATTGTCAAAACCCAACCAACCAATCAAGTGGGTCAGGAGGAAACAAATCACATACAAAACATTTGAACACTGCTTTTCTACCCAAAATTCTCTACTAGGGATTTGGAAATTATTTGGAATCAATACAAAGCAGAGGTATTCATCAGTTTCCAAATCGATCCAATGCAAAGTGGATCGATTTGGCACTCAAAGTGGCACTCAAAGTGGATCGATTTGGCCACAAAGTGGCACTCAAATCAAATTGGAATTCTCCAAAGCACCTAATATTTCTTCAGCATTTCTGTTTTAAAAGCTGAGGGGGGAAGTAAAAGTCTCTTGGCACCAGTGAGTCACTCAGAAAATGGAAGTCATATTTTAACAAAACTAGGAAGACCAAAGCAAAAGGAGATTGAAAACTTGGACACAAACAAGAAGCTCAAGATTTCCTGGAAACCCCAATCATGGAGCCCCGGGAGAGCTCAAATCAGCTTTGACTGTGCAGGAGTATTATTCTGTTAAGAGACTGCTATTTGCACCACTTTCATTTTTGATAGGGTGGGTGCGCATTGGAGAATTTTTCTTTCTTTCTTTCTTTTAAGTAGTTGCGGATCTCATTCTATATTATACTTAAGAATCAGATGACTCCCTTTGTGCATGAATTTGCTGTGGATGTCTTGAGTTTCTCATGTGAGATTTGAGTGGGATAGGACACATTAGCAACTTTCCTTCAAAGGTTGTGCTGCTCTGAAATGCTGCAATCACATACAAGACCTTTGAAAGTAATCCATCTAGTGATTAAAATATTATTGTGTTAATAAATAACCTCTATAAGGGCAAATGATTTCTTTTGAAACGTCTTGAACGGAGGAGTCTTTAATGAAAACCCATGGCATTTCCTTCTTCATTTTAACTAATTTATGCAAGGGGGGCACATTTCTAAGGATGGCATCACAAAAGGCCAGGACCTCTCTACTGGACTCATTATTCAAACTGTATTGGAAAGAACATGTCATTTCCCTGCTAGAAAAATAACAATAACAATATTGTTCAAAATAATAACTTCCCAGTTCTGAAAGTAATACACTTAGCCCCATGTAATCAGCAAAACAAAAGCATGACTCTAAATACCAGTTTCTGAGGATCAACAGTGGGACAAACCTTTGCTTCATTCACTATTTGCTTTTGTGCTTTGCAGGATTTCCTCTAGGCATCTGACTGGTCACTGTGAGAAACAGGATGCTGGACTGTGGCCATTTGGCCTGATCCACCAGACATGTTCCAATTTTCTGATTGTCATATTTTGCCCAAATTTAACAAAGTTGTTGATTGCTCCAGTGATGGTAGTGGTGGAGGCAGCAGCACAACAACATGACTAAAGTACAATATTTATATTCTTTGCTAGTGGTAAAATTCTTGGCAATAGCCGAGGAGTTCAAGAACAGTTGACAAAATGATGGCTTGATATTTATTGGCTTGGGAATTGCCTTGGTGGGAGGTTATCAAGGATTGCCAGTGTCACCTTACTTCCATATATATTACATCTGTGTTTTATATACCAAGTGTAGCTGAATTTGTAGTGTTTTCCGTTTTAGTCTATTAATATTGAACTGATAGAGACTGATGAAGAACTGAAGTCGTGGGAGTTTCTTTACTCAAATGAAAAAGCTGTGGTGCTCCAAGCACACAATGTTGTTACTGCTTCCCTGATTACACATATACCCAACCCACCCTCCTATCATTTCAGAAATGTCTCTCCATCGTATTGTATTCAGCAGCTGGAAGAGAAATTCAAGGTAAAGATGAGGAATGCAGGGCCCTCCAGATGTTGTTGGACTGCAATTCTCATCATCACCAGCCATTGTAGCCAATGATGAGAGTCAAAAACATGTGGAGGGTCACTCATTCCCAATCTCCAATTCAAGCTTCAGATTCTCAGAATATGTTTCAGGTCTCATAAATATAGTGCATACTAAGGTCTCTAAATACACTGGCTAAATACACAGTCATCCCCAAAGCAAGTTCAGCCTAAGATCATCACAGGCTATCTGGCTAATAATAATTACATGTCATCAAGTCAGTTTCAACTTATGGCAGTCCTTTTCAAGGTATTCTAGATATGAAGTATTCAAAAGTGGTCCACCATTCCTTTTTTCTTGTGATGCTGTGTAGGACTATACAGCTTGCCCAAGGCTACATAGGATGGCTCTTTTCCTGGGAAGCACAGTAGGTAATCAAACTCCCAATTCACTCCACTGTTTAGCAGTTATCTAGCTAAACTGTGGGATTTTTCAAAGTTCATGTCAGCACATGATCTCTCTAGCTACATGGAGGCTGAAGAAAAAGAAATGAGGTGACAATCCACAACACACTGGACCCTTTTCATTGGTCTTCAAGTGACTACATAGAGGAAGTGGTTTGTGAAATGAAGCCGGAGATAGGTTGTATGCGACCGTAGGCTTAGGGTCATTTTGTTGTCTGATAGTAACACCCAATCAGAGCTACCTTAACAAGCTCGAAGGAAGGCTGATTGATAACTTCCTCCTCTGTCTCTGCTGACCTGCTTGATCAAACACAAGTAATTAATTCAATGTAATCAGTATCCCATTAAATTAAAATGCAAATAGTCTGTGTATTATGTCCCAATCATTAAATAAAGCATCTACAGATTAGAGAAGGCCCTGCCATTATGCTGAATGATTTGGCTGTCTTTCTCTCTTGTTTTCATTGCCAAGGGAGAGGAGAAGAAATTATTGACAGTTGCTGCTTCAGTTTGGCTGAATATTTTGGTTGGCCTTAGCAACGACGAATCTTGTGAGAAGGGTTTCTCTTTGTTGCTCCACCTCAGATAGCAAAACCTCTTGAACTGCCCCCATTGTGCCATCACTGTTACCATGAGACAATATTCATTGCCGAGTTCAATGATTTGTTTCCCATTTGGTGCAGGAAAATTCAGGTGTTCTCCTTTTAGAAGGATATATGTTTGACAAATGCCAGTGTTTTTTCCAACCAGAATAGAAAGGTTTATGATTAAAGCAGTCTGGGAGATTAAGACAGAGTGATCCTATTTCCTTCTGATCTAGAAATCAGTGTTGTTTTGTTTGCTAAGACTTTTTTCCCTAAGCAAGAATATGACTACACTGAGGGAAAAATCCGAATGGATCCATTGTGAAGTCGGAACCAGGAAGTCATTTTTCCCCCTGAGTTAATTTTCTTCAGCCTGCTACACAGGAATCAGCAGAGAAAGGGTTGAAATTGGCACTCAGCTTTGTTTGCAGCTTGTTTAGGTAGCTCTGCTCTGGCTGTCTAGATTTGAAGGAGACATGGTTACAGCAGAGCTAAATTAACAAGCTGGAAAGAAGGCTGATTGATAACTTCCTTCTCAGTCTCTGCTGACTCCTTGCTCTTTTTTATTTCTTCAGTCACCTAGCCACCCTAGTATTGAGGTGACAAGGCTTTAAAAGAAAAAAGAAATGGGAATGGAAAGGAAAGGAAGAAGAAAATAAGCAGAACCAGGCATCAGGTTTAGGGAGGGGTTTATTCAAATGGCAGCCAGTTTTCCCACTCTGCTGCCTCTCTCACTGCTGCTGTAGCCAGATGGAATGTTTTCAAATAGATCAGCATAAATTCCACCACATCAGCTCAAGCAATCACAGCACCTGAACCAATGTGAATGATTCACTGTAAAAAATAAATAATAATAATAATAAAAAAGGAGCACAGGAAAAAACTACAGATGGTGGCGGGGGTGGGGGGACTCCAGGCTGGTTTGCACTGACTTATACATCATGCAATCAACAGAAAATAATGTGAATCAGACTGTCCCAATCCTGGACCATTTCCCACATTATGTGTCAATGTACCCACCCCCTAAGGATGTCTGGTCATGGTGAACATAATGTGACTATCCAGTTCTTGGGCTGCAATTCCTATCATCCTCTAACTTTTGCTATGCTGATGAAGACTGCAGGGGGCGGGTTGTAGTCCACCAACATGAGGAGGGCCACATGTTTGGTGTACAATGCAGCTTTAGCTTGAAATCCTAAACACACTTTCTTAACAGTAAGTCATGCTGAAATCATGGCATTTATTCTGAAGTCAAAGCTTCAGGATCAGAAGTTTACTTCTTGAAAGACTGCAGCAGAGGTAGCTTATAAACTGTAGGTAGGGGCATCACAACCCAAATTTCAGGTAATATGCCTCCTCTGCCTGGTCATGAGCCATTTCTGAACTACAGGTGTGGATTTCATATATATGATTTACAGAGATACAGCTTGCTCTATATACAGACAGATGGGCAACATGATTGTTGCCATCCTAAATTCAATGAAAGGAGTGAGGTAAGAATGAAAAATAACTAAAATAATCCATGAAAACATTCCTCAGTGCTATGTCAAAGCTTTACAGAAAAGCTCTTTGACCTCTAGAAGAGGGTTTTATATTAGATTTCTTGGTACTCCTCCTATTCTCCACACACATTCTGTGTAGTTGGCACTAGCAGTGAAAACCGCCTGCCAACTGCTGCTTTGGCATCTCCTAGGAGTTGGTACTGCTGTGCTGGACTTAATTTAATCAAATATGAGCAGCATGCTCATAAATTTAATGATAGCTGAATGTTCTGCGTGATATGCAGCCAACATTAAGCACTCATAACTGCATAGATTTCACTGGAATAGATTAAAGAGTATGCTTAAGCCACTTTCCATTGATACAAATGGGAATTAAAAACACTTAGTTTTGAGTGGATTGGGCCCTTTTAGAAAACCTGGAATGAAGAACCCATCTAATGATAGGACCTTTGGAGGTCATTATTTCATAGGATCACCATGTCAGAAGTGACTAGATGGCACATAATAATAAGAGCATAACTGACCTAAGACATTTTGCTGCTGTGAAACCCCCAACCAAATCAAGATATACTGTATAGTACCTAAAGCTAGCTGAGTTATTTTAGAGTATACCCAGAAGTACTTTTCTCTCTTCCTGGAGGTAAAATATCTAGGAGACAAGAAGCAGAATGGTTTATATTTCGTTGCTTCAGAATCTGTTTTCATTATGCTTTTACCTTACATTTTAATACAATGTTATTAATTCTTCTTTAATATTTGGATAATTTACTGTTTTTAGAATTTTAATATTGTGTTTTTAATGATGTAAGCCATCTTGGGTCTTGTTTGAGGAGAAAGGTGGGATAAAAATATTTTCAATAAATAAATATGCAATAGCATGACAACCAGGGTTTGCTGTCTGGGAGAGCCATTTCATCCTGTCTAATCACAGCAGTAGTCCTGCCCATGTATTTGCATCAGTGATCAGTACTCTATGTGGACTGCCAGAGTAAATCCAGAAACAGACATTAGAGATAGTTCATGAATGGAGAATGGAAATCCTTAAATAATATGAGCTTCAAGTGTCACAGCAAAAGTTTCTTTCATCTCCAGGATTATGCAGATCAGGTTGCTTTGTTTCACGACTGGTCTTGAGGATTTAAGCACAGAAGTCCTTTGAGGTCTGATTTCATAAATACAGACAGGCATAACCAGATGAGCATTTGTGCTGCTGTTTGCCCCATTTTCTTTACTAGTCATTTCCATATTTCTCTAGTGAGCACACAACATCATTACCAATCCCAAGTGTGTGTGTGTTCTGTGCCGTCAAGTCAGAACTGACTTATAGCGACTGTAATAGGGCTTTCAAGGTAAATGAGGTATTTAAGGAATTGTTTTACCAATTCCACTCCCCCAGTGAGTTTCCGTGACCAAGTGGGGATTTGAACCCTGTTCTCTAGAGTCTGTCACTCTATCCACTACACCACACTGGGAATTTCACAATCCCAAGTAGATCCAATATTTTTTGCATGATTATCTGGTTTATTTTGTTCAGTCCTCAGTGCTTGTTTGTTTGTGTGTGTGTGTGTGTGTGTGTGTGTGTGTGTGTGTGTGTGTGTGTGTGTGTGTGTGTGTGTACACGCGCGTGCGTGCACTCTCACATTTCTCCTCACATTTCTTTGACTTAAAATTGTATTGTGTTGCTGAACATTGCTGGGTGTGTCTTAAGAACATAGATCAAGACGTATACAGTAAGGCATGGTGTGGGAGTAAACACATTTGCCTCTTTCCTCCCACTGGTTTGTTTTGCCACTAGAATAATAAAACCTTTCCTTTACATTTTTCCCCAGAACCTACAACAATTCTAGCACTTGATCAATTGATGGAAATGAAATAGAATTTGTTCCATGCTGATATACTGCTAAACCATTTCAGACATTGAATCAACAGCTATATACAATGAAAGAATGAAATGCATGTGCGACCAAAGTTTTGGTAAAACCATGTCTCCAAAACCTATAGTTTATACCCGTTTTTGTGCTAGAGAAAGCAGCAGATGGTTGGGAATAAGGTGCAAAAGGGAGTGTAAAGAGGTGGAGAAACAGGTGATGATATTGGCAGAAGAGGATGACAGATGGGAGAGGGACCAGAGGAGAAATGTTGCTAGTAACACCCACTATGTGGATGGTTGAGTCACAGTGCCCAAGGCTAAAAGAAACAACTATGTATGGATCATACCACTGGCTTGATCTATGACTGTGCAGTACACAGAATGTGCATCAATGTGCAACAATCACCTGTCAACAACAGTAACATTGTTTCATCTCTAATTAAAACTTATCTGTAAGGTCTGTTTCTGGCTTGAATCCCAGGGATCATTCCTCCTCATTCCTTACACTTAATGGATGGATCTCATTAGTGGCCCTGCAAGCCACAGCACTGAACAGTGTATATGATAAGATACAGATTCCTAACTGTCAGACTCATCATGCATGCAGATTGTTTGGCCATTTTACTTTTGCTCCTCACCTGTCTTCTTTGACATGTAGAGTAAAAGCCAGATCACCTTCTCACCTATTTTATAAAATTCCTGCCAGTGACAGGCAAACATCAACATTTTGAAACCAGCTGGCCTACCGAATTTTGCTTAGTACTCTTGCTTTTTGCTCCTTTTTTTGGTCTTCCTATTTTATTCTTAAAAGTACAGGCATCTTACTCTGCCTGTCCTCAACTCTTCCCGCCCCCACCTGCTTCTCCTTCTCGTAAAACACTAAAATTTTAAACACGGGTGAGCTGGGCATCTAAACAGGGTGGAGGGAGGAACGGAATAACCCAAAAATCATCCTGACCAGATGTTACAGTGTCAGAATTGGCATTAAAATAACATCCCAAGATAGACATTGAAAGACTGTTGTGGCAGCTTGAGGTATTAGGTTTCCCCACAGGCAGCACAAGATGAATTATCTTTCCCTATCTTTGTAGGCAAAGGGTTGCCAATTGCCTGGTTCATCCTTCACTGCCTTGTACTGAAACAGATGCCTGTTTGTCTGGGAGGAGAGGCACACAGACACATGGTAATTCTCATACCTGAGAAGCTGGGGATAAAATTTAGTTGACACACTAGACGAAATATGACAATTAGAGCGAAATTAAGAGTTTAAGAAGATGGAGTCCACACATGAGTAAGTATTGTTTGTAATTAGGATTGCTATTCTATATAAATTTACTTGGAAATGTCCAATCGTACTCCAGAGGACTTAATAATAATAGTTGTGTGTCATCAAGTCAATTCTGACTTATGGTGACCCTTTTCAGAGTTTTCCGGGTAGAGAATACACAGAAGTGGTTTACCATCCCCTTCTTCTGGGCCCACGCTGGGGCTGTGCAGGTTTTCCAAAGGCCACACAGGCTGCGTCTCCTCACAAGAGGCACAGTGGGGAATCAAACTCCCAACTTCTGGCTTCGCAGCCTAAACTACTGAGCTATCCAGCCAGCTCCAAGATAATTTGCTTTTCAATATATGTGGCTAAAATTACACTATAAGATTCTTTAACTGTGTGACAGGATTTTTTAAAAAAAGTTTTAGGCTTCTTGAAACTGCTAGCTTCAAAGTGGTAGTTTCATTCATCATATTGATGTATCTATTTATTTTATGATAATTCATTCATTCATTCATTTAGCAAGTATCTGGTTTTGGATACAAATTTAAAATTGCCTGCGTCACACTAAAAAGAACAGATGTGCATTCTTATAAAGCTGAACTTTTCAAGAGTGCATTTTTTTTAAAGTGGATCATCCAAATATGTAGTCTTGCATACATTTATATGCATGTGTGTTTCTGTGTCTCTGTGTATATAAAAACACACTGCTTTTTCCAAATTCTCTTTTATTTGCTGCTCTTGTTATGGGTTTCTTCAGAGACATGATGTCTTCTGACAGCAAAAGATAAAGCTGACTGATACAAATGAGTCAACAGTTCCCCTGAAATAAAGAGTGATTCAATTCCTGTGAAAGAAAGATGATTTGAAGAATACACTGTTGCTTTGTCCAAGAAGATGCAGCTGTAACTGATTGAATGAAATTATAAGACACCCCGCTCGAGTGAATTTGCAGGCACACACATATATTAAATGGAAAGGTAAAAAAAATAATTAAGGACATGAGCCAGAATTCATGACAAAAACTCTGTGTTCTGCAAAGATAAGTTATGGTGGTTGTTGTAGGTTTCTCGGGCTGTTTGGCCGTGTTGTTAAGGCTGGATCCTTAAGAACATGGCCAAACAGCCCGAAAAACCTACAACAACCATCGGATCCCGGCCGTGAAAGCCTTTAAGAATACATAAGTTATGGTCACTGTTGTACTTTACTCTGCACAAGAAGAGTATTCAGTTAGCTGAAATGAAATGAGGGCCACTCTCACACAATACACTTTCAGTATTTGTGCACACTAAGCATCAACAATGGAAGTTGCCATAGAGATCTGACATGCCTCGTCACATGACTCAGATGCATGACCAGGCATGTGACCAGACATAAACACCACCTCATCAGCTTCTTCCATATTTGGAGCTCTGCATAAATATTGAACAGGCTAAATGCACACCTGAAAAATGTCTATTTCAACAAAGTATTGTACAGAGAACAAAGGAAAATTTAGGACTGGCTGAAGATCCCTGTTGCACACATACTTAGTGACAAACCATGATTTAAATTTTGCCAGTGTATGAAATTGCTCTGCAAAATGTTTCGCCACAACTGCAAAATGAACTCTTACCTGGGGTGTGATGGATAACCTCCTGATCTAATATATATTCATGCTTCAGGTTCTAATGCAAGATGGGTGATAATTGCTACACTGATCTTACTTATTGGTTGCAGGTTTGGTACACTTCCATGAAAAGAGAGATCCACTGTGTAGTAATGGCTAAGAGTGTTGGACTTTGTCCATGGAAATTAGAATCCAGAACTTCACTCAGTGACTTGGGGTCACTCTCTCTTTCTAAATCTGATCTCAGGATTGCTATTAGGATAAAATGTGGTGACTGCCATGCATGTATGTCATCATAAGTTCATTGCCAGAAAGTACTGAATATAAGTGTGGGTACAACAGAGTTTGAGGTTGTAGTTTTTTAAACAAGCCATGCTTACTGGGGCATTCTGGGTGTTTTAGTTTTTTAAAAAAGCTATGTTGTTGTTGTTGTTGTTGTTTGGCAGTTGGCTGAATCTTATGGATTATTCAGACCTTTATCACCTCCAGTTTTAGAAAACAAAACAAATTTATGCAATACTATTTCAGGATAAACAAAATGAATAAAACATATAAAACAGTTAATTTTAATAAGCCAGACATTATATTTCTGGATAAGCAATGAAGAAAAAACATACCTTATAGAAGTTGGAGTTCCATCAACAAGAATTCTCAAAAGTATACAAAGTACATATATTGCAAAATACTAAACATAAAGGCAAGAAAAAAATATGGAAGCAAGATCAGGTCATCCTTCTCCACGTGCTAATTTCAGCAATAATTTAAAATGATTAGTTATCAATTTAAAACAATTAATAAATAGCTGCTAATGTGCTTCTTGAAATTAAAAACATCAGTGATTTTGCAAAGGTGTAATCTCACCAGATTTTTAGGACCTGACTCCAAATTTTTAGGCTTGATCTTTTGGGCCACCCTCGTGCACAACCAATGCTGAGAAAGAAAGAAAGAAAATCATCAACATCATTCCCTTCATGGGCACAGGCCTTGTTGAGGTGGAGGGGCTTGCATTCTTCAGTGAGGTTGAGAGCTATGCTGAAGGGTCTCCCAAGTCAGACAGGTTTCAGCTGAGAAGCCAGACCAACTGTGTCCACCAATCATCAATTATGATGAGAAGAAATAAACAGAAATCCATACTGGATCGGTCATCACCAGGGTCAACAAGGACCATGTCAGATGCTATAGCCCCTGGGCATCTGGTGACAAATGGGCTACAGGGCTCAGTAGACCCTGTTGAGGAACCATGACAGGCTGCTACAAAGCTACTGGAACAACGTAAACGCAAAACATGGACTCTCAGTGAAAATTGAGAAATTATGATATGTTATTATGAGGTAAACCCAACAGCCTGTGGTTTTCAAAAAAGAATGATGAAAGTTTGGAAAAGGAAACACCCAAGTAGTGACATAACTGAACAACAATTAATGGACCAGAGAAGGTTTATCATCTGAAGTAAAGTGTTTTCAGAACTGGAATTGCAAGAACTAGAAAAGGTGAGTTGACAGAGTGGCAAACATCACTGAGGGGAAAAACAGTAACCCATATTAGCCAGAACACAGAAAGACAAAGGCTCCCCAATTCCAATTACAAAGTAAACCAGTGAAATATCTACTGAATGATGCAAATGCAGTCATCAAAATAATCCCAACCAGCACGCTAAAGGAAACAAACCAGCTCATGTATAGCACAGCTACCATAATAACCATGGAACTTGGTTACAAGCTTGAAAAAAAACCCAGAAAACTCATGGCACCCTAAAATGGAAAATTCGGCTGGAAAGAAAAATAAACAAATTACGTGCAGACATTAGCAACTTAAAACACTTGAAAGATTCAAAACTTAAAAATGGAAAAGTAAAAGCCAGAGTAGGCAAAATATATGACCTAGAAAGGAAAACAATTGTTGAAACTATTGAAGAATTAAAACAGCGGGTAACAGCTGCAGCAAAGAAAATTGAAAGATATGATGGGCACTTGAAACAATATAGAAAAAACACACAATTTTGAAATAACCAACGATTATTCAATACATCACTAGGAGAAAATGGAGAGCAAAAGAAATTCAGCCCATGAAAAGATGATGCTCTAAAATTTTGGAAAGAAATGTGGGAAACCCCAACTGAACATAGCAAAAAGCCCCATGGATTAAATACATTTGTAAAGAAACTCAAGGAGAACAAATGAATGATATTGTAATAACAACTGAAATGATTAAGAGGCAAGTAAAGGCTGTGAAAAATTGGAGTACACCTGGTCCAGATGAACTGCACAGATTTTGGTTAAAACATCTAACAAGTTTCCATCAACGTATAGCACTGCAATTTAACCTCTTACTTCAAAATTCTACAACTGAAGACTGGATGACAACAGGCCACACATTTCTGATAATAAAAGATCATCAAAAGGGCAATGAACCCAGTAATTATTGACCAATTACATGCCTTCCAACAATGTTCAAACTCCTCACAGGAGTACTTGCAAGATCAATAGATAATTACTTAACTGAAAACTCCCTATACCCAAATGAACAGAAAGGGAACTTTAAAAAGTCAAGAGGCACAGAAGATCAGCTGCTTATTGATAAAATGATCCTGAAGAATGCAAAAAGACGAAAAACAAACCTTAACATAGCCTGGATAGACTATAAAAAGGCATTTGACTCATTGCCACACAGCTGGATTAACACCTGCCTAAAATTTTTGGAATTAGTAAAAAACATTCAGAAGTTCCTCAAGAAAAACATGGAAAAATGGAAAACTGTCTTTATGGCCCATGGGGAAGAAATTGGGGAAGTTAGCATCAAAAGAGGACTATTTCAAGGGGATTCTTTGTCACCACTGCTGTTTAACATCTCACTAATCCCCATGTCAATCATTTTAAATAAAAATGGATCGGGCTACCACATTTCAGAACAAGCAGGAAAAATCAATCATCTGTTATACATGGACAACCTAAAAGTATATGCAAAAAGTTCCACAGAGATAGAATCACTGCTAAACACAGTGCAAATATTTAGTGAAGATATCCAAATGATATTTGGAATTGAGAAATGTGCTGCTCTGTCTATACACCATGAGAAGATTCAAAAACTAGATGGAATAGAATTTTAAAAATGGCAATATTACAAAATCACTATTGAGTGATGAAAATTATAAATACCTTTGAATACTAGAAGCAGATAATATCATGCACACAAAAGTTAAAGAACTGACAGAAAGGGAATATATCAAAAGACTGCAGAAAATCTTAAAATCAAAATGAAATGGGGGAAATGTAATCAAAGCCATAAACATATGGGCAGTTCCAGTAATTAGATACCCAGCTGGAATAATAGATTGGACACAAAATGAATCAGAAGAATTGGATCTGAAAATACAGAAACTAATGAACATGCATCATGCACTACATTCAAAAAGCAATGCGGAAAGATATTTACCACGAAAAATCGGAGACCGTGGATTACTGCAAACACAGCAGGTAGTAGAGGAGGAAAAAAGAAGCCTTGATGATTACACCAGTACAATCAGAGAAAAATTACTTAAGGCAGTGAAAATGGAGAATATTTTGAAAACAACAGAAACAAAGGCTCAATATAAGAAACAACAATTTGAAAATAAATTAAACAGCTTGAAAAATAAACCACTACATGGACAACATCTGAGAAATATTGATGGAAATCATGATCATAATTCAACATGGGCATGGCTAAAACTGGGGACCCTTAAGAAAGAAACCGAAGGCTTGATTTTTGCTGCACAAGAACAAGCACTCCAAACCAGCATGATGAAAGCTAAGATCTAACAAATTAGTGCTAACAGCAAATGTTGACTCTGCCAAGAAAAAGATGAAACTGTGTCACACCTCATCTGTGAATGTCTAAAGACTGCACAAACAGATTACAAAGTTAGACATGATAGAGTGGCAAAATTATTGCAGTGGTCATTATGTAAAAAATATAACTTGCCAGCCTCCAAAAACCCATGGGAACATCAGGTAGAGAAGGTGTCAGAAAATGAGGAAGTCAAGGTCTTGTGGGATTTCCAGATCCAAACGGATAGACACCTTGAACATAACACACCAGACATAGTAGTAATAGAATGAAGAAATGTCTGGATCATTGACATTGCACTTCTAGGGGATGCCAAAGTTGAAAATAAGGAATTGGAAAAACTAAAAAAGTACAGAGGCCTGGCAATTGAAACATCTCGCTTGTGGATGAAACACACTTCAGTGGTCCCCGTATTCAGCGGGGCTTTGGGAACAATATCAAGAAATTTCACACAGTACTATAAGCAGTTGCAGGTCTCAGAAATCACACCATCAGAGCTATTGCAAATGGCAATATTAGGAACAGCATACATACTGCTCCAATATTTAACAGATATTTAGGTTTTTGGTTAAAACTTGCACCTGTTATATAATATCAATGTTTTTATAATTTTGATGGACTGGGCCTCATATTTTTGAGGAATAATAATAATAATAATAATAATAATAATAATAATAATAATAATAATAATAATAATAATAATAATAATAATAATAATAATAATAATAATAATAATAATAATAATAATAATAATACAAAATTAACTATGTCAAGAGTATGGTGTGATGTTGTACTATCAAAGTCATGGAACTTTATGCTTATCTGCATTATTTGTATTGAAGACAGCAGAGTATATTCGAAATGAGAAGTAATTCATGTAAGTCATTGAGACCAGTGTCAGTGAGGCCTGTGGATCATTCTCTTGAAGGAAATCATCCGTAAGTGTCCAGGAGGTAAAGTGAAACAACCTTCCTTCTACAGCATAATATGAAACCTGATACTGTTGTCAGTACAATTCCCCAGTGAGAAGGATAAATTGTAGTCAAGACCTGGACAGGTTAACTAGTGGTCATACATTCTGGTGGTACCTTTATATACAAAAAAAGGTCAACACTACTGGAGAAGAAACTTGAAACCTGTTACCGGCCATGAAACAAGACATCTGTTGGACTCTTATTCTTTTCTCTTTAAATGGGCTTTAATTAATAGTTCAGTGAAAAATGCAGGTTACAGTCCTTGTGGTATCATTAGCTTACGGCAACATCTGAACCATGATGCATCTAAAGTTTATTTACCTTCTAATTTCATTCAAGAGCAATACATTATTAGATATATATTTATAGATATACATACACCACTCCAAGCAATTAATAGTAAATAATAAACCCTAAACCCTGAAATAATATATTTCCTCACACTGGGGATCTCTTTTTGCACATATAATTGTAAATGTCAACACATTCAAGTCACTTAAGAGCCATTTGTTTAGCTTAAGAGCCACATGGTAATGGAGATTTTGGACCAGCCTCTTCTTAAGTTCAATTTTATTTTATACAACTTGCTAGCCACATAACCAGCATGGCTGCGTGTTAAACAAACTCTAAGCATCTACACTGATACTGACTTTATTTTGTGCAAGGAACTGGTGTCTCCATGTGGAGTAAATTCAAACAAGTTTCTAAATAGAAAAAACTAAAACTAAAACTGTACAATTTCTTTACATGAATGTTTGTTGGTAAAAACAAGTCAATTTCAATGCAAGAGTCTTGTTTACAGTATAGAAAAGTATTGGTTCCTCTAACTTTATTTAATTTAGAAACAAAGCTAGCCATCTTGCAGACTGCACACACTTCCAGTTTCTCACAGGCACCAATGGGAAGGGACAGATCTACACAACATTGTTTTACCAGTACAATCCTATATGAGTCAACTCAGAGATAAGCCCAGTTGGATTCAGTGAGGCTTACTCCCAGGAAAATGTGAAAAGGATTATGCTGTCAACAAGCATAGAATACTGCAGATATACCAATACTTCCTTCTGTTATTCTTCCTCAGGGCAAAAAAGGAACAGGAGAAACAGAGTATCTAAAAACAAGCATAATGTAGTAGAGGAGAAAGCCTGCAGTAGAGTTGAAAGATCTCGTCTGGCCACTGGCCACTGGTTTGATATTGGTTGCTTCAGAGGACAGGAAGCATCTCTCACTGAAGCACTTTCTGAAAAAAAGACACCACAGGAAGGGAGAAGTAGAAAAGCTGAGGGGGAAAATAAGATTCCCCTTCTACCTTTTAGTGGTCTAGTCAGACCTCAATCTTTCTCTCTCATTCTGCCAATGAGAATTCTAAAATATTTCACAAGGCCTTCAGATTTTTGGAAAATAAAAATATATAAATGTATCATTGATAATTTCATTAGTAATTCTTGTCATCAGACAGGTTGCAGCCCTTTCAGTTCTTTCAAACTGGCCAAAATCCTGTTGCTTAGCATAGTAAATCACACTAGAATAGGCCCACTGAATCAATGGGTATTTAGTGAGTCAACTCATCCATAAGTTCCATTGACTCAAATTGGTCCCACTCTAACAGAAATTTACTATGCTTGATTCAGTGGGCCTACTGTATTGAGATTTACTACAGCAAGCAATAGGATATTGCCCATTGGATGCACATGAGTAGAAACCAGGGTCATCATGGCAGTCCTCAGTCATGACTGATGCATATTAAAGGTCTGCATAATGTAAGTGAGCAACTTTATGTATAGAGGGCACTCTGCACATGAACAAGAGTATTGAAAAAGCAAATTTCCTGATTCTGCAGAGAAAGTCCTGCATGCGTAAAGTGGCAATATCATAGTGGTATGATTATAGTGGTATATCATAGTGGCAATATCATAGTGGTATGATTATAGGCTCTGTGCAGACCCTTAACTGAGCAGGATCAAGGTGAGAAAAGCACACATGGTTCCCTTCCCCCTGTCTCGAGGTTCATTGCAATTCATCAGAAGTAGTGGTCCCTGTGCAGCAAGCTATTTGGAATACTTGCTGCTGAAGATGCACAGAAGAGTATAGAACTGTCCCCTTGAATATTACAAAGGCTACCATAATTGACTCAAGATCTGTACAGGACTGAAGCACTGTATGAAAATCTCAGTGTTCTCAAGGAGCACATAGTGTACATGAAGATATTTCCACGCATACCAATAATTATTATAAGTATGACTGAGAATTATCCATGTCTTGCACTTGCAAATTTCAAGTAAAAAATAAAAAGTACAAAACCTTCTGAAGGAGAGAACAAATATACATAACTAGAATCTACAATAATATTAAAGTATAACAAGTCAACTTGGAATTATATAATAATGTTACACATTGAAAATATTTGAGGTTTTTTTTGAACAGGAAAATTCAAAAGTCCAAACAGATGCTCAAAACGAACAGAATCCTACAGTTTAATTAACTTGTCTCAACTGAATTTGACAACATCTGGAGATTTCCTTAAGAGCTGAGAGATGATGGTTGAAATGTCTGTAGTAGTCCATAAGGTTCCATCTGGTTTGTACAGATGATAGGAAACATCTAAAGGGTAAGCTGAAGTTTGCTCATGTTCCTGTTGTGCATATTATGATGACGGACCAATTCATCAGACCGGGCAAATTTTTTTTGACAACTGGGCCACCGACAGCTGAAAGGCTTCTCACCTGTCAACAAAGCACATCATTATCAAATTAGCGTAGAGCAAAACCTAACAAACTGGTTCCTTCCTTGAGAGTGCTTGTCAGTTTTGTAGACCCAGTTGAACCAATGTACCTAATAACTGAATAAACTGAGTATCATAGAGGTGATGGCAGTCTAGCCAATGATCCCCATAAGATATGGATTGCACTGCTGCCCAGAGTTTGGAAAAGTTACTTTTGTGGATCACATCTTTTAGAATCCCTCAGTCATATGGCTACTGGCCATGCTGGTCTCTATCCAGGGAATATTCAGAGGGAGATATAATTCACTTTGCCCCCTTACCCCAAAATAATGACTCGAGACAAGTATTATGGGATAAACATGGGCCACACTTTATTAAATAATCATTCTTGTCCTCTGTAAAAGGGGGGGTCCTGCCGTACTGCGGAATCAGGTTTAAGCACAGAGGTCTCAACGGACCCCTTACAAAACAAATGGGCGAGTCCCTAGCCTCAAGTTCTCGCGGTCATGAAGACTGCGAGAACCCAGCCAGCCCAAATTTGACCAACCCCCGGACCTCAAGCCACCTTCTGCTTGTTGACTGTTGGTCCAGGTGTGGCCCCAGCGCATCTTTCCCCCCAAGCACTGTAATTGCACGATCTGCAGCGCTGGGAAGCCAGATGAGCTATACATTACCTGTGATTGCGATGGTACTCACCAAAACCTGTTCTATCCGCACTACCCGCCTGTGTGACCAAATATTTCCACCTCTCAAAATGCCATTGCACCTGCTCCAGTGTGGGATAGGTGAAAAATCCCTGCATCCAAAAGCCAATCAGGATACGGGTCAAAAATTCCTATCCAGCCCCCGAAGGTGACCAGGTAAACTCACACTAGAAAATAGGGTGGGCGGGTGGGTTGCCAGCAAGGAAGAGGACAGAGGGAGGGAGGAACACCATTTAAATAGCTTGCTCGTTCCCCCCTCCCCTCCAGGGACGCTCTTGCGAGACTCCAAGTGTCTCGCATTATTCTGGGAAAGAGGCAAAGGGGACCTGCGCTGCTAAAGGTAAGTTCAACAGCGGATCCAGCATTAGCAACAAGCACAAAAAGAAAGAAAAAGAAAATTATTGCAGCACTTTAAGATTAACAGGTTTATTTCTATGTGAGCACTTGTGGATTACAGTCCACTCTTTTAGATACATGGGTAACACAATATCTTGGCAACAGGTTTATATACAGTTTATTTATACGAGTATTATATGCACTGTATATACATTTTTGGCCCAGATACCCTTCCCCATGTATCTCAAGAAGTGGATTGTAATCCATAGATGTTTCCGCTGAAATGAATCTGTCAGTCTTAAAGATGCTGCAATACATTTATTTTTGTTTTGTTGTTGCGGGAACAGACTAAAAGAGTCACCTCTTAGAAAAATAATTAGGTTCAGCAGAGCACTCTCTGACTGATAGTCTCTACAGTTGCCACTGAAAGGATAGTCTTATTTTAGTTTACCGTATAAAGTGTTTATGTCCTGTTTTATATGCAGAGGGAATTATTACATGGCTGCTAAAGAAAATTATCTTAAAAACAATAAATACAATAGGCTTTGTTGCCATTCCCTGTTAACTAGGTTAAATCACATGTACACTACTTCTTCTATTGGTTAAGTCAATTGCAGTATCCCTTTTTTAGTGTGCGGGTATGGGGGTGTCTTATTGCCATTTTTCCTGACTAATTCAGATCACTTTCAGAAATAAGTAATATAGCATGATAACATTATAACACTAGATAGAAATGAGGCACTCAATGGCAAATCAGAGCAAAAGTGAGAACACCATAAAAATACTCTTCAAGCTACAATTTTCTGGGTCAAACTACATAATGGCCAGAACCCTGTTCACATAAGTCATCCTGCACAACTCTGTTGACATCATCAGCTCCACCCATTCCACAGTCTTTACAGGAGAATTAAACGCTTCTAATTCCCACCCACTCACCCCATCAGGTTCCAGGGATCTCTAGAGATCCCCTTCATCCTAGGAAGACTTCGGGAGCCGCAGAATTGGATCAAGATTATTTAAAACTGGAAAATTACTGCCACCAGTTCCAGTCCTGCTGTTGGCACTGGCTTTTAATTTTCTCAAAATGTCCACAGCATGGTTGCACCTAATGAAGTTACCAGAGTTGTTTAGTGCAACTTATGCCAACCGGATTCTTGCCATTGTCTTAAAGATCTGTTTGAATCTGATGCTTGGGATTCTCTGTGCATTTTTTCTTTAGGAAAAGAAAAATATGCTTAAATAATGCTTTAAATGCTTTAAAGTAGGGGTAGCCAAATTGTGGCCTGTGGGACACAAGGTGGCCTTCTAGCATCCCTGGTGGCCTACTTCCTCCAAATAAATAAGAGAGTTATTTAAGCAGTTATTTAAGCATTTTTTCTTTAGGAAAAGAAAAATAGGTCCCAGTCCAAACTGGAACCACAGTAATATATAGGAGAACTCATCCCCACTGAAAATTACCCCAACCTGCTATTTGCAGAAAATAGCAGCTTTGAGGACAGGTGGTACTTTCCAATGGAAGGGGAATGGTTTTCTTTGGAAAAACGATACAGAGGTAAAAGATGAATCATCTCTCCCATCACACTTGCACATGCACCTGCCACTCAGTTGGCAACCGGGTGTTTGCGCAGAAACAGCAGGCCTGGCTCCTTGAAGCTGGCTCTGCTGCCTGGGTGCATGCACCCACCACTCAGCTGACACCAGCATGAACCCAAAAAATGAACCATGAGCTGGTTTATTGGGGGGTGATAGTTCATGGTTCATGGATAGCCATGAACCATGGACCATCATAAACCATCAGTTTTACAGTTCATCCCCATCTCTAGTTACTATCAGTAGTTACTTAAAGTTCAGGCAAATGAGCATGAATTTTCCACCTTTCAAAGCAAGGTTTTAAAATAGCATATTTGGTACTTAAACCTTTAAAACAGGGGAAGGCAATCACCAGAGGTCCAAGGGCCCCATACACACACACATACACATACACACACACACCCCGAGCTACCCCCAAAATATTTTTGTTTAAAAAACTTACAAAACTTATAGTGGACAAAAATACCTTTAAAATTTAAATTGTAAAATCGGAGAGGGAGCCAAGAGACATGGGAAGGAGAACTCTCTCTCTCTCTCTCACACACACACACACACACACACACACACTGGGGCTTTTAAAGCAAAACACTCTCTTATTTATTTGGAGGAAGTAGGCCACCAGGGATGCTAGAAGGCCACCTTGTGTCCCACAGGCCACAATTTGGCTACCCCTACTTTAAAGCAAGGTTGTAAAAACAAAGAACATGTAGTCTGACTCTCCTTGCACTTACATAGCTCATAGAACAGATTCTCACAGTGCAAGGGCTGGAGTGAGGCTTGGAAAATGCTAGGGTCTTAATCACCTACAAAAGCTCTAAAGCAGTGGAGTTCTAAACCTTTGGCCCTTCAAATATTTTAGCCTTCAGCTCCAGGAGCCCCAAACATCGTGACCAATGGTCAGGGATTCTCTGAACAGAAGTCCAAAACATCTGGATGGCCAAAGGCTAAGAACCTCATCCCTCTAAACATTTGGACATTTGTACACTCTCTCTCCTTTGAGTTTTACTCCTGCACCAAGTAGTGATGATGAAAACCCTATTCCTTTTGGTCTAAGTCTGGAATTGGCCAACTGTGGACCTGCAGAGGTTGCAACTCCCATCAGTCCTAGCCAGCAAAACCAGTGATCAACGATAATAGGAGCTGCACTCCAACAACATTTGGATAGCCACGTGTTGCCCATCCCTGCTCTAAGCAACATTTTATGGTGTCATAACTAAGGTGAAAAAGTGGTGCCATTTAGACATTTACTAATTTTTTCAGAAATGGTATAAGAATTTAAATCATAGCAGAGCAGTTTAGGTAAAATAAGATTAAAAATATAAATGGGAAAAAAAGTATACGCACTTGTTTTACCTGTATGAGTCCTGGTGTGAGTCTTCAGATGGTCAGATCTGGAGAATTTTCTTTGACAGGTTTTACACTGGAAGGGTTTCACACCTAAACAGATAAAAGAAGTCGATTCCTACAGTCCCAACACCTTTTCAGAGGACTGAGAGATGATTATTTTTGAGTTTCCAAACGACACACTTTGGTGTTGCTGCTGCTGCTATTATTGCTGTTGTTATTTGATAGGTACTCTTTTTCCACAGGCATCTCTACAAAGCCCAATGGCCATTAATCACTATCTCAACTATCTAACCTTTTACAACCCTCTTTTCCTCTTCAGCTTCAGTGAGTGCTTTCACAGTACATTTATTCCTGGTAAAATAAGCAAGTATTAATTCACCACTGGATTCTAACCTTCAGATGTTGCAAATGAGAAACATCCTGTAGTGTTTGTTATTTTTACAGTGCAGTGTCTTGGGAACAGTTTTGTTTAAATATGAAATTTATTTCAGCTCAATATTTGTTCACATTCTTCAAACAGAAGTTGAAGTTTATAAATTATGTGATTTGCACTGAACTATTTGACTTATTCTCTGAACCTTACAGAAGATCTTTTTTAAATTTAAAAAAATCAGTGGCATCTGTGGAAACTGAGTAGAGTACCCCATATCCTTCATTAACAAGCCTAAGCTTCTATCAGCAAGGTAATTAAGGCAGGCAAAAGCATCGTATATTAAGCAATTAGTTGATACATTCTAACTCCAGAGATTCATATATTCAGGATTGTGTTATGGGGGAATCCACACAGCCTTGTTTTTAGTAAATATATTCTCATTACTTTGTTCAGAACCAGTGCATCAGTTTTAAAAACAAAACAAAACATAGACACATAGTTAGGAACATTTTCCAGTTAAAGTCACATTATTCTGCTTTTCAAAAATTTTATTCCATAGCATCCATTTCAGCAAAAATATTTACATGAATTGAAATCGAGTGGATTGGCATATTTTGTGAAAACATATGAGATTCTATGAAAATGCAGGAGGTTTGCAGCACGAGAATACCAGCAAAAGGGAGGTCTTTATAATAAAGTATAAGTGTATTCTCATGGTATATGATTGGTACCTTCTCGGAATTTGATATTAAGAAAAGTAAAGTATGGACAGCTGATACTCCAGTCTTACCAACTGAATGTCTAATTCTTGAAATTGCAGAGAAACCTCAAGGAACAGCATAACAATATTACCTCCACACTATCTGTAATTCTGAGTCACAAGCAAGAGATTTTACACAATTGTTTGAACAATTTCAGCATAAAAATACAGTTATCATGTACCATTTTTATTTCAATCATATGTTGTAAATTATTCACCAGGCAGTCTGCAGTCTTAAGCAGAGGAACACCCTATTGTGGAGTGGTGGAACAAGCCCTGCTCAGACCATGGGCCATTCTTAAAATTATGTATGTTAACTGAATGTCCAACATGTGTCATGTTCCTCCAACTAATAATATGTTTCTGTTTGGTGAAGACTAGTTGCTGAACAAATAATCCTCATGTGCCACCAAGTAAATTCTGACTAATGGCAAACCTTTTCCGGGTAGAGCATAATCAGAAGTCGTTTACCATTCCTTTTTTCTGACAGCATCCTGGGACTGTGCAGCTTGCCCAAGGCCACACAGATTGGCACTAGTCACAGGCAGCACAATGGGGAAATGGAGTTGGCTGGATAGCACAGTGGTTTAGATATGCCAGAGGTTGGGAGTTCCATTCCTCACTGTGCTTTCTGCAGGCAGAGCCAGCCTGTGTGGCCTTGGGCAAGCTGCACAGTCCCAGGGCACTCCAAAAATAAGTGAATGGTAAACCAAGTTCTCTCTACCTGGAAAGCCCCGAAAAGGGTCACCAAAAGTCAGAAGTGACTTGACAGCACATGATTATTAATTGCTGAACAGTTTGGCCATAATCCTGTTTTCTTTTTTCTCTCTTGTATGCATATTACAACCTCAGCAATTTTGCTAAGAATTTGCAAAGATGTAGCCATGTTAGTCTGTCACAGCACCTTGGTAAAAGTAAAGGTTCCCCTTGACATTTAGTCCAGTCGTGTCTGACTCTAGGGCGCGGTGCTCATCCCCATTTCCAAGCCGTAGAGCCAGCATTTGTCCGTAGACAGTTTCCGTAGTCATGTGGCCAGCGCGACTAGACATGGAACGCCGTTACCTTCCCACCGTGGTGGTACCTATTTATCTACTCGCATTTTTACATGCTTTCGAACTGCTAGGTTGGCAGGAGCTGGGACAAGCGACGGGAGCTCACTCCGTCGCGTGGATTTGATCTTATGACTGATGGTCTTCCGACCTTGCAGCACAGAGGCTTCTGTGGTTTAACCCGCAGCGCCACCACGTCGCCCCAGCACCTGGGGGGGGGGCAAAATATTATAGCACTTTAAAGATCAACAGATGTATTTCAGTGTGAGTTTTTCTGGATCAAAATTCACTTATTCTCTCTGTCTGAAGAAGTGCATTTTGATCCATGAAAGCTCACACTGAAATAAATCTGTAAGTCTTTAAAGTGCTATATCATTTTGTCTTTTTTTTCCTTTTCATTTGCTTACAGTTTGTTTGATAAGGTTTCTTTTTTCTAAACTATTATGAATATAATAAGTATTGAATTCCCCCTCCCCCCCGAATGGACAGGAGAAGAATGCTTTCCAATATTTCAACCTACAGGATAATGTTCAAGGTCTCCTATGACAAAGGACAGGATGGTTATTCCATGTATTTCCTCTGGTTATGTATTTTCAGCATCTAACTCCTATCTATATTGGCAGTAAGCAGAAAAGGCAGAAAAGCCTAGTTCTTCTCAATTGAAGAGCAGTTGACCTGCTGATATAAGTTCAATGAGGCACAACATAGGTTCAACACTGCTTTCTTGCACTTTAATTTTGAATGGCCTGTAATTCTGAATTAGTCACAAACAAAACAAAATAAAATCCTATTTTGTATACTCCAGCTCTGGGAAAATACAAACTCCTATAAATTTTAAAAACCAAGGTATGTAAACAAACCTGTATGCCGTCTTTGGTGCCTTTTCAATTGATCAGAACGTGAGAATCTTCGTTCACAGTCTTTAAAGTCACACTGATACGGTTTTTCACCTTAGGGAGAAGAGATTTCATTTAAAACAGGTGAATAAGGTTTGAAAGCACTAAATGAAGGTAGATACTAAAATGCTAGAATAATTCTTATTCAGACATACAAATGTACAGTGAATAGTGAGAAATATGTTTAGGTAAGGTGGACATGACCTCAGTAAATTTTCAAAGCTGGAAATCTTGTATAAGCAGTCTCATCTAAAATATGTGGCAAAGGAGTTTATTTTGCCACTGATACAGTGATAGGGAAATTGATGTGAATACCAGTTACTCACTCTGTATATTTATGGCAAAATAAATGTCATACATCAAGCCCTGTTTCATTCTATTTTTATTTACATGGATATTAGCTCCATGTTCATCTACACATAAATTGTGCTTCAGTTTGAACAGTAGCACATGCTTGGCTAAATTGTTTTTATTGGTATAGTAAAAACATGCAATATTTGAATATAGTTGTCATTTTAATAAATGACAACTATATTTGCAAAAGAAAGAAAATACATGTTTTATACATTTCTTGTTATAACTGGGAGAAGATTCAATGTAATTTTAAATGCCTGGGTTGTTTTTCCCTTTCTCTGAGTTTATCCAAAGTTGGTCCTAAACCTCCAAAATCAATAATGTAGAGTATGAATTCAGAAAAGATAATTGCTGACATAAAACTGCAAGCCAAGTCACATTCTTCCTTTGAAGTGTAAAAGCCACATGCACCCACTTTACTGACTAGCACCAACAACAAGGCAAGGAGACGTTGGTATAAAATGTCTCCCTCTGATGGGGGAGGTCTGACTCATTCTGGATATCTGTGACAGATAGAAGTTGGGTGGATTTCTACATGTTCATCCACTTAACCTGTCCATCTCCATCTTTTCTAAATTTGAAATTACTCTCATTAGCATCACTCATTTGACTGTAAGAGAATATATTCATTTTTTGAAGAGAATGATGCCACTTACAGTCAAAAATATCTTCTCTGCCTCATAGACGATGAGGCCTGAGAACCTATTTGCCTATTAGTCTATGTTTTGCCTGTTAACATGACATAAAACAACAGTTCTGAGACTGTGGCCAATCTTTATTTGAACAGCAGCTGATATCACCAATACTAACAGCTCTTCCAAATATACACTGTGCATGATGAGATCAAAATCTAAATGCAACTATTCAATATCTGAACGGAAATCATTATAACTTCCTGTGTAGTCACCCAAAGGAGTTTACTGACTCTTAAACTCCTCAAAGGATTATTTCCAAGTCTTTCCGATTTAATTTATTTATGTAGAAAGCTATATTTGTCACATGTCTTTAAAACTGTTCCTTCCAATCTGACCACAAGTCCTCCCACAGGAGTGGTTGCATCTTAAATTGAAACTGATTCTGGGGGAAAATAAGCTTAAATCTGGAAAGATCTCTGAGCAAGAATGTTGGTAGAACAGAATGCACTGAGCAAATGATAGTCTCCAAAATGCAATGCCAATACAGTGCTAAGCCATCTGCATTTCAACAGAACAGTGAGACAGGTTTTACATCACTTTCACACTGCAAACAAAGTTCCTTTGTTATCAGTCTTTCTGGAACTTTTACTTCTTTCTCAAGTCAAAGTACAGCTGCGATCTGCTAGACCAGCTCTGACTGCCGTGACATGTCATCTTGGGAAGTATTCAGAGGGAATGTATCACCTAACATTTTCAGACTATGAGGATCATCACATAACTCTACATTTCTAATTAGAAATTTTGCTCATTAAGAGTAATCAAGTAAAGGAAACAACAGTGCCATGCAGATGTATTTGTCAGGAAGTATATGCTTGGAAACCAACCTAATGTAACATCATTTTAGCAATGGGTTTTTAGCAATGTAGCAAATATTATCATTGCTGTGTGCTGTACTTGAGCAATTGCTGTTAATATTTAAGAGTTATTTAGTGCTAACAGTATGTGAAGCCCCAGCAAAGTTTGGAAAAATTACTGCTTTAACTACCAGAATCCTCAACCAGCATGGCTTTGCAGAACAGGTGATTTTGGAAGCCGTCATCATTGAAGAAGTTACTTCTAAATCTCCAGGCACTTTGTTGGAAGATGATTTATTTTCTTTATATCATTTATATGCCGCCTTTCTTTCCATAGGGAATCCAAGGCAGCTTAAAACAGCTCAAACTATACAACAATCAACAGTTTTAAAATTCCATATAAGTACCAGATCAAAATATATATATCATATCTCAAGATTAAAACCAGGAAACAATTTTAAACATTTCAAAAAGCATCTTAAAACTTGTAAGTTTAATAAACATAGCATTCCTGAGACCCTTATTGCTTAAAAGCCTACCTGAAAAGGAAAGTGTTTGCCTAACAACAGAAGGACGGGGGTGGTGGTTTCCAACTGAGCTTCTTGGGGCAATGCATTCCAAAGCCTGGGAGCAGCCACTGAGCAGGCCCTTTCTTGTATCCTTACCAAACAAGCTTGTGAAGATGGTGGAACTGAGATAAGAGCATCCCCAGAATAAATTGAAAGCTGAGAAGGCGCATCAATCCTTCAATTAGCCTGGACCCCAGCTGTATAGGGTGTTATAGGTAATAGCCAGCAATTTGAATTGGGCCCAGTGAAGCTATTATATGTCTACATTTTTTTAAAAGGCATTGATTAATTCAGACACATGCCCAATGTGTGTTATTTAAAGGGACAATAAAAGAGAGATAGGGGGAACAAACCGAAACTATGATACTTTGGGACCTTATATGAAGCAACTGCAGTAGCAACATGCAAGGGTGCTGGTTGAGTAGCAAAGGCACATATGCATGCATAAAACCCAAGGTGGTATAATAGATAGTGACCTAGACTTGGATTGGGGAAACCCAGGTTCACATCCCCTCTCAATCATGAAGCCCTAGGATGGCTACCTCCCAGCCCGACCTGTCTCCCTGGGTTATTGAGCTCCTAGGAAGACAATTCTGATAAAAATAAGTAACTACAAGCCTGTATTGCAGACTAGCTCCACTGTGTTCAGGGGACATTTTACAGCTTAATTTCGAAGTGCTGAATGTCAGCAAGACTCTTCCCACCCAGCACCAAAAGGCTGAAGGTAAATATCAAATTATTACTGTTGAAAATTCAAGAAGTAAACATTTACAGAGAGATATTAATGCTGAAAATATGAGGAATGCCAAGCAAGCCAGCTATGAAAATTGCCACAGAAAGAGAAATCGTGTTTATTCTCCTTTTCTTTTCTTTTTTCTAATTGTTTGAGGTTACAATGTAAAAAAACAACACCATTATTGATACTTTTAAAAAATATATATCAGCTACCTATAAATTTAGACAAAGCTCAAGATTACCATTAGTGCAAACATTCCAGGAAACAGCAGCTGTGTTCCTGGGCTGCTGTCTCCCACTCATTCTCTCTTGAGGCTGCAGGCTGAGGATTGCCTAGCTAAGTTATCGTTAAGGGGCATCCTCTCCCTGACCTGTAAACTTTCCTCTTCCTTTTGCCTTTATAGGGCAAAGACTTTGGCAATATCAAAATACCTTGAAAGTTCAGCTTCTCTGCTAAACACTGGATTGGCTAGTCCCAGATCCAAAGTGTCATTCAAGTGCCAGTCCCAGATCTGACTTGCAAAGGGTTATAAAGAAAAAGGGGGGAAAAATCACTTTAGAAAATTTTCCTTTCCAGTCATCAGAAATGATGATGCTTATTGAGAAGGTGATGTTGGTCGCAGTGTAATTTGAAAAATTGTGATTTTTAGCATAGCAGCATTTTAAGGCTTGGGCAAGCAAGCAAAGTGGAAACATTTGTATTAACTTGACAGTTTAGTTTCTTTTCAAAAACTGACCGTATGTGTTGAATCTTTTGTCCTTAGGGTTCCGAGGTTTAGATATCCACATGTTGTTAGACTGTTGTTTCCATCACTCCCCACCATTTCCAAGCTCTCTGGGTGTTATCAGAACAGCAGTCCAATCCCATATGGAGATTCAAGCCTCTGCTCAAGATCATAAATATACCCACAGTTACAGCTGGAGCATCTGGATGCAGAGTTGAAGGTGGAGAGTTCAGTTTCGCACTCTGCCTTGTAGAAAGCTGTAGGGTCCCAGAATGCCTCCAAAAGAAGGGAATGGCAAACTGCTTCTGAGTACTAACTACTTAGAAAACTCTGGAAAGGGTTTTTATAAGTCAAAATAGACTTGGCAGCACACAATTATTATTATTATATTAAGTCTTCCAGAAGGAATGGTTACTGGATAAGGCTGTGAAGGCCTTATTCTCAGTTGGAGTAGGAGCAATAGAAAATTGTTCCCCACCCCACAGAACCCCCCCCCCAGCAAACTGTTTAAAATTTATTTTATTTATTTATTATTTGATTTCTACCCCGCCCCTCTAGACGAAGTCTACTTGGGGTGGCTTACAAACAGTAATAAAACATCATAAAATACAATCATATAAAAGCATCATTGTTACTATCAAAATATATCATAAAAACAATTACATGATTGAGTCAAAAATTTAGAAGTTCAAGATGGAGAAAAAGGAAAACTAAAGAGGAAAAGAATCAAGTGTTGACTGGAGGGAAGGCCTGCCTAAAGAGACAAGTCTTTAAATGACTCTTAAAAACACCCAGCGAGGGTGCCAGGGTGATTTCTGATGGCAAGGTGTTCCATAGTCGAGGGGCCACTGCCGAGAAGGCCCGGTTTCTTGTTCTTTCTTTCCGGGCCTCTCTCGGCGTTAGGCCCCTCAGCCATCTTTCCTGGCTAAAACGAGTGACTCGGGTAGATCTAGGTGGGAGAAGGCGTTCCGCCATGTATCGAGGTCCTAAACCGTTTAGGGCTTTATAAGTCATCATTAACACTTTGAAGTGGATGCGGAAACGAATGGGCAGCCAATGCAAGGCGGCCAGAGTGGGAGAGATATGCTGGTATATTCTCATCCCAGTGAGAAGTCTGGCCGCCGCATTTTGCACCATTTGAAGTTTCCGCAACAATCCCACGTAGAGTGCATTACAGTGGTCTAATCTCGAGATTACGAGCGCATGGACCAGAGTGGTAAGCACCCCAACATCAAGATAGGGACGCAGCTGGGCTATCCGCCGCAGATGGAAATAGGCGGAGCGGACCACTGACGCCACCTGGGTCTCCATGGTAAGCGCCGGGTCCAGATGTACTCCCAAGCTGTCCTTTCTTAGGGGAAGAAATATTATTCATCTGTTTTACTCACCCCGGTGTCCTCCAGACATGTCAGATTACAACTCCCATCCTCCACAAACAGCATTACTATTGCCTATGCTATTGGAGAGGATGAGGGTTAAGTTTAAAAAGGTTTATATAGAGAGATTTTTTTAATCAAGGTTTCCTGGCTTTGCTCAGCTTTGCTCTGCTTTGCTTTGCTTTGCAGGAAATGGTCATTTAGGACACCAGTACAAGGAGCAATGGGAGTTGGGAGCAATACCAATAAAGTCAAGTAGCAGCAAAGACAAGAAGAAAATTCCAGTCAGAATTAACTGACCGAAACTGTATGCAATGGAGCAGATTTTTGACAGTGATATATATGTATATTTTAAAACAAACTGGAACAAGCTTATGTTTCTTTAATTTGCACACCCCATTCCTCTTTCCTTCCCTCAAGAAGATGGTATTACTTTCCAAATGAGTTTATTCATATAAATAACTTAATGAGATTCTAATTTTCAAAGTAGCAGAAGCCCTGACACAATAACTTTTTCTCCCATGTGATGATCCAGTAGGTTTATAGTTTGGACTAGAAGGTGGCTTTCACTGGAACAAAGCATCACTTTTTCCTGATAAAAACAAATTCCCAAACCATACATCTGGTTCCAGAAAATTTTGAAACACAAGTCAGTGTTGCTGCATCATGTTTGTGGTGGATGGAAGCTACATGAAATCTTATCACCACAAATACCCACCATTCACCCACCCACACACTATATTTAGAAGTTGCATGATGCTTCAGGACAACAGTATCCTTTTATGACTTTTTTTTTTTCAATAACAACATTGTTAGTAGTTGGAAAACTCTTAATCAACAGTCATAGGGACATGAGATGTCAGCAAAAAGTGTGCTGAAACACTGATAAAAACTGATAGGAATTCCAGTTTTTTTGTAACAGATTTCTACAGTTAGTAACACTATCTGAAAGAATAGTCTGCAGGAAGTGTAATGAATCAGTTGCCTATGAATGTGATGAGAAAGGGGAATCTTACGATATCTCCCTCTTCTTCTTCTTTTCTTTCCCCATAACTAAATTGCCATCTAGCCATTTCCTAAAATATGAATCTATATTTATGAGCACCACAAACAGGGGAAAAACATGAATATGTTCACTTATTTAAAACTGGACAGAGAAACCTCCAGAGATCCAGGTACTACATAAGTGCATCCTTGGATCTTGGAGAGATGCAGAAGTAACCTCTACCACAAACATTTTCTCTGACAAAAATCAGGGATGTGTTACGAAAACAACAACCTTGAGTAGCCAAATAGGAATGTATTTTTTCAACATTTATTAAAATGGGAGGGGTGAAGGGACCCAATGGTGTTGGCAGCTTTTCAAACCATGCCAGAATTGCCCCCACACACACACACACACACACACTACCTAGAAGACACAATGGGATTTTGTGAGCTCAATGTTTTTTCAACATTTTTTTAAAGTATTGAGATGTGTGGCACATTTTTTGTAACATAAGCTTTTGTGGACTACTATCCGCTTCATCATAAAAGCTTATGCCACAACAAATGTGCTAATGTTCCTGATGCCACAAGATGAAATGTTGATTCTTTAGGACTAGACTTCTTATATGTATATGTCTAGATCAAGGATGGAAAACATGTAGCTTGTTGGCTCCATGGAGTCCCAAGGAGATCAAAGTTGTCCCTTAGCACTTCTCACTCTCCCAGCAGCACCACATGCCCCAATACTATTTTTAAAACTCTGAAATGCTGAAAAAACTGAGCTCAGAAAATCTCTTTGTACCTTCTAGGTGGTTTGGCAGCAGTTCTGGCATTTTTTCAGAGGCTCTCAAAAAATGTCCCCACACTCCACACATTTTAAAAACTTTTAAAAATATATACACCACAAGGGATGTTCTGATGGGATAGTGATTTCTGCTGGCAGAAAAGGCTCCTGCCTCTTGCCACTCCTAACAGCTAGCACATCTTTGAGTTAAGATTACAATATATCTGTGAAGATTCCCAGTCATCCAGGTGAGGTTAGGGTTAGGAAGATGAGTCCTGGCAACTGGACTTCTTTCTTATGAGGCTGAAACATTTCGCTACTCATCCAAGTCTGAGGAGAGCTGGTAGGAGGCCCCTGATATAATAAGAAAGAAGTCCAGTTGCCATGACTCAATTTCCAGTTAAGCTTACAATGTAACACAGTTGTAGTTGTAGAAGGGGTAGCCGTGTTACTCTGTGCAAGCATTATAGGTAAAAGCAAAAGTAAAAGTTTTTTAAAAAAGAAAAAAACATGGTAGGACCTTAAAGATTAACTTTTAAATTTGTTTTTATGTGAGCTTTCGTGGACAAGTGCACTTCATCAGACAATGTAACAAAGCTACACCTCTGAAAATTAGCCCTTAGAAAGCTTCTTCTGCTCTTATATTATACTTGACAAACGAATCATGCCTCTAGTTGTACCTTCCTTGCAAAACATCACACAAGTGAAGAATTACATTGATCTCTCTAGTTCAAAAGGCTGGACCTCTCAGTGGGAAATCTATGCAAGGTTCCAATACTAGAAAAAGGACACCATGATACAGCATCTGGTGGGGAACATTTTGTGGTCAATGAAGACTCTTACCGGTGTGCTTTCTACCATGCATCTGCAGATGAGACAGCTTAAAATATCGCTTGTTACAGCCAGGATATACACACATGAAAGGCCGTTTCTCATTCGTCTCACTTGCTGATCTGACAATTGTAGGTGCTACCCCAGGCACTCGCCGTACATCCTATAATGGCACAAAGCATAAGGATATTTTGAATGTAATATATTATTGGACCAACTAGATTACTTGCACAACAATTGCACATGCAAAAACTGACACTATAAGGTTAGCTTAAGCATCACCATCCCAATGTACTAAAATAGATCCGGATCTTTTTATGTATTTCTTTTAGAGTTCTACAGAACAAGCTGTACTTTATTCACATTCTGTAAAACTAGATATTCAAGCATTCAGTTGCTAAGTCATGTCATCAGAAGACTCGGGACAGTAAAAAAAAAATCACTTGAAGTCTCCTGATTGAAAGACATTTTGTAGCCCATTAGCTATTTAGCCTCAGATATATTCTAATGGAATATCTGGTTTCCTTTTGTTTTATTTCTTTTCTATCGGACGGCAACTTTATATTGTTCTTCCAAGGAATAAGACAGCTTTTCTTTGGGATTTATTGCTTGATACTGAAGAATTTAAGAACATCAGCTATTAACATCAACAAAGTTATCAATTTAAAAATTGCATATTCTCACACATACCCCGCCATCAACTTACCTGTATTCCTCTAAAAACTCCATGCGTGTGTATTCTATATTGGGCCCCACAGCTGTATAACATAGGACCAGCATGATTATCACTTTCATATCCTGTTGTGTGGCTGGAAAAAGAAAAGAGGCCAAATGTAGGAATTAAATCAATTTTGGTTTCTGTATCTCAGGAGCAAAATTATTTGCAATGATGCATCCTTTGATGTTAAAACCATTGCATTGATCAAACATTGAGTGGAACTTGGGTGGGGGAGAATAAGATTTGTCTAGTTTCTATTTAAAATGTGATTAGTGAAAAAACAGTAACTATGTGGAGGACACAGAATAACAAAAGTTACTGCTGTACTTACATGCTAGTTATTTATCAGTTAAATACCGAGTCGGCTATTGCTAATAACTCTGGAATGAGCAAAATGCCTCAAGTTTCACATTAAGTGCAGTGAGTTTTTGTCAGCACCTCATGACTCAGATATAACCAGATAGGACTGAGAAAGTGATGACATTTACAAGAACAGTTGTGGCACAGCCACAGGATAGGATTACAAATCAGTGTCCTAACATATTTAACCCACACATCAACCTGGAGGATGTACTATAGCTTAACCTTTCATAAAGTCAACAAACAGGAAAACTGTTTGCTCGTAGAAATTAGAAAGATCTCTCTTGCTTTCAGTGAATTAAGAATTCCACTAAAGTATGTTAGGGCTTAAAACTCAAGGCTAGAAATCAATATACCTCATTAACAAATACTTTCAATATATAACTTTCCCTGTACATAAATCCCTTTTTCTCAGACTTTGAATAGATGAGGCATATATATTCATGTGAATTAAAACTGAAGAAACACTTTACTCTTACCCGGGGGGGGGGGGGGGGGACTCCACTTTTAAGTTGTGTAAGAAAAATATAAATGAATTACCTGCCCTGCAGTAAACCAACCATGCTCACACAGAGATCTCAATCTGCTTCCTGATACGAAATCTTACAGTATTTAAAGGAACTTACTCCCAATTAACTGTGCAGAAGCCTGTAGATGTACAGAGCAATCCTCTGCTTGTTTTCTCTGAAACACGTCCAGTTGTGTTCAATAGAGTCTCTTTATGAGTAAGTATATTTAGGATTACTACCTCAAGTTAGTTTATTCCTCGTGGTAAGGCACTCGTTTCCAGAATTATTAACATCAGTGAGACAAATAAAAAAATTATTAAATTAAAACATGTTCAATCATTCAAGCAGTGCATTGAAAGAGACAGCAGTATTATCTGGGGAATGCAGAGAGCTCATCTTCAACTAGAGCTTTGGTGATTTTGTTGTGTGTGTTTTTAAAATAATCTGAAGTAACTTGTTAGTGGGAGACAGCCTCCAAGGATTTAGGGCTTCTAAAGCACATTTCTAGATGCCATGGGGATAAACTCTGAATTTATTTTCCTGTCTTTGTTAAAACTGACCTTACTTATACCCCCAGTTAGCAAGACTCATGGTTCCAACATGCTACGAAACATAATCTCCATGAGATTTGTAAAAGGTACTTGTGACATGGTACTGGATTTAGCATAGCTCCAATATCAACTGATTCAATTATGGACAAAGAAAGGGACAAAGACAGCAATATCTTCACTGAAAACAAATTTGAACTAAATCTAATATGGGAGAAGCAACATTCACACACCCCAAATCCAACACGGCCTGCAACCTTCTCTAACTGTAAAACCTCCTTGATTCTATTGTGGAAAATTACACACGGAGAAGTGAAACATTACTTTCCAGCAAAACTGAGCTCTTGTCAATTCCCTAGAAACATAATTCTTCCAGAAAATAAAGTATGTGCTGCCCATGTATTATGCACAATTCTCATAATTCCTGACTTTTGACCATTATCATGACTTACAATGGGGAGAAGGGAAATTGGCATAATTCAAAGGGACAACCTGTGATCTGCAAACCATTAAGAAACTGTAGATACTATCAGTGTTTGACAGTTTAAAAATAAACTAAGGTGTATGGCACTATCCACGAGAGCTTCCCTTTTCTACATACAAAAACATTCCTGTGCCTTCGTACAAATTAATGGAATTATGCATTGAGTGTGAAGGAATTTGAGCTGGCAATTCAAACAACTTGGATACATTATGTCAAGGGCTGGAAGACAACACAGAAATGGGGGGGAAAACCCCACATACTCAGGCATGTTAAGCCAGCACTGTCTATTTACCTGCCTGAAGTTTCAGGAAATACTTAATACTGGGGTAGAAGATGGTTAACCATAGTATTATATATTTTATAAGGACAGGAAAAATGTTGATCTTACAGAATAAAATGTGTCTCGGAATACAAAACAGTTCTGAATAATTATATCAAAAGAGCTTAAAGAGGATTTCACATACTACATTCTCAACTAAACTATGAACTCTCCAGTTGATTTCTTATAAAATCTTAATTTCTTTTTGCATTGGCATTGTTTATATGACTCACCAACCACAGTTCTAAATTAATAATGATGTTCTAAGCTTTTTTTAGGGAACATTGAAACAAGTTTGCAAACATGAGAATGAAACATGTACACTGTGATTCATCATCATCACTCTTGGATGTTTTTTAAATAATTGGACGTGAGGGAGATTACACAGACATCACATTAAGCTGCAACTTAATAGTATTTCAAGCAAGAAATTGGAGTTTTAGCATGCAGAAACAGCCAAAAAACGTGAAAGCACAGGAAATATGCTGCTTTCATTGTAGAAAAAAACCCTGCAAAGAAGTTTACTATGAACAATTCTTTTTAAAAGTTGTCATCACAACACTGAAATATATACACCACTTATATCTGTGGAAATAACATTGCTATAAAGCAGAGGGACTGGAAAATTCTTTACATATATTTTTTTAAAAGGTTATTTGCTGCCGCAGTTTCATTTGCCAAGGTCAGTCCCAGTCCGTAATCCAAAAAAGATTAGGTATACTTAAGCCTATTGCTTTCAATATTCTTAAACATGCTAAATTATTTGCTGAATTGCATCCAATTGTTTAGCTCTATCCAAATATTTTTCCCTGCAAGAAGAATGCACTTCAGCTCATGCAAACGTCTGCTGCAGTTCCATCCAATTCTGACTCTTGTTGCCTTTCATGCCCTATTATTATTGCCATTCTGTACCCTCCCTGTGGCATTCCATCTCTCAATGTTAAGAGAAACTTTTGGAAGGGTGATGCAGTGGGGCGGAGAAATGCCATTGAGGTTGTTCCTCTACATCCTAGTGTCCAAGCCATTGCTTGTTGCAGTGATTCTTTAAATTTTGGCACTGCATTTATGATTCTGAATCAAAAATATAAATCTAATGGTGTTCAGGAATACATCACTATGGCAAGTATCTGACATTTGCTGAGGTTTTTAAGTAGGGGGGGATCAGTCTTCTCACCTGTCCATAGAGCAGGCCCTCTACAGTAGAAAAGAGGACATTTTGATTTATTCTTTCTCTATCAGTCTTCACCTACTGATGCCTCCACCAATGCTCAAGGATTATGCAAATGGAAGGCACTCCTGAGTATAATCTAGCTAGCTAGCTCTGGAAAGGGTAGCCATAAGTCAGAATTGACTTGACTGCACATCATTATTTTTAACCGCAAACTAGCAAGTTGTAGAAAAAGGTTGGACAAACTTCCTTCCCCTAGCTGTTTTAGACTGTAACTCAGACAACCCCTCAACCTCCATCAGGTACGCTGCTGGAAACGGACGTCAAAAGACCTGGAGGGCCACAAGTTCCCCATCCTTAAGTCAATTTTGAATCTGCATACTATCAGCTAAAAAGGTTCTTGTTACATGTAATTGATATATATTTAACTCACAAGGAATTAAAAAGCAGTTTGGATAGTGAAGTTTGCTTCAGACTTCAGTTACAGTGAGGCAGTGCTACATTTATTGTAATCTAAAAATGATTTTATTTTAGACATAATAGTAGCATTTGGGTAATACTGACCTGCCAAAAATTTGTTTTTATGTCATGACCATGTAAAAATTAGCAGATGAATGGAAGTAGTCATACCAGTAGTATCAAGTTACTATACCATGGGAAAAGGTAATAATTATCATCAAAGACAAGCTGGCAAAATTAGACTTTAAGTCATGTTGTGAACCCAAAATCATGTTGTGAACCCAAAATCATGAATCATGATTCATGCCATTCTATGAATATTAAACAAATGTGGCATTTCAGATTGACATATTGGCCAAAACCTTGATGCTGAGTTATGCCTGCAGAAGATGAACAACGTAACTCACGGCAACTTATTGCTACTAATTAATGAGCCCCCACTTGGATTTCCAGAACACACAAGTCTAGTGTGTTACCATATGCCTGAAAATTGAAGAAGGAATTTGTTAAGTACCAGCAAGTAGCCACGGCAAGTATAAAATTTGCCTTATGAAAGTGTAAGTATGCAACAGGATTTTGGCCACTGAGAAGAAGTGTGAGACACATTGATGAATTGATCTGTAAAACCCTTATATTTTCTATGTTACGAACTCTTGACTTTGAAACTCTGCTGATAGTTAAATATATTCTATTGTACACCAGTATGGAATTCTAAAAAGTAATAAAATTGCATTTGTACACACCAGAAATTAAAAATTAATTCATTTCCTCTAATTCATCAACATTTTCAAGAATGATTATAAAAGTCATTAGTTTCATGACTAAATATCATTAATATAAAAATTTAAATAACAATGTTTTTTTCCACATTAATTTAATTTGTCATGGGGAGCAAGGGGGGTTTGGTCATTTTTTGCCATATTTAGTAATTTCAGTAGGCCAGTATCCTATTACTAGCTCCAACAAGAGCAGTAGACCTTTGATGCAATGAGATTTACATAACCATTAAATTGCCACTCAGGAACTGATTCAGTGAATCAATTCTTAGTTGGAATTAGCGAAAGGATATTGGCCCTAGTTTTATAATTTAGAACTTAACATGTTAATAACAATTGATGAATTAATTTTATGAACCTCTCAATGGTTTGATGTTAACAAATTGATTTTACTCCTTTGGTTTACCATCAGTGTGTCAGCACTAACCCTAGCATTCTATGCCCTGGTGCTAGGCAAATACCTTCTAATATCTACTTCTAGCAGCATAGAGCCACAGGAGGTACTTTACAGTCTGACACTCCTAAGGTTCAAAAAGTCTTTTCTACATTTTTAAAGGAGGAAGGGAGAAAGTGAACAGCTAGTATATAAGAATTGTCATCTCTGGAGAAAAATAAAGCTACTCATTTCTTTGTAAAGCAAGATGCCAATGTTCATGAAATACTTCAAGGAGTAGGAAAGTATCTGAAACACTAAACCCCTGGGAATTCTTTATGAACACTTCATGAATTTTAAAGACGTAAATCTTAGGAAAAGTATCTTATGATCACAGCAACTAGAGTCTAAGGCACTGTGTACTGTAACTTTCCCAGCCAGAGAAGACAGATAACTATTTTGGCTCATATTACCAGTGATGAGACTATGTCTAGCTAGCTCTGATTTTCCACAGATTCTACAATCCTGGCTTCTACTAAAAACATTTTCAATTTGCTTTACCATAGGTCATTCATCTTGAATTCATCTCCTCTTTGGTTTTACCTTCTAACTACCCCAAGTCACATCACTGTGAACAATCAGTGCTTATGGATGCCCTGAAGAACATTTGTTTTCTCCATTCCACTTTTAATATTTCTATTTAATCCAGGAGGAAACCCCCTTTTCATTTGGATCACTAAAGAATAATCTCTTCCTCTCTTTGATTTATTGGGTCTCTGTCAAAGTTGATGTGTTTCATCATTTTGCAGGATATTTTGTCCAGAAGATACAAAATAGTGCCTAATATTGCAAAGAGTGTTACATTTAAACATATCATTTAAAGAGGAAGCTTCAGTTAATGAAGGACAGAGTCAGAAACAGCCTTTAAAAAGTCAAACATGGCATTTTGGAATGGAAAACAATGAACATCAGGTTTTATTATTGATTGTTGCTGAACTGGGGGATTCGTCACTACATTTCCCCACCTTTCCTCTCAATTCCATGTCAGATTTCTAAAGCACCACGAATGACCTCAGTTCTCACCACTTTACTGCTGGCTTTTTAGCATAGGCATTGTCCTGACACAATGATTTGCAATTTAAGTTAAAATGTTTAAATAAGATGTTAAGAGTGCAAAGCCAAGTCAGCAAACATGTAATATGGGTTATGCAGTAACACCCTTTGGGACCAGAACAGGGGAACATGCATCTCACAGGCTGCAGACACGACCACCACCCCTTCAATTTTATGACTTAACTGTCCCTTTGGGACCATTGAACTCCTTCAGCACAGTGTTCATGGCAAAACAAAACAAAATGCAGCAAAGTGTGCAGGGAACTTAATCCCACCACCACAATGCAGAAGTTTGACAGGAAATTTAGCAGTATTGGGGGAGAGGGGTTGCAATTTTTAGTTGGTTTTTCCCCTGGCCCTCAAAAGTGGTCCACCACTGCCCTGGGCAGCAGCTTGAAAATCAAGGAAACTTATGTAGGTAATGTGCTATTTTCCCAATCTGTTTGATCCATACTGCATATAAACATTTGCTATGTCCTAGGAATTGAGTTTTAGTTCTGTAAACCAACCTGTATGAAAATGCTTCATTTGTTTCTAATCATCCTCACTGGGTTGCAAAACATATTCCAGAAATACCCATGTCTTTCAATTGTCAATCTTCTTAGTACCATTTGGCATGGAATCATTCCCACTACTTCTGGTGTTTTAGTTCTAAAATGGCACCGTCTATATGCAAGGAGATTGTGCCAACAGACTCAAGGCCACGTAGACACATGGGAGCATGCATGCATACACAGATATCAAGAAAAAATGCTAAGGGGTAAGAAAAGAAAAATAGCTAAATGAGGATTGAGTGTGCTTAGTCATTAGCCACATAATTCTGCCTACTAAGAAGAAAAATGGAAATGTGTAGCTGGAAGGAAGAGAATACTGTAGTATGCAGTGTCCTGAAATAGGCATGGCTAACTGACTGGAGCAATAAACAGGAGTTGTCCACATGGCAACATTTTGTTTAGCTTCAACTTTTGTCTGTGATGATGAATGTTACATTTCTTTGCCCTGATGAAGCAGCATACACAGTGCAGTGTACCATGCTGTTCTCCTTTTGAAAACTTCTGTAGCCACTGCTTTCACATTAAAAAATAAAAACTGTTGCTCAACAGAGAATTTGACCCTACCCCCCCCCCCCAAAAGAAAAAGTGTGTGTTAGAGTATAGGAATACATTTTTGCTTCCTGCCAGTATAATATAGTGTCATCTATGCATCTTAAAATATGGGTGTCTGTCTCATCCACCAGTGTTCACTCCACCATCTGAATCTAATACAGTTTTTCATAGGATATGTTCCACATATGGACTGAACAGACAGGAAGAGAAAACATACATTTATCCGAGACCTTTCCAATGGGAAACAGTTCTGTTTCTCCATATTTTGGACCAATAGTAGCCTTTTTGTCGACATAAGCTACTCATAAGGACAACAACATTTTGTGGCACACCCATTTCTTCCAGAACAATCCAGGTAGTCTTAGCAAGCCATTCTCTTTTTTTCCCCTCAGCATCCATTTTCTTTAATTTAGATTTCAAATCAATGAAGTAGATAAATGTGATGTGCAAATAAGCATATTTCACACACACAGTCCTATGGTTCTGGTCTGTCTAAACATGCTAGCCAGTACTAAATTCTATGGACTTTCCTCTAAAAGCCATACTTGAATGACTTTCATCTTCCTAATCTGTCCAAGATTCAGGAAAGAAAAGAGGACAGTATCCATGAGAGCCCCGTATCCTCTCTGCAGCCTCATCAAACAACATCTTTGGAAACATGTGGCTCTTTCAAAAAGGTCTTCCAGGATAACAGGAAACCATTTCAGGACAAGTAGTAATTGGTCTGGAGCCTGCTTCTGACAGGTGGGAGAGAACAACAGTTTGTAGGGAGGATGCAAAGGAAAATGGGAGGGACAGAGGAAAACTAGTGACAAAGGATGTGAATGCGAGGTAATGAAAGGATGGCAGAGATGGAAAGAGTACAAAGAAATGAGCGGAAGATTAAAATAAGAAATGTGGGAAGGGATGAAGAAAAGGAAAGGTGTAGACTTTGGAATTGTTACAGTCAAGATGAACTGTGGACAGAACCCAGAGTTTTTTATTTGTGTTCATTTGCTCTTTTTGTGAGCTAGGGGGTATTAAAAGCATCCCAGAATTAATAGTGCCCCTCCAGGTTCCAGAATGTAGTTGTTTTTAGGTGCTTTTAAGAAGATTGGTTGGACTAGTGTGCTATCTTCTAGTGTGCTAGGAATTAATAGAATGGAATGGAATAGAATTTAACAAAAAGGTTCAATGAGCAGTGAGAGGGGAAAAGGTAGGAACTATCTTTACTTGTTCCTCCCACACACACACCCTTTAATTCTTTCTCCCTGGCATTAGAATCCTGTTCTCCAGAGAACACAAGGATGTGCCACAGAATCTGACAAATTTTAGGTATAACATCTAGATCCTATGACACCAACAGTGACATCTGCAAATGTATCATTAAAGAAATCCTCTTATGCAACTTTACACCACACAAATTGTATGACATGGTAATATTGAAATGAATTGAATTTTTTCTCTCCCCCCTCCCCCTTTCACATTACAAGCCTCTCTAGGGCTACTCTTTGATCTGGGGAAAACTTTGGGAGCCTCGGGACATAGGGGGAGCACCTAATATCCAAAATCACTGCTGGATTGCCACCAGCAGTCCCAATCCCACTGAATTTAACAGAACATTTTTTACTAGATGTACATTAAGGCTGTAATGAATATCAATGGGCATTTGAAATTAGAAGGAGTAAACTAGTGTAAGTGAAATAATTATTACAAGCACTCATGATACACCTGTTCAGATTCACACAATATTCAAACATTGCAAAATGAATGTGATTCACACATACACTGTGCTCTGAAAAGACATTACTTAAAGGAAGAAATTAGTAACAAGTTAGAAAACATTGCTCTCTGAAAACAGTTTTAACGGTTCATCATGCTCACATTTTTGAAGAATATTTGCCTGCTCATTATTAGCAACTACTGAAACTAACACTGATACTGTGTTCTTCAAGATTTAAAAATGCCCCATATGCTCAATGACAAAATATCCACATCCTAAATAACTTAATATTTTGATAACAGTTTTTGTATTACATCTGTAATTTTTTTTAATAAAATGGTTTCATAATTCTACAGTACAAGATTGAAATGTTGAAACAAAAGCCTTACCCCTTAAGAGTGGATCCCAAGTTCATTTGATTCCATGTCATGCATTCAAGCTGTGAGGTCATTTGGTATAAATTGTCACTGTTATGAAAATATTTAAAGTTAGAACTAAAGTTATGTCACCCAATTCAAATAAATTGTCTTATAGAGAAGCAAGATCTGTGTTTTCTTTTTAAAATAAGTTTCAAAATCAAATTTAAAGCAGCTCAAAGTAATCTATTACTTTCTAACTTATATGTAGTTGTAATGCCGAATTTTAAGAAGCAAGAGTGAAGAAAAAGGAAAACATTGAAGAAAAAACATGGCATGCTGCCCCCAGATTTTTCAAAGTGCCCACCAGATACTGCATATATATTCAGTATTGTCATTCCATTAGCTCAAATTGAATGTAACTTGTAGAAATTCTATTTTCATCCTTGCAAATGTGTCAAATCCAATATTTTGATTTTACTTGCATGAGCCACTATGGAAGGTGTTGCACATTTCACTACTCATTACGATCCTATTACACTTGATGTTGTTTAGTTGCTTCACAAGCAAATGTGCTACCACTGGTGGACTAATGCTTTCATCCTATGTTGGGTGTAAGCCTAAGATTATTTCCGTAGAGAAGAAAAATATTGTTATACATTATTTAGTTACATGTTTCTGGCCCATAACAGCAGTTTATTGGTATGGAAGAACACAATTTTTTACTCTTTAATGAAGAGTGCATTATATTGTTAACTGAAACATCTCTGGAGTAAGTGATTAATGCTGCTACATAAATTAAATTGACACAAAGAGGGAAAAGTCTGAACTTTAAACTGTGCTCAACCATGTGTTAACAAGCCATGAAAACTGTCACAGAAATGCTTTCTAAAAATGGCTCTGAATTTATTTATTTATTTATTTAATTCATTAATTTATATCCTGCCCATCTAGACCGAAGTCTACTCTGGGCGGCTAACAACACTCAAGAATAATAAAATAAAATAAAACAACAACATTAATATAATTGAAGATAGCAAATAAATTAGGTATTGACAGGAGGGAAGGCCTGCCTAAAGAGCCAGGTCTTGAGTTGGCTCTTAAAAACACCCAGCGAGGGAGCCAGACAAATTTCTGGGGGGAGATTGTTCCAGAGGCGAGGGACCACTACCGAGAAGGCCCACTTTCTTATTCTTTCTCTTCGGGCCTCCCTCAGCATTAGGCCCCTCAGCTGCCCATCTTGGCTAAAGCGAGTGATTCGGGTAGATCTAGGTGGGAGGAGGCGTTCCGCCAGATATTGAGGTCCTAAACTATTTAGGGCTTTATATGTCATAATTAGTACTTTGAAATCAATGCAGAAATGAACAGGCAGCCAATGCAGGGCAGCTAGAGTAGGGGAAGATACGTTGATGTTTTCTCACCCCAGTAAGAAGTCTGGCCGCCGCATTCTACACCATTTGAAGCTTCCGCATCAATCTCAAAGGTAGCCCCACGTAGAGCACATTACAGTAGTCTAATCTTGAGACTACAAGCGCATGGACCAGAGTGATGAGGGCCCCCACATCAAGATAAGAATGCAACTGGGCAATCCGCCAGAGATGGAAGTAGGTGGTGCGGACCAATGACGCTACCTGGGTCTCCATGGTAAGCGCCGGGTCAAGATGAACCCCCAGACTGCGAACTGAATTCTTTGTGGTGAGAGTCACCCCAGCAAAAGAGAAGAAGTTCCCCAAACCACTGGCATCGGGGCCACCCACCCTCAGGACCTCCGTCTTGTCCGGGTTCAGTCTCAGACCATTCACCTGCATCCATTTCAATAGGACTCCAGACAGCGCTGAAGGGACAAAATGGCATCCACTGTTGTTGGAGAAAAGGAGATGTAGAGCTGGGTGTCATCAGCGTACTGATGACACGAAGCCCCACACCCCCTGATGACCTGACCCAGTGGCCTCGTATACATATTAAACAGCATTGGGGAGATAATTGAGCCCTGCGGAACCCCACAATTAAGATTCCATGGAGCCGATACACTCTCCCCAAGCTGTACTCTCTGGGGACGGTCCTCCAAGAAGTATCGGAGCCAGGCTAGCACCAGACCACCAATTCCCAGCTCGGAGAGTCTCCCCAGGAGGATACCGTGGTCGACGGTATCGAAGGCAGCTGAGATATCGAGAAGGACCAACAGAGACATTTTGCCCCTGTCAGCCTCCCTCAGCAGGTCGTCAAACAGGGTGACCAATGCCGTTTCCGTACCATGGTGTGGCCTGAAGCCCAACTGAAATTGATCCAGGGCGTTGGTTTCATCCAAAAGGGCCTGGAGCTGGTCAGCCACCACCCTCCCTAGCACTTTGCTGAGGAAAGAAACATTGGCAACAGGCTTATAATTGCCAATGTTGTATGCCGCCAAACTTAATGGGCCTAATGAGTGTCTCCTTGAGAGACCCATTAATTATTGTAGTGGCCCATTCGGTTGTTATAGGCCTGGCTGCTTTGATTAACCAGGCCAGGCAAGGGTCAAGGGAGGAGGTGGTGGCACGACAGCAGTCAAGCTCTTTGTCCACCATATCTGGCATCACAGGCTGAAAGAGATCGAGTCTCATTGGGCAAGGCAGAGCGCTGGACGTCTCTGCTCGATCTACTGTGTTCAAAAAAGGAGAGAGCTCCCAGCGGATGGCCTCCACTTTAGATTTTTAAAATGCTGCAAATTGGTCAGGTGAAATACTAGTAGGAGGCCTATCGCTGAGACCAATTCCGGATAGATCGCGGACTATATGGAAAAGTTCCGCCTGCTGATTTGAAGCTTCGCTTATCCGGACAGCGAAGTAAGCTTGACTGGCAGCCCTAACCCTGGTAAGGTAAAGGTTAGTTGTGATCCTGACAGTTTTTTGATAATAATCAGTCAGGTTTCATCTCCACTTGCACTCTAGCCTTCTCCTACTTTGCTTCATAGCTCACAGCTGCTGGTTAAACCAGGGTGCTGAATGAGCTCTGCAATGAAGAGGGCGTTTAGGAGGGATCATGTCAACAGCCCTGGTAGCAGCGGCAAGCCAGCCATCAACCAGAGCCTCAACAGAAGCGCCAGTCAGATCAGCCAGAATCCCTCTCATGGAGTCCTGGAATCCTATAGGATCCAGTAACCTTCGAGGGCGGACCATTAAAATAGGTCCTTGCTCCCTGCGGGGAGGGAAAGTCACTGAGAGGTTGCATTTAATTAGGCGGTGATCCGACCATGACAAGGGGACCGACACAAGGTCAGTCAGCATCAGACCACACTCACTTCGCTCGGGGGAAAACACCAGGTCTAACATGTGACCGGCCACGTGGGTGGGGCCGTTGACATGTTGGGACATGTCCAAGGAAGCCATGGTTTCCAAGAACTCAAGAGCCGGACCGGAAACCTCCGCCTCAGCATGGATGTTGAAATCACCCAAGACCAAAAGCCTCAGAGATTCCAACAGTGCCACAGAGACTAAGTCCGCCAGCTCCGGTAAAGAAATGGCGGGGTCGCGGGGAGCGCGGTAACCCAGCAAGATCCCAATACTATCCCTGGCCCCAATCAACACGTGTAGGGCCTCAAGACCTGGTGTCACCACCATGGAGCACCTAACAACCTCTAGAGTGTTTTTATAGACAATGGCTACTCCCCCCCTCGCCCCTCCAGCCTACCCTGGTGTTGGACTGCATAACCTGGAGGGCAGGAAAGGGTCAAGGGAACACCCCCTTCCCCACCCATCCAAGTCTCAGTTATGCATGCCAGGTCTGCATCCTCCTCCAGGATAAGGTCTTGGATAATCTGGGATTTGTTGGATACAGACCTGGTGTTCAGCAACACCAGATTTAGAGTGGAGGTCTGACTACCTTGGTCTGACGGTTGGTCACAGTGCCAGAACAGTGAACAGCCTTCAAACATCTGTTCACCGTTCTTCTGCAACGAGTAGGAGCTGTGCCAACGCCATATCTCCCTCTACCCGTAATCACTCGGATGTTCAGAGGACCCCCGCTGGGGGGGGGGCAGGCCCTCCACTCCATGTCAACCAAAAAGAAGGGGGGGAAGGAAAAGACCAGAAAGATTACAAATTAATAAAACAAAAATACAATAATAATCAAATTAACAAAATTAATTAAACCATAACATAAAAATAGACGTATAATTTTAAATTAAACAATAACCAATTTAAACAATTTTTAAAAAATTAAAATATAGAAGAAAAATAAAAATAGAATAAAAGACATTCCACACCCAGACTACCCCCCCCCCCCCGGTCATACCCAGTAACAGGTCTCAGTCCTCCCAACAGGCTCACTGCCAAAGATGATTCAGTCACCGTTAAGCAACAGGTTTGGTAATATGGCCAGCCCTTTCTAGGCCCTTTCTAAGTGTTGTTTAACACTTGTTGTTATTAAAATTTTCTAAGGCAATGTATTAACTAATATTAATTAGTTTGAATATAAGTATAACATCTTCTTCTAAGAAAATATTCTTAATAAGAAGAAAACACTTGCAAGATGAATTTACATCAGCATAATCAAAACATAGGTTAAGAATATGACCACTTCTTCCCTATTCTGGTGGCTATTTGAACAAATCTCAAGAGTCATTATCTAAAAACTCCAAGTTCCTTTAGAATTCTAAGGGGAAAGTCTTAACGTACAAACCACTGGGATCTACTTTCATACAAGTTGCTAAAGAAACCTTTTCTCCTGCTGGAGAAAAAACATCTAGCACCTTCTTATTTATGTATGAATCAGGAACTGGTGTTATAAAGCCATGCCAGGAGTTTCTTCCAGCCTGCACATATAGCTCTGTTCTCAATAGAAAAAGTTTCGTTGTGCTCCCTACAGTCTGCAGACCACTGACTGCATATTTCAGTATAGATTAATCACCCACTAACTAAATCACCTAATTTTCTAAATAAAATTGTTTATATTTCTCTCATATTTCTTATAACATTTTTGGTAGAGAGATCAGATTTTATTTGAATGCTTATGCATTTGTCCATACACACACACACACACACACACACACATATAAATGAAGAAATGTAGTTTAATGACTTCAGTTGCAAAGTATGTGCAAAATCATTTGTCATTACCACTAAATGCTATTATTCATTAGAGTGTCTGAAATGCTATTATGTGACTACAATGTCCTGCATATCAGCTCAAAAATTGCTAAGACTCTCCTGCAGTTTCCCCCTTTGCAACAGCAGATCGTGCTGGTCTGTGCCACTACGTTTTGCAATTCCATTAATTCTTCCTGTAATGTTGATGTAATTAATTCCTCCAGGGCACTGATTTTTATTAGAAGCACCAGACCTGTGCGTTTACAGCAGGAGATTTGCCCTTAACTTTCTTTCAGCTGACAGTTCATTTATAAGAGCCTCCTCCATAAGATCCCCTATTCTTTTCTTTTCATTTGCTTTTTCATCAAGTTATATACTTACTCATCTTGTCACCAGCAAGAAGCCATGCAGGCTGCCAGGACCAGACCCACATCCTGTAACTTTTAGAGTTGTGTACTATGGATAGCTTTGCCACAGTTAGATTTTCCCTTATGCAGTGTTGTAGTGACAAGTGAAGCTGCGTCCAGTACAATTTTCTCTTCTATACTGTTATATAAATGGATTTGTCTATACTTAGCTGTATAAATTTGACCACTGCAAAAACAAGTCAAATTCTAGTTGCTCCACAATATCTCCTTCTTGTATCCCACAATGTATAACCAGACACCCTTTGGAAAGCCCACGAATAAGGCATAAGGGCAATAGCTCTGTTCTAATATTGCTCCAAAAGTATCAGTGGCAGACTACTCTGAAACACAGGCAATCAGTGTGACCACCAGGGCAAGGAACCACTGGGAGATACATACATCTGAGCATTTTATAAACCACTTCTAGAATCATCTAAGCTAGAAGTCCTCACCACATCATATGGAACCAAAATCCATAAATTCACTGTTCTGGGGACTTGCAAACTGTATTAAATGCATTGTTACCTTGAAATTTTTATCATTATATCAAAAAAGAATTGAATTCACTTCCCCTCAGATTATATTGTATAGATAATACTCACTAATGTTTTATTACTTAGATCATAATAATAATTGTACACCTTCATGTTAATTCAGAATTATGGAGATTCTTTTCAGGGTTTTCTAGGTAAAGAGTACTCAGAAACAGTTTACCAACCATTCCCTTCTTCTAGCAGCATCAAGGCTACACTGACTAGCTCTTCTGGGAGGCACAGTGGGGAACTGAACTAAATATTTAACTCACTCATCCAACTAACATTCTTAGCTAGTAACAGCTATGTTATTACTGAGAAGACAGCAACATTTTTGCACACTGCAATGAAGAGAAGAGCAACCCATCCCCAGTCATCTGTTCAGAAGGGTGCCCCTAGTCTCTAAAACAGATTTGAGGCACAAAAGAGTACAATGAGAAGGGTAATTGAAGCCTCAACTAGATCAAACAATGTACTGTCAAGCAGGAGAGCGCGCGCACACAAACAAACACACACACACCAAAGTTAGCATGTACCAACCAAACAATAATCTTAGTTTAGCTTCATGTTGATGGTTTATTTGGATTAGGCAAAAATGCCTGGTTGTTTATGTTCTTTTTTCTGTGAACTTGTTAATGAACACAGTAAATATGCTGCCCTAAACAGACACACAATGAATGTGCTAATTCATAAATTAGCTCTGTAACTCTGAAGAACTTTGCATTCAAGCTGCGCCTAATCAGCTTCATTGATTCATCCCAATTCTAGAAAAAGGCAGAATACAGCTATGTATTTACTTTAAATATGCTATTGATAATTCTGTAAACTGCTCACCCCTTAAAACCCTTAACTGTATATCTAAATTAAAACATCTGAAATGTTTTGATCTTTCCTCGTAGGTAAATTGCTCCAGTTCTAAGATCAGTTTGGCTCTCTTTTTCTGCAGTTTGTCAGTTTCAAAGATAACATGTTAATTTTAATGGATTAGCCGCAAATTTGTTATCTTTTTTATTAATAAGCCAAATATAATGAATAAATATCATGTTACAAAAGGAATTACTTGTTAACATCATTAAATGCTGTTATTTGACTATTTAAGGTCCATGCAATTCACCCCAGCTTTCTTTTATACTTTGAATCAGAGGCTGATTTAGTGTTAAATGCTTCCAATTCCAAACAGCACTGCTAAAACTAAATTTTTCATCAGAGACTGAAAGCCAGTGGTTTCTAATTAAGAGTATGCATGCATTAGGAAAATGGTTGCCGTAGCTTGAAACAGATTGCAGGAGAAGGAGCTGAGACTTCTGACAATATACATTCACGCTACTTTCTATACTGGCTTCTATAGTAGTATGCTATCAAGGTTTATAAGAAAATGTCAGTGAAGTTATTAGCTTTTAGTGCATCATATGACAAGGGTTGTTAATAGTACATGACTCTTTCTTTCTATACAGATATGTACACATGGTCTCATTCTCTACAACAAACTGTCTCCCCCCCCAGTCTTCAGTTTTTGTACATTGTGTGATTTGTCGTCGGCTTTATTTTTAAAGCCAGTTTTGGAAGAATAATTTTAAAGCATCAAAAACAGCACTTCTGAAGAAATAAATGGCAGATATGCCACTAGGGGTCCATAGTGAAGGAACCCTGTAAATCCCACCATTTCAAAGATAATTATTTAAGTAATGAATTAATACTGATAATTCAATAAGCATAACATAAACAGCAAAAAAATAATGTTCCCCTATGAATTTATTTTTAAGCTTAACTGTCCAAACTCTTTTTATACACATGTAGTGGTGACTCTATAGTAAAAGTATTAAAAAGTATAGTAAACATGTTTTCAGTAGTACTATAAAGCCTCAAAATGCAGTCCTTCATACAACCAATTAGGGAACAGTGTGCTTGAATAAAAAATGTGCAATTATCAGTGGCAACAGAACAGCTGTAGACAGATATAAAGTGAAATGAAATTTGACCAATATGTTCATAAGGACACATTCTTAGTTCCAACTCCAGAATAACTTTACTTAAAAGGGGCGGGGGGGGGGCTTGTCTAGCCAGATTGATTTACACACTGTGTGGTGAAATATGTCCCAGACATTTCAATACCACACACATCTACTCCAAAGTATGGCCCTGCTGGCAGCATATTGTTGGTGGTTTCTATTTCCATTCCATAACAATGAACCAGGATAGGAACCTAAGGGGCTACAAGAATGATTGCTTCTACTTTGTGATGGAAGAAGATAACTCCATGTGAGCATATATGAAAACTTACCAGGAAAATTCAAAATTGTATATATTATATAAAATATCCAGGCTTGTTTAATGTTGGCTTATATATGACAGGAGAATATGTTCATAGAATCTATAGGTTTATTCTCAAATAATAGGTTTAAAATGTTATAACTAATTGAAGAAAGCTGATTCTAACTATTTTGGATTGAATCACCCAAATCACTGGGAAGAAACCACTATAAAACTCATTTTCACTTGTACAGATATTTGTAAAAAAAAAAAGAAGAAGAAGAAGAAGTAGGGGAAGGGGAAGACATTTGTACAGAAAGGATTGATGTCAGCTGGAATAAAATGAAAGGAAGTTAGCTATGAACAAAAAAGGAACTTGAAAGGAAACCAGTAGTAGATCACAGAGCGTTTATTTTGGCCGGTACTGCAGCCTACAAGTTCTTGACCTTGGTGCAAAAAAAGCTATAATTTGAGCTGCAACTCCTCCACTCTTAAAGTCTTTGTAAGTGTGACTAATAGTAATTTTTCAGCATTAAAATGTTTACTATATCAAACTCCATGATGCTGTGGGGACAGGGGGAATCACAATGTCCTTTTAACAGAGCAAAAATGACTAGACATCTGATGATTGCATAGACTCTATTTTGTATTGTCCTTTTGAGTTCTCTACAAGTTCCTGGCTATCATATCCCAACACAAGATTTTTTTGCAGACATGCATGTTGTTACAAACAAGATTACCAACATGCGTATAGGAGATATTCCTGTCTTTTAAGGAAGAAAGGTTTTAGGCCAAGGATGGATCTGTTTGTCTTTCTTTCTTGTTTCACATGGGAATGCCAGAAGAATCTACATATCCCAAAATTTCTTTTACTGGCCAGAATCCTATTGGTATTCAAATAAGGTTTGTGCATCTTGCTGTGGCTAATTCCTAGTAATTGACAAGTTGCTGGAGTGTGTTTCAGTCACATACCTTGTTATGTGGCCGACTGTACAATTGAAATGCACCCTGAGACCTCTTCAATTAGTTGTAGATAACAACGGCAAGTTGCACAAACCTTATGCAAATATAGTAGTCGTAAAAATAATTACACATTTGCCAAAAAATGTAGATGCACCATATGGGATGACTACATTGACAAATAATATGGTAAATATGGTTGTTGTAGGTTTTTCGGTCTGTTTGGCTGTGTTCTGAAGGTTTTTCTTCCTAACGTTTCGCCAGTCTCTGTGGCCGGCATCTTCAGAGGACAGGAGTTAGAACTCTGTCTGTGTTAGAACATTGGATCCCGGCCGTGAAAGCCTTCGAGAATACAATATGCTAAATACTAAATGGGATTGGAACAATCAGATTTATATTATTTTCCATTCATACATTACATACAAGTCAATGCAAATCAACCCAGAGTCTCCCCCCTCCACCAATGCAAATCAACCTAATCTATACTTTCTTCTCCACATCAGGGCTTCCCTTTTTCCCCAATCAAATGTATTCACATCAGTTCAGGCAGTCTGATCCATTGAACTAATGCAGCTTCATGGCTGACTAGTTAACCAAAAGCTGGTTCTCTCTGCTTCCACAGTTAAGGTGGAGAGAGAAGAAGCAAAGGGACACTCACAAGGGTGTCAATTCCTCTCCATGAAACACTCCTTGTGTCCAGACAGCTTTTCTTTTTAAAGACTTGGTGCCAGCACTGACATGCTAAAAGAGAGAGACGTGGGGGAGGAAAAACACAGAGTAAGGAGGAAATTGGCAATCAGCCCTTGTTTACAAGATTAGCTTGTAGAAATCTATTTGCTTTAGATGACCAGACAGGAGGCAGAGAGAAGCAATTTGATAGCTAGGCCTTGTTTGCAGCTTGTTAAGGCAGCTGTATAATAGCCATGTCTCCTGCAAATCTGGATAGTTACAGTAAAGCTGCCTTAAGAATCTGCAAGCAAGGATTATTGCCAATTTCCTCCTCTCATCTCCTCTGCCAATTCATGTGTGGTTGAATAAAACGAAATTAGTTAGGAAACCCAAATTCCCAGGTGTGAATTCACAGAGGATCACTTCACATTTTTCCTATTGTGTAGTCACACTCTGAGTAAGTTCACTTAGGCTTTTAACATTAAACATAAAGAGGCTAGCCTCACAATTATAATGGGAGGAGCAGCACTCTATGCTTTAAAGACTACAGCAAAGCCTTTAATTGTGTGGATCATGAGAAACTATGGGATGTTCTGAAATAAATGGGTGTGCCTCAGGACTTGATTGTCCTGATGCATAACTTGTATTGTGGACAAGAAGTTACCATTAGGACAGAATTTGGAGAGACAGAATGGTTATCTATAGGCAATGGTGTCAGACAAGGGTGCATTTTATCTCCTTATCTGTTCAAACTGTGTGCAGAACATATCATATGGAAAGTCAGACTAGATTCAGATGAAGTGAAAAATGGTAGAAGAAATATCAGTAATTTAAGATATGCAGATAACACCATTTTACTGGCAGAAAGTAGTAATGGCTTGAAACAACTTTTAGTGAAAGCAAAAGAAGAAAATGCCAAAGCAGGACTGCAGTTGAACATCAAGTCCAAAATTATGTCTACAGGAGAGCTACACAACTTTAACACTGACAATGAAGAAATTGAAATAGAGATTTTGTATACCTTGGTTCAATAATAAATCCTAATGGAGACTGCAGCCAGGAAATAAGAAGACTGGGACTAGGATGAGCAGCAATGAAGGAATTAGAAAAGATCATCAAGTGTAAGGCTGTGTCACTCGAGACCAAACTAATACCATCCACACTCTTCTGATCACCATGTATGGGTGTGAAAACAGTAAAGAAAGCTGACAGATGAAAAAATGATTTATTCAAAATGTGGTGCTGGAGGAGAGCTTTGCGGATACCCTGGACGGCCAGAAAGATGAACAAGTGGGTCCTAGAGCAAATCAAGCCTGAACTATCTCTAAAGGCAAAAAAAGATGAAACTGAGGCTGTCCTACTTTGGACACATCATGAGAATAAAGGATTATCTAGAAAAGAGTATAATACTGGGGAAACTTGATGGTAGCAGAAAAAGAGGAAGACCAAATATGCGATGGACTGACTCCCTAAAGGAAGCCATGCACTTGATTTTACAAGAGCTGAGCAGACCTGTTGAAGGCAGGACATTTTGGAGATTGCTCATTCATACGGTCACCATAAGTCAGAGACGACTTCATGGAGCAAAACAACAAAAATAACAACAAACAGTTTTAAATAAACAAAGCCATTTGCCAAAGCAGCTGGTTGAGAGATCCCTCTCATTCTATTGTTTTTTATTTCTATATTCAGTGGGTCAAAGGACTAAGGAAGGGTTTGCTGTTTGCATGGCCCATATTTCAGACTGGAGTTTTTGCTTCCAGTTTTACATACCTAGTCTTAAATATCACTACTTAAAATTATATGAAATAACTCCATTACAACTGACTGTCCAGTGAGTTCTGAGCTGACGATGGATGAAAAGCACCTAAATTATTGAAAGGGGGCTTTTAAAGACTGAAGTTAAATCAAGTACCAAAACATTTGAAAGCAAGCATAGTTATTTCTTTGCAATAGGAAAGAAGCTACTTTCTGCCCAAGATGGAAACTGCTTTAAGAGCAGCTATGTTAAATCAATATAATGTAGACAGAATAGTAACTCTCTCTTTTTTTCAAGTACATTGCTGAGAATTGCTGGGTATTTAATATACAGGATCATGACCCAAAGGGGCACTTGGCTGCAAAGCAAGTTGTGGAGTTCTATAAATTTCCTGATGGTGCTGTGATCGCCCATTCATCTTTGCTCTGGAAAGTTCAAAAGGCAACAAAAGCACCTCTTCTGAGCTGGCCCAGAACCTCATGGTCCTTCTGCAGATCATCATTTTTCCCCACTATGTGATCTTGGAACTGATTAATTTTGATTAATTAACCAGAAGAGCCTGGAAATGACTACCCACATTATTATTGCTGATGGGTTCATGACAGAGCAATATCTTCTAAGTGCACATGTCCTTTCTCATGTTTGTCATACTGAGTATCTTTTGCCTCTGCAGATTCAAAGAGCAAACTGGATTTCAATACCCTCTGTGGGATATATATTATTAATTACTATTGCTGTTCTTTCTGTCCTTGTTTTCAGTCTATGTGGATTTTTACATGCAGACAGATTTCTGTCACCCCCCCCACCCCCATGCAAAGCACACAATCTAAACTTTGATAGAAAATAAATTTCGTAAAAGAGGGAAGTAAGTAGTAGCATGGATGACAATGAAGCAATAAAATGTTGTTTTGGTTGCATGGAAAAGGAAGGGTCGCACTACATAAGAGGCCCATAGCCACATGAGAGGGGGACAAATGGCTCTTCTTTCCCTCACACAACCGTCTCTCAGGCCTCCTCTCTCTGTCTTGCTGCAGCAGTCCTCCAGAGCACGTTTTTAAGGTGTACAAGGGGCCCATTCTGGTGGAAGCAGCAGAAATACACTGTTGGAAGCTGGCCCTAGTGCAGGAAGGCAGTTCCAAGCATATAGACCAGCAAGGGTTCAAAGGATGGGGTCTTCTGAGGGAGTGCACAGCTGTCAAATAATAGGGCTGGAGTAGGATGAGCAAGGATGCTCTGGGATATACTGTAAGACTGAGTGATAGAGGAATCAAGTTTGTAATGGTAAGGTGCATGATTCCAGACTAGGCAAGCTTGCATTAGGGAGAAAATGTGTCATGTGATTAGAGCAATAGCAAGGGCAGGGGGTTTTGGCATCAGAGTGCTGATTAGACAGGAGACAAAGGATAAACAATAGGAAGAAATCACAGTAATCTAGGGGAGAGATTACCAGAGCAAGGAATTGAGTTTTTGCCTCAAAGATATGGAGTGCTGAGGGCCAAAATTTTCCAGTGCATCCACTAACTTTGATAGCCACTTGGTTGATAGTCTAGTCAAAGTAGGAACAGCAGGTTCACCTGGATGAACAAAACAAAAGCTTCCAGGCATCCTCTTTTGTCACTTATTCTGCTCATTTTAATTTTAAAAAAATTAACTATCAGTAAAGTATTCCATCAGTAAAATAAAAAAGGAGAGTTGGGCAACACCCTGGACACTGAAATTTTCAATGAAATATTTTATATTGGCAATATTCTAGTAAAGAACAGGAGCTGGCAATACTGGAGACTCACACATAGGCCAGTCTTATGCAGTGAAACATCTTTCAAAGTAAGTGCACAAAGGACTAACTACATTTAGAAAACTATATTATATAATTTATTAAGGTGCTAACTTCAAGCCAGTAGACACTGTATACTCTTGGTTTTCATCAGGTACTGAAAAGTATACCATCTAAGGCATATTTGTGTGTCTATGCTAGAAGGTGCCAACTTTCATTATTCAACTTTGCATGCTTTGACAGTATTATGTTGCTTTTGCTTTGATTGTTTCTGTGGCTATGGAAGAATGAAGTCACTAAAATGTAGGAACACTGAGATATATAGCTTTGGACAGCTCTAATGACAATATTAACTTGTTGGTTTGTCAAGATGAGATCAGCATTAAAAAAAAAGTTGAGCGTACAGATGCAAGGAAAGTTCTGGAGAGGGACCCCACAGGAGGGTGCCATCTTAGTCTTCAAACCCCAAATGGTGCCAATAGTTGTCCAAAGATCAGAGTTGTGCACTCTGCATACCACCTTATTCTCTTCCTAGGAATCACCACACACTCACACATATTAATCCTATCCCCAAAAAATGCTGTTATCAAGCTTTTCTGCCCACTTCATTTTGTCAGTTCTTACAGCCAAGAATTCTGATTACTGCAGCACTATCTTGGATCCTTTTTCAACCTGAACCCTTCCAGTATTTGGACCTTAATTCTCCATCATATACCTGGCCACTGGTCATGCTATCTGAGAATATTAGGAGTTGTAGTCCAACTATAAATAGGGGCCCAAGGTCAAGAAAGTCTAGGAAGGATTGAGACTATGTTAAAAAAACCTGTCACAAAGAGAAGTAGGGGCATGAGGAGGAATAAATCATGTGATAGCATGGCAAGATTTACTAGATCAGGAGAAGCATCTACAGCCCAATCCTATCCACATTTAATCCGGGTGAGTTTGGTGGAATTTACTCCCAAATAAATTCAAATACAGTTGCAGTTTGGAAGAATAATCCAAACACTGGCAGGACAGCTGCCATGAACTCATGAATTCACATTGAGAGGAATGATTAAGGCTGATAGGGATTAGGGGAGAGGTTAAATACTGTCAGAGATTACTTATAGACCTCTTATGTTACAATAGCTACATAGAGGATTTGCACTTCCATTATGAACTGGTTTTTAAATAAGAAACACTTTGAGCTGGCCAGGTAATTATTCAGGCTCGGGCACGGTTTATACCTCAGATACACATTTTAGGAGAGGCAAATCTGATTGTATAGGTTACTTGTGGCAAGGGACTTACGCATTCTGAGATTTATAGACCACAACAGTAGTTTTTCCAAGTTCTGCATTTTGCACATTTGTCTGGCAGATTGCACTTACTTTCTTAGTCCCAATGCAAAAAGTTAGTGAGAGGAACAATAGGTCAAAAGCGTTGTTCCATAGCTTTCTTTGTGTTAGAAGCACCACAGTATAATTCGTAAATGTATCAGATAATTTTTGCCCAGTAATGGAAAACATCAAGAGCATTTGGGGCAGCTTGTGTCAAATTTATTTTTATTTATTTATTTATTTATTCAATTTATACCCCACCCATCTAGACCGAAGTCTACTCTGGGAGGCTAACAATAATGGAATCGTACATAGTACACACTGAGGGGACAAAAATACACTGACATAGGTGTTAAGTTGCCTGTTCTCCTCCATATACCCCAGAGACTGTGAACTGACATCAAGGCACGAGCAAACCTTCTCTGCAAACTTTATTCTAACAGGTTTCATTCAGGAGACAAACGCAGCTTTATTCCTTTGCAGGTCTTCGTGAAGCCCCAAGCCCATGGGCAACGTGTAGATGGCCTGTTTTCGATCCGAAACAAGTTTAGGTGGAAATCTTTCCTACTAGACTGATCTCTATAAAATTGAGCGCACCGGCTCATTCCAAGAACCAGGGGTAGCGGCGGGTGGGAGATGAGGCACCATAAACTACAAGGGCAGCTGCTAAGTGTTCAGGGTACGTCTACACCAGAGGGGTCTGTAATCAACACACCTGCCTTCCACACAAAACGCTCGAACAACCGGGGGTCGCCAAACCTGGGACCCGAGCAAGGCGCGAACGAGCCTGACGCCAGAAGCCGCCTTCCAGCGGGAAAAGCGAAGGAGTCCCGTGAGCGAACCGACGGGTGGGGAGCCTTTCAGCTTACGGGCACCTGGTTACAACGCGTCTCTTTCCGCTCCGTTTGCGAGCAGCAAGCCGAGCCGAAAGGATACTTCGCAGTTCCGCTAACTAACGGCTGGCGCTCCCAGTCCGGAGTCTCGCTAATTAAGCTTAATGAAGCAAGCCCGAGGCTAACTCTGATCTGCTGGAGAGCTCCTGCCGAGGGACGCCTCTGGCGTGCTTTCCACTCTAGAGTGTCCTCTCTTCTCTGCTTGGCCCTTCCGATTCGCAGCCTGCGCCCCACTCCGGGGGCAGGGGGAGGGAAGGGGCTCTGCAGCCGAGTCCGGAAGCCTCCTATCCCGAAACTTCGGAGGGAGGCGGCCTCCGGCTCCGTTTCTTTAAAAGGAAGCCAGTGGAAGAGTATAAGCGTTCCGAGATGTCACTCTTATTTGCCCAGGTATACAGGCCGATCATAAGATGGGCTCCACAGTATCAACACCCCTCAACAGATTCCTGTCCCCCATCGGGCGGCTAGAGGAACACGTGGCGGCCATAGGCTCGGCTCTTCGCGTCCTTCCAGCAGGGAAGATCCCTTCTTTTTTCAGCAGACGCTCTCGCTCCTACGGTTCCCACAGAAGTCCGGATTAAGATGCTTTCTTGGAGAGGGGGAGTCGTTTCCACCCAAGACCTACCGGTTTTTTAAGCCCTTCCAACTGCCCCTCCGTGGTATATATGAATTTCTTTTGTCAACTGTTTTCCTTGAGGCAACCACATTGAAAACTTTTTTTTTTAACAGAAATCTTAGAATCAAGGTTTACTGGGTGGGGTAGCTTTCTTGCATTCAGAAGCCCTGGGCTCCCAGGGAGCCTGAAAGGTCATTCAGACCACCCCTCCAAAACAAATAGGGATCACAGTATAGTAGAAAGGTTTTGTTTTAAATTGGTTATTTCCCCTGAAGCTAAATTAATGTTGGGAGACACAAGAGGGTCTCCCCTCAGCTCTTACTTGGAAGTTTGATTCTGCCTAAGATGCTGTGCAGGCCTACATGGGAGTAAAGGCCTCTGAACTCTACCCATCTTTCTTCAGAATACTAACGGAATACTGTGCCCTGTTTTCTAGAAGTCTTGCACAGGCGCACATGAAGGCCATTACTTTTGCACTGGAAGATTTCTCCCTCTGTGTAGTCTACCACAATCTGGGTACAGCTCTTTCTTTCTGTCCTTCTGTTTCTTGGACCTCTTTTCTCTAGACGTCAAAGCAGGCTCCCTAGCAAAGGAACTCCTGGAACTGAGTAGTGACACCATATTTTCGCTGCCCTTCTGTGCTGATTAATTAATAGCGATATATCCAAGCCTATATCGCTCCCCTTTGCGAAGGTACATTGTTCTGTGCGTGCAGGCATTTTCTTAGCAGCTCCCCAGACGTGGGATTGGTTCCAAGTTCACCCAAAGTTGAAGAATAGGTGGGGGAGATGGGAGGGGGTGGAGGATTTTGTTCTGGCTGCTAAACAAACTTAAAATAAACTCAGAGGTTCACCCCCTTTCCGCCCGCTATCCCTGCTCCACTGCTGGGGGGGGGGGGGGAGGCAATAGTTAACCAGCCTCCAAAGCAAACTGCAGAAACAAACAAACAGGGCTGCCTCTTTGAAAATAATCAACTGGTGTTGCTCAGGGATCTTTAACGTATGGTGACCAGACCACAAAGCCCAACAGCCATAGATCTAGCTTTGGTTTTGTTTGTTTTCTTGTTTGGTTTTAAACAAACATGTTGTAGATGGGCCCTGCAGCCAATCCCATTCTGGGCCTCAGATCCCCCATTGGGAGAGGGGGAGAAAAGAGAAAAAGTACGTGCCAAGGACCAACATGCTCCTGTGGTGAGTGTGATTTATGAGGATGCATCCCGCAATTCAGCTGAAATATTTCCAAGTTGTGTTTTACCTGAAGTAAATGAGGGAAACCCTGCATATTCCCAGAAAATAAAGGAAAAGAACCCTATCCTGCAAAACACAGTGTTAAAGCAGTAGTTTTGCCTTTTCTCACAATTGATATAAATCACTAGGAAGAGGCCATTTGTATTTATTAATTTTAAAACCCAAGAATTCCGGGATGTTGCCTGTCTCAGAGACACCCAGGCGTTTTCAAGTGCCTCTCTTGCATCCTGTCATTCTGTGCTGGTGGGAAGGAACAACACCCGGTCACTCCCTTTCTCCTCTCTGTCAGTGAGATGGATTTTTGCCACCAACCATAATAGAGAAAAACGAAGGAACTAAACTAAAGCCATTCCTCAGTTCCTTCGTTTACTAATTAACAAATAAATTAGGGCCACAATTTTTCATCTTGCTGAAAGACCAGAGATCCTTGGAAGAGTTAAACCCAGCAGTTAAATCAGCAGACTGGTCCTCATTAACTTCAGCCAGGATTAGGCAGAGTTTAATTCCAAACACTTTGGCCTAAATCCAACTGTTGGTTCCAGCTACTCTGGTGACAAGACAGGCTGTCAAAGCTTAAAATGGGCATAAACATCAGGTAAACTAGGTCATAAAAAGTTAGTCATTACTCTAGCATAGACACCTAAGAATCAAATAAGAGGGACAGATGTGTATTATGGCCATGTTTGTCACTGACAAGCCCTTACAATAAATAGGGTTAGGTGGCTGGTTGTGAGGCGAAAGTTTAAGGTGTTTTAAACTTCAATATGGTCTAAACCAACTATTCAGACCCACACACCATTGCCTCTGAAAAGGGTTGTTCTTATTAACAAAGAGAGGCCTCAGTGCACCATAAGGAGAGACACGAAATAGGGAAGAGAAAAGTGGTGTCCACCATATGTGGACTACAACTCCCATCAGCACTAGCCATCCCGGTCAATGATCATGGGAACTATGGGAGTTGTCATCTGGAAGGTGCTAGGTTCCCCATGTCTCACCCAAATCTGCCTCGGTCTCTGTCACACATACATACACAACCTGCTACACTCCCAGGTTTGAGATATACATTTGGAGCCAAAGAGGTGCTATTTAGTATACCAAACCAAATAAGAGCCCAGCTGGATTGGTTCAAAGGCCAATCCAGTCCAATATTCCATTCTCATAATGGTTAGATGCTGGGGAAGCCCATCAGCATCTAACAATTTTGTTATTACCCTGTTGTGCTAGGGTAATAACAACAATCAAGTACCCTCAAATTGATTCCAATTTGCCAGGGTTTCCTAGCTAAAAAGTATTCAGCAATGCTTTACTATTCATTTCTTCTGGGGACACTCTGGGACTGTGTACCTTGCCCAAGGCTATACAGACTGGCTCTTCTCCTAAAAGGGACACTGGGGAATAGAACTCCCTCTAATTCACTGAGCTATCCCGCCAGCTGTGTTAAGATAACATTACAATAAGCAGATATTAGTAATTAAATTAAATTGAATTGGCTTGTAACTGGTTGCAAGCCTGTCAGCAGCTTCCTACCACTTTCATTTGTTTTTTTAATGTCACAAAATATATACATACTTAAACTTCTAGAATTTTTTTAAAATCAACAAATTGATTTTCTTCCCAAAGCAAAATAAATGAGAATGTAAGAATTCCTTGAATGTCTTTCTTTGCCTTTCAGATCTATATCTAGTTGTAATTCAAGGAGAAATAGAAGATCCAGTGCATTTAGACTTCCTCCTGTTCTTGGCAGCTGAATGATGGTATTTTTGTATAAATCAAATAGGTTAAAATGAAGACAAAAATGAAGAGATGAGCAAAGCTAGTCAGTTTCTGGGGCATTGCAATCACAAATAAAGTTGTTTTGCCAATAGTTGTGAGGTGGAATGCACACAAAAAAGCAACAGGAGTAGGAGGAAGTAGCAAGCGTAGTGAACTTTACAGAGTAACATACCTGTTGTATGGGTTCCTCAGAAGTAGAGCCTGGCTGCCTGTGCAGCTGTCTGTAGGGGTATGACAGCCGTAGACAGGGGGAGGCACTGAATACTGCTGGTCACCTGCAGATAAACCAGAGAAAAGTCACTTCCCTGCAGCTGTTTTCCATTCTCAGAGAGAGACCTGCTTTTGCGAAGATCAGTTGAGGGGCTTTCTCTAATCACGCTGGGACTGAATTTTCAAATGCTGGTGGGGATTCAAATCTCACCACAAACACAAATGTAAGATATTTTTGTTTCTCAACCAGTCTCCCATTTCTAGTAAGAAATTAGTAATATTGTCAGCTCTGTACTAATGCTTTTCTGTGTGTATTAAGCAGTAGCTTCGGTTCTGATAGTGTGCTCTCTAAATGTTTCAAATACTTCTCAAAGGAAAACCCATGAACATCATCTACCTTAAGTCTAGGTGGGATCAGAAAATCGAGCATCCCTTTGGCTAATCTGTGTTCTAATTAAGGTCATGAACATTAATTTAAGCACATTAGGAATTGTTAAAACACTGGAACTAAATGCCTTTTGCCCAAATAGTCCAGCTAATTTCAATGGAACTTACTATTTACACAGAATATTCTGCTTACTATGCATGTTTACTCAGAAGTAAGTTCCACTGATCAATGAAAGTAAGTTCTGGCAGAGTTTGTCAGATCAAGAGCATGAGTTAGGCTCCATGACTCCATTTTTGTTGTGTATACTGTCTTTAGACAATAAGAGATGAATCTATTTGGTAGTTCAACTAGAGCAGACACATTAAATCAATGGAATATAGGCTAGCACTGTTTCCTCATTCAGCAATTGTTCCAGTTCATCTACTAGCTGAAATTAACTAGATTTTGGGCAAGGTTCTTCATTTTTTTCAGAGTTATACTATGAAACTGATCTTTTATCAGATAGGATGGAAATATTTCTTTTAAAATTTCCAGTCTATTGTCATTCATTTGAGATTTTTAAAAAATCAACAGAACAGTTTTACTTTGAGGCAACATTATCAACCACTAAAGTATTACAAGTTAAGTATATATTGATGGGGAGGATCACTAAAGGCACTCTTTATCCAAGTTACTATTTCTCCTAGGCTTCATCTTGCATCATGGGTGAGCATGTGCATCACTAGTCTGTGAGAACACACTAGTCTGTGAGAAAATTCCTTCAAATGTGACACTTCAGTGTAGACATGCATAGTGTTGTGCTATCATAATTTCATCAGCTCTGGTACAACTGCATTGACTTAAAACTAATTTATGATTTATAGATTTATAATTTATAGCTGTAATTTTTATATAAAGAACCTGCTTTTTGTGCTTGAGCTATCACTGGTATAAATTCAGAGAAGCTGTTTTTAATGACACACCAATGGATACACCTATGAGTCTACAGAAAATAGAGATGTGCCTGGATGTCCATAAGAAATGTCATATTAGGGTAACACAACTGTGTTTTTAATTTCTAAACACAGAGGATCAAACTTGTTTGCCTCCCTTGCTCCCAGTATGCCTAAGGTTAGACTAGGTAAAACCTAAAACTAATAAATCGTCTAGAAGAGATTCATCTGAATATCTGCAGACCCTTCCTCGTACCTTACATCTCAAGACACTATGTAGATAATGTGATTTCAGCATCACCTTCTTATCCTGTTTCTCCCTCTCCAATATCAAACTGCTTTTATAACATTTGGTCTGTTTAAGAAATCTCCAGTTCTCAAAAGGTCGCACACATTTTCTGCCCCTTTGGTTTTGCCCAATAAAGACCCTACTAAAGCAGGGTTCCACGGCCATCCTAATCCTGATTATCAGTACCACTATGGGTTTTTACCTCAAAACCACTTATGTGTAGCTTCCCCAGATCCTAATTATCTGACTACTTTTTGAACCAATATGTCCCTACAGTCATTGAACCAGGGATGGAGAATCATCATCATCAGTAGTAGTAGTATTGCAGCTCCCAGAATGTTGCAGTAGAAAATTCTGCCTCCCATCTCTGGTTCACAAACCAGAGCAAAGACTTCTTGGCTGTCTAAACTTCCATTCCATTCCACTCAGGTTTTTTTTTTAATTATTCTCTGTGTGTGTGTGTGTGTGTGTGTGTGTGTGTGTGTGTGTGTGTGTGTGTGTGAGTATCGTAGCCTCAGCACAAAGGTTTCTGCTGCTGCCATTACCTAGAGAAGTCTGCTGGCCGATGGAAATGGGTTCCTCATGTTTGAAGGAGTGGTTTGTGAACTGTGCTGTGTGGTGAGAGGGAGTGTGGCCGTAACTTGGAGTCCCATCAAACGCCACCGTGCCATAACCTGCCAAAAAGAACAACAACATGGTCAGGAACCAGAAGTTGCATTGCCTGCCCTTGAACTTTCTCACGAAGCAGCTTCCTGCACACACAGACACAGAGTCAGACCCCCTTCCCAGGCAGGCAGGCAGGCGTCAAAAACCTGCAGCCTCCGCTTTTAGGAGCCATGGGTTTTTCTGCCTGCCAAAGACGTAAACCTAGATAAACTGACAGAAAGGAAGGCCCAAAATAGTTCACTCTGAGCCTAGCCTGGTAGGGGAAGGAGGAGTGCTGGGCTGCTTGCCTGCCATTCCCCCTTCCCTGTGATTTCCCAGCTAAAAGCCTGGTAACAGGTAGTCCTTCCTTGCCATAAGACCACTCACAGGTTCCCACTGAAACGACAGCACCTTGGTAGATTCCAGTCAAGTACACAAATCAAAAGACTCTGCCTGTGCTGTGCCTCTGTTCCTTTTTTGTAGAGTCACCTGGCCATAATGCAGTTTTCTCTGTGTGTCTCCTTGGGACTAAGAAGCAAAGAATGAGATGTGCTATGGGCAGTGGGGGAACCTACAACCTTAAGCACTTTCACAAAGCAATCTTATACATGCCAGCTCAAAAGCAAGTCTCCTGAATTCAATGCCGATTTAAATAGGCATGGGATCTCAGCCTTCTTACCAACTGCAATTTGACTTAACTGCCAAGTAATCTGATCAGAGGTATGTTTACTTGGGAATAGTTTCTGTTTCGGCACAAAAATGCCATTCACATTGTCAGGATAGTAAAGCACACAGTTTGCAATCCAGTCTGAATCTGGGCTTTGGTGGGAATCTCAGGTTGCACCTAAAAGGATGGTTCAGCCGTTTCCCGCAATGAGCAATGTTTTCATTAATTGCTCCTCATATCTAATGGGATGGGATCCCCCATCTGTTGAGGAAACTCATCATCAGTTTCACATATAAAAATTGCTCTTTAATCTCATTTTCGTTGAGTTCTCACTTGTTTATAAGATTAACTTTGTGAAGAGTCTGCAATAAAAATGGCAGCCCTTTAAATGAAAAATAACCTCCTACTTTTAAGAGAAAATTGCTGCTTCAAATAATAATAAACAAACTATTTTTTAAAAAAAAAGAAAGAAAGAAAACCGAGTGAATTCATATGGAAAAGAATTGCCTCTGGTGACCCCAGGGTGACGCTGAATCATAAATCAGGCATTCAGACACCAACTTTCATTAATTACTTGGAGCTAGTTAAACAACTTCAGCTAGAAAGTAATTAGAACGTAATATTATCTTGGATGCTTCTCGGCTCATCAGCGTTTACCCAAAGGCCAAAGAATGCTTAGTGTAGCCCTTATAACATCACTCTCATTTTCCTAATCTCACACAAAGTGTTAGTTTTAAATAAATAAATACTAAGGGGATTCCGTAACTTCTCAGTTATACTTAGCAGCTATTTACTTCAGCACCTTTCCTCCTTTAAGTTAGTATGTTCTTTAGAATATACATTACACACACACACACACCAAAGAAAACACTTAATTGGCAACACATTGACCGAGCAGAGCTACACCACCACTGGGAAGGTGAGCTCAGGCTGGCTCTGTAGGAAGAAAGAGTCCAGATGGCTGTTTGCTTGCCCCAGTTTTTCCAGAATCTTCCAACAGCAATAACACAGTTCATGGGACACTTTCAGTGGACCCAGTCCTCCCTGTTGGAAGGGCCCTTTCTCTAACAGACAAAAGATGCGTGGTGGTGATGGATGTTAAATGGAGCATGACAAAACATTTGGGGTGGGGAGAGGAGAAAGGGGAGATTTTCCAGACCACTCATGGGCAATGAGTCACTGACAGCCCACATGCAACTGAATCCATGAGCTACTTAAAACAGAAGAATTTGATAAAAAGGGGATTTCGACCTCTGTTCTTAAACATATCAACGGTACTTCAGACCATGGGCGGAATTCAGGGAGGGCTGGCTACCTTGGTGTTTTCAAGGTGGGGGGGGGAGCCTGCCGAGTTATTATTACCTGGAGGTAGCAGTACCACTGGAGATCCATCCTCTGAACAAGGTGGGTGTGCCTCTTTCCTGTCTTACTTAGTTTAAAAGAAAGCAAGGAACACTCAAGAGTTCAGTACTTGTTTTAATCATGTTGTTGTTACTGTGAAATTTCACTATCCCTGTCTTTATCCATGCTCACTGAGTGCCCACCACCCACAATATATACAAGTACATAAACCTGTGGCTAAATTTTTCACTCTGCGTGTCTGAGGAAGTGAAATGGAATCCAGAAAAGCTCACACTGAAAAAAAGTCTGTTAGCATTCAAGGTGCCAAAATGTCTGTTTTCGTTTTTTAATATTATGTTTTGTTTTTGCTGTACAAAGGGCAGTAAAAGTGTTCAGAAGATTAACTTCCATTTTATATTTTATATGATTATTTTGAAGGTAACATTTGAAGGAGAGCCACTCATATACACCCATCTTTAAAATGACCACAGCAGAACTGAGAATGGGAACGCCTCCGATTTCTTTCATGTTTGGCCTGGGTGCTAAAGCTGGATGAACTTCAGTTAAAATTCTACTCCTGTTTAACAAGTGAATAGTATCTAAAAATGGTTACCCAGAAATAAGAGCCAGGACAGGGTATCAACAACATTTTATCAACATGCTGAAACAGATCAGCGTGGCTCTCTTTGGGAACTAAGACTCAGGAGATCTGAAATCTCTGCTTGGCTATGGAAAGTCATGGAATGTGTGTGAGAGAGACCATGGTAAACCACACCTTCCACATCTCACATACTGTACCATGAAAACCCCTAAGTCAGAAGCAATGAAGCAACAATGGACTTCTTTACCTTAATCCCTTTCAGGTCTATTGATGAAGCCTTCCTTCAAAGTAAAACCTGAAGGTTAAAATCTCAAGGATGTTGGTATCCATTTTTCTTTCTCAAACTGAACCCTCAGCACATCACTCAGAAATAAATCACACTGAATTTATGTGCACATTTTCAGATTAGTGAAGCTGAGATCTCAGACCCTTTTCAGCTTCACTGAAACAAATACCTACAACCTGAAGGCCTTTACTTAGAGCGTCACCGATTTTAAAGGGTTGTTTCCAGGTCATGATGTTCGGATCCTAATGTTAAATTGCTACCCTGAAATGCAAGGAGTTCACTGATGAGCCACACTGAAGAAAAGCTCATTGCTGCAAAACCTTTCTTTTGCAAAAATTTTCCAAAGGAGGGCACACTGTGCTCTCTTGAGTTGACTCCGGAGCAAAGCCTACATTGGATTGAAGGGTGAGGGTGTGCTGTATTCAGACGGAAATGGCCTATAAAGGGATGCAAAACTGCGTTTTACAGAGCTATGATCTGGGCTTTTTCCTAATCGTGAAAGTAACTTGTTGGGTCCCGATTGGCTTTAGGACAGCTCCCCGCTGCATCGCCCATCCCATCTTCTGCCGCAGAGAAATGACACACCGGGGCCTGGGAGTAACTCAGCATTCCCGCCATGAAAATGGGAGGAAGGCAAGCTGCTGGGTTCTCCCCTCTGTGGCCAGGGGTTGGCCGCCGGCGGTGGAACAAGGGAGTTGGACGAGCTTCCCAAAAAGCTCCCGCTGCTGCTGCCGCTGCGTGTGCCTGGCGCTCCGAGGCGCCTTCCTTCCCGGCCCACGAGCAGCGATGACAGGTCGGTACCCAACCCTTGCACTTCCAGGCTGCAGCTGTTCCGGGCTCCCTTATCACCGGCTCAGAGCCCACAAAGCAGAGGCTTCCCTCCTCCCTTTATCCCTCCTTTCCTTTTCAACTTCTCCCGAAACTTCCACACTTCAAAAGTTTACGCTGCTACTCTTGGCCCGCCGGATCGCAGCTCTTTCTTTGGTGACCTTCAAAAATTCTGCTGGGCGCAGAAAAAGAGTTTTGGCCGCGTTTTCCGGTGTTGCCTGACCCAAAGCTTCAGGAATGCGATAACGGGGTTGGAGTTGTGAACCCGCCTCCAGATAACGGGCTCTCTTTAATTAGGACTTTATCGGAGGCTGGGCTGATTAAAACGTGCTGAAAAATCATTGAAATTTGGTCATCTGGGGAAGAAGGCAAGCCTTCTGAAGGGATCCAATTGTTGGACGAGCCCAGCTGCAGGAAATAACGGAGGGGTCCAGGGGAGGGGAGGCGTAGAGGAGCAAAGGATTCAAAGGAGGGCAGGACCCCCCCCCCCCCAACTCCCCGCCGCAGCCGCAGCCAAAAACTTGGCAAAAAGGCCAAGGTAACGTATTTCCCACGCTGGGAAAACCCGACTAAAATCTAAACTTCAACCTTGACTGATTCAAAGCAAGAACATTACATTCATTCCCCGAACATTGTTTTCCAGCTTTCCCAAATTCTTCCCAGCCACCCCAAAAACACAAACAACCAAGAGACATGAACAAGGTGCGTTTGTGTGTGTCTCTTTCTCACACACACACATATGTCCTCTCTCCCTCCCTCTGCGTCCCCTTTCCCTTGTCTCTGTTATGAAGGAGGTGGTGGTGGTTTGTTTTATTCTGGAGCTATATAATTAAAATTTCCATACCTCTTTCTCGCCATTGTCCTTCGGAAATGAAAAACGAACATTACTCTTCTTCCCTTTATTCATATCAGCGTGATATAAGTCGGAATCCAAGGTGTTCTGACGGATTTATTTATTTATTTATTTGGCTTTTATACCATCTCTCAGTCCTGCTCTGCAGCCCCGATTTCCTCATTTCACCCCCTTAAAAATCAGGAGTCCGGGCTTTTTCATCCTACCAGAAGCAGGTGCGCTTCCAATTAGAAAATTAGGTGGATGCAAACCCTGACGTTATGTAGAATATCAAAGAAAACGATTTTTCTCTTAAATTTCTTGATGAATATAATATATTTCGACAGAAGTGTCATATCTCATGTTTAGGATGTCTTTATATAAGCACGCTTTCAGAGACTCTTAATTGTTACTGATAATTTTGCAAAAGCTCAACTTGGGGCTTTAAAATAGAACTGATCTGATTTATTTTAAAAAAATAAAAGCATTGATTGAGGTTTTTACAGCGAAAGCATAGATTTAAGATTTATTTATTTATTTATGTATTTTTTTTAATACAGCCCATTGTGCTCATTTTCCTGCATTTTTTCCATACTGACGTTTAAATGATAAATATATCATTCTGTCATTCCTAAAAATGCTTATGTTAACAACTGGAAATAATGAAGGACTACAATTAGATTTTCCATCACACAAAAGAAAATATGTGAAGGATGTGAATTTTAATCCATTCATGGTCCAAAAAATGCCTTTGTAACTGAGTAAAAATACAGCTATAGTAACACAAGAATTTCAATAGAAATCGATTTCCAAAAAAAAATTGTCTCTATGCACAGAGAGGTGGGAGGAGATTGAGAGGGGGAAATCGAGATGTTCTGGGAACATATTAGTATTATTAGCAATAGCAACAGAAGTAACTTGAGATTCTGAAGTATTGACATTAAGTTGAGTGTGGCTACTGACATTAAAAAAGCAAACAGAACTTGTGACTGTTTTTGTTCTGACAGTTCTGATTAATTTGGCTGTTTCCACCTACCCACCATAAAAGGTAGAAACACTATTCATCATAATTGCATGGAATTAACTAAGGATATTAAATTGCTTTAGAAACTGAAAAACCCAGTAGCTGAATATCAAAACTTCAATAGAGTAATGTCATTAATAATTACTATTAACTCGATAATAAGATTTTGCTGGCCTGCCAGAAGAGGAGAGGAAGCAGTTCTTTAGAGAACGGAATGGTCTCCCAGACTAATTAAAAGGATTGGACAATAATAGACAGGTCAAAATCTTGAAGCACAATGTAGAAGTACTGTACGACTATTTCCCTACAGGTTTCTTTAGAATGTTGCAAATTATAAAAAGATTTGTTTTAGGAACTTTAATTAATTGAAAATGTGGTTTTGCCAATAGTGAAACACAACTGCAAACTGGAAAGCTGATTCAAAGAACAGAGAGACTCTGTTGCTGGAAATTGCCTATCAGTCAGATTTTGTATTACAAATAAACCTCCGCTCACTTTCTTCAAAGATATAATTGCTCCAGAATACTGTGCAATCTGTCAGAGTATATTGCAACAGGCCAAGTTAGAAAAGTAAACACAAATAATTATAGAATTCACAGCAAAATATATCCTGGAATTTATTGTAAGATACACTGCACTTTCACTACAGGCATCAGCTAAAGTAGAATATTACAATGGAATACTCAGTCAACAACAAATCAGTTAGGACATAATCTGCCAGAAATGTCTCGTGCAGAAGCCCCACTGAAACAAATGGGAACTAATCCATTTCTACTGGGGCTCCACTGATTTCACAGGAAACATGGATTTTGTCCATATAGCACAGTCTAGGTTAATGAGACATGCTCATTATTGTAGTCAAGGATTTTTAGTTGTTGTTACAATCCTCTTCTAGTTTAGATTATCTCTTTGCCGGCTCCTGGCCAGATCAACAGAACATGAAAGGATGAATCTCTGGATCCAGATGCAGTTTATGTAGAACAAAATGATGGCAGTCAATGGGATTTTAACAATGCAATCCTGGGCCTATTTATTTATTTATTTAAAATATTTTTACCTCACATTTCCCCACAAAAAGGACGCAAGGCAGCTTACTCTGAAGTAAATTCTGTCAGGTTCAGTGGGGTTTATTCCCAAATTACTGTATATAGTATTCTTCTTTGGGTCAGGCTTCCCCAACAAGCCTCCAGAACTTTTATTCCTAAATAAATTCCTTTAACAAACAAAAAGATCCTGCTGACAAATGCCTACAAGTAAACTGGCAGTTTAAATTACTTTCTAAAAGAATAAAAGTGCAGTTCAATACATGCCCATACAGAAGGAAATCCCACTGTTTTAGATGACACTTACTTCCAGGTAAACATGACTACCATTATATTCAGGCCAAGAAGCCGAATGGCAATTAATTTAAAAGGCACTTTTTAACTAATAGGTTTGAATACTACTCCGCAACTTTTGTAAAATACATATATATTTAATGCCTATTTAGATAACTATGGAATCACAAATTGTTATGTTTCAGAAAATCTCTGTTAATACTCTCCTATGCAGTTTTCAGGTTCTTGGTATGAGTGGATTACACAACTAACAGGTGGGTGGATGAGTTTTCCATTTGCTATGGTGGCAGTGGGGGGGATCATTATTACATTTATCTCCATCTTAAACTATTAATAACTACTTTATAGATTGGCAAGAGATTATTTTAATACTGTTTATTATAGACCAGTTTCACACAGTAGATTCTGGAATTTGGTTCCACAGAAGCAATCCTGGATTTCTTTTGACCACTGTAATTTCCCCAGGTTGGTTTCTATAACATTAGTCAAACATTTCCCAGGATCATCAAGAGCTCCATTCTTCATCTGCCATGGAGTATTCAAGGAAAGGTACCACAGCAACCTGTTTACTGAAAAGGAACCAAGTGAGCTTGGGCTGGACCTACAGATTCTAAGCATCTCAAAATAGCAGTAGACCCAAGAACTGAGATCTCTAGAAATCAGTTTTCACACTCACTCAGAATGTGACCATTCACTCATCAACAGCGCAATCCTATACATGTGTGCTTAGAAACACCCCTCTGGAAGCAATCCTGTGCACACTTGCTTAGAAATAAGTCCCATCAAAATATCCCTTGGGGGGGGGGGGAATTCTGAAAAATTAATAGGAATGCACTTCTAGTGCTATAGAATTCAATGAGGTTTGTTTTTCATGAAATGTGGAGGATTGCTTTGCTAAATAAATAAATCTCATTGCATTTTTATAACTGTGCCATTAGGAAAAAAATCATTTTCCTTGTTGCCTAAACATCTCTAGGATTCTCTCTTGGGAACAAGAGATCCCACCATCCGCTACGGAAAGAAAAGGTCCACGACTTTGTGCCTCAATGTTCAAATGTTCAGAAGGCATAACAGGAGAAACAGAAACTACCGTATCTGCCAGTTTAACTTCCCACTGAAATCAAAGCTGACTATTTGGTTGCACTGAGTCGAATGCTCTCAAACAAGAAGCGCCAGCAATCCTCACCCTTCTTACTCCAGAAAAGCCTCACCAGGGTGCTCGGTAGGAGTACTTCAAGGTCATTATCGGCTACGTTTTGACGATATAAAAGCCGCAACTTTCAACCAGTAGCAATGTCTCCAAAATGTTAAACGCAAAACCATAATTCGCCACCTACCGAACAGGCTCAATTAGATTTGAGCGTATTAAGAACCATGTTCTATGCCCAGTAACGTCTTCACAGTGCATAGGCATCTGCTCAGAAGCAAATCTCATTAAACTGTAAAATTCAATCATCCTAATTAAGCCGAGGCCTTGCGTTATGCCAAAAACTACAGCTTTAATGTCTGTTTTTATTTTCTAGTCAGGAGAAGAGGGTGCCATATGATAAACTTGTTACATTTACTTCGGAGCCCAGCCTGGAAGCACTGAACCATAAACTACTTGATCTGGTGCACATTCAATTTATTGTAATTTGAATCTTAAAATTCCAGAATGATAATTTATATTTCATTGTAACCGTTATATACCTGGGCATTCAAAAATAGCTCCCCTTTGATTTCACATACTGTATGCACGCCCAAGAAAACTGATCTACAATGACTCCAATCCTACGCACACCGACTTGGAAACAGGACAGCAGTCCTACCCACGCTCACCCATTAAACTCAGCAGAAGCTGTGCAATAAACATGCACACACTGTGACTGCAGCACGTGTGCGTAGGATTGCTCTTGGCTGTAATTCTGGGCATATTTGCTCAGTTTAGAAGGGTATTCCATTGAAATTAACGGTATTTACTATCCACATAAATATAGTTAGGTTGGTCCAGTACACATGCCTATTGTTTATGTGACAATTAACTTGCAATGAGCTGCGGCTGGACTTCTTTAAAGCTATAAAAATCCATGGTTAGAATCAGGCCGCGGGAATTATTTAAGTTTGAGATTACAGGTTTACCACCATTGCCCTGGTGTGCCAAGGAATACTTGCCAGTTTTTCGTCCAGTGAAGACCATGTCAAAAGGGGAGGGGACAACACATTTATTAGGAACAGCTATAAACTCAGGATATATGCAAGCTTTGTAATTCCCGAGAACTCTTCAGGCTGGATGGGGGGGGGGGGGAGTGGGAAGGGGGAAAAGCCTGGAAGTCCAGAAGGTTTTTGGCGGGGCGTTCCAATCCATGAAATGCTACATTTAAAATAACTCAGTCTCAAAACAGAGAGTGGGACTTGGTAAGTCAAAAACGCATGTAGGTATTCCCCATACAGTCTGATAAAGCCTTCTGGAGAACGCGGCAGCTTGCCTATTTTGTGAATTTATAGCTGATTCGAATCATCTATAGGTACTCTCACACATCTCAATAGATTTTGTTTGATCCCTATGGGTCAGTAGGACGGCTTTCTCCTTTTCAGAACAAAAAGGAGCAGCTTCCAGTCATTGTTAAGGGTGACACTGGAAGAGAGGGGAGAGCCCCGTAAGAGCGGCCAGAACCCCCCAAGATGCGGCTGTCACCCAGAAATGGAGCCCGGCGACGGCTCCCGCGGGCGGCGGCGCAGCCCTCCCGCCCGTCCCCGGGGGTTCCCCGTTTACCTTGGTTGCGGATGGCTTGCTGGCTCTCCAGGCAGTTGGGCAGGTACGGCCCGTTGGGGAACATCCGAGCTTGGCCGGCGGGCGCTTGGCTAGGCGGCGGGGGCGGCGCGAAGGGGCCGTAGCGGCAGGCGCCGGCCGTGCCCGTGAACTGGCCCGAGAAGTGGACGGTGAAGGCGCTCAGGCACTGCTCCTCGTGCGGGTCGGTGGCGCTCCAGCTGGGCTCCTGCTTGATGAAGGCCGAAGGCGGCGGCGGCGGCGGCGGCGGCGGCGCCAGCGAGCCGTAAGAGGCGCCCGGCGGGAAGTCCAGCACGGGAGCCCACTGCGCCGCGCTGCTCACCGGCATGGGGCAGTTGCCGTTGCCCGGCAGGGAGGGCACAGACGGCGGCAGCAGCGAGTTGAGGTCGCGCACCTCGGAGCCCATGGGCTCACCGCAAAGTTTCCGCCTCGACGCCGGGAACCAGTCGCCGCCGCCGCCGCCGGGGCCGCCGGAGCCGAGGCCAGCGCACTTGTTCCACCCGCCTTGGCCCCTGCCCGCCTCTGACTGGAAGCACCAGGCGGCGGAGCTCAGCCCTTTCGGAGACGCTCGGTCCGCGCTGGGCAGGCAAGTCCCCGGCTCCAGCCCCGAAGGAGCCGGCAAAAGCGAGAGGGCGAGGTTGGCCTCCAGGGTCGCCCTTTGGTCCGCCTGACGACAGCGCGCGGGACGAGGAGGGGCGGCGGAGGAGCTGGGCGGGGAGAGGGGCGGCCGGCCGCGAGCCAGCGAGCGAGGCAGGGCCCGGGGGCCGGGGGGGGGGAGGGAGAGCCGACGGAACGACGGACGGGCAGACTGAGGAGCTCTCGCCTCCAACCTCTTACCTCAGCCGCGGCTTTGCCCTCAAGTCGCCCGAGCTCCGCTCCTTGAGCGGGGACTATCCTCGTGAGGAGGCGGAGGAGGAGTCAGGAGCGCGCGGGCGCTCCGTTCACGCTTGCCTCCGTGACAGGGCCTCCCTCAGCGCACAGGAGCGCCACCCGAGGGCGTGGGTGGGGACGGGACCCCCTCGCGCGCGCTCGCCCGGGGCCAAAGCACGGGGGCCGGGGCGTGAGGGAGCGGAAAGAGGACGGAGCCTTCTCACCTTCCCTACAAAGGCTGTCAGGAAAGCGGCTCCCCAGACTGAAACGTCCGGCTTCGCTCCCTCTCCTCAGCCCCCTTTCGGGGCTGCGGAGACAAATTAGGAGCAGGCCAGGAGGCGCGAAGGGTTCATCCTAGGAAGCGCGGGAAAGAAAAGAGAGATGCGCCGCGGAGTGTGAGGGCGGAACAGAGCGTTTCCATCACTCACCGCCTGAAGTGCCATTTCTCCGAATTGGCCAGCACACGGCGCGGAGACAGGCCAGTCCTCTCCCAGCACCAGGGCCGTGACTGGGGCGGCGCCCCTGGGGCTCTGCCTCAGGACCCTGCAGTTTAGGAGCCGCTCAAATGTAGCCATGACTCTGTTGGCCAGCACTGGGGAAATAAAGGGCAACACGCCGCGACCCTATTGCCTTTCCTTTGTGTGAAAACCGAAACCTTTTCTTTCTGGGAACACTACGTTTCTCCTCCTTTTTCACCCATGCCGCGCACAGGGAAGTGGGTGGTGGAGGTGGCTCTTGACCCCAGGTGCCAACATTTTATTTTTATTTATTTATTCGACTTGTATGCCGCCCGCACTCTGCAAGAGTCTCCAGTTAGCCCAGTTATTTTACGGCTCTGCCCAGTACACAACTACGGCTACAATCAATAACAGTAATTATTAGCATCTAAATTTGGCAGAAGTGCCCGACCTACTGAGGCGGCAGGGTGTGACTGCAGCCCAATAGCTACACTGTTCGCCAGACTGGTGCTGAAGGCCAACGAAATACTACTATCTCTTAATGAATTTCACTGCACCTCTTCGGGGTGTAATCCTCCTTCCCCCAGCACTCACCCTTACGGAAGAGCGAATCTAGTCTTTTTTTAAAAAAGGGTCGGTATTAGGGAACTGGTGCCAGGACTCTCCTCTCAGCTAAGCTATTTGAAGGGCGAAGGACTGTCTCCCTGGAGCCATGAACAGGTGCCCTTATGCAAGCCAGTTAGAAGAAGCGTTTTCAACCTTCGGAAGCGCTGTACAAGTGTTAAATAGATGAATAGAAGCCGTGCAAGATCCAAAGGCTCATCTAGATCAGCATTCCCTTTCCCCTGGTAGCCAGCCCGTTGTTTCTGGGAAGCCCACAAGCAGGACACTGCTGCTACAGGGTCGTGTTCTCCAAAGGCCGATAGACAGAGGCGTGCTCCTTTAGATACTGGAGGAAATATTATAGTCACCTTGACTAGAAGCCTTTAATAGACCTAACCTCCCTGAATTCGCCAGATTCCTTTTCAAGGCAAAGCAATGGTACAGTATAAGCATCCTCCGTGGAGGGGCAGTTAGTCCAGTCAATCGTTCTGTCATGGTGAACGTTCAGCCCCTAGATTGTTCCACAGAACAGCTGTGTCAAAATAACAGTAGTCCGCTTATATTTTACTTCAGCTACCATTCCTTATTTTTTAATTAATTTATTTTATTTATATGCCGCCTTTCTCCCGATAAGAGGACTCCTTATTCTTGAATTACCCTAACAGACAATTCCTGTTCCAGGTCCCCCTCCCGGCTCTTCTTCCTCCGCTTATGATCTTAAAATTAAGCATAATTAAGGCAGGATTTCCTTTTATGGAATGAGTAGAACTCTGAATAACCACGTAGGAAAGGACTGGACTTTTGGAAAAGAGTCTTGCTCTTTTGTCAGAGCAGAAGCTGTTAAAATCTGCCTTAAGAATCACCTGTATCCTTGGAGCAAAGCGGAAGAGGGAAACCCACCAGCGCACGTACTGGACCCGTTTTACGTGTTCTTTTTCAACTCCGAAATGCGATTAGACTTTTCTGTGTTATCCCATGCCAGAATCTCCCCCCTCTCGCCCGTTCCGTGATCTGTGGCAAAGTCAGTTGTGTCCCCACCGTCTTGCTTCCGCAGGTTTCGGGTGAGGCGCAGCCTTAATACTTGAAGGGGCAGGAGGCGCGAAGGGAGTAAAGTGGAGCCGGAGAAGCAGCCTAGTTAGGGAGTGGCGCTACCGGGGTAAGAAGGTCAATAGACCTGTCTTAAAAGGTCGTCCGGATATACTCACAGGGCGTGGCCGAACGGCGGCCGGTAATACAAATGTAACAGCGGCGCTCTTCGGAAAAAGAATCCGAATTATTAACATATTTTGTTAGGGACGCCATTATTAACTAACTGTAGAAAAATGGTCGTGCTGGTGTTGAAGCGGGAAAGTTTGTGTCGTTATAAACGTGTCAGATCTGAAGGTGTTATAAACGTGTCAGATCTGAAGGTTCGTCAATTCCTTACGTTTTCTCGCCTTTTTTCGGGTTTTAAAGTATTTAATTCCGCAGTCTCTTGAGTAGATTGTCCTGAAAGTTAGTGCCTGCCCTTCAGGCTACTAGGCAGCTTGGTGACAATTTGAACCCGGGTCCAGACCCATCCCTCCAACTAAGGACAAGGTGACCGTCTAAAGCTATCAACAAACCAATCACTTGGACAATCCTTCCCGCACTTTCTTGGGAGTAAGACCTATTGAACGCAATAGATGTTACTTTTCAGTACACATGCATAAGATTGTGCTGCAAATCTGCTCCCCTTGAGTCAGACGTGTAGGTCCTTTGACTTTACAAGGCTTACAAGTGTTTTCTTTTAAATATACGTAGACCAACACGGATTTAATGAGGGTGCGATCTAAGTAAGTAAGTAAGTAAGTAAGGAAGGAAGGAAGGAAGGAAGGAAGGAAGGAAGGAAGGAAGGAAGGAAGGAAGGAAGGAAGGAAGGAAGGAAGGAAGGAAGGAAGGAAATGCATCCCCCAAAATACCATAAAGTCATCTTTAAATCTTAAAATAGCCTGTCCTCACTTTTATTAGCAAGCGGGTCTTTCCAGAGCTCAGGTTCCCGTCTTTCTGTACACGAAATCACCTTGGCTGCCTGGTTTCCCCCAAGCGGCAAGTGCCAGGTCCTTCCCTGTTTGGGGGGGGGGGGGGGCAACACTTGGTTAGTTCTTACGGAGCTTTCTTTTAAGTAAACTCTGCGGGCAAGCCGATCCTGAGAAAGCCGACTGGGAAGTGAGTCTGTCACGAAGGCCTGTTGAACGTAACAAGTTCCTCTTCAGAGTAATCAAGTATAGGATTTGCGCTGGAAGGTTACGCTGAAGTTCAGAGTATCACATGCCTCAAGATGGCACTATACTGAGCTGATCTTGACATCTGGCTCTGACGGCAGCTCTTAACAGACGAAATTTAATGCACTAAACTTACCGGTGTATATTTCAGGAAAGGAAGCAAAAGGTTGCAAATCACTCTGCTAGTGTCACTTGCAATTTTTCAGCAGGCATTAAAGACCCTCGTTAACATAACACTCTCCAGGGGACCGGGTTACTTGGAACATGGAAAGGGCAACATCTAAAGTTTCTGTCTTACTTCATAACTGGAACATTATTGAGAACTTTTTCGTGCATTCCTTTAAAGACACATCGTAAACGTTCTTACCCCCCAATTACTTTAGTCAGAGATTTGTTTGTTTCATGACTACCCCAGGTAACCTGTCCTGTCTATCTCTGCTGATCTATTTATTCATTGCTGTTTTCAATAATATACTACATAGTGTTCGGTGAGATTTCTCAGACATTTACATTTTAACTATAACACCTGTATATTCCTCAATTAGAATTAACGAGTTAATCAAGTCTTTGACATTTAACAAATATGTGTCTTGGTTGTTATTCTTATCAAGAATGAAGGACAATTATCCCCATACAGTATGAACTGAACTTTGAATTGACAGTCCTCGTTTGAACACGAAATCAGTGCCAAAACAATAAATCACCACTGCTTATAGTATGTGACCAATCCTATCGTGTGAAATCACCGTCTTTTTCTGCTCCTTCACAGACAGTGGGATGAGGGTTAGGGGAGACTAAGTATTTAACGTCCGGCAGGTGGTTTCTGGATTGTCCCTCTTTCTGTCGTTTTTGTTTAGATCTGCAGCAAAAGAAAGCAAAATAGCAGCTCAGCTAGGCAGCTCCATAGCTCGGGTCATTCTGAATGTTTATTAGTTTATAACTCATTTATTTTATTTAAAATTGTAATACACCTTGGCAAGGGATAAAGTTCAAAAAGATTGCAATAGTTTTCTCATCACCAACTGTTCTGCCCAGAAGGCACTCTCTCAGCAGAGAGACAGCAACTTTCCCCAGCACAAAACGAAATACTCTCTCACTGGAAAGGCAGAGGGGAAATTGCCCCTCTGGAACCACTCAAACAGAGGCAAAAGTCGACCGCATTTTACTGCCTGAGGCAAAGGACAAAATGCCCACCACTACCATTTCACGGGGCAGAACTGGACTTCTCTAGCAGTCCACCTTTGTTTCCACGGTGTTGAAGAGACTATATTCTCTGCCTCACCTGAGGGCAGGTGAGTAGCATAGGAAGGGCGGGGCAGCAAAGAAAGAAGGCACAGCTTTTCCCTCCAACAGAAAAAAAAGTTCAGGAGGAATGGTCAATGCTGCTTTACCCCTCTGCATCCTTCGTTTGTATCGCCTGTCTCCCTTTGCCTCATGGCAGAGCTGGCCCCTCTTGTTGACCTATTTTGGAATCTTTCTTTAGCCTGCAGCTCCCAAGCACTTGCAAAACTGTTCAGCTTCATTCACAGCTAACGTGGAAGAATCAAAATACCAATGAGATCTGCCCATCCAAACTTTCCCCAGAAGGTCCTCAATAGCAGTACAGAGTGGTCCTCCTGTCTTGTCTGTTCTGTTGAACCCATGTCAGTCCTCTTGCTGCTTCTAAGCTTCATTTACCCGTTTTCTCTGGGTTATGAATTGATTAGCATTTAAGATAGTATTTGTTTTGTGTAGTATAAATTGGGCGTTATTCTTTGGTCTTTAAATAAGAACAACTTACCCTCAGAGGTAGAAAAGGGAGGGGTACAAAAAGTAAGTACAACACTTCTGGCATTTAAGCACATTTGGACTAATAGAATCCAATAGAATGAAATTTTATTGAGTTCATCTGTAAGATTTTGCCGGAATTCAACCGGGGACAAGCAAAAATAAGTTCCTGAGAAATACTATATTAAATCTAGGGACCAGAATCACCGCCCTCAATTGCTGGGTGCCACCACCCATCTTAATCCTTTTCACGCTGTGTTGAAATGTTGAAGCGAATAGAGTTCGTTCTTTACCATTTTTTTCTTTACGTTTAGGACAGGGCCGAAAATATCAGGAAGCTAGGTAGACCATAACTGGGGCTGGATAAAGCCTATTTTCTGAATGGTTAGCCATTCAGAAGAGAAGAAACGGGGGCAGCGGAGAAGCCAGTGACTCCTTGACAGACTCATTTATTCCTTCTAGACCCTCATTCTTAGCGTCACAGCAAGTTAAAAAATAACCCTCAGAATTGGGGGAGGGAGAAGTGTCTGTCGCTCGAGCTCAGCGGCTCATGACCAGGGTAAGGTCGCGCCCTCCCGAAATGTTGGGGTGAAGCATCCCCGCCCTACCCCGATCCCGGCCCCCCTCTATAGGTCAAGAGAACCTCAGAAGTGAGCAACAGATCGTCCGGCTTTGCTTAGGTCTTTTATTCCACAATAAAGACGAGCTTAATTTAGAAAAGCAGCAGAAACTTCCCAAAGCCGATTTGTTCATCTAATCAGTGTCTACACAGCTTATTATGCATAAAGAAATCTCAACGCGGTGTTGGCGACCCACGATTACCTACCCCAGTAGGCGCGTGAGCAGAAATGATTCAGGGGTTGGCGAAATGTATGAATGATACCTATGGATTATGGACCTGACTGTAGTTTTTACCAGTGTACGTTTAGGGTTGTGGGGGTTGCCCCGCCCCCGACACTCAGGTACCCCATCTCCCAGCTCAGGTTCAGGAAATCAGTATTTTCCTCTGGTCCCAACACAGACATTTCCCTTGGGAAGGGTAGCCGCAAGCACCGAGGCTATTCCGACATAAATCGCCTTCTTCCGGACCTTCCAAATTTTATATCTCCTTATGGCGTGGGAGGCGTCCAGCCACGCCATCCCTTCCTTCACATCAAGAAGTTCGGCGGTGCCGCGTGAAGGAAGGACTTGGAGGCGGCAGGAGAGGCGCTCCAGCCAAAGCTGCTTCTTTGCACCCGTGGGCAGGCTGGGGAAGAAAGCAGGTTCACACACCCCAACGAGAGCCCTTGCCGGCGCACAGACATTTTATTTTATGCTTGCTCCCAGGCGATCAGCTAATTTCCCCTCTCCAGCACAAGCGATCTACTCCGCTTTGGGGTGGGGATGGGGTGGAGAGGGACGAGAGGGCTCTCAGTCCGATCCCGTTGACTCAAAAGTAGGTCTTGTTTATTTCAATAGACCTTACTTCCAAGTAAACGCGCTTAGCGCCGTAGCCTGGAAGTGGAGCCAGAAAGGGGCAGTTTCTCCCCAGTCCTTTCTCCCCGCGGCTGGATCTACGCGCGAACCCGAAAGGGGATCTGTCTCCTCTCACTCACTTCAGCATTTGATTATTTTAAGCGCCATCGCTGGGAGAAACGAGGCTGGGAAGAACCGTCATCTCCCGGCAGGAGCGGCAGCGGCGGGTGCAGCGAAGAGGCAGGGAAGCGACGGCAGCCCGCGGCCAACCCGCCGTCCCTGCCGCAGATTCCCGGGCGCGAACTGTCACGCGACGCGCCTGGAAGGAAGCGCTGCTCTAGACGCCTCTTCCGCGCAGCAACGCCACCGCGGGGGTCCTCATCTTTCTCCGGCGGCTCTAGGGCGGGATATGGCTTGTGCCGAAGCAGCACACAGCAAGCTTGAACAGCGAAGGGCAGTGAGCCCAGGCGAGGAGGACGAGAGGGAGAGAGAACTGTTGTTGGGTTGTTGTTGGTTTTTGCTTCTCCCTTCTGTCATCTCCTAGGTACTTTTGAGCATGGTTGCCATGGATAGTCCGCTAAACTTTTGCTAGACAACTCGGTGATCTCTCTCTCTCTCTCTCTCTCTCTCTCTCTCTCTCTCTCTCCCTATCTCTCTTTCTGGCCCAGGATTCTGGTGGGATGCTCCAAAACTAGATGGCTCTCTGCTTCTCCTTTTACCCCTTCCTTTGTTAATCCCTCCTCATTCCAACTCGAGATACAAAAATAGACTAGTTGAGATCTTCCGTGCGGCCTTTGGTTAAAAGAAGGGTGCAGGTTACCGCGCCGGCAGAATTCCTTGTCGACATGGTGGACCGGAAGTTCATTATCAGCTCCTGGAGGTGAACAAGACTGGCTACAAGAAGCTTTGCCTAACTTTAAATTTGTTTATAATATGTAATGTGCAATAAACGACAGAGGCTGAAACCCAGTAGTAAGTGGCAGCTAGAGTCGGCCCATTGAACCAGTGGAGGTTTGGTGAGTCAATTCTTTCATAAGTCCCACTGGTTCAATGGCCGACTCTAGCTGCCACTTACTACTAGATTTCAGCCAGAGAAAAAATAAATCTAAGGTAGCTCGAGAACTGGAGACTATTATGACTCTTTTGTAATTTCGGGGTGCCGGTCACAATTTTCAGCCCCAACACCAATCTAAATCAATCTTAGAACTGCAGAGCTGGAAGGGACCCAATGGATCATCGAGTCCAGCCCCTGTCAAGGAGGCACAGTGGGGAGTCGAACTCCCAACCTCTGCCTCCGCAAACAGTTCAACTCAGGCCTTTCCACTCGCAGAACATTCTTGCTTTTTCTTGTGGAAATAAACTTTCAAGAGCTGTCCTTGTGTCGCCAAATGAAAAATGCAGCCTAGAAATTGGAAGAGTTAGGCTTGGGAGGGCAAATGCGAGGGCTACTATAAAGGAAGTAGAGAAGATCCTCAAGAGTCATTGGAGACCAAGGCCAAGATCATCAACAGGATTGTATTTCCGTTCACTATGTACAGGATGTGAACGCTGGACAGTGAAGAAAAGCGACTTTAAAAAAAAGAGAGAGAGAGAGAGAGAGACCAAATACGACTCCATGAAGGAAGCAACAGGCTTAAGTTTGCAAGAGCTGAGCAGGGCTGGTAATGATGAGGCATATTGGACGTCAGGCGTTCATAGGGTCGCCAAAAGTCAGAAGCGACTTGAAGGCACATAATAACAAATTTGTGTTGCCTGTCCTTAATCTACCTCACCCCCACCCAAGTTTGTGAAAACTGGTGGCACCTCTATTTCAAAAGCTTTAATCTAGAGCTGGCACTGTTTGCACAAAGCTTGCTGGAAACAGTCCTTCCAGAACATGCAGGTACAGCGCAAGTCGGCGTGCGTTTAGGACTGCGGCCCCAGAGCCCTCGGGACCTACACTTCTTCACGCGCGTGGACAAAAGGTATACAAAATCTGGAGAAGAGATTCCGGGCAGCAACCCGTTCCCCGTGCTTGGATTTCCAGAAAAACAAGGGAATGAACGAACGCCTAGGAGGAAGAGGGATTCCCTTCCGCCCTCCAACTCCTTCTTTTAAACTTTGGCTTGTTGTCACCGGCATGTAAAGGAGGCGGGCGAGGGGGGGGGGGAAGTAGGAGGGCTGGAGAGAGAGAGAGAGAGAGAGAGAAAAGGAAAGGAAAAAGCCGGGCTGGGTTCTGTTAGCTCACGCCCGCCAGGGAATTGTAAGCACTTTGAGCCCTTCTCTTCCCCGCTTCCTCTGTAACCTCACCAGCCATGCACAACTGTAAAAACAGACAAGAGAGCAGCGACCTGTCAAGATTCATGGACTCCTTTCGCGAAGGAACTTAACCGCGTAATAAATAGTGCCAGTGACCTCCCTTTGGCCTCAGCCGGTGCCGAGGCATGCGTGACGAGAGCCCCGGGCAGGAATGCGATTGGGCTGCCGCCCGTCGGCCATCCCGAGACGCGGACCAATGAGAAATGGAAGCCAGCTCGGAGCGCTTGGTCGAGAGCCCTTCCCCCACCCTCAACCCTACTTTCCCGCCACCAGCCCGCTGCGGTGGGGGGGTGGGGGGGGAAAGCGGACCCGGAAGAAAGCCAGGGTGGGAGAAGGGGCCAAGGGCTGCTCGGCTGATACCGCCAAAGCCCGAAACGCACTGCGGAGATCACGCTAAGGGCGCAATCCTAGCTCACACCTATTTGGAAATCCTGTAAGTCTCACTGAGTTCAGTGGAACTGACTCACTGGAAAGCAGTGGGTGGACTGGAGTTTCGGCGTCGGATCCTCGGGCTGCAAACCTCAGCACACACTTGCTGGAAAGGAAGCCTCACTGGGAAGAATTCCCATTTTTTAAAAAAGCCTTCGACGGTGCGATCCTATGCCTGTCTTCTCTCGGGTGAAAAGTCTGTTCTTTTACATAGGAATGAGTTTGAGCAGACCAGGACATACTGCTGGCAGGTATAAGGTTGTGCTCTAAGGCCTCTCCCCCCCCCCCCCACTCCAAACGTTTTAAAGGGAAAAATGACAGGTGAGGGAGGCAAGCTCATGGGGAAAATCAATACCAAAAATCCACAGTTCAGTCAAACCGCACTCCTGGATGCTTGTAAGAAATGCCACTGAAGGAAAGTGACTGCTTATCATAGTTAAATGGACACAGTGAGACCCACAGGAATAAATACATGGGGAGTTGTATCTGTGTTTATGCCATCTCACTTGTAGATAGCTCATGGAAGCATTTATTTAAAATCTGCATCCTTGAATTAGAACTGCCTTTTTGGAAAATTTAGGAGTAAATCCTCTTCGGATTTTTACTCCCAACTAAAGATGCTTAAACTTGGGGTGTTTGTTGGAAGAAGAAAAAGTAAACATGAATTAAGCTTTGAAGAATATGAGACTGCCACCCCATGCCCACTGAATTAATGAAAGGAAAGGGTCTTGAGCTTGGCTTGCCCAAAGGGCCATTCCCCCCTAATTTTAATCAGCTCTGCGGCTTTCCTTCCCCTATACTGCCTCTGGCACTGGAGGAGAGACTATGCCATCAGTAGACCTTTCATCTACCTGTGTCATTGTGGGAAACCGTTGCAATCCAATGTACACCAGACTACAACGGGCCTGAATTCCCTGGGGGGAAAAAATCTAGCATTTAGGTGTCGGTTTCCCCTTCCCCCCCCCCCTTTTAAAAAAATTCTCTCTACTATCCTGCCTGCATGTTTGACAAAATATTATAAAGCACTGGAACAGGGACATAAGCCTTCAGTTCCTCTTCAAGGGAAGTTCCTCTTCCACATGTACATGTCCTTCCAAGAAGAAGTCAAATTGGCAGTGGCTGCTATGGGGAAGGCCTTCTGGGTGGTGGTACCTTGGCGGTAGAATAGCATCCCGAGAGAGGCCGGGTATCTGTGCTAAAGGGGACCAAAGAGGTCCCCTTTAGCACCTCTTTGGTGTTAAAGAGGAGAAGAATTCATTTACTCATTTATCCAGGCCTTTTGAACACCTAAGCTTTGTAAAGTGGACTTACAGCAGGCTCTCACTTTGCAAGCTATCTTTTGCTATCACCTTGAGTTTTATTGCATTCCAGTATTTTACTCCTTGTTTTGTAACCCATGCAGGAATAATTTGCCGGTGACGGGCTTAATAGCAGTTTTAAGACTGAAGTGACGGTGGTGAGCAGAGCACTGCGCCCATACTACCCTATGGGTCGTTCCCCAGTCCCCCTCTAGCGAGCTCATCCTGCATTTCTAGAGACACCCTGCGCACTGCTTAACCCTGAGGTCGGTCACTGAGCCGAAGAAGCCCCACGCAGGTCTCCTTCTGAGCCCCCATTCCCTTTCGGCTCCTCGGCGGCTCTACCTCTGAACCATCCCACGACACACACACACACACACACACACACACACACACACACACACACACACACGCTCCTCTCCTCCTCCTCCTCGTCTTGGTTTGGTTCGGCGGAAGAAGGCAAAAGGAAAAGTGGGGCGGGGGGGGGGTAGAGAGGAAAGGAAAGGGCTCCGTGGAGTTGAGCTGCTCTATTATTTTACCGTAAATCTTGGGCAATCCTGGAACTAATTATCGAGAGGATATGTCTCAATTTGTTCTGCATTAATGCCACGTTGGGAATGGAGTCGGGGCCACAGCCAGAGCAGACACTCGAGCACATGAAATTGATGAACTGAGACTTTGCGCCGAGTGCCGAACACTCCATCTGGAATTCCAGTCTGAGAGGGGTTACAATTAGAATTTGTGACCCCAGATTCAACTTTGGAGGAGGAGGAGGGGAGACGGACGAAAGAAAGAAAGAAAGAAAGAAAGAAAGAAAGAAAGAAAGAAAGAAAGAAAGAAAGAAAGAAAGAAAGGGCAGGGGGTGGGGCGACTGCCTTTTGTGCACCTGTGGGAAATACAACGTGTTGTAATCTCTGTTTCCCTGGAACGTTATTCTTCTCGAAATGAGCTTACAAACACCTCTGTCCCGGGAGGAGTGTATGTGCTTTATCATAGCCTCCCCAAGAAAGACAAGGAAGAAATTCAGCTGCAATTCTTGAATAGAACCCTCGAAGTCGTTTTTTAAAATATAAGGGAAAAATACATTGCGGGTTTTCTGGATTAGGACGAGTTTCAGCATGGGGGGGGGGGAGTACATTAGGTAGCTAGAGACAGATCCTGTTCTGGAGATGACAGTGTTGACTAGGTACTTGATATCCACAAAGCACATAAATGGGAGGAACTCATACATTGCAGCCGGTCCAGGCTTCTGCGATCATGACATACATCAGTTAAAGTTTGTACCAAGAGCAGTAGTTCAGCTATACTTGGATTTGAACCCGTGTATGGAAACAAGTTCCACGCTCAATAACTCTGGAATCAACATGCGTAGGAACGGAGTTTAACTCTGTCTTCACTCTTCTAGAAAGCGAAGCGGGTGGAATTTAGCTGCGTTCACTCCCACGTGTGTTTACCAAGTAGTACTTTCTCTTGTTCAACGGCGATGATTCCGGATTACGGCTGTACTGCACTCCTATATAGACATATAGGGGATAACCTTTGACTAGAAGAGTATAGGACGGCAAGCTTTGCTTGCTTGCGAACATATATAGGATCGAGTTGTGCTTGGAGATGTGATTCAACGGTCTGAGATAACTGGACTGACTCCCTTTCCCAGCATTCACGCGTATTTTGAATGTGTTCCTTCAGTCCAAAGTTCTGAGTTCAATGTGCCTCCCTTCTTTGTAAAAAATACTTTTTTACACACACACACACACACACACACAGAGAGAGAGACACACACACACATAAAAGTTAAGCGGCATTTTAATTTTAGTAGAATTTACTTCCGCCACTTTAGGATTGCAACCGAGGCCGTTGTAAGCAAACAAACGAGTAATTAAACTCTCCTCCACTTCCGCGGGTTGGAGGTTCACGAGGTTGGCCCTGCGAAGTTCCTGTCCTGGCGGATCGCACAGCCCCTTTCCCTTCTCCGGGGCCCTTTCTTCGCCCCCCCCCCCGCCGCCGCCCCTCCCCCAACAGCAACGTCTCACCTTCTACTGGGCTTCATTTTAAATGAAGTACGAGGGTACTACAGGGTCTTGTTAAATTTATTAGCATATTGCTAGGGCAAAACTGAACGTAAATCACCAGGCTGCCTAAAGCTATAAAATATCCCTCTGCAGCCAGCCCCAGCCAAGATTCTGGTGAGTAAGAGTTCATATAGGCGTAGGTATCAGTAACATCTTTCAGATCTATGTGACGTTTTAAAAGTCTCAGCCGCACAACAGGATCTATGTAGAGATTAGCTGGGGCTGCTCAGAAAATGTATTAGTGGTCAGGCCTTCTCAAATACAGGGGGGCAGGGGGGCAGGGAGAGTGGGTCTAAGACCATTCTGGTTTAATTCCAGCATTTGCAATAACCATTTCCAAATTAATAGAGAAAGGGCTGAGCAACCTAGGATTCCCTGGATGTTGTGTTGCAGAAATGTTCAATCTTAAATACATGATTTAAAAGAGAGTTCTGTTGATTTCAATAGGATTTGGCTTCCAAACAGAAGGATTGTGGTGCCAGTCAGCTCTTGATCTTCCTCTTGATCAATAAATTTAATTAAAACTTTCATAGGCTGCTGTTAAGCAAGGTTTCCTTCTTCTAGAGAGCAAATGCTACAATAATTTTTAGGGACATGTAGACGTCTGTCCTGCCACACTCCCTGCCTGAATAAAAAGTATGTATGATGGCCATCCAACTCACTTTATGTGCCCTTTTGAAGACCCTTAAATCCAGTCCTTGCCTGAGTTCATAGTAATATTTGTGAGTTTCTGGTTCTTTGTGAAGATCCCATTCCTGCAAATGGGAAAAAGCAAGGGTCAAGGCCAGGTCATAAACTGAATTATTCAAACAGGGCAGAGAGTTTCTGGGTGGGTAGTAGGAGTTGCAGATCTGAGTGCAGTTTTGTGTTATTTTCACTCCTCCACCCCCTTTCCAGCTTTCAAGAGAAAGGCACAAGCAGTTTCTTACAGCAGTCACCAGGAAGAGAGTGAGTGGCAATGCACTTTAAAAGGTCAATGAGCATGCTTCTTTGATTTCTTCTTAAATGGGCAATGCAGTAGGTAGCTCTTCTCTTCATGGTTAGCCTCCTTTCTGGCCCAGCACTGGCTCTTCCCAGTTGCTATATCTAACATTAGTAGTGATGCACCCACAAGACTTTCATAATTTAATCAAATGGCTTTGGAGGAGGAAAGACAAGGGAGAGTAATTTTATGGTACAAATATACTCTTTTCCATCTTCTTCAGTTTACTTTTTCTTACCCCAATTCTAATCACAGTGCCAGATTTAACATGAGGGGTCTGTGGAGCATGCTCTCACACCTTTCAGACCTTCGCCATGCCCTGTGTTGACCTCAGAAACACAAAAAACCAAATTCAGTTCACTTTTCCACATTTGTCCAAGACAGGGCACATACCTAATATGATAATAGTTCAAGACCATGACAGTGCATTTGTAGATATATCTACGCAGTGTTTACGCTCCACTGATTCTAAGGGGGCTTACCTCCAGATAAGTGGATATCAAATTGCAGTCTTAAAATCTCAGAAATTTCCAAATATGATAGAAATGGCACTCTCTGTTTTTAAAAAATCCTGTTTAGAAGCTTAGAGGCACTCCAATGAGTCAACACAAGTACTAAGAGTTGGAGAGAGAATTTTGATGAGTCAGTGTAAGTGTAAGCCATCTGTAGCAGTCCTTGAGATAGTCAAGGCCTCATTAATTGTAGCAAAGATATGCTGCAAACAGTTCCTAAGGATAAAATGTTCTGCATTACACACACACCCATCAGATTAAGTACCAACACCTGTCCAAGAAAGGGTTCATGTTTCCAGCTCTTTCATTTCTCTCCAGAAAAAAACTTTTGTTGTTGCAATACAAGGACAACCTTTTATCACTTTTCCCCAAGTATCCCATGAGTCAATGGTACACAGCTAGCTACATTGCCTGGGTATACTGCCCAGCGTCTCTTCTCCTGTTGAAGATCAGATCTGCTTTTGGAGCTATTTGTCCTGTGAATTGCCCATGTATAAGAACATTATGTACAGAATCTTAAATCACCTAACTGTATCACTGTCTGTAAATTGCTGACAAACCATTTTTCGATAAATAAAAATAGTTTACAAATATGTCTTTCTGATTCTGCGTGATTGTTCCTTGGGAGCAGCTCTGGCCAGTATAGTTCTCCTTCATGCTAGGTCTATCTCCTATACATTAAAAAGTTAATAATATTGGCAGGTGGGGTGCCTCTTTTGCAAGTACAAAGTTTGTCACTAATCTTTTGTCACCATCATTAGGATATCCATCCCCATTATAATGTACAGTCTATCTCCTATACATTAAAAAATTAATAATATTGGCAGGTGGGGTGCCTCTTTTGCAAGTACAAAGTTTGTCGTTAATCTTTTGTCACCATCATTAGGATATCCATCCCCATTATAATGTACAGTGCTGTAGCAAAAACATGACAGGAATTCAACAGGCCACTCTAAAACCAATAGCTTTAACTGACCGAAGAAATAAATTACATGGTGCAAAGACAGGTAAAATAAAAGGAAAAGCTTATTTGGATTTCATGAGTCCAAACAAGGTATTTTCAAAGCAGTTTTGACCATCCATCCATGTATAAGCAATTGTTCTAGTTGCAAAGCAGTGGTGAGTGATTAAAGGGCCCTGTGCTGAAGAACAGGAAGCTGTTAATTAAAGGTCCAATACCTGAGATTTAGGAGCAATTTAAAAAGAAAAAGACAGAATGTTCAATGCAGAAAACAAGTTTTCAGAGTAAGCTCTATATAATTAAGTTAACTAAAAGGGACTTACTTCTAGTAAACATACTCAGGATTGTGATGTTGAAAAGGTTGAAATAGAGAAGATGAGTATAGCATTATACTGAGCATTACTTCCAGATTATTTCAGAAGAACAAGAGCAGATTTATCTGAAAATGAAGCCAGCTTATCCAAACATCCCCTAAACAAGACAGGGTTTTGTACCCTTCAACACAAGACAACTTCCATCATATAATACATTTCTTGAGGCTCTTCTCTCATGCCCCCATTTCCTATCCACCCACCTTTTATGTCAGGAAAAATCTTTCCATTAGGGCCACAAGTGAAGCAGCAAATTAATAATAATAATTACGTGCTGTCAAGTTGATTCTGACTTATGGCTACCAAAATCTTTCTAAAATATATCCAATAGTCTGGAAAACAGTGAGATTCTTTGTTCCCAGGTCTATTCTGGGTAGACAGTTTTACACATCTAATACTTTACGACTTAATTCCTGTGACTGTAGCTTTTTCTCATAATTATATTAAGGGGGGCGGGAGACAACAGATCCTGGATAAAACTCAAGCCCTGCCATACCTTATTTGGTAGTTGAGTTTTTCTTTAGGACAAATACTCCTCAATGTTGTTGTTTTGAAATTGTAAAAGCACTTTCAGTTTTACACATAAAGTATCTGATTTACCCTAACACCTATTACAACTTGAGCTCCCTAAGCTTTCTTTTCCCAAGGAAAACATTTCCCAGTCCATACTCTGTCTCTCTTCACTCACGCTGCCCCAACACTTAGCAACCAAGCTGCTACATGAGAACAGATGCTCATATGACGAGATCTGAATAATTTATAGAGGAAGAATATGAGACATAATATTTTTGAAAGAGGTGACCATCTTAGCCTCTTTCAGCATTATTAACAAAAACATGAGTAGACAATAAGTGTTTGAAGAAATAGGTTATCTTTGAAAGCTCACAGTGCCTGAAATCCTGTTACTTAGCACAATAATTGGCGCTACAGTAGGCCCATTGAATCAGCACTGAGTTGGTGAGTCAAGTTCTCCATATGTTCCAATGACTTCAGTGGCCTACTCTCTAGAAGAGCTGTATTGACTTACTACACTAAAGGAAGTTGCAACTAGAGGAGGCCCATTTGAATCAATATAATTTACAGATGAGTAGATTCACCAACTCCCCATTTCTTCAATGAGCCTACTCTAGTGCAACTTACTACACTAAGCAACGGGATTTCAGCCACTGAAATAAATCTGGTCAACTTAAATGTGCCACCATACCCTTGTTCTGTTCTGTTCTGTTTTTGTTTTGATATATGTGCTGAAACATATGTTTCTAGTTTACCTTCCAGTAACTATTATATTAAAATCTAGTTTTTTCCTTGTTTTACTATTTCTTGTCTTCGACAAATTTAAAACACACCTGCATGGTGTTTGATGGAGCAAAGTTGTTCTGTTGGTCCAGACAGCTGGTAAAATGAGGCTATTTTTAAAAAAGCCTTTCACCTCCTGGAACCTGATTACTTTGCTTTTATTGGGCAGTGAATTTGCTCCAGACTTGAGTTGAAAGACTACAGGAGTTATCCAAGGTACTGAGCCCTACCCTCAACGGAAGTTCAGAACCTTAGACAGGGCCCATAAAGCTCAGACTAAAACTCATAATGGATTCTCCTCATGAAATCTGAGTCACTCACCCCCACTGCTTTCCCTGAATTCTTGATTCAACAACAAAAGATTACATATTATGTGGTCCATTCTCAGAAACAGAGTACTGGATTAGGTAATACAGTTATTGGAGTGTTACAAAGTTATAAGCATGGAGAGCTTTCAAGTTCTCCCTCAATTGATCTCAAGGGGAAATGATATAAAACTTGGGGGTAGAGGAGGAAGAAGATAGCTCAATATTTATTTCTTTGTTTGTTTCTTCTTTCCCCACTTCCAAGTTTCATATCATCATTTATACACAGTTTAACTGAGGAAGTGTTCAGGAGAAACCCAAGCTTGTTCATAACCTTTTAGTGATACAATCAAAGTATGACTCAGCCCAGAATTTTGTTTCTTGATGCTGGTTTCTTTTGTTTAATGTTGTCTCAGTTTTCTCTGTTGGTTCCTAAAATTCTCTCAGTTCGTTATATTAATACTGCTTTCCCTTCATTTTTATTTTTAGGAAGAGAAGGTTCAATATATGTTTTCAAGGATGATGGTGGGACTTTAAAACATTGTTAGCTGCCTTTTTATATGTGATTTGTTTCTTTTGAGGCGAAGAAGGTGAAATACAAAATTTTAAACAAAGACATAGCAATACTTTAATATTTACATGTTATTTATGCATATTCAAACAGTGCAAAGCCAGCTTCTTAATATAATTAGAATTGATTTATTTCCTTTTCTCAGTTCACAAAGTTTACAAAGATCAAGTATTAAACATCAGCAGCTAAATCCAGTTGCTTGTCCCAGCTACAAGAGACCCACTGAATCTGTGAGATTTCCATAACAGTGTATCTGTCACTCAGCAATTAATTCAATGGATCTACTCTAATTGGGAATAGCAATTGGATTTAGGTCCAAAAATTAGCTTTCTGTGGTTGTCCACAAAAGGTTGTCCACAGGCAGCAAATCACTGAAGTTGCTTTCTTACTTTCTTTACTGCATGTTGCAACTCAATAGTATTAATATCTTTTACAACACATTTGTAAATTGCACTATAAATTAGCTGATCATTGTAAATAAAGTATCTGAAAAACCACTTAAGGGGAAAAAGCAAGATAAAGCCAGCGGAAATGTAATCCTAGTCAATACTGCATTTATTCAGTGTGTAAAGCTGACTTCAGAGTTCCATAAATTCTGCACCACTGAGACTTCCATTGTGACCATGCTTTCAGAATGAAATGATTCCCTCACCACTTCTTTTTTTCCTTTAGACAAAAAGTTAGACTCCTATTAGAAAGTCTCAGTCTGTGTCTACCGATGTCAAGTTAATCACATATCCCATGAGATACAAAAATATTAAATTCCAATAAGAAGATAATTGAAAGGCCGAGTACCTCCATCATGTGGACAGTTTGATTTATCCATGAATTAGCTCATATGAGGCAACTCGTATTTCTGCTTAATGTGTTTCAAAAGGTTGGAGGATCCCTGTTCTCAGTGTTTGGAACTCTTGGGAGCAGAGCAGATGTGAGCCTTTGTGGTTCCCAACTGTTTGGAGCTCTGCCCCTCTGCTTTCTTCTTTGGAGGTGCTGCCTTTGACCCCTTTGTGTCCTGATGCTCACAAAGACTTAGTTTAAAGCCCTCTCTTTCACCTCACACCTGTACTGGAGCACACAAAGTCTTAATGGAACCTTTCCCAACTGGAGGTTCCCTGCTATTGTTGGGCTACAGCTCCCATCATCCCTAGCCAAATAGCTGATGGTTAGGGAAGATGGAGTTTGCCTGGGTACCCACAATCGGGAATAGGCTATATTAAGAAAATTCTTGAGCACAAGCCTCCAAACATCTGGCAGTCATGAGAAACAAGAGAAATGGCTTACGTAACTACTGAGGCTGAGAATTATGAGAGTTGTAATCTATCACACACATACGAACTTTGAAACTGTTCTGTAACCAAAGTTTTCTGAGTGCTGTGCAGTCTGTATATTTTTTAAAAAACCCGGCAACATGACAATAATACACTAAAACAACAATAAACTGTGGTAGACCATATTGCCATTGTTAAAGCAGCAACAAAGAGTAAAACATTTCAGAACTGCAAAGCAACTTAAAACAACAGAATAAGACTATAAATATGATATATTAAAACGAATACATGAAAACAGTAGTTAAAAACACAGCAAAAACAACAGCAAAAACAGAACAGCCCCACTAAAAAAACAACACCCTCTTAGATAGCCAGTCACTAAAAAAAAGACTGTTTGAAGAGAAAGGTCTTTGCCTGCTTGTGGAAAGACAGCAATGATGGGACCAGTCTGGTCTCCATAGGAGGGCGTACTAGAGTCTGGAAGCAGCAACAGAGAAAGCCCTCTTCTGTGTCCCCACCAAATAGACCTATCAGGGTGGTAAACTGAGAGAAAGGCCTCCCATGATGATCTTTACACCTGAGCAGGCTGATACAGGGAGACCTGGTCCTTGAAATAGGTTGGAGCTAAGCCATTTAAGGTTTTATAAGTCAGAACCAGCACTTTGAATTGTGCTCAGAAATAGGTTATCCTTGTAACCAGTCCCAGTTAATAATCTGGTGGCAGCATTTTGAACCCGCGGAATTTTCTGAACACTTTCAAAAGGCATAGAGCTCATTATAGTAATCCATCCTGGATGTAACTAAGGCATGTGTCACTGTGGCCAGATCAAAAACAGAGACTCAAAAATGAACAGATAAAATCATAGATTCTGATTAAGTAGATTGAAGTGTCTCCTAAAGGGCACAGGGTGGATTGGTCCCAAGCTATATATCCAAGTTGGAGGGCCTTCCATATTTGCCTAATATGGAGTACGGAAGAGCAGAAGGCTACTAATGGAGAGGAGAAAAATCACCTCTTCTCCTGTGTGAACAGCAGAAAAACTAATGGTGCAATCCAGTATACAGTGGTGCCTCGATTTACGAACTTAATCCGTTCCAGAAGATGGAACGTAACTCGAATTGGTCGTAAGTCGAAGTACTATTTCCCATAGGAATGCATTGAAACCCCATTAATCCGTTCCGGCCGGGGGGAAAATCAGCAAAAAAACAAAACAACACTGCAAGCCCCATCGGAACGCACTGGGGCTGAAAAAAACACACACCAAAAAACAAAAAAACATCATAGCACAGAAACATAACCTCCCCCAGCCCAAACCCACGCTGCAAAAAAACCCCTGTATGTACTCACTCAGAAGCAGAAACCAGGCAGTCCGAAGCCTCCCTGCAAACGCACACTCTCTAACCGTTGGGGCGAAAGAGCTACAAAGAAGCAGCCTCTTCGCCACCAACAGTTAGCACTTTGAATTCCCCGCCTTTTCCCCTGCCTTTTTTCTGGTCGGAACTCGAAGCTCCGGTCGCAAGTTGAAGCAAAATTTTGCGGCCAGAGCTGGTCGTAACTCGAAATGGTCGTAAGTAGGGACGTTCATAAGTCAAGGCACCACTGTAATAGGAACATATACCACACCTGTTAAAGAATGAAAAACATCAGAATCAGCAACTCAAGGTGGTAGTATGAGTTTATGGAGCCATAAATATGTCAAAGTCCAAGTACTTGGTGGAATGTTTCCCCTAATACCAATGAGCCTAGGACTTAAAAGCCAGTGGTTGTCTTACTTTTGATGAGGGTGACCAAGGGGCTCTATATATGGTAGGCTTTCTCAGTGGTGGCATGCTAGCTATGGAACTTTCTTCCATGAAAGACTGGTTGCCTTCCAGGAAACTATTACTGTTGAAAAATATCACCCATTTGTGCTGACTTTGGTTGTGTAAGCAAGTATATCTAAGTGCATCTGTTTATTTTTTTGATGATTTTATTGAATTATATTTTATGTTCATAATTATTGTATTGGTGTTTATTTTTGCTATTGTGTTCATGAAGGTAACAAGCCACCCTGGTCCCTCTGTGAGAAAGGATGGGAGACAGAGAGACAGGCTATCTGCTCCTCTAGGAAGTTTGCATGTCTTTCAAGTCACCAGCATCTTGATCACTGCTTGTAAATACTATAGAAAAATAATATAAAACCAAACTCTTTGTAAAAGTTGCTCTTGTAAAGAGCTAATAATCTGATTTGCATATACAAATAAGGTAAGACCCTGCCTGTGCAAACTAACCCAGTGCTTTGCTGCCCTGTCTTAGTTACATAAAACTAATAACTGTACCCAAAGGTATTTGGAAATACATGCCTTGAAGAGTACATTTATATTTGTCACTGAGGAGACATCAGTCATGGAAATACAGTCAAGGGGTCTTAACTCCAGTCTCCTACATCAAGTAGGATAACTCCTAGTGATCCTGGATTTGTAATAATTAAAGAGGTGGAAAAGAGCAACTAGGCCATGCAGGTCAAGCCCCACATGGCAATGTAGGATTGTTCCCCATGGCACGCATTTCAACTCTTTGTCAAATCTAATGTTGTGTTTCCCACACTGTGGGGCTCCCATCATGTTCCTGAAGAAAAGAGTTCATAATCTAACTGCTCTTCACCTTATCCAAGCTCTTTCCTTTCCCTTCCCTTCCCTTCCTTAATTGCATCCATTTTTCATTATGTCTTCATGTAAGAACTGAAAGTAGTAGCTGTTTAAAGTCTCCATGATATACATAATATACAGCATTGGCAGTGGTATGTAAGAGCCAGGAGCTGGGAAACCAGACATTTTTGTACAGTTTGTCTTTTTCAACTGGTTATTCTTCTCCAATTTGACTTTCCCAACATGGTGATGTCCTAATGGGGTATCAGTTGATACAAACTCTAATCAACAAAACCTAGATACAGTAGTGGAGCACCCAAGGCAAGATCCTAGTTCCTAGCTCGGCATCTCTCATTGTTATCCATCATGGCATACCTTCCTACCTCCCGTGTCCCTACCGTTCAGTTTCCTTCTTCAGCCCTTGGCACTGCAATCTCCCTTCTTTTTGGTCCACCTCTTTTTTAGTTCCTCCACTCTTTATATCCCTGTTCAGTTCTTTCTTTTGCAGTTACCTAGCCCAGAAATTTTGCTGGGTTATAAGAAGAGAGTTGGGCAACAAACACATTTCAGTTGCTGGGAATCTCCAGGATGACCATATGCTGTGTTTTTTCATCCCAGACATTATTACAACTAATAGTCAATGGAACTTAGTACACATGTCAAATATTGTCGCACATACAGTATACGTAGTACATTTTCGAGCTTCTAATATCACACATAGGATCATTGTCCTATCTACTACAAAAAGCAGTCATAGTAATGCCAAAGAGTAATTTTTATTAGGCTTAGATTTCCCATTCTTCTCTGAACTATAACTGTGATCAAGCCTCACAGCCTGCATCCTGTCACTTCTTTCTGCAATAGAAAATCTCCTTTTCTGTGTATGTGTGTATACAGTTGTTTTATTAAAGAATCCATTATGGGCTTCCAATAGTCAAGACATAAGCAACTCATGATCCAAAGGAGGTAGGTAGGTAGGTATTTTATTTTATTTTATTTATATATGGCCCATCTGGCAACCCAGGCAGTTTACATGGCATAATAAAACAGACAATACAATAACAAGACAAAGTGTAGGTACCCAAAAACTTCACATTGAGATTTTTCCTTGACCATAAGCCATCCCTTGGTCAGGAGACAGACTATCTATTATATAAATCTTAGATCATTGCACCTTTTATTCAATTCTAAACTCTGGTATATGGGGAAGACATGAGATATGAAACATGGGGTTTGATCACATGGGGAAATAGATCACAACTTGGACTACTTGGGGAGCAGTCTCATGCGATCTGTTTCCCGACTACCACCATCCAGCCTGAGCTGTGTCCAAGATGGACCTTTTTCATATTGTCTTACGCAATCCCATAAGGGCAATCATGCAAACAATTCTATCTGTCAGGCAGTTGCACTCCCTTGTGACCACACTTGAACAACAGTTGTGCATCTGATCACATGCTCAGCCATGCAATGGACTGTGAGCAAAATGCTAAAACACATGACTGATTGTCCTTACATACATGGTTTTCCTGAAAAGATTTTGGCCATACTGTTTAAATATCTAAAATTAAATGAATGTATGCATATGTGCATGTGTGATTTATATGTGTGCGTACTCACACACATACTATATGTGATGAGTTAATAGCAGATCTGACCTAGTACATGATTCTTAAAAGGCAAATGACAGCAACTATTGCTAAGGGTCAATGAGAAATAGCCGAAGTAACTAAAAATGTTTTTGCCACAAAATGCATTTTTGAAACCAGACACCAATAATGTCATAAACTGTTCAGAATGAGGAGAAGGTTCTAACATATGTTCATTTATACAAATGATGAAGAAAAGCTGAGGTAGAAAACTACTCTTGATTAATTGGTCATCTGCACTGGGCAATATTGATTATATAGTCCTTGGAAGGTACTCTTTCCAGCATAGAAAATGTGCTTTGAAGCTTGCTGCTCTGCATCTTGCAGTTCCCTTACCCATTTTGTTTCAGCTGCATCTGTTTTATACAGCTGTAAGAAATTATCAATAGCAAACACATAGCAGTTGTTAAGGAAATGCTGAGGAACACACCTATTCTAATCTCTTAGCCAGTTTTCACAATAGGAAATATGAGTTGCACGATGTCACCAGACAGACCAGGGGAAGAGGAACGGTGACACAGAGAGAGATGCTTAAAAGATCAAAACCAGAAATGCAGAAAGAAAGTAGCATCACTTTTCAGTAGTGGCCTGAAAAGAGGGCATATAATCCTGTTGGATAGTAGTTACAACAATTTCATACAACCTCACACGTCTTCACACTAACTCCTAACATACTGAACACTTGAACTCATTTACATCAATGAGCTTCTTCAACCAACTTGGTATTGCTCTGTGGCCAAAAGCTCCCATTTTGTTATTAAAGTGTACAATCAGATACATATTTGTATGCTGGAATTATATAATTGTATGATTGTTACTGCACTTTCTTCTCATATTAATGTTATGTTAACAACAAGGTGTCATAATTGTTTTAGGGCCAAACTATACATTACAGAGAGCTGATCACCGCAATGTGGAATTATTTCTTATGCCAGGGAATTGATTCCAGGAGAACTTCATGACTGAGCGATTGTACTTGCAAACAAACCCTGCACTTGACTTCTGATGATGAAGCACAAAACAAAGGAACCAAATTTGCAAATGATGGAAGGTGTGCGATAAGTGTTGAGATTTATTGCCTGTGATCTCTTTTCTCAGCCACGTGTCTCATATATGACAGCCTAGACGCCATTGCACCTTGAAGCATTTCCATTCTTCTACCTTTTCTTCTTCTTCTTCAAGTGCCACAGAGCACAGATCCGCAGGGCTTTGAGATGCAGATCAACAGACTACCTTGTGAATGAGTTATAGAGGTGCATTAGCAGACCTGTATGTACTAGAGCTCCTGAATCAAGGTCCTACTAAGCACATCAGATGGCACATTCTTAGAGGAGGGGATTTTTTAAATGCTGAAAGACAGCTATTTGTCCCAGTATGACCTTTTCTTACCTCCTCTAACTTGAAAATTAGTTTGCCTTGTTTTGTGATTGGTCACCTGGAAGTAAAAATGTGTTATATCAGCAAGTCTGATTGGCCAGGCAATCACCTGGAAGTAAAAAAATGTGTTACATCAGCAAGTCTGATTGGCCAGAGGGGTTCATGATGCTGAAACTTTTTTTCCAGCTTCTAACCATGACGTACTGCCCATATCATCTAGTTTGACCCTCAGATTTGGTACATGTTCTATTTACCCTTGGTGTACTTTAATTCTTTCTTGCCTTGATCCTACCTCCCAGTCTAGAGGAACAACTTCCTGTATCAACTGCTAAGAGTTTTAAGATTTTCAGGTTCGTTCTATGAAGTTATTCAGTTTCATGCCTGTTGGACATATGACTTATAAGCCTAAGTGTTGGACCCCAAGAAACAGAGTATAGGTCTTAAAGACTACAAAGATGGTCATTTTTCAAGGAAAGCTGTTGTTCATTTCAATGTACATTAGACCTTTGAGATGTTTAGAAGTTTCTTCGGGTGAGCATTGCACAATGGAAAAACAAAACAAAATTTAGCAAAGCCCACACTGCAAAATGTAAAAACAAAAGAAGTATTTCCCCCTGTTTTAGTTTTTCTCCCCAAGGAGCTAAAAGGCATTTTGTACATGTCCAAGGAGACATTAAAAATAATTATGTGGAAGAGTAATTGCTCCCTTGGTTGTTTAAATGTATTTTTGTCCACTAACAAGAAGACGAAAAAATCTCTAATCTGCTGCCCTGGCTTTGCTTGAAAGGTCTCTCAAACAAAGTAACTTTAGGATTATCAAACAACAAGAACAGTGAATGTAAATTGTGGTGCAGATACAGAGCCAAAAGGAAAAGGAAGAGAAAAAGAGCTGTTGTATTCCAAAAATAAAAAATAAAAAAGGTGATATTGTAAAACACTTCTAATACCATATAGTGCCCAACTGTAATGGTATGGCTTTATTTGATTTGTAGCTTACAGAAGACTAGGATTGACATCAATGTCTTCTTTAGATACTACTTTCAGCATCTTTGAATCATGAACAAGAACTATCCACGCACAAAACAGTGCTGGAAATTAAGCACAAATCCATAACTAATGTCTTCTTACTGAAGATATTTCAGGAAAATAATTTATAGGAAAGAGTTTCTAAAGTTTAGGTAGCAGTTAAAGAGCTCATCCTGGCTTGCTTCTCCAGCAGGGCTCACTTCCATTTAAATGGGAACTTTCTACCTCTGCCATGGCCATCACCATTGTTGTTGTCACCAACATTGTCATCATCATTACCCTTACTGTTAATAATAATTATGTGCCATCAAGGTGACTCTGACTAATGGAGACCCTTCCCAGGATTTTCCTGTCCTTCCTTCTGCTGGTGCACCAGGACTGTACAGTTTGCCCACAGTGTTGCTCTTCTCCTGTGAGGCATAGTGAGGATTCAAACTCCTGATCTATGGCTCTGCAGCTATTACTGCTACTTTTATCCACAACAAACAAGGGAAGGCAACTGTGGCCCTCCAACGCTCATCAGCCCTCGCTACCATAGCCAGTAGTAAAGCATGATGGGACTTGTAGTCCAAAAACATCCAGAGGCTCACCTCTGCTCTATAACTTTGAAGACAAGACTAGATGAAGGGGTACGTATCTGCTTGGTAGGACAATACACATGTTGCTTTTTATAACCTGATATAAATAGAAATAGACATAACGTCTTCTCTCATTTCTGTGAACACTTGGACTTTTTCCAGAAGAGACTGCTAAAGTATGTTTTGTACTTTAGGGCAGCAGGAAAGGGGGGAGGGGAGACGGCTGCGGGGGAAGTAAGTGATGGGATGTTATCCAAGTCTGTTCACATGAACCAGAAAAACATGGAATAAGAGCCTTGATGAAGGAGCCAAGGTGGTACCGCCAGCTGCAGGACCATTAATTAATGTTCTGCGGTATGTAGCAGTAAGAATGACCTTGGTACTTGTTGAATACAAGCAGATAACATTCACAGAGAAGCTCTGCTTGTCCTACACAGGTATATTTATCCAAGAAGTAGTCTGCACATTCCCCACCCCCCCAACTCTCAAGGCAGTAAATTAGTTCTAATTGCAGAGATACGTAATAAAAAGCCAAAAAGCCATGTTCTGCCTTCTACAGTATTTGAAGATTTATTTTAGGGTTTTAGGTTTGCTTTGAGTGTCTAACTTAAAAAGGGGGGAAAAGAGAACCCAGGAGAAAATGTAGGTTTTATGGATCTATAAAATTACTCAACTTCAGATAAACGCATGTTCTAGTGCAACTTAAACAGGATAACCAAACACTAAAGAACCGTGGCTGGCAGTGCAATGCACTGTATACATTACATTACATATTTTCCCTTTTCTAGCTTGTGTCTCAGAAGGTAGACATAATGAGCATTATCATTATCTCTTTGAAACAGAAAATGTATGTGCACAGCACAACACAGGAAATCTATCTTAGCCCTGAATTTATATTAAAGCCATGAGTGAAATACCCATACTTTATAGAAGAGACAAAGCCACATTCCCTTGTCCTGCTATTAACCAGATCAGCAATGGACTCCAATGTAGGCTCTTTAGGTATGTCCTTTTAAAGCAGCTACCACCTCCCATTCATTTTGTCTTGCTTTTTGGAGGGGAAAAGTTCTTTGAGCCACTCACGATGCTACATGTTCCCAGATGATCCTTTTGATTGCAATAACTGTGGCAGGAATAAAATGAGAAGCTGCAAAGGCACTTTACAAACACCTCAGTGTGATGCACCTGAGAGAAAGACCTAAATTAGAAGGCTCTGGGGCTTAGCTAGGCCAAGCTCCATTCAAACTTCCTTTTCAGAAAGAAAGCCCCTAGCTAGCATTGAAGCAGAGCCAAAAAAGCAGGGGTGATGGGGGGGGTTGTGGAGGGAGATGAGAGAGATGCTGAGTTACTCCAGATCCAGACCTCCTCCAGTAGAGGGACAGAGCCTCGGTGCTGGCACAAAGTCAGACTATAGCAAGAATAGTCCTAACGAGTTGGCTGTTTCCTTAGGCTGGGAGAAGTTTGGATTCAACACAACTGCAGAAGGCCTTGTGTCAGCTTTACTGGTCCTTGGCTATATTAGGCTGTTAGGACTATACTCAGCAACTATGAAAGATTACTGAGGACAGCAACCAGGATTATATGGAACTTGTATGTCCTGTCAGATTTAGGGTTTTGTATTTTGAATCCAAGCCACAAGTACTTCAGCTGCATACAAAACTTGTGTATTATTAAAAGAGGCTCGCTATGCTGTAAACTCTCTTTTAATGTACATGCGGCTGTGACATAGCAGCACTGTGAATCTCTCTGTTCCATTGCTGCCATTTACTCAGAGCTTGGAAAAGTTACTTTTGGGAAAACTACGATTTGGGAAGAATCCCCTAGATAACATCTTAAGGTACATAAAAGCACAATTTCCAAGCTCTGTCCCCTTGCTGTCTGAGAGAGGTGGAAGTGATTATGCACTTTAGCCTTTTAAGTGTGGGATGTATAGTCACCCCACCTGGGAATGCTCTGTTGGTCAGGAAACAGAAAGGAGTGAGTATAGCTGGTTACCAAGGAGACAGGAGAGAAGTTAGGCCAGTGAGGATGGGCAGCAGAGGGGAAAGAGCAAGAGAGGATGAGAGATTCTCAGACAAACAGCTGCAACATTCATTTCAGTTTAAGCATTTATGTTGTTTATGGCATTGTTGTTATAATGCATTGCCCATATTTCTTTTATTCACCATAAACATTTTCATTCAGTTATCTGTAAAGTAAAAACTATTCCTGCTTTTGACAGAAATCCAGAGTGTACTGTTTTTCAAACAGAACACACTTGCATAGAGTCTGGAAACAAACATATCAAGAAATATTTTAATTCTACAGATGTTTTTTCCCTTACAGTAGCTACAAGAGGAGGAGGAGGAGGAGGCAACAATACACTTGCTAACATGTACCTCAAATGCCACTGCTGCCTCCTCTTCCAGATATTGCTGGGAAAGAAACACCAGTTTAAAGCTTGAAGTATTGCAACCAGCTGCCTGACATTTTTGTTCCCCAACTGGAGAAGGTTGATGGCAGTAAGACAGTGGTAGGTAGCTTTGGTATGTATAATACACAGAACAAAGGCTCTCTTCAGATCTCGAAATCATCATGGGGAGGTCAATAGCCAGGGCAGCACACTGCAAGGCCTCAGTCAAGCTCCAAGACATGCCACAGATGGGTGTGTGTGGTTCTTCATAAAGGTACACAACATGGTAAAAAACAGGATAGGTTCCAGAGCAGGCACTGGAGAAGCAAGAAAACCAGAGGCAGAAGAAGAACAAGGAAGGAAGGAAGGAAGGAAGGAAGGAAGGAAGGAAGGAAGGAAGGAAGGAAGGAAGGAAGGAAGGAAGGAAGGAAGGAAGGAAGGAAGGAAGGAAGGAAGGAAGGAAGGAAGGAAGGAAGGATGGATGGATGGATGGATGGATGGATGGATGGATGGATGGATGGATGGATGGATGGGAGGGAGGGAGGGACAGTATCTCCTCAAATTCTCCAGCCACCAATTCTGGCAGTTGTGGTTGAAAAAAGTAACCTTTCCAAACTATTGCTCCTTTTTATTAACTGTATAACAGTGCACCTAAATCTACAAAAGAAACATTGGTCCCTACAGTGGCCCCCTTAATGGGAGAAGATCCTGCCTTAAGAAACAAGACATAGCCTGCCAAATGTTGTGGTGTGCCAAGCTGATGCTGCATTGTGGAGCTACAGTCTTGTCTCACAATGGCTCGAAATCAAGAAGCAACCAGCAGGGAGATGGAGCTTGCCAGGATAAGCATCTTTAAACATGATTTACATTGATCTAGCTGATACAATGCTACAAGCTTCACATAGTAACCCCAGAGCAAACCTTTTAAACAAGCTTTTTATTGCCTTGAACCTGCCAATCAGGAAACTGCCTTGTTAGTCAGAAGGGTTGACATCATTGGCTGACTTTTTTGTTGGACATGTACCAAGACCTATGTGCTCACAGAAGAGTCATAGGTGATCTTTGTTCTCCTCTTTGTTGTTGATTTCTCTTTGCCTGAGTAAATAAGAAGTGACAGGAGAAAGGACAGAAACAGCTGCTGCCACTCATCTCTCCTTTGTAGCAGCTGTATGCAGCAGGCCAAGGGAAGCATGTGAGATGAGTGAATGAGAGGACAGTCTTGCAATGAGGAAGGAGCTGGGACCCACTGATCCCACCCAAGTCCCACCTTCCACCAAAACAAAACAGAGTAGAATAAAATAAAATCTTGAATCCAACCCTGCCATTCAGGGTATGACTACATTGACAAATAATGTGGGAAATGCTCTGGGATTGAGATGGTTTGATTTGCATTATTTCCCACTGAATATATGATGTAAAAGTCAATGCAAATTAGTCTAGAATCCTGCCCCCCCATCTGCAGTTTTTCCCCTCTGCCATTGGGGCTTCTACTTTTGGGGGAATGAATGCCTTTGCATCAGTTCAGACAGTGTGATTGCTTGAGCTGATGTAGAATGGTTTGTAGCGATTGTATTTGAAGCCATTCCAACTGGCTACAGCAGCAGTGAGAGAAGCAGGGCAGTGTGGGAAATGGCTGGCCTTTGAATCTTCTCTTCCACAAACTTGGTGCCTGGGCCTGCTTTCATCTTCCCTTCCATCCCCTCCCCTTCCTTTCCCATTCTATTCCATTTCTTTCTTTCTTTTTCTTTTTCTTTTTCTTTTTCTTTTTCTTTTAATTAGGAAAATGAGAGGATGAAATTTTGAAGGAGCTGTGCCTCCTGCAAATCTGGACAGCCAGAGCAGAGCTACCTTAAACCTTCCTCCTCTCTCTCTGCCAATTCCTTGCTTTTTTCCCCTTTGGTCACTTAACTATCCTAGCATTAGGACAGCAAGTCTGTAAAAGAAAATAGAAGGAAGGAACCAAATGGAAGGAAAAGAAATAAAGAAGCCAAATGGGAGGGGAAGAGGAAAAACAAGGGGACCCAGGCACCAGGTGTGGGGAGGAGATGATTAAAACAGTAAACAAGGCTGATTTCCTCTCCTTTCTCTGCTGACTTCTGTGTGGTTGGCTACAGCGAATAAATTCAGAAAAACCCAACTTCCTGGATCCAACTTCACAGCAAATCCATTCACATCTTTCCTATTACAGAGTTGCACCTTCAGTTATCAGATATATGTGAACATATTAGAGTAATGAGAAATTATTATGCGGCAACCTTAGTCCTCTTTTTCCCAGCACCTCAGGCAGGTCATTAAGAAGTTCAGTGACAACTGCTTAACAATACAGGTTTAAGTGTATAGCTCAGTGAAGTTAAGTAAGATAACTCTGGATTTGCACAGAGAAAATTGAGCTGGTGTGTAACTTTTACAGGTTAACAGAGACCCACGGTTAATCTTGACAGCAGTGTATATCTGAATGGATGACGAAAAAGCAACTGACTAATTAAACTGATATTTCAGTCCTCAAAACAGGAGATAACTATTGCTAGCACATCAATTAGGCAAGCCATTTTACGTGGCTATGGATAACATATAAACAAAGTGCACTATCGGAGGATTGACTACGAACTCAAGAGATTGTAATGTACTTTCAGATAACATTCCAAACTTATCCTTTTAAACTTTCAGCCAAGAATCTGTTTTCGTAATTTACTTACTGTTGATCAATTTTTAAAATTAGACAACCCCCTTTTCCCCTCATTTTCTTCAGCTTTTTCTGTATATTGCTGCCAATTCCACATTTCTTAAAAACTGAAAGTCACTACATTTGGTTTCCACTTGCCACCTATTTTTGTTTATTCAGAATGTTAACATCAAATGACAAAGAACTGACCACCTGACTGAATAACTCCTTCATCTAACAATGTTCCTATTTTTAAAAAAAATCTTAAAATTTCAAGTCATTTGTTCTCTGATAAGCACAATATTTTCTGCTAGAATTGCTGACATGTCCATATATGCTATTGCAAAAACTGATTAAAAATCAACATTTAATGTGGGGAAAAACAGCATTGTCTACATTTCTCCCAGTGAATCTGATTGTGAAACCCCACTATGACCTTGGTGGGAGTAGGGGAAGGATGAAAGTAGATTACATATTTTCTGCACTCCCACAATGTTATACTAAAACTCTAAGTGGTGTGGTGAACATGAACAGAAAAATAGATTAACGATAGAGTGGGTTTTCTTAGAGTGGGAAATGGCATACTTGGGGAGAGGGAGTTTAGAATGAAAGGTGTGTAGTATGCATAACTGCCCTCACTACATAAGCCCACATTTTTATCTGCATTGCACCCAGACCTCAGAAAAAAGCCAGCAGTCCTGCTAGCAGAGAGATTTTTGTAGTCCCAAAAAGGAATCTTTTTGACCTTTTGCTCTACCCTATGAGACTGGCCCTGATGTATAATACGAAGAATGGATGTTGAAGCAGCAGCATGGGAGGATAGAGGAAGACCAAGGTAGGAGCTGATAGCCAAATAATGTAACGAGACTTTTCCTGATGTTGGATCTAGCAAGAGCAATGTGAATGAAACCCCATTTGGGCTCCACTTCAAACACCAAAATGTCTTGTGCCAACAATGTCAGCCTAGCTTCCCTTTTCTGATCACACTAGGACCTCTATTTGGACATTCTTGAGCATGTTTACTCAATAAATGAGAACGGGAGTACTGTCATAACTTTCCCCATCACTTTGTTTGGAGACAGCTGTTCTTTGTTTGGAGGGTTTTCCTGTGAGCCAGAATCCTGATTTTCCAAAATGTTGACTTGTATGGAGTGCCTCCATAGGCAGAACAGGATCTGCATTGCTTTCCACACAAGCAGTGATAACAGAAGGGATGGAACTAGCATGTCCCCCTCTTCACATGTGGGCTAAACATATTTAAGAACACTTGGCTGGACAGTCAGAAAAGAGTGCTTACTATAGACATCGTAGAAGGCACAGTGATTTACTTGACCTTGTGATGTCTTTATTAATTTTCTATATCTGTGCCCAATCCATGGACATAGTTAAAAACAGTTTGTATTCATCTTATGGAATGTGCAGCAATGATTCCTAAAATTCAAAAAGGTTTGTGTACATAATAGATTGTGTCCAACTGTGTGCACATTGGTTATAGTGAAGAGCTAACGAACCACAGGTTTTTGTAAGAAGAATACTCTGTGGCTGGCTTTGAATAAAGGGAGACATAAATTTTCTGTTTGCAGTTTGTTTTGCTGTGTCTTTGTACAAACTATGGTTTGTTATCAAAATATGGTTTGTACACGTGGTTTGTATACATTGTCATTTTCTGAACTGAGATAAAACATGTATAGCTTGTTGCAAATCTGGAAGTGGAATTTATAAATTTCTAACATCACATTCAAAGAAAGGAGGAAGCGGGGGAATATGCCTCTCCAAAACTACCAAAAAAGTAATATTTTCCCAAAAATAATGCTCCCTGTGATGTTTTAATAGAGCTGCTGTGTTTTAATCCTTAATATTTGTACTAACAGGGACCTGGACAGTTTGCTGGGATTTCTAGGAATTAAACATCCAAAACATCTGAAGAACTAAAAGGCTCCCTGTCCTCTTCTACACAGCAGAGATAATTCAGAAAAGGAGAACTTACTTCTACTGGAAATCCAACTATAGCAAAACATGTGCATGAATAACGATACCACTGCATTGGGAATACCCCCAAACAGCATGCCTTCTGACATTCCTCACTGAGTTGCAGACATAAGACTATGAGTTACAAATATGGTCATTACAAAAAGAACTATTCCCTGATCCTAAGTCAATAAATTAAAAACGTTGGCAGTAATATTTGTTTCTTTCTGTTTTAAATCAGCAACATGGGATGGTGCCGAGGGGTTTATATGAAAAAGGGAGACTTATATGCTCTAGTGAGTGAAGAGGATGAGTTAATGTTTAAAGTGAAAGACATGCAACTCTGGAAGGAATTGTTTTGCTTCTGGTGCTAGCATTTAGTACCATCAAGGTCAGGCTAAATACTTACCGGGAAGGGGAGGATTCCTCATTTGATAGTCTTCTCTTTTTTGTGTTATGTGTCCGCACCTGCTGTATATTTGTTCTACAACAAAAGTGTTTGGTCTATGGATCATAATCACTGAAACAAAGACACAGCATTGTTTCAATTCCCAATATACAGTCCTGGCAATCAGATTTAGAATGATGACAGAAACACAGTTTCAAAACATAAGAAGAGCCCAACATCATGTTATATGCAGGTGGGTGTTATGTTAGCCTGATAATAATTTGTTTCGGTTTTATTGAAAGAGTCATTTGTAGAGGGGACCGGGAGGAAGGAAATAGTGTTATACATGCTTTTTTGTCCTTTCTTTTTGCTTACAGCTTTTCCACTGTATGTTTATGAGTCTGGATCCCCACAGGGATAAAGTAACTTGGGGGGGGGGGGGAACTGGAATAGTGAATGGTAGGCAAAGAATGGGTTAAATACCCTTGTCACCCCTTTTTAAAGTTGCCTTTTCACTTTAAAGAAGGCTTCTTACCATCATTGCCTATATTTACTTGTAACACCTGTTTTGGCATCCAGGACCTTGTCTGGTTTGAAAGACTGGTTGATTACACTTTTTTCTTCTCGTGAAAAGACAATTTTATTATTCTTGTTCACATTTGTATTGCATCCTTTCTCCAAAAAGTATAAGGTAGCATATGAAGTGGCAGGGGCTATATTATTTATCTTCACATCATACTTGTGAGATAGGCTGAGAGGATGATTCACTCAAGGTCATGCTGAGAGTAACGTTTAAAACATGGTATGTTGTATGTATACACTATGTTGGTTGCCAGTATTTGAATGAAAAATAACAATACTGGCACTTGAGCAGGGCCAAATCCATATGCACTTTTGCTCCTTCTCTCATTCCCGTTCTCTCTTACCCACACATACACACCGAGGGCCAAACTGCACATTGCAGATAATGTCATTCTAACTAAAAACATGCTTTTGTTCCAGAGATGTGATACTGGCATATCTTCCAGTCTAAGAAACCAAATTCACAAATAAACCCTGGCTCTACAAGGCCAATCATCAAACAAATCAACCTAATTTGCAAACTACAGGAGTTAGGAAAAGCTCCTGCTGTGACAATCAGATGATTTTAGCACTTAAGGAATTCCCTCTTCTAAAGGAATGGTCTCAGAAAGAAAGCATTTATTTCTTCCTATTTTGTGATGGAGGCATGAATTTGATGCAGATAAATATGGACCTATGACTCATACATCTGTATCTCTCATTCAATAATGACAAAAATTATCATACACAGAAAATCAGCTGGTCATGGTTCGTAATTTCTGTAAGAATGAAACTGATTTATAGTGCACCAATATGTATTTATTATATGCTCAATTAACAACATAGGAAATGCATTTAACTATGACATTATTGGTGTCTGGTTTCAAAAATACATTTTGTGGCAAAAACATTTTTGGTTACTGTGGATATTTCTTATTGACCCTTCGCTATAGCTGCTGCCATTTGTCTTTTAAGAATCATGTGTTAGGGCAGATCTGCTACTAACTCCTCTCATGTTATACAGGAAAAAGCTTAATTCTTTAAGCCAAGGGTGTAAGAAGAGGTCATAAGGTCAACTTAATCTTACAAATAATCTTTGCAACTTTGGAGGAGATCCTCCAGCATTGTTATCTCTAGGGCTTAGGACAGTTATTTTAGTTAAAAGGCAGGATTACAGTTATGAAGCCAATGTTTTAAATTATAGAGGAAAGGCTGTTGATCATTATAGGCAGAATGCTGGCTTGGGTGAGCAGCACATGAAAGATTCCCAGTCCATCCTTTATAAATTAAACTGACTGATCTTTTAGTAACTTAAGAGATTTCCTGGAGTACAAATTCTTGTTATCAGTTAGATAGGGATGATAGAAATGATATGTGCCATCTATAGAACCTATATGGTTTCAATATGATGAGTTCCATCCACTCTGCATTTCATGAGAGAAAGTTGTGCTTAACTGTGTTCCTGTTCAGTGAGAAAATAAGTTATGTGTCATGGTTTGGAAAGGGACTCCTTAAAAATTACAAACAAAACTAATATGAGTTCATGCAGTAGAATTTGCATTTTGAAGCAAGTAAAAACAGTGCATGAGAGCTGATTCATTAATTAAATTCACGGGGGGGGGGGGAATCTAACATTCATCAGTACAAATTAATTAAACTGTTAACATATTTTAGAAGACTATATCAATGGAACCCAAGCCCTGTATGTGGGATATCAAAGTTTGTTGTTGTTCTCTAAAGCAGAAAGGTGGAATTTTTCTAGCACAGCCAGGCCAGGACTATGGGTGATCATGTCCACAGCTAGATCTAGAGTATGGGTTCTCTAACCCAGGGTCCATGAGGTCAGCTACTGATGACTTGAGACAGAGACCTGAGGTTTTAGGTCCTATTTGCCTCTGTTGTCCAGGAAGTGTCGGAAAGCAACATGGCAACCTAATCAGATCTGTTTGTTGAAGATCCTGAAAGATTAATTTGAAATGCCATGATGGTCTACCTAATTTATGAGTGCCAGAGTAAGCCTGACCAGAGATATTTCATTAATGGAAGCTACTGCAGAATTTGTCTACTAACCTTGCTGCTCCCTGAGCTATTATATTCAATTATACAGCATTACCTTAAAATCTTCAATGTAATCAAGAGACCTACATCCAATCGATAATCCCAACTAAAGCAGACTCATTGAATCAATAGGAATTTACCAAGGTGTTGCCTTGCCATTCAGCAATTCATTCAATGGGTGTCTCTTCTAATTGGGACTACCAACTTGATTTAGACCGCAGTACTTTGCCAACTTACAGTAACAATTATGGAACTTCATTTTCCCAAAGCCCCTCTTCTGAGATAATTTTCCAGCATAGATCATTGCCTATTAAGTTGCCTAAATGACCTCATTCCTTTCAATCTGCATGTCTGAGAGCAGTATGGGGATGGAGGCTGCTTCCAGGGGAGACATTTGCTGCCCATTTACCCTGCCTCATACATAAAATTTAACTGAAGGAGTCAAAGTGGTGACAAGTTCCATTTGTAATCCTCACATGTTTTTTCCACTGTTTCTTCCATCTTGATTTTCTCCATAGAAAATCCATCAACCTGGGATACCTTGTTAGGATGTTTACTTCCCCTGCCATATCCCGTTCTGATTTGGTTGTGGTTTGGCATCAGTGTCTAATTTGCTGGGAAGTGAACAATCCCATCAGAAGTCTTTAAAGCTGGAAATCACATCAGCTGCCAACATTATTTGGGACTGAAGGGACATTACTACTTATTCTCTGCCTATTGGAAAATTCGGCTGTCTGCAATTTGGTTGAAAAAAATGCCTTCACTGATTTTTCAAAGGCACTATAACACAATTAATACAATACAAAGCATATATTTAAGAAATGAAACATTTTCATTTAACTAAAAAATAGCTAGATTCCCAATATAATTTTTCTACTTCAGGGCTGGGCCAGTGTGGTCCTCCAGCTGTTTTAGATTACATGTTCCAGGATCCTTCACCAGTGGCTATAGTGACTAGGGCTGTTGGAACCTTTGGCAAGGCCAGAGCTGTCCACCCTTGTTACAGAGGAAGAGATCAAGATACCGAATTATAGCAGCCTTTCCCAACGTGGCACCTTCTTTCACCTGGTATCATATATGCTCATTGTATAGATACCTCCTGTGTGCTTGCAGGATGAGACATGATCCTGTCTGATGTGCTCTGCTTCATCAGCCCATACTGTTATTAGCGTACACATATCCTTCGGTCTTTTATAGGTGAAGACGTCCTGCTTGCTCTTGCCTTTCCACAGAGAGGGATTTCAAATGTGTTCATCTCATTATTTTTCACCTTCCCTGAAGCAAATGTAAAGCTCTCCTACAAAAGGAGCTTGACAACAAGAAATGTATGCTTCAATACATGGATTAAGTTCTTGTATTAGAAAAGTAGTCCTTTATTCTCCCAGTAATGATATGGTGTTTTTTCCCCTTTAAAACAATAATGCATTTCAGCTTAGGCTTCCTCTCCCCATCCCATCCCCACGTTGACAAATCTTCCCCCAAATTCTTTGACGGATAATCCCAGTTGACTGCAGTGACATGCACTATGGGATGTCAGAGCTGATGAAGAGCAGGCTCTCCTACTGCTTAACTTCACCAGACCCCACTGCCCGTTAAAAGCTCAGGACTCAAGTCTTCCTTCAGGCACACATACACACACCCCCAGCGCAATTAACCAACGTTTATTTTTTGTTTTTTGTTCTGAAAGAGGGCTACAAGACAGATCAGAACGTCTTCTGGTCATTTAAATTCCTTCTATTTAGATGAAGCAATTCTCTGTCACTTTTCAAATCCCAGGTAACACATTTCCTACCAGATTGCAAGGGAAGTGAAGATTTCAGCCAGTGCACTCTAACAGATGATAAGCAACTGAGCTGCTCTGCTCACAGCTGTTATTTATTTTAGAACTTTGTATATAAATTTGTTGTAGTCAAAATTATTAGGTAGTCAACAAGGCTACTACACAAAACAGTGAGATGTACAGATTTTGATTACTTTTTCACCAGCTTAGACCTGTCCAATACTTTTCCCTCCTGAGCTGTGAAAAACCTGACTTCTTTACTTTGATGTTTGCCCAGAAAGAATCTAAGAGCTGGTGATTGATTTGACAGAAATCAAATTAAGAATGCTATGGATTCTTTTATTTCCTCTCAAAGCAAAATATATCAGTACAACAACATCTCTAACATAGTACTGTACCCACTATACCATGCTACACCTGTATGGTGTAGCAAATAGAATAATGAACTCAGGAGGTGTGGGTCTGAATCTGTGCTCAGCCATGGGAACTCACTGGGGGTATCAAACTGGGAAAATCACTCTTTAAATACCTCATTTACCTTGAAAGCTCTGTTAGGGTAACTGTTAGTTGGTTCCAACTTAAAGGCACGTAAGTGTTCTCTGACTTTCAATATGTGGGACGGTTCTCCTATTTCAGGATTAAAGGTGAAAGCATGCTTCACTCACACACAACTAAATATACTATAATTTGTGACATTCTTAATTTTAGTTTTTTGTTTACTATTATTCCCCATCTTGAATACTCTATATTATTGATTTAATTGTTTAATGTTGATGTTTTATGATATTTATGATATTTTATGCTATTTGTAAGCCACCCCGAGTAGACACTGTCTAGGGGGGCAGGGTAGAAATCTAATAAATAAATAAATAAATAAATAAATAAATACTCCCAGTTCCCAAAGTAGAGAGAAGCTCCATAGGTAAGACTCCACCAAGTAACACCTGCTGTACTGAAATAGACAGAACATAGGAAAAGCCAACATGCAAGCACACACCTATAAGCAGGCAGCAGCACCTGCATGGTGTTATCGGAAAAACACAAGCTAGTCCCACCGAAGATTGTATCCCCATGCTTCCCTGCTTACCAACTCCAGATGGAAAGTTTCAGCTCTGCCTCTTTCTCTTTGCTCATTTCAGCTCCCAAAATGCCAGATCTCTGGCCCAGGATGAAACTGCTCATCAGAGCATCTCTCACTAATGTGTTAAGAAGTGCCCCTTTTCATAGAAAAGCAATTGCAGGGCCCCCAGATCCAGACAGGATGGACTGATGAATTTAAGCAACTATTCCATTTTCCTCAATAAAGACCAGCCCACAAACGGTCCTGGGGGAGACTATGTTCAGCAGGGAAAGAGTTGAAGTGTCAACTCTCTTTGTTCAGGTCACGATCCAGAATGAAGATAAGGCATGCATTTCTTCAGCCATGTTTCTTCAAGGCCAATGTTCTTTTATGCTCAGTAGTGGAGCAAAACACATCCAGAATTTGAGAAAAGGGTAAAGGAAAAGTATAGATACTTGTTGCAAAGTACCTTATTTTACATCACTCTTGGGGGTGTGCAGTGTAGGTCCTTCTTTGCATAAGGATGCTTACTGGGGATTTACTTGAACTTTTGGGAGGGAAGGGAGATGACTCAAATAAGGGCATCTGATTGGCTATCTCTTTTGGATTGAAATTTTTATGTTAAATCAAGTTCAGAGTTGCTGCTCTACATTGAGATGAATGGAACAGCAAATATTGTCAATTATTCTCTTAGCCTCAACATACTAGAATTTATGAATTATCACTTTGTGTTTGAAACACTGATAGCATCCAGATTAAAAAAACAATAGTAGCAGCAAAGATCAAGTTCAGCTGGTACCATGCTTCAGCAAAAAAGGAAAGAAAAAAAAGGAAGGAAGGAAGGTTCTTGTTGCAGGTGGGAAGAAAGCAGAAAGACCTCCATCCTCTAGATCTGCAAAATCCAAGATCTGAAATGTGAAGTCAAAGCAGTCTTTCTCCACACACTTCTGCAATCAGCTGAAGGGCCAGTTCACTCATGAATGTGACTGATCATCTGGTCTATAAGCCCCTATCAAATACCCCACCACCACAAGCAGAGATTTCATCATGACACTTCATGACCATCTGTACTTTCCAAGCAATAGATACCTAGAAAACATTTTGAAAAACAGCCCTTACAAATGCTTTGTGTTTGGGTGAGAAGTGGTTAACTGACAAAAAAAAAAAAAAAAAAAAAAAGGAGTCAGCTTCTAGGATTTGCCCCAGTTTGGTGTCTCTTTGTGAATGGTAATGAACACAAGATGGCATCCTCTAGAGCAGTGATGGTGAACCTATGGCATGTGTGCCCTCTCTGTGGGCACACGAGCCATAAGTCACCATCAAGAAATATTTACCTGTCCTCTGATCCCAGATTTCGGCACTCCCCTCTGCTGGTGCAGTGGTCCAGCGGAGGGGTGCAATGGCGGCCATTACCCGTCTAGCCCAATGGGGAACTGGAGGACCAGTAAGTATTTCTCTGTTAATACTGCCCTAGGGAAAAAACAAGCATTTAACCCTTGCAGTGCAGGGGCAGTTGTTTTTTCTAAACTAAAACCTCAGTATTCAGGTTTAACTGCAGTGTTGGCACTTTAAAATAAATAAGTTGGTTTTGTGTTGCAGTTAGGGCACTCGGGCTCAAAAAGGTTCGCCATCACTGCTCTAGACCAGTGGTTCTTAACCTTGGGTTACCCAGGTGCTTTTGAACTGCAACTCCCAGAAACCCCAGCCAGCACAGCTGGTGGAGAAGGCTTCTGGGAGTTGCAGTCCAAAAACACCTGGGTAACCCAAGGTTAAGAACCACTGCTCTAGACCAGTGGTTCTTAACCTTTGTTACTCAGGTGTTTTTGAACTGCAGCTCCCAGAAACCCCAACCAGCACAGCTGGTGGTGAAGGCTTCTGGGAGTTGCAGTCCAAAAACACCTGAGTAACAAAGGTTAAGAACCACTGCTCTAGACCATCTTGACTGCTGACATGAGTGTCGTCAACATTCAGGCTGTCTTTTGCCATGCAACTTTTGGCATCTTTTTTTCTGCTGGCAATGCAGGCATGATATTGTTCAGCAATATTGGACAAATTCCTAGTCTTCTGAATCTTGGATACAGAAACAGGATATTTGGAATTTTAAACCAAGAAGATCATAAGGACGCCCAAATCTGTAGTTTTCTATACCCATTTATCTGGGAGCAAACCCCACTGTGTTTGGTGGGACTTAGTTCTGACTAAACATTTAGAGGATTACATTGTAAAACCTTTTCATCAAATCCGAATTCCCATCAAGCGGCACTTCAGGGAAAAGCCACAGTGATGGAGCCACTGAAACTAATGGAGGCCAGGCAAGATCATCCAAGCATATGTTCTTCACAGTCAACCAACAGAACAATGGGAAACACATTCTCCTCAAAATGTACACATAAGTCAATAAACATTGATTTCTTTCATCACATCCTCTACTTCATACAGACAGGTACAGAAGGGAGCACTTTTTTAAAAGGAGTGTTAATTCTCAGGGGTTTTGCCATGCCAATTAACTGCAGAACACGTTTGCCAGGGAATCCAGGACTGTTCTCATAGTCTGTTTTACCAGTTGGAATCACTGCTTATATTCCATCAATACAAACAATGCTGCTAGACTTTTCCTCTTTTCCAACAGTTATACTATGCTACTATATCGTGTTAGAGAATACATTCAAAATGATGGCTTAATTTGACCAACTGCAGTTTATAGAACACTTCCTGAAACATTAGTGCCTGAATAGTACTGTGTTGTTAAGCCTGAGCTGTTTAATAGTTTACATTTGCAACTTAAATTTTAAAGATGCCAGCAGCAGGTACTGGCAACATTAATACTTAGTCCAGTTCACCAAGGAATCTTAAGCAAGTCATTCTCTCCTGCTTGTTGGTTTGACCACTGCCATTTCATTGGCAGTAGCAAAGGGTAAAATTCAACCTTCAGATAAAAGTAGTGGGCATAGCAGGTCAAAATTGTACTTTTCTAAAAAATTTATGACCACATGTGCACATTCCAACCTTTCTTAAACCCCTTTTATCAAATCTTCTCCTTTCACTTTAACAGAATACATAATTATGTTGGACGATGTAAAGGCCTAAGGTCAGGAGGAACCTGTCTGTATGTCAGATTCAAATGTAGTATAAAGACTTATTGATGCCTCCCTCTACAACTTGCTATCAACGATCAACCTCAACCTAAAAACATCAATAAAGAGGATCAGCCTAACAGGACAGGATAATGGCACAGGAAAGCAATGTATCACAGCCGGATGGCTCATAAACCTTTGGGTCTTGCCTAGCACCCACAAGGACAAGAAGAATCTGCACATCTGGAAGGAAGCCAATGAAATAGTCACCAACAATTTATTTATTACTGACCCAACATTCCCTAATAGCCAAGAAAAACACAAACCCCATGCAGATCCCTTGGGATAGAATTTAAAACCTGATTAAGTAATCTCCTAGTTAATAAAGATGTTAATTAGAGCAGGCCCAAATTCTTCTAGATAAGTGGGTAGGCAACATGCAGCCCATGCTAGTGCGCAAATGCAGGCCCCAGAACCCATGCTCCCTCCAATTGTATGTGTCTGTGTGTGTATGGGTGGACAGATAGATAGATAGATAGATAGATAGATAGATAGATAGATAGATAGATAGATAGATAGATAGATAGATAGATAGATAGATAGATAGATAGATAGATAGATAGATAGATAGATAGATAGATAGATAGATAGATAGACCACCAGGTGAAAGGAGGATTCTTCAGTAAAACAACAACAGCAACAACAAGATAATTTTGCAATAAATATTTGGACATCGCAGGTGCAAGAGTGAGAGCAATCCTCCAAGGTCCAGCAATGGGCATGTACAGTCCCCAGACCTCTGGTGGCTACCTACTCCTGTTCAAGAAGGACCACAGTTGGTGGAACAGCTTAAACTGCTCAAAGGAAAGCAGTGGGTTGTAAACTAACTACTATGTTGCTAACCTATCTCTCCCACAGATTGGTAGAACCTCTTGCCAAGATCTCCTCCTTGTTATTTGGATTATGCTTTGGCTTGCTTGCTCCCATCCATTTCTGAAATGATGTCAACTGCCAGTTCATAATTTCTACTGCCTTCCTTTTTTCAGAAGGTGGCAAATACAGGCTTCAGGCCTGTGTCTGAGTAGTTGATTTTAATCCACAAATGCTCACACTGAAACAAATCTATTAGTTTTTAAGGTGCTGCAATATTTTGTGCTATTCCATCTTTGTTTTTCTTTTCCCCCTCCTATTTTGCCAACCCACTCCAGTTCAAACATCTGGATCAGCTTTCCCAGTAGTTTTGTGAAGATATTTAAGAACATGGGGGCAAGGTGGAATCCCAAACAATAAATTTTAAGAGATAGGAAAACAATATTCTGATATGACTTTCTGGAACCATCTTCAAGAGATAGGTGGAAGTACTTCAAGACTGCTCTATAATGCCTTGAAGCATGAGGGGCTATGGTATCAAACATCATTGGGAGCAAGATGCAAGAGATGAATAAGATTGCATCGTACTGTGCATTTCCTTGGTAAATCAAAAACCACATTATTACATGGTTCCAAGATGACTTCTTTCTTTTATATAGATTGGTTAATATATATTGCACACTTTGTTCTACATTGTCCTCAGAGAGCTACTTAGCCATCTATGTCATTTTTAAAATCTGTCTCAGGACATGGCCACACAGAAGTTTGTCCTGGGGTCTCTATACCACACCCTAGCATTTAAATCATTGTTGTCATTCACCAAATATTTAATTAGCCTGGTAAGGTGCATTTCACACATCACACAACCCTCCTGCCCATCTCCCTTCTCTGCCTTCATCAATGTCATGTTGCCCACCTCTTTCACTGGCATTCATTCCCTTCTTTTGCTTTTCATGTTTATCAGCTGAAATAGTGTTGGACTGAGAATATATGACAAGCATTTGAATAAGTGCCACAGCGCTAAGAGAAGAAACATTTCTGAAACATTTTTAAAATACAATTTGCAAACTCTGTTACAATTGTTGTTGTTGTTTAGTCGTTAAGTCGTGACCGACTCTTCGTGACCCCATGGACCAGAGCACGCCAGGCCCTCCTGTCTTCCACTGCCTCCCGGAGTTGGGTCAAATTCATGTTGGTCGCTTCGATGACACTGTCCAACCATCTCGTCCTCTGTCGTCCCCTTCTCCTCTTGCCTTCACACTTCACAGGGTCTTTTCCAGGGAGTCTTCTCTTCTTGTGACATGGCCAAAGTATTGGAGCCTCAGCTTCAAGATCTGTCCTTCCAGTGAGAACCCAGGGTTGATTTCCTTCAAAACGGATAGGTTTGTTCTCCTTGCAGTCCAGGGGACTCTTAAGAGTCTCCTCCAGCACCACAATTCAAAAGCATCAATTCTTCGGCGGTCAGCCTTCTTTATGGTCCAGCTCTCACTTCCATACATCGCTACTGGAAAAACCATAGCTTTGACTATGCAGACCTTTGTCGGCAAGGTGATGTCTCTGTTTTTTAAGATGCTGTCTAGGTTTGTCATCGCTTTCCTCCCAAAAAGCAGGAATCTTTTAAGTTCGTGGCTGCTGTCACCATCTGCAGTGATCATGGAGCCCAAGAAAGTCAAATCTGTCACTGCCTCCATATCTTCCCCTTCTATTTGCCAGGAGGTGATGGGACCAGTGGCCATGATCTTCGTTTTTTTGATGTTGAGCTTCAGACCATTTTTTGCGCTCTCCTCTTTCACCCTCATTAAGAGGTTCTTTAATTCCTCCTCCCTTTCTGCCATCAGAGTGGTATCATCTGCATATCGGAGGTTGTTGATATTTCTTCCGGCAATCTTAATTCCGGTTTGGGATTCATCCAGTCCTGCCTTTCGCATGATGTATTCTGCATATAAGTTAAATAAGCAGGGAGACAATATACACCCTTGTCGTACTCCTTTCCCAATTTTGAACCAACCAGTTGTTCCAGATCCAGTTCTAACTGTTGCTTCCTGTCCCACATATAGATTTCTCAGGAGATAGATAAGGTGGTCAGGCACTCCCATTTCTTTAAGAACTTGCCATAGTTTGTTGTGGTCCACACAGTCAAAGGCTTTTGTGTAGTCAATGAAGCAGAAGTAGATGTTTTTCTGGAACTCTCTGGCTTTCTCCATAATCCAGCACATGTTAGAAATTTGGTCTCTAGTTCCTCTGCCCCTTCGAAATCCAGCTTGTACTTCTGGGAGTTCTCCGTCCACATACTGCTGAAGCCTACCTTGTAGGATTTTGAGCATAACCTTGCTAGCGTGTGAAATGAGTGCAATTGTACAGTAGTTGGAGCATTCTTTGGCACTGCCCTTCTTTGGGATTGGGATGTAGACTGATCTTTTCCAATCCTCTGGCCACTGCTGAGTTTTCCAAACTTGCTGGCATATTGAGTGTAGCACCTTAACAGCGTCATCTTTTAAGATTTTAAATAGGTGAACAGGAATGCCATCACCTCCACTGGCCTTGTTGTTAGCCATGCTTTCTAAGGCCCACTTGACTTTGCTCTCCAGGATGTCTGGCTAAAGGTCAGCAACCGCACTATCTGGGTTGTCCGGGACATCCAGATCTTTCTGGTATAATTCCTCTGTGTATTCATGCCACCTCTTCTTGATGTCTTCTGCTTCATTTTTGTCCTTTATCATGTCCATCTTTGCACAAAAGGTTCCTTTAATATCTCCAATTTTCTTGAACAGATCTCTGGTTTTTCCCTTTCTATTATTTTCCTCTATTTCTTTGCACTGTTCATTTAGGAAGGCCCTCTTGTCTCTCCTTGCTATTCTTTGGAAGTCTGCATTCAATTTTCTGTAACTTTCCCTATCTCCCTTGCATTTTGTTTCCCTTCTCTTCTCTGCTATTTGTAAGGCCTCGTTGGACAGCCACTTTGCTTTCTTGCATTTCCTTTTCTTTGGGATGGTTTTTGTTGCTGCCTCCTGTACAATGTTACGAGCTAATATTGTGTAGCTGACAAAATAAATATCAAAAGGAATATGGCACAAACAGAGGGGGAAAGAGCTGTCTAGTTGCTCCCTCAGACAGCCTTCAAAACTAAACGTGGAGCTTTTCCCATATGATACTGGTAGTCAACAAGGTAATTTACTTGCATTTAGACACAGAGCCTCCTTAGTGGTGAAAGGCATGGGCCTTCATATGAACTTATGTCACTTGCATGCCTTGCTGATGATCTTGTTTTGTTCTGTGATGGGTGACTAAAAGGTAAACAAAGGACTGGTTTTAACACCCATATTCCTCAGGGATGCAGTTCTGAGGAAATCCTGTTGCTCGAGGAAATCATGCTATTATTTCTCAGTCAGAGTTGAGCATCTTGTCTAGTCTGCCCTTTAATGACATCATCCCTGAAGGGAATGGAGGGAAGTAAGCTCTCATTCCCAAAGACTTTCTCCTTCCAAAAGGGACCAGAAATTCTCTTAAAAGAAAGAAAAATATTTTAGGTTCTTTTTTTAATCTGTGGAACTCCCTCCCAAAGGAAACTAGTCTGGCTATCTACCTTTTGTCCAAATATCTTTATATTCAAATGGGCTTTTGATGACTGGTTGTTGAGGAAGAGGCTTTTAATGATGGACAAGCAGCATTTTTTCACTGATGTTCTTTTAAATTCAATAGTGTTTTAATATAAGTTAATTGTGGCTTAACAGTGTAAGTTTCTGTGTTGTGTTTGTACCTGTCTTTCACTCTTCTTGTGAGCTGACTTTGGGGGGAAAGGCTGGATATAATTCAAATAAATAAAACCAAATCTGTTTGGCAAACACAACTAACTTAGGCAGTACCTCTGTTGTCCAAGACCCCAACCATAATAATCACAAAAACACTGGGTTTGAAGGGACCTTGAAGTCATCCAAATTCAACCCCTATGATCATTGTAGCTCTCCTCTCATATGGCCTTCCAGTTACAGTGCTTCTGTATCTTGTCTACTATATGTCCATAATTTATATCTCTGACTTCTACATAAGCCTCAAGACAGAGTACTATGGGATACCTAAACCACAGAGCTATCTGGCTATTTTATTTAAAAGCATATAGATAGGGATGGATAGTTTACATAACCCACACCATACTTCTTCAATACCAAAAATAATGCAGATCACTGTTGTGTCAGAATATCCTTTGTAAAAATAGTAAACTCATTCTTTGAAGAGAAAGAGATATTAGTCGTGTCCTCTTCTTGGTAAAATTTCCAAGTTTGTGAATTAAAACCACTTTAGAGGGGGAAGTTTCAGGGTTTTTGGAAAGCCATATGCTGAAGAAAAATCTTTTGTACATGTGTCCAGGGGGAGATAGATCATACACTAAAACATTGTGTGCCACTGATCTCACGCCCTTAAGAAAGCAATGGACACACCCACCCAGAAAAATGCACATACACACACCAAAGGTTGCATAGAACATACAGTATGCATCCATACGTTTTGTATATGTACTCCTGGTTAAAAAAACCCTGCTCCACAGTCTGCAGAACTGATTGTCTACACAGAAACTTAATTATACACAATCTTTGGGTTTCTGTTTATTTTGCTGAAGAACGCATAGGTGGCTTTCCTATGCAGTATGACATGCAAATCAGAACTGAATGCCATACCAAAACATTCCAGGCTAATCTTTTCATCTCTGACCACTGACTAGAGATAATAGTAGAAGAGGTTTGTGGGCTACATCCAGTTTGTGGAGTTTATTTATTATTTATTTATTTACAAGATTTTTTTTTAGCCGCGCCATTACCAGTGGTCTCTGAGCGGTGTACAACAATATTAAAACTTTAAAAACATTAAAAACATTAAAAATAGGCAATATTATAATAATATCCTATATTATCCTATAATATCCTATCCTTAGGCTCCTTATCAGACACAAACCAACCTTGAAGTAAGCCCCATTAAACTAGGTAGGATTTCTTTCTGAGGAAATGGGTAAAGGATTGTGTTGCTGACTTTTTCTTTTCCTAGTCAGGCACTGACTTATTTGGGTACAAACCAGAGAGTAGAAAACTTACTTCTTTTTTTAGACTAACTCTAGCAATAAATTTCATCCAGGATGGCCAATAATATATAGTCCAATGAAACTTTTTCCATTTCTAGTAGAAACTCTACTGTTGTAGGCATTAAAACACAATCTATAGAAAGCTTATTATTATGGCTCCAGACTGATGGTTTTTGCTGTTTTTACTGCTCTTGTTGTTTTCATTGTCATTGTCGTCATCATCATTTTCAGCAGAAGCATCATGGCTATTAGGACTTCAGGTTTAGAATACGTTAATATTACTACTTTACGTATTATTTTTTAAAGTATTTATTTACTGCTTCTCAGCCCCTAAAGGGTTCCTAAAGTTATGCATAACCATAAGAAGACAAAAACATAGTTTCCACACTTTTTAAAACTTAAAAATGGATGTTAAATATCAACATACTTTAAAAGTAGATCAACAATTCTAAAAGCCAGCTGTAAAACCAAAACTGATACTAATTTATATTGTTTTATTTATTTTATTTTCCTCACTATTGCCTTGAGCAATGCAGTTGGAAAGGCAGTAAAGAGATTTATATTTTTTTTTTAAAATTATGCATGCTAAGATGTCAACATCATTCATCAGCTTTTATATTTACTTAAAAATAAAACACACCCACCTTTTTTAACGGAAAAGAAAAATGGTTGCATGTCAGAGTATGAACCAGCAGTGGAAATATTTGTGACATCTGTTGCATTCATTCTAAATAATTCTTTAAAGTCAGCACTGACTACAAAAGATACAAAATTAATTTTAAAGCTACATTAAAATGGCATCAATGATATATCCTAGCTGGACCAAATCAGGAAACTGAGACATTACTCCACAAAATGGGCCAATTAATTCATGCTTTCAAATAGGACAGTCTGTGATTGTATTTTAGACCATGTGTATTAAAGAAAAGAAATTCTAGCCTCAAGTTTAAAAGACAGGAGGACTGGCGTTTAATCATTTCTGCCTCAGATTCTTATTTTGTATGGCTTTTGACAAGTTCTCAGCACTCTGGGTCTGTGAGCCACACGAGCCCTGACTTTCTTAGTAGGGGGTCCCCCTTCTATCTTTTGCTCCATAAAACCAGTAGGCACTCAAGAGAGTTTATTGGAACTTTGATAAGGTAAGAGGTAACATTATTATGTTCAGAGTCACGAGTACTAGTTCAATTCACTATGCAGATCAATTGTGTCCCAGCATGCAGTGGGTGATTCTGCCAATCACTCAGTTCTACTCTGCTATTGGGGCACTATTGTATATTGATCACTTCCTGCCCCTCCTCTCTCTTGTGTGCCTTCTTCCTTGAAGAAGGGCTTTTCCCAGATGGAGATTGCCTGATCACATGCTATCTGATTGCTCTCTCTCCATCCACACTTGCATCCCTGCCATCCAGCTTTAGGGGGTGGTTTACCCAGTTTAGAAACATTCATCAAAGCTAAAGAAACTTGCCTGGAACATGTAAGACAAACAACCTTCTTTGTTTTTAACTCAAATGCTATATTTTGATCTTTGCTACTGAAACTAAAGTCTGTAGTTAATAAACCTTTTTTAAAGTTATTACAAGTTAACTCCATGTTTTTGACTCTGTACTTAATTTAGCTCATTGAAGATAATTGGTCAGAACACACAATGATCTCTAACACTTCTCTCTCCAAAAAGAGGGTCACAGAGATGCTCTATACTCATATTTGAGGGCCTCTCCCTTGGAAACTCACAACTGGACCCAGACACCTTACCAAGGATCCCCTTTATATGTAATCCCAGTCACCTAGGGGTCCGTCCTCTTCTGGGGATTCCTCAGCCCAGTAGTTGCCTGACCACTCTTCCCAAGCATCTCCCTAGTCCTTGTCCCCTTGTGGTTCCTCTTCTCCCCCAGCCCAGCCCTTCAGCTCCCAGGGGCTTGTGAGCTTGGCGTCCTCTCTCCTGCTCCATGCTGTCTCCCTATTTTGGGATTCTCTGTCTGACTCTGGGGTGGCTATCTCTCCCTTCTGGGACTCCCCCTCTGACTCCAGGGCAGCTGCTTCTTCCTTCGGGTCTCCCAACTCTGGGGTGACTGTTTCTTGCCTTGGGGGTTTCACACCTTTCCAGTTTGATGGCCTTCTTCCTCGTCACTTTGTCTCCTGTCAGATTTCTGTCTCCTGTTCAGTGTGGAGAGGCTATTAGTCAAATTATGGCTCCCTGCCACTTTCTAATAACAATACCTATTGTTATTAGAAAGTGACAGGGCCAGACACAAAATATGAAGGAATTGGGCCCCTCTGCCTCTCCTGTAATTCAAGCAAGGATGGCCGCTCTTGGCTGGAGAGTACTTTCTTCTTTTTTGAATGTATTTTTAACTAATATTCAGTAACTATGCAATAGATAGCGCAATTCAGCACATGTCTGTCACACATACCTAACAAGGCATATCCAGATATTTATAGTACTGTGTTTCCCCGAAAATAAGACAGGGTCTTATATTAATTTTTGCTCCAAAAAACGCATTAGGGCTTATTTTCAGGAGATGTTTTATTTTACAGTCATGTCATCTTCTTCTGGTTGCTGCACAATGAGTCCCTGGTGGAGGGCAGGGTTTCACTTAACTGGGGCTTATTTTTGGGGTAGGGCTTATATTACGAGCATCCTGAAAAATCATACTAGGGCTTATTTTCAGGTTAGGTCTTATTTTCGAGGAAACAGGGTATTTTTAACATATTAAATGTAAAAGAGGGCACTGCTTTGCATAAAACGGCATATGCTGATTTATATGTATAGAGGAAAAAAGAGAGATATTTTTTATAATTTAAACAGAATTACAAGCCATCTCACCTGTGTAGGGAAGACCATGGTCAGGTAACCTGTGTGCCTTCCATGTCTGCTATCCAGTTGCTACCTGAGGATACACAATTTCAAGGTCTCTCGTCTCCCTCCTTGCGTTTCTTTAAAACAGCTTTAGAGTGGATGACCCTTCAAACCAAGGACATCTTCAAAAGGAGGACTGTGCTCTGGCCAGTCTTCAAAAGATGAACTTTCCTCCCTAAAAGAAGACAAGTGGCCATCCACCTTACCACCCTCCGATTTTCTCCCTTCATGTTTCCTTTTCAGAACATTTATACAGAGCTGAAACCCTCAAGAATTTTACTGTACGTTTCTTTTAATTCTCTTCATAACTGAGACTATTTTAAATCATCTGCTTCTTGAGAATCTGCCTGGGGGTTTGTGATAGTTGCTACTTTATTGCTCTGACAGTTGGGTAGTTAAGTAGTGTTGGCAGAACCAGCAGTTGCCCTTCTGAGCCTTGTGGGCATCAAGACGTTCCTAATCATGCCTCCATCTGACACCAGCACTGGTTTGAGCAAAGTCCTATCTATGAGATATTAAAAGGGAAATCAGTCTTTACAGGGTTTTTTTATTTCTGGTAGGAAAGTACTGTAATTTAAAAGGGTAATTGTTTTATCTACATTATAAGCCTGTGAAACACATCAATCTCTTACTTCACAAACTTCACAGTACTGTTGTTAGTATAATTCAACGTTAAAAAACACAGAGAGATTTTGAAAGTCTTTAGTAGTTCGGAAAAAAGCAGAGAGAAGCTCATTACTAACATAGCCTGCATTCAGCAAAAATCAGAAATATGAGCCCTGTCAGGTCTTTTCTGACACTGACTAAACTAAAGCACTGTTCTAGGCAACTGAATGGCTTTCTTCAAGAGCTATCAGTTCACTGAGCATGCATAGCTATTTAATTACTCTTTAATCAGTGTTCTCTCTCAGTGATATAGAAAGGTGGGAGCAGCAGACATAAAACTTCAACTATACCACTGGGATCACCACAACAAAAATCTAGATAGAAGCTCAGTGGACTGAAGACAATAAAAATGGCTACTTCCATTAAAACTCTCTTTAAAGTCTGGGATATTTTATTTAGTGAGCTTCCCTCCCTAGTGCTGTAAATCTGGTCATTTTGTTTTCCAATCCATAACCGCTTTTCAAGTTAAATTACTTCATCATGCCACCTGATTTCTGTTCCAAAACGCATGCAGAATGCATAGTAATATCATGAATACTAGATTCTGAAGAGGATAAGAAGAAAGGGAGGATTCAGAGGAATATACTAGTAGCCAACCAGACTATAATAATGAGAAATCTTGATATAGTACTTGAATAAAATGAGTGAGGCCAAGAAAGGACCCAAGCTTTATGTTAGCCCCATACTTTCTGTTCTCAAAGGCTACAAATATCATAAGATACTGTTGGATCAGATCAAAGGCCTACCTAATCTGGCATTCTGTTCATGATCACACCTCTCACCAACCAGATGCCTATGGGAAGTGCACCATGTAGTCATGGGTACCATAACACCCTCCTGTCTATGTTATCCACAAACTGATATACAGGGGCATGCCACCTTTGATAACGGGCAGAATGTATTGCCATGGTTAGTATCCATTTGGTCAAAGGGGCATACCATGGTATATTTTTGGTTCTTCTCTTTCTTTGGATTATTTTTGCCTAGCCTGCCTGCTGTTGCCTGCTGGACTCAAAGAAGAGAAAAGAAGGTATTAAGAAATCTCCCATATTCTAGTAGTGTTGATTGGGAATATAGAATTTTTCACTGTATACATCCCACTAAAGTTTGCTCAGCTGTGTCAAAGGTATCTATCAGATATGATTGAAAACTACTACTGCACATTATCTAGACTTGTCAGTTGTCAGGGAACATAATTCTTATTCATATCATGGAATTCTGAACAATGATTTGAAAGTTACTATGGTGTTTCTACCCCTTAAATTTTATGGCAGCAAAGCCAGCAATGTTATTCTGACTGTATTGTGTTTCGTTCAGAGGAGCTGCAATAGAAGATTCTGAGAAGTTTTTGTGATTCTTAAGAATAATGGATGATTTGAGAGAATAAGGAGATTGGAGACTGGACTGGGAGATCAAATTAAAGAAAAAGAAACAGCTGGAGAGAACAATGGAGAGAACTGTAACAAAATCCACTCCCTGTCATAAGTAGTTTTCAAAGAGGTGTGTGTAACAAAGACTCATGGCACCATTTTATTTCAGTGTTACCTTTCGGGGATTACAATCACTTTCTTGGAACAAAACAGACTTTTGTTATAGCATGAGTATCAAGAGCAGCTTTGACTAGCACAAGAAATAACAGACTCAGGCCTGCAGCTCAATCCAGTCTGGGACTGTGTAGCAGCAGACTGACTTTAAATGCTCACTTGTACTAACTTACTACTCTCTATTCTATATTTTGTCTTGACCTGAAACCAACCTCATCTTAGTGGATATCCAATAGCTTGATAAGATTTTATTCCCTTCACCTCTCTCCTCCCCATCTTCTCCCCTCAGCACCATCCAAAAGCCTGATCTACAGATTTTTTACAGCCTCCAAGGGTTCAGAGGGAAGGCTGAATGGGAAGAGAGAGCTGCCTTCTTCACAGGTGAACTGACAGAAGAAACTCCTTCAGCATAAAAACCGTATGAGATCCTGTTATTAAGAGACTTGCCTCAAAGTACACAATGTCTTACTGAGTTGCTTCACCTATAAAACAGGAGTGACATAGCTAATGTTAATCAAAGAGTTCCTTCTTTGATTTTCAGGTTTGTGTGATTCATTTGCAATGCCATGAAATCATATGCATCCTGAAATCAAGAAAATAATTCCTTATTTAGTGGCGGCCTGTCACTCCTGATGACATCACTTCCATTGTGGAGCTATACAACAGGATACTGGCCATAGTTACAGAATAATTGTTCCAATTACTTACTTCTCTCTCTCTCTCAACTTATTAAGTATTGATTCTCCAAAAATATTTTTTTATTTCATTAGCATTTTGATTTAATTTTAAATGACTACTAGTTGCAGTTAGGGGCTATAATGTAATATCTGACTAGGGTGGATTTGATTTTTAAAAATTATTTAAATCACTATTTAAATATTTTAAAAATCAGATTTTTTGACGGTTTACATAAACGTTTGATTTTTTCAAATTTAAATCGTGATTTAAATCTTTTTTAAAAAAAAACATTTATTTTTACCTACTCTGGATCTGATGAAATAATGTCAATTAGACCACATAGAAAATCTATCAACATCACCATCAATCAAATCCATGCTCCAATTACCAATGCTGAAGAAGATGAAACTGAAAGCTTTTACACAAGCATCCAAGAGGAACTCGATCACACACAAACACAAAACATGCTTATAATCATAGGTGATTGGAACACAAAAGTAGGGAACATAACAGAACCAAATGTTGCTGGAAAATTTGGCCTGGGAACAGAAATGAAGCAATAGAATGACACATAAAATTCTAAGAAGCCAATAATTTGTTTGTTCCAAATACATGCTTCAAATAGCTGAACGGATGGAAGTACATATGGACATCACTAGATGTTCAATATAGAAACCAAACAGACTACATAATTAGAAGCAGGAGATGAAGAAGCTGTATTCTCTCCACTAAAACAAGACTGTGATTGGGTACTTTATCGGGAGGAGGCAGGGCTGTCCTTTGGGCGGGAAGAAGAGTCGGAGACGAAACTGACGGTTTGAACATGTCATCTTTATTCTTGCTAACTTCAGGGTTGTCAATGCAAAAGGGATCAAGTAAACTTAACTCGGGCAATAACTTATAACTTCTAACATTCGTCTCTGTTCCTTTCTTTCCGCTTTTCACTTCTCTTTCTTCCCGTGGGGATCTTGGTGGGTCTGACCCCAAGTGGGATAAGTCAACGTCGCACAAATCGTCCCGCAGCAAGGGTGCTTCACGTAATTCCCCTCCAGATAGGGCAGGTAACTGGTAGTACCAATGTACGTTACCTTCTTCGTCAGGTCTTGAGAACGAGGCACCGCCACCATAGTCCATTCTGCCTTCCCTTTAGATTTGTCTATCTCTCTCAGATTGACGGGATCAGGCAATAGACCTCCTCCGGTTCTCAGATTAGGGAAATCCCGAACCAACTCCACTGGTCCATATCTTGGAGAAATTATCCCTTCCGTCTGAGTCCCTTTCTCTCCTTTCTCCTCCCCCTCTCTCTCTAATTCCTCCTCTTTTATACTCTCATCCCATCTCCACAAATCTAACTCCTCCCCTTTCCTGTCTTGTCTAGTCTCTGCTAAGAAGATTTCCACCGCTCTATTGCTCCCCATTCCTTTCTCTTCTAACTGAATCAATTCCCCCACTGCGCAATCAGTCTTCAACTCCTCTCTGTTTTCCTTTGAGGACGGCGCACTCAGCTGACCTCCTTCACAAAGACCAGAAGCAGATTGTGGTTCTGACCATGAACTCTTAAAATCCAACATTAGAGTAAAGGTGAAAAGAACACTAAAAGAACTGTAGCACCAAAATATAATTCAAGCAATATTCCTGATAAATTTAAAGTACACATGAGGAACAGATTTACATTACTAAACTCAATTTAGTATTTTCTTGCTGAAATGTAAGTTGTATTCTCTTCATTGGGACATAGTGTCAATAAAGTCAAAACAGAACTATTGAACTGTTGAAATAATCCATTGTTGTTGTTGTTGTTTAGTCGTTAAGTCGTGTCCGACTCTTCGTGACCCCATGGACCAGAGCACGCCAGGCCCTCCTGTCTTCCACTGCCTCCCGGAGTTGGGTCAAATTCATGTTGGTCGCTTCAATGACACTGTCCAACCATCTCGTCCTCTGTCGTCCCCTTCTCCTCTTGCCTTCACACTTTCCCAACATCAGGGTCTTTTCCAGGGAGTCTTCTCTTCTCATGAGATGGCCAAAGTATTGGAGCCTCAGCTTTAGGATCTGTCCTTCCAGTGAGCACTCAGGGTTGATTTCCTTCAAAATGGATAGGTTTGTTCTCTTTGCAGTCCAGGGGACTCTCAAGAGTCGCCTCCAGCACCACAATTCAAAAGCATCAATTCTTCGGCGGTCAGCCTTCTTTATGGTCCAGCTCTCACTTCCATACATCGCTACTGGAAAAACCATAGTTTTGACTATGCGGACCTTTGTTGGCAAGGTGATGTCTCTGCTTTTTAAGATGCTGTCTAGGTTTGTCATCGCTTTCCTCCCAAGAAGCAGGCGTCTTTTAATTTCGTGGCTGCTGTCACCATCTGCAGTGATCATGGAGCCCAAGAAAGTCAAATCTGTCACTGCCTCCATATCTTCCCCTTCTATTTGCCAGGAGGTGATGGGACCAGTGGCCATGATCTTCGTTTTTTTTATGTTGAGCTTCAGACCATTTTTTGCGCTCTCCTCTTTCACCCGCATTACGAGGTTCTTTAATTCCTCCTCACTTTCTGCCATCAGAGTGGTATCATCTGCATATCTGAGGTTGTTGATATTTCTTCCGGCAATCTTAATTCCGGCTTGGGATTCATCCAGTCCTGCCTTTCACATGATGTATTCTGCATATAAGTTAAATAAGCAGGGAGACAATATACACCCTTGTCGTACTCCTTTCCCAATTTTAAACCAATCAGTTGTTCCAGATCCAGTTCTAACTCTCTGGCTTTCTCCATAATCCAGCGCATGTTAGCAATTTGGTCTCTAGTTCCTCTGCCCCTTCGAAATCCAGCTTGTACTTCTGGGAGTTCTCGGTCCACATACTGCTGAAGCCTGCCTTGGAGGATTTTGAGCATAACCTTGCTAGCGTGTGAAATGAGTGCAATTGTACGGTAGTTGGAGCATTCTTTGGCACTGCCCTTCTTTGGGATTGGGATGTAGACTGATCTTTTCCAATCCTCTGGCCACTGCTGAGTTTTCCAAACTTGCTGGCATATTGAGTGTAGCACCTTAACATCGTCATCTTTTAAGATTTTAAATAATTGAACTGGAATGCCATCACCTCTACTGGCCTTGTTGTTAGCCATGCTTTCTAAGGCCCACTTGACTTTGCTCTCCAGGATGTCTGGCTAAAGGTCAGCAACCGCACTATCTGGGTTGTCCGGGACATCCAGGTCTTTCTGGTATAATTCCTCTGTGTATTCTTGCCACCTCTTCTTGATGTCTTCTGCTTCTGTGAGGTCCCTACCATTTTTGTCCTTTATCATGTCCATCTTTGCACAAAAGGTTCCTTTAATATCTCCAATTTTCTTGAACAGATCTCTGGTTTTTCCCTTTCTATTATTTTCCTCTATTTCTTTGCACTGTTCGTTTAAGAAGGCCCTCTTGTCTCTCCTTGCTATTCTTTGGAAGTCCGCATTCAATTTTCTGTAACCTTTCCTTATCTCCCTTGCATTTTGTTTCCCTTCTCTTCTCTGCTATTTGTAAGGCCTCGTTGGACAGCCACTTTGCTTTCTTGCATTTCCTTTTCTTTGGGATGGTTTTTGTTGCTGCCTCCTGTACAATGTTACGAGCCTCCATCCAGAGTTCTTCAGGCACTCTGTCCACCAAATCTAGTTCCTTAAATCTGTTCTTCACTTCCACTGTGTATTCATAAGGGATTTGGTTTAGATTATATCTGACTAGCCCAGTGGTTTTTCCTACTTTCTTCAGTTTAAGCTTGAGTTTTGCTATAAGAAGCTGATGATCAGAGCCACAATCAGCTCCAGGTCTTGTTTTTGCTGACTGTATAGAGCTTCTCCATCTTTGGCTGCAGAGAACATAATCAATCTGATTTCGGTATTGCCCATCTGGTGATGTCCATGTGTGGACTCACCTCTTGTGTTGTTGGAAAAGAGTGTTTGTGATGACCAGCTTGTTCTCTTGACAAAACTCTATTGGCCTTTGCCCTGCTTCGTTTTGAACTCCAAGGCCAAACTTACCTGTTGTTCCTTTTATCTCTTGACTCCCTACTTTAGCATTCCAATCCCCTAGAATGAGAAGAACATCTTTCTTTGATGTCAGTTCTGGAAGGTGTTGTAAGTCTTCATAGAATTGGTCAATTTCAGCCTCTTCAGCATCGGTGGTTGGTGCATAAACTTGGATTACTGTGATGTTGAAAGGTCTGCCGTGGATTCGTATTGAAATCATTCTATCATTTTTGAGATTGTATCCCACTACAGCTTTCCCCACTCTTTTGTTGACTATGAGGGCTACTCCATTTCTTCTACGGGATTCTTGCCCACAATAGTAGATATGAAAATCGTCTGAATTGAATTCGCCCATTCCCGTCCATTTTAGTTCACTGACGCCCAGGATGTCAATGTTTATTCTTGCCATCTCCTGTTTGACCACATCCAGCTTACCAAGGTTCACAGATCTTACATTCCAGGTTCCTATGCAGTATTTTTCTTTGTAGCATCGGACTTTCCTTTCACTTCCAGGCACGTCCGCAGCTGAGCGTCCTTTTGGCTTTGGTCCAACCACTTCATTAGTTCTGGAGCTACTTGTCCTTGTCCTCCGCTCTTCCTCAGTAGCATGTTGGACGCCTTCCGACCTGAGGGGCTCCTCTTCCAGCGTCATATCTTTTAGCCTTTTGTTTCTGTCCATGGAGTTTTCTTGGCAAAGATACTGGAGTGGCTTGCCAGTTCCTGCTCCAGGTGGATCATGTTTAGTCAGAACTCTCCACTATGACCTGTCCGTCTTGGGTGTCCCTGCACGGCATAGCCCATAGCTTCTCTGAATTACTCAAGCCCCTTCGCCACGACAAGGCAGCAATCCATGAAGGGGAAATAATCCATAGGCTACCCAAAAAAAAGCCAGTAAACTCCTTACTTATCACAAAGATGCATTATGTTTAACTTAAATGCTACCTTTCACACTTGTTGAAACAGTTCTGACAATTGCTTTGTGTTTGGATAAGAACTGGTTAACTGGTTGAAAAAAGGAGTCAGCTTCTGAGATTTTCTCTTGCTTGGTGTCACATAGTGAATCATAGTGAGCACAAGAAGGTATCTTGTAGACCATCTTGGCGGCGGCTGGTACTGCTGTCCACATACAGGCTCCTCTTTGCTATGTAAAGCTTGGCATCCTTTTTCCTGCTGGCAACGCAGGCACAATATTGTGCAGCAATATTGGGCCATTTCCTGGCTTTTTAAATTGTGGGTACAGAAGCACAATATCCCACATTCATAAATTGGAGGTGTTTTGAAGAATTGAATTTTATGTACTACTGCTAGCATAGAGGTTTTGAGTTTTATTGCATTGGTGCTATGGGTTTTGTTTTGTTTTATTTTGTTTTGGCTGCCTCTTTTATTTGATATTTTAACATTCAGTTTTTATTATTACTTGTAAGTCACCTCAGAAAAGTTTTGGTAAGACTGCATTAAATAAACAAAACAAAACAGACCAATAAAATATTTGTATTATACTAGCAACAATAATAGAACTATAATGATTCCTACAAGATTATATTTGTGATATTATACCAAGTCAGCATGAGGGCCATTTTCATATAAACTGATAGTTATGGATCAGAAGAACAAGATACTTCTACTTGAGCTGAAGAAAAGTATGACTTCTGAGAAAAGATTAACAGAAGCAGATAATGATAACAATAGCAGATTGCACTGGGAAATAAAACAAACACTTTACCGTGAGATCAGAGAATACTTAATAACTTTTATAAAAAGGAATACTATCTTTACAAAACACGTAATTAATCTCTGAACCTCTGGTGCAGCAAGGATTAGAACTATGACATGAACATTAAGAACACTTACCTCTTTATCCAAGAAGGTACATTATTTAGAAAGAACATAAATCGCCAGATGACATGATCTAGTAAACTGATCATAAAATAGCAAGGTCAGGATGGGCAATGAATTCTATGAGTAATTATCCTTGGGTTCTTCTCTGATTCATGCTGTATCCATGACTCACACTGGAGGCAACACAGCAGATACACCAATGGGTAGTTGTTTGGTCTGGTCTAAGAGGGCTCTTCTTTTTAAAATATCAGATAGAGGATTATAGCTAACATCATCTGTAAAAATCTCTTCAGTAAAGAGTATACTCTGCAGTATTACAGAGTCTTTTTTCAGTAATCTAGAAAGGGTTCTAGGATGATTTTATTACTTACTATAAGTCTTTGATGATCCACCTATAAAGGAAATGTGTCTAGATTCTGGTAACCTGCAGCAACAAGCAGAGACTTTATAGAAAACATACTTTTAATGGAATACTTAGAATATGGAACAGCAAATGGCTACATTTTGCCAAGATGTGAAATACTTCATGGACGGCAGTGTTAAGAAAGTTAAAATGCAGAACTTCTTAGGTCCAACGGTACTTGCCAGCTAAATTCTAAGTTTTATTTGCCTTTCAGTCCACAAAGACAAGACAGATTTTTGTATTGGGAAGATGGCTAGCTCATAACATATAGGGCCCATTTGAAAACTGTTTATGTCTCCTTCAAAATGTAAGGTTTTCCAGAGACTTTGGTCATGTCACAAGATATATTTCGCAGCATACTCATAGACAAGCAAGCTGCTTAAATTACTGTCCAAGCCTTTGTAATGACATAACACTGCAAGGACACCATATACTTGTTTAATGCAGGAAGGTTTGCACTTCCATATTAAATATTTGGCTTGACTCTCAGCAAATGTCACGGCTGATCTAATGTTTTCAAAAAAAAATCTCTTGTCTTGCAAGAGAAAACACAAAAGAAAATTCCAGAAGCTTAGATTGTAGATGTTTTGTCTGTAAATTATATGAATTTGCAATTTCAACAAAGTAGTGTGTATTTTTAAGAATATTAAGATGAGCCATAGATGCTGCCATTAAACCTAATACTTTTGATGGCCTGAAGAAAACATGAAGATAGATTCTCAGTACTGGTGGAACTACGTCAAGAACTAAGTATGTTGACTGTGAAATAAATTGTATAAATGTATACCAGCATTTCTTTTTTAAGAGGAACAGTCAAACGCAAGTCTGTTAAGTTGCTCTTTGAGCACTTTTAATTGAAATCTATTAATGCCACATTTACTGAAATCTGAAGAACCCTAAGAAGCTTTGGCCAAGTATCTGAATTGTTCTTGCTTGGACCTCAGCTGCCTTTGCTCATTTCTTTCTTGCTTCCAGAACAATCATGTCCTCCTCTTATCACACAATATCCTGCTTCCCAGCTTTATGAGAGCAACATCCTTAAAAAAGCACAGTACAGTATTTCTCACCATACAAATGCCATCTGATTTTAAAGCTACACCACAGCCTGGTGAGCATACAATGTGAATAGGAGACCACTAGGTATAATTACAGCTCTTCAGGTAGGGCTAGGAAAGAAACCTGCCACAAATCCTGCAGGCCTTTTGCCCATGAGCATTGACAATACTAGGTGAGGGGGACCAATTATCTGTCTTGGTATAAGGCAGCTTCTTGTGCTCCTCTTTTACCCACTGTCTTGCCACAGAGCAAATACTTGGAAGTTTGACATATGAACTGTGGAGCTCCTCTGATCAGGCAGTGCTCCCCAAATCCCTATCTTTAATTTTATCCTGTTTAGGTTTTTTTTGGGGGGGGGGGGTGTTGCCTTTTTTTTTTTTTTTTAAGTTGGAACTCCTGAGTCTGGAGCCATAGTTCTGGTTCTCTCTTGAGACCATGCTGATCATAAATTGCGTTACTGTTACAATCCCTGAAAAAAGCATGAAGTTAGTCTTAAAGGACTTTTTAATACATCTTTGAAATATGTTTTATAAAGCTTCCCCATCTATGATAAAATTATTCTTCATCACACGCACCCCTTGGACAACATTTAAGAAATAAACAAATTTTCCTGTTAGTTATAACCAGCAAGGATGAGCAGAACATTTATTTAATATAATTTTTTTTTTTACAAAGCCACATATGTATGTTGAAATGGCTGCACCCAGGTTGTGGAATGCATTGCCCCTAGGAAGCCAGGCTGGCCTCTTCCCTCTTGTCCTTCAACCAGCAGGCAAAGACCTTCATTTTCAGGTTGGCTTATTAAACAATTTGGACAAGTTGGGGTTTTAGGAATGCTGCATTTATTGAATTCAGCAACCTTTTAAAAAAAAATATCAGTATTTTAATGGTGGTTTTAATATTATTATGTGTCTAATTGTTAATATTATACCTTATGTTTTTAACTGTGGCTGTTACGTTATTTCAGCTGATTTTGAGCTGCTTTGAGTTCCCTATAGAAAGAATGGCAGTGTATAAATAAAATAAAACAAAATACAAAAATTTAAATGGTGGGCACACCCTGTTCATGAATGCTTAATTAAGAACTACCCACCCCTTGAAATGGATAAAAAACCCCAGAAAGTCTAGCCCCTAGTCACATGGTGAATTAGGTTACTTGCAAGTCATAGGCTATGGACTGGAGTTGACAGAACCCATGAAAACTAAGAACATGGGTTTTTTCTCCCATCACAGTTCTTTGAGTGTAGAGAAGAACAGGCTACATTGCACCTATGTCACTGTACTCTATGCCCCTCAACATGATCTATGGAAGACTTGATGTTAGCTGCCTCTAATCCTCTTGGTGTCGCCTGTTATTAGAAGAAATTATCTGATATGTTCATTTATTGTACTGTGGTGCCTTGACTTGAACAAAGAAAGAATGCTTGATTCATACGGAGTAGTAGTTTCTGAAGTCATTGTTTCTAGCAGAACTAAACAAGGGCTCTTCCAAATGTCAGTTTTGGTTTGAATTTCTCTTCATATGCTTCCACCAAGTTTCCAGCTGCAGCAAACCACAGAAGCTGAAGGACAGTACTGAATTGGCAAAAACTGCTGAGACTACTTGTATATGCAGAAGCTGTCATTCACAAACAGAGATGGAATTACCTCTTATGTGGCTTCATTTTTGTTAAAGAGGTAGGAGCTTGACATTGGGCAACGCTGAATGAATGGTTTTCCATTTTTAAATATGGAAGAGTGGGTTAGTCAGTAGTTTGTAGCAAAGAATATTTTGCCACCTGAGAAACTAACAAGTTTTATTTGGCATGAACTTTTGTGGACTGCAGCCCCCATCTGTAGAGGCAATTGGGTACAGTCCATGAGTTTTGAGTTGACAAGCAAATTATCTAACATTTGTGTAGAACACTCACCAATGAGTGTTCAGTCCAGACCAGTGTTTCCCAATCTCAGTTGCAGTCCCCTTTTATAATATCCAAATAAACTGTGACACCCCACCACCACTTCTGCATAAAAAGTTATTTTTAATGGGGTAAAAAATGCACATTAAAATAGATTTTTCAGAATATAATTGTACCCTAATATATTAATATTAATGTAATAATATATAACTATAGGGGAGCTGTAGATCTGTCCCTACCAGATAAGATTTGAGAAGGGAAAAAATGTCAGTTCACTTTGAGTTTAATTTACTTTTTTGGAGGTGGAAACAACCTTCCTTTCATGTTTCCCCCCCCCCAAAAAAAAGCCCTCTTCCTCCTCAAGCCCAAATAAACACCTCCCCCACGAGCCCCATCCCATGCCACAGCCCCTCCCTGGTTCTCACCCCTCTTCTTTTTGCCCCTCTGGCCTTCCACTTCCATAATCCAGGTGAGGCCTGGAGGCAACTCCCTGCCCAGGTCCCCTTTCCCTTCACTGCACCGCCATCACCACACCCAGAAGAGCCAGAGATGCACGTGGGGCAAAAGGCAGCACTGCTGCAATGGCAACAGCTTTTCAATCCTGCCCTCATTGTGGGTGTCAGTGTTCCTGGCGTGAGCTGCACGCTTGCCTCATTCAGGTCTCTTTGAGCCAGGCTAATCTCCCTGGTCCAAAGGGTGGATGTCAGTCCTCTAAAAGTGGATGCAGAGGAGCAGAGAGGAGTGTGTGAGAATGGCTCTTTCAGAGGGGGTAGGTGTAATGTGCATGCATAAAAGGAAAATCCACCCAAAGGGTTACAGAAATAACTAAGAATTCTAGGTTGCCTGCAGTTCCAGTTCAGATTAAAATTACCTATCTGTGGGCTAAGAGAATTAAAATGAAACAGCACTGAGTATACCATATTTAATATAATAAAAATAAAAGTAATTGCAACTAAAAAATAACTGCAGCAACCCCCCAGAAAACACTTCCTGAACCCCAAGTTGGAAACCTGTGATCTAGACAGTGACAATGACAATTTCACTGTCTCCAAAGTAACATGGGAAATATTCAAAATGTCTGGAGAATGAAAACGTTGAGAAGGACATTACTGTTCTTGTATTTCCCCAATGCAGCAATGGACCTAGCATTTGGATAGTTTATGAACAATGGAGTTTCTGCTGATTCTAAAATCCAAAAGCTATGTAGACAGCCATGTGCAAATAATATGAGTTAATGTAGCAGATTTAGTGAGAAGCTGAACTTATTTTGATCTCTCTCCGCAAACCGGTACACTATGCTGACTGATCTGCAGTATACGCCGTAGGAGTAAAACATGCCCACTAGATAATCACATCCTTATAGAAATTGAAAACGCATGTGAAAGTCCTGGTGGTCCTGAAAAGGGGGGGAACCCAGCCTCAAACAATTTCTTGATGCAGTGTCATCATTCATTTCTTTCATTGGAGAAATCAAGAGTTTTAGAAGGACAAGCAAAGATTAATGCTTTTTTCATAAAAGGGTATTTTATGAAATACTGAAATGTAACATATTTCTACCTGATAAATGCAGAGACCTACAAACTCTGAACCCAGCATGGCCTTTATTTCTTTTGACCCTGCTTAAGTGATTTATTTACGTTTAAGGAGTTAGGAGGCAGAATATCTAGGGCAGTTCTTTAATTCTCACAAAAGTACTGTAAGGTTTAAACTGAGTGGTTGGTGTCTGAAATGCTAGTAGAGAAAAGTGTTGTCCTCACTTTGGTGTCATTTTAGAGCAAATGCTTGATTTGGGAAGATATGATTTTTTTAAAAAATGACCAATGTGATACATCTCAGCCCTCTGACAAAATCACTCACCAAGAATCTACAAAGGGCACAAGCCAGCCACAGCTAAGCACTTCCAACTCTTATTGATATCAGTTGGAAACATTTAGTATGATTGGATATCAGTTAGGCTTAAATGTGCTTAGATGGTGTCAAAAACATTTTTGTAATAGTAAGATGAAACAGAGGTTTGATAGCTTACTACTCAACCAGACACAGACACTGACATTCCTGATAAATCTCCTCACTACAGTAAATGTTTTTCTAAATGCATACCAAAATGCAAAAAATGCTAAATAATGTGTTCCCCTTGGTCACAGGCTAGGAATGATCTAAAGCAGAGGCAGGCAACTTGGGTGCTTCTGGGGCCAATTATATGCATCCAGGACCCTCTGGGTTCCATCCAAAATGCCCAAGTCCAGAAAAAATGAACATGATAGTGGATAGATGTCTACTTGGAATTTTGAGAAATGTGTGTTTTGGGGTGTTAAAATGTCAGGATGTATGTGACTACTTAAATTTCTACTCCCAGAGACTTTCTGGAACTGCACTTTGCTATTTTAATCAGAAAAAAAGGTAGCTGGGGAGGACTGGGGAAGAAAAAATGCTGGACTTATGGGCTACATGGGATGCATTTTATCCACTCTTGATCCTTAGGCATTCTGTTCATCCATACGAAGAAGATCTGAACTAGCAGTAAAGGTTCCCCTTGACATTTAGTCCAGTCGTGTCCGACTCTAGGGCGCGGTGCTCATCCCCGTTTCCAAGCCATAGAGCCAGCGTTTGTCCGAAGACAGTTTCCGTGGTCACGTGGCCAGCGCGAGTAGACACGGAACACCGTTACCTTCCCACTGAGGTGGTACCTATTTATCTACTTGCATTTACATGCTTTCGAACTGCTAGGTTGGCAGGAGCTGGGACAAGCAAAGGGAGCTCACTCCGTCGCGTGGATTCGATCTTACGACTGCTGATCTTCTGACCTTGCAGCACAGAGGCTTCTGCGGTTTAACCCGCAGCGCAACCATGTCCCTAACTTGCAGTACAGATGGCAAATCTGACACTTTCAGGTCCTCTGACTTAATATACAGTACTGTATGTATCCACAGTGGTATCTCCTGTTGTGTGCCAGGAGTATTTGTTTACTCAGTGCAGAATCCTTTTGAAGTACACAAGATGAAACCTTGGTCCCTGAAAGGACAGTGAGCTGGAACAAGGGCATGTCTACATGCCTGTTTTAGAGCAGGCTAAATAGCATTGCTAGGAGGTTGGGTATGCCATTTGGTGCGATCCTCACATCCAAAAGTCATATGGACCCTAAGCAACCCTATTAGGTCTTCACCAGCCAGCTGTCAATTTGCCAGTATTGTAAAGTGACCTAGAAAGAGAGCTGCTTCATGATTTTAAGTGTATTAGAACAGCGCATATGCACCGCAATATTTTTTTTTTTTTAAAAAAAGCCAAATGGAAAACTTCCTCCCAGAAGCAGGAGGAGACAGGAGGAGGCAACAACAGGGACTTTTGTTGTCTTTTTTCTTACAGGTCCAGTAGAAAGTTGGTCAAGTAAAGCAAACAAAAATCCCCCTCATTGTCCCCTCCCATTTCTGCTCTCTTCTTAAGTCACTTCACTCTATTGCCAATTCAAACATGAAGACTTTCTTTTTGGTTCATTTCCAGTGATTGCACACAATGGGAATGAACCAAAACAGAGTGGTATTACCTGCACCAAAAAAGCAGAAATCCCTGACATGGGTTAGAAAGGTGCAAATCACTCTGGGGGCTGGCTGGTTCACTCCAACAAAGACATCATCTGATTGCCATCTTTAGAAGTGAACCAGCTTGTCCCTACAGCGTATCAAACAGCAGACTAAATGCCCATGTAGTCATCCTCTAAGTCTGTGGACCAGATAAGAGGCCAAAGCCAATACAACAGTTTCTACAGTTCAGGGCACAGGAGGGGTAAACAGGCAGACAGGGGTCTCAAAGGGAAGCCACTACAGTTACTCTGTATAAAGGAGCATTACAGTATTTTAAAGTTCATCATTATCCATAGTCTGATAGCACCTAGGACTGACTACAGGAATGTGTTGTACCACAGGCTGAGTCTGATGGCTACTTGAACACTCATTGTTCAAAATACAGCCACATAGTTGCTGACTGACAACCACAGCTGTGAACACATACCACAAATTTTGAAGTAGGCATTTTGGTTTCTGGTCCAGTTCTGGTCATCAACATTTAAAACAGCTAGAGCTTATTCTTCGAAGCCCTGTGGAAGGAAGCCATAGCTTCCTTCCACAACAAGCGTTCCATAGACTCAGGGGTGGTTTAGAGGCTTTCGTTCAAAGACCCACATCATCCAAAGCAGAGTGAATGACAACTAAGAAGAAGCCCTTTTAGTCATACCCCACTATTTGTGGGGTTCCTTCCCCAAAGAGGCTCACATGGCACCACTACTGTTACCTTTTCAACACCAGGCATGGATAGATTGTTAATATATTCCAATAAGTAAGAGCTTCCATGAATGAGTATAAAACATTTATATAAAAACTAAAACATTTATATAAAAACATTGTGCTTTCTTTAAAAAAACTTGGTGAAAAGCAGTATATAAATCACTGATTTATTTAGTAGATTTATATCTTACTTTTCTCCTCAAAACAGGGCTCAAGGCAGCTCACACTAGGGCTGGAAAAATATGTATTAATAAAACAAAACAATTTCAAATATTAAATTGCAATTAATGTAAAACACCCTTTAAAAATATTAATAAAGAAAAGAAAGGACATGCTAAAAAATTTTTTTCCTGCAGCAAGCAGTTGGTTGTCAAAACGCTTAACCTTCCTTGTTAGAGCTCTCCAGATCCTGAAAGGCCTTCTTTTATGTGCCCACCTCATGTGCTTTGAGGGTGTGGGAACTGAGAAAATGGCCTCTCCTGAACATTTCAAGGTAAGACCATGCTCATGTGGGAGAATCCTGTCTTTCAGATAGCCTGGATTCAAGTGATACTGTCTGGTGAATTGTAATGTATTTCCCTCTGTAGCAACTGATACAATAAAAGGAAATACTTTGCCGGCAAAATAAATGACAAGCTTATGGCTTCATGGAACAAAAGAAAGATCACAGTTAGAGATGGGCACAAACCACCAGTTCGGTAGTTCATGTCAATCTGTTTTTCATCTGAACAGGTGTTCGGTACTTCCCGGTGGGCATCTGTGGAAGGAGGTGGGCTGAGAAACACCAAACCCTGTTTGGATGAAAAACAAACCCATCTCTAATCACATCTCTAAACTGCCCCTTGTCCCACCAGCTTCTCTCATTGTTTGTCTCATACAGAAAACAATCACTCTGAAGAGGGGAGATTTTCTGTTTGCGTGAGGAAAACAATGATGGAAAAGATGGGGCAAGGCAATCCTTTGATTGCATGTTGGATAAACTAAGGTCATGTATAAATAAGGCTCACACAAAGAAATGTTTAGGTTGTATACTAGGTGGAATATACTTCTGAGTTAAACAATAAATATCTGAATGTATACAATTAGTTTTAAGTGCATCGTTTCATGCATTTGTTGGCCCACAGGCATGGAGTTAGCTGCAAATGGCAAAACTCTAGTTCAGCCTCACTTCTATATCTATGAAAGTAGGAATACTATTTGCCATATGCAAAACAAAAAAATACAACAAAAACATCAAAAAACAAAAGTGTTGGCATCTTTAAGAATAAGCAATATATCTCAGTATGAGCTTTTATAAGGATTACAGTCCACTTCCTGAAATACATGCAGTATTATATTGTATTCCAGCACAATTTTACATATACAGTGCACCAGGTAAATGTAGAAGGAATCAAGTGAAATGGGGTACAGAAGATGCCAATGGCATTATTAACATAGTTAAGGAACATTCGAAGTGTTGATTATACACATCTTAGCAATAGGCAGAGTAATTAGCTTGTTTGTCAGTTTGATAGACAGTGGTTAGGCTATTGTCTTTTAAGTACAGATACAAATGACTTTTGTTTTAAGGAATCATTTGGTTGTGCTGAGGCCAGAATTTTGCCAAGATAACAATTTGACTATACAAATTACTAATAGATAACATGTGCTAAAAAGCCCCAATCTTTATTTAAGCCTCCAGAGGCAAACTGGAACTTATGGATAACATCCAATCCAGGTACCTCTCTGGAAGACAGGGAACAAAGTGGCCCCACTTCAGCTGTCTTGCTGTAATTCCTAAATGATTACAATTATATAGGCTTAACGATGCTGGCCTACTTTTGATTTTGTTATCCCTGCTGAAATAGACAAACACAGTGATTTCTCTGAAAATATTTGCCATGCAGGGTTGCTGTGAGAATTACTGAGATACATTTTTAAAAGGTTAAACAGTATTACTGTTATTATGATTAAATGAATTGCTTCCCCCTTGAGAAATCCCTTTCAAGCTATTTCTGGTATAATGGTTCTGATCTATTTCCTGTCTTGACTATTATAACCTCCTTTTAACTGGCTCTCATTTCTTTATTTCTGTTCATAAATGTGTTGCCAGTATACCTTACAAGTTGTTTTTGGGTGCAATCTACTGTTGTGCTATAGCAAAATACTTTGAGTGCCCCCAACAATTCAGTTCCATTTACTAACTTCTCATTCTACTGTATATCCAGCATAAATTTTCCACTACTATCTTTCAAGTTCTTCTTGAATACTTCTTTTGTATCTTGCAATACTCTTTACTACCTCCTCCTCCTTCTTATTTTTGTTTTTTTATGTTTAATTGCTTCTTTACCTGAATGTCCTTTTTCTCTTTCTCTTTGTGATCCCCCTCAACTTTCATCTTTACAACCCTGTCTGAAACCTCCCTTCCATAGCATATTCTGTTTATTGTTTAATTCAATACCTTTTTACTATTGTTTTTAAAAAAAGCAAAACAAAAAGTTGGAAAGAGCACTTTCTTAGATATGGGCATATATTTAGTCTTGTCTTTTCCTTCTTATCCCACCCTTTGCCTGAAAGGAGCTGAATGAGTCTTGTCTTCTTTATTTGTTGTGTAGTGGCCAGGCACATTTCTGGCACTTTATCAATAATAAATAAGAATAGTTTATGGGGACAGCTTGAGCCAGATCCAAGTAATGCACTCCACCTAGAAAAATTTTCCTCAGAAAAGAAGGCAGTTAAATAACTAAATATTTTCCTCACTTTTTTCTTTTCCTTTTCTTTTCTTTAAAGGCTTTGGCACAAGCTCAGAAGCGTCATTTTTGGCCTATCAAACCAAAGGAATTAAACTTTCTTGATACAGCAAGTAGTTTGTAAAGTAAGACATTTGAAGTGCTCTGTATTCACATTGTTACTTTTAGTTTTGATTAACAACTGATGCCTTCATCAATTCATATATTAAACTTTATAAGGTCTTTAAAAATATTAATATATACATTTACCGATTAGAATTATAAAAAAAAAATCACAGGTGTGCGGAGGGGGCGGGGCGTGCAGGCGTGTGAGCAGGCGTGTGGGCGTGTGGGCATGCATGTAGGGAGAGGGCGGGTGTCCATGCGTGTAGGGGGGTGGGCAGGCGGGTGGGCAGTTCGGCCTGTTCCTTCAGCCCTCAAAAATGTTGGAAATATCCGGTATGGCCCTCATAGTCAAAAGTTTGGAGACCCCTGCTCTAACAGGACCAGGTGGGAAAATTGTGGTGCCTTTAATACAACTGTATAAAGATAAATTGCTTCCTCAGATGCTCTATGGAGCCCCAGTATAGGCTCTTTCAAAGATTACATATTGGGAGGGCATTTAACAAGCATCTTATATATACTTACAAGCATGTTTATTAAGCTCCTGGTGAAATCACATCAGAAGAGAAGAAAGTAAATTGGCCCCTGATGTTGTGGCTGACATTGCTGGATCCCTTGATGATGATGCCAGTGTAGATATGGGTGCACACCAGCCATCTAGATCTGTGACAAGCTGCTGCTCCTCTCTCTGTTGTATTCTCTGTTGTGTGTCAGTAGTTGTTGAGGATTGCAAGTTCTAAAATTCCAAGACTAAACAGAAGGTGTTTTCTAAAGGAACACAGTACTGCCCATTTAGTCAAGACAAGTCTCCAGCAAAAAGACTATGTTTTATAGTTGTATTATTTAGACACATGCCACCTGAGTTAATAATTTGAAATGAGGCATCCATTATTTACTTAAAAGAGGTCTACAAGTATCAGACATCACACTGATCCAATAAAAATTACTTTAAAAGTAGCAAAAATGGACACATTTATTCTTTATATTCCACTTTTTAGAACAGGCATATAAAATATTTTGATGATGTTTTGGTGAAAACTACAAATATACTTTATTAAGAAAGGACACAGTACACATAGCTTTAGCATCCCACCCTGTCTCCCTACCCCTGGTATCTGTATCACAACATTAGCCAAAGTAGTTATGGATTACAGAACATTCCTTTAATGCTGATTCACTTGAATGTTTTGCTGCGTAGAAATAACAAGCATATTATAATTTTCTTTGGTTTGCTTGCAAATAAAATATTTGATAAGCACATTTTGCTTTTCTTTACTTCAGGCATACTTCTGAAGATTAGTTTGGTATGACTAAAAATTCTTACACTAAAGGGGTGGATTCACAGCCATTTGAACTTAGAGAGTTGCCACTGATTTAAGCAGGGTGTAGATGAATAGCTGGGATTTACACAGTACTTTTGAGCATAAATATTTGATGTCCATTGACTGGGTTGAGAAGGCCTTTTAAGAATGGTTGTAAGGACTCATTTTGAAAATGAAATGGCTGGTGACTTGGGAAAGAACACCAGTCCTAGAAAGAGAGAAAGGCAAATTAAGCTTTCCAACTGCAAGATCCTGCACACACCCATACCCAGTCGCAGACTGTTTCGCAACTCTCTGGGAAGATTTTCAGTGAGGACCGTGAGCTATACGACAAAGGGAACATTAGCAGAAATTACTTTCCTCTCCTCTCAGTGAACAGCAGTTTTCATAACTAAGACTGTGCTTGTGAAATCTCTGTCTTCAGAACATTACTTCATCCATCCTTACTATTCTGTAAAACAATGTTAACACAGACTTTGAGTTAGTGTGAGGGACAGAGGCATGATAATTGCTATCTGACCACTGAGGCAGGACTGAAATGGAGAATTTTTTAACTGATAGCTCACACTCATACAGAGTAATTCTGTACACATAAATGTAGCATTAAGCCGCACCAAGTTCAATGAAATTTGCTGCTTGTACGGAATTGTAGTTTTAGCCACAACAAGGCACTCAGGAATAAAAGCTGCTATTAATGCAAGAGAGCCATTGTGGTGGAGCAGCTAGAGTGACAGACTAGGATTCAGGAGACCTCCGTTCAAATCCCTGCTTGGCCATGCAAACCCACTGGAGTGCGTGGCAGTGGTAAAACTACTCTTTAAATATCTCACATACCTTGAGAGTCCTGTTAGGGTTGTCATAAGTCAGATGTGATTTGATGGCACAGAACATCGACAATGCAAGACACACAGGCATAATCAGAAATGGTTGGAAGTAGCACCTGAAACATTACAATATGGAAATTTCGGAAAGAAAAGCCCTACATTTAATAAAATAGTCATAACATTTCTCTATCTAGTTTATTGCAATTATCAGAAAATTCCAGCTGCATTCATCAGTTCATGGTACTTCATCCACAATTTCTTTCCTACACAGAGAGCACACACTTGTCTGACTATAATCTGTTTGTACTGTGAATCAGCACCACCATTAATAGAGTATCCAGAAATCTGATGCAATTTCCTGCTTGGAAGCGATAACTGTATAGTTATATAACTTATGTGAAGGAAATACCAATACCTTTCTCATATATTTTCAGGAGATCAGAGTTGAAAATATCAACTTTTAAGTAGTGTAGAGAGTTTTAAAAAATTGTAAGCTCTGCCGTTATCCATGGTTATAATCTTCACAAGCTTCAAAAGTAATTGCTTTGCTAAACATAAAGGAAGTCTGATTTTAATTTGCTATCTACATCTACATTCTCATATTCTTTTTAAAGATTATTTGAAGTTATCACTAGAATCTTCTTTCACTCAAACATAAGTGAAAGTTTTATCTTACTCTGGATATCACAAAAATAATTTATTGCTAAGGAAACAAAACCTTTTGTCTCTCAGTATATTTCTTCAGGACAGCTGTGGTATTTCAGTGCAAGCACAAAAGCTGCAATGATCTGGGTTGCAATCAACTATTTTTAATAGGAAATTTTTACAGACTTTTAATAAGATCTCCTAGCATAATTTATGACAAGAGGTTTTGAAGTGAAGAGGCATTGTTTGGCAAGTGTTCTTCCTCTAATCTCAGGAAATTTAAATAAAAGAGAACTCATTTCCTCTCACTTGGGATTTCTTCCACACAAAGTTAAGAAAAACACCTGTTACATAAACCCACAAAATAAGTTTATTCATAGTCCAAACAAAATACAATCTTAAAAAATTTGGAAAACACGAAACTCTGGGGATGCCAAATCATGTTGGTCTAATTACTGAGACTAACATTAAATAGCAGACATTGAATAATAAATAAAATGTCGTCAAGTCAATTCCAACTTATAGTGACTTATTCTATGGTTTTCTAGGTATGGAATATTCAGAAGTAATTTACCGGTCCTTTTTTCTTTAGTAGTGTTCTAGGACTGTAAAGCTTGCCCAAGGCTACACAGCCTTGCTTTTGTCATGGGAGACATATTAGGGAGTCAGACTCCTAACTTCTAGCTGGGTAGCCAATTCCCTGAGCTATCCAGCCAAAAGGCAGGCATTAACCTAATGTTTTTATGCAGTCAGAAGAAGAAGATGGGTATGTGAGTCTGTCTGCTTAAATTTTTCATGTAAGTGACAAATTGGCCTGAACAATTACATGACAAAGGATGAATAGGGAAAAAAGATATTCCTCAATGTTGCAATGTTAGAACAATCCTTGTGAGATTGAGCAGATATAAGTCAGGGCCCAATGACAACCAAACTACAGTAACTATTTGCGCATAGGTAAACCACCACTGGAAGGACAGATCCTGAAGCTGAGGCTCCAATACTTTGGCCATCTCATGAGAAGAGAAGACTCCCTGGAAAAGACTCTGATGTTGGGAAAGTGTGAAGGCAAGAGGAGAAGGGGATGACAGAGGACAAGATGGTTGGACAGTGTCATAGAAGCTACCAACATGAATTTGACCCAACTCCGGGAGGTAGTGGAAGACAGGAGGGCCTGGCATGCTCTGGTCCATGGGGTCACGAAGAGTCGGTCACGACTTAACAACTAAACAACAACAACAACAACAACAAAACACCACTAGCATATTTGGGGAACCCAATCTTTAAAATAAAACATATTTAGACATAAATGGGAGATGAGAAAAATATATAATTAATATAAAACAGAAAAGAACCTAATGGCTGAAGAAGCTAGAAGACTTGTTTTGAAGCAACACAGTATCGTTGTTTAAAGCTTCAGCACCTAGTCATTAGGATCCCGTGCCTCTGATAGGAGAAGCTTATTAGGCTCCACATTTCTAACAAAAAAGCATAAACAGGCCACAGTCTAAAACTGTGTGAGCAACGTCTTCTTCTCACAGCAGGCCCCCTATTTCAAGAAGCTCTGAAGACTCAGTAGAAAGATTCCAGCACAGTTTACAACACTGAATCAAGATTTTGTGACATGCCCATCCATCTGAGGAGGAGGGAGGCTTCTTACAAAAGGCTTTAACAATGACAGAACATATGCCCAAAATGCAAAATATCCCAGCTTCAATTCTTCGCACCAGCCAGTAAGAGAGATTTCCAACTGAAAACATGGACAGCTGCTGCCAGTCAGAGAAGACAAAACTGAATGAGATGGAACAGCTTTGTGACTCATCACGAGGTCCCTTGCTTGAAGAGTTTCTCTTGTGGAAAAGAGCTGATAGCCCTAGACGAGGCACAGCCTCTCATATGCCTCAGCTGGCTAACCAGAATGCAGCTCTGATGCAGCAAATGGAAAGACAGATTTCTCTTCACTTATCTTTTCTAGCACCCACTCCAAAATCAAGGCTGCCTGAGAGATAAAGCTCTCTTCTCCCTGGGATGAACATATAATCAGCATGGACAATCTTATGTATCATGGATGGGCATCTTTCTGCAGTTCTGAAGCATCTGTGGCCAAATATATAGTATTAAAAACCACACTTTGTTGGTATTGGTCAGTTGTGCAATCACTAAGTATTTGCTACTAATGATATTCCACCAGTATGTACACTGAAGCAACAGATGTTGCTCATTTATCTGGACATCCAAAAATAAGAGAGTGATTCCTCATATAGATATTAAACAGCATTGGGGAGATTATCGAGCCCTGCGGGACCCCACAATTGAGGCTCCACAGGGCCGAGGCCCTCTCCCCAAGCTGTACTCTCTGAGGACAGTCCTCCAAGAAGGATTGGAGCCAAGCAAACGCCAGGCCACCAATTCCCAACTCGGAGAGCCTCCTCAGGAGGATACCATGGTCGACGGTATCAAAGGCGGCTGAGATGTCGAGGAGGACCAGCAGGGAGGTTTTCCCCCTGTCGGCCTCCCTCAACAGGTCATCATACAGGGCGACCAATGCCGTTTCTGTACCATGGCACGGCCTGAATCCCGACTGGAATGGATCCAGGGCATTTGTTTCATCCAAGTGCACCTGAAGCTGGTCGGCCACCACCCTCTCCACCACTTTACTAATGAAAGAGACATTGGCGACGGGCCTATAATTGCCAATTTCGTCCGCCGCCAAATTCAGTTTCTTTCTTATGGGCCTAATGAGTGTCTCCTTGAGGGCAAGGGGAACCCTGCCCTCACGGAGAGACCCATTAATTATTGCTGTTGCCCATTCTGTTGTTATAGGCCTGGCTGCTTTTATTAGCCAAGCCGGACAAGGGTCAAGGGAGGAGGTGGTGGCACGACAGCGATCAAGTGCCTTGTCCACAATCTCTGGTGTCACCGGCTGAAAATGATCAATTCTCACCGGGCAAGGCGGAGCGCTGGACATCTCTGCTCGACTCACTGTACTCAAAAAAGGAGAAAGTTCCCGGCGGATGGCCTCTACTTTAGATTTTAAAAATGCTGCAAATTGGTCTGGTGAGATACTAGGGGGAGGCCCATCACCTAGACCAATTCCGGATAGGTCGCGAACTATGCGGAAAAGCTCCGCCTGCTGATTTGAAGCTTCGCTTATCCGGTCAGCGAAGTGTGTTCGCCTAGCAGCCTTCACCTTAGCAAGGTAAAGGTTAGTCGCGATCCTGACAGCTACTCAATTCTGAACCGTCGGGTCTCTTCTCCACTTGCATTCTAGCCTTCTCCTAATTTGCTTCATCACTCTCAGGCCCTGGTTAAACCAGGACGCAGACCGAGCTCTGCACTGGAGAGGGCGTTTAGGAGCGATCGTGTCTACAGCCCTGGTGGCGGCGGTAAACCATCCGTCAACCAGAGCTTCGACAGGAGCGCCAGTCAGGTCAGCTGAAATACCTCTCATGGCACCCTGGAATCCTATGGGATCCAGTAGCCTTTGAGGGCCGGACCATAGAAATAGGTCCATGCTCCCTGCGAGGAGGGAGAGCCATTGAGACGTTACATTTTATTAGGTGGTGATTTGACCACAACAAGGGTACCGACACAAGGTCAGTCACCATCAGACCACGCTCACTCCAGTTGGTGGAAAATATCAGGTCTAGCATATGACCGCCCACGTGTGTGGGGCCGTTGACATGTTGGGACATGTTCAAGGAAGCCATGGTTTCCAGGAACTCAAGAGCTGGACCAGAAATCTCCGCCTCCGCGTGAATGTTGAAGTCCCCCAAGACCAAAAGCCTCGGGGACTCCAACAGTGCCGCAGAGACGAAGTCCACCAGCTCTGGTAAGGAAATGGCTGGGTTGCGGGGAGCGCGGTAACCCAGCAAGATTCCAATACCATCCCTGGCCCCAACTGACACGTGGAGGGCCTCCAGACCCGGCTTTACCACCGTGGAGCGCCTAGTAACCTCTAGAGTGTTTTTATATACAATGGCTACTCCCCCCCCGCCCCTCCCGTCTGCCCTGGTGCTGGACAGCATAACCAGGTGGACAGGCCAATGTCAGAGGTGGACCCCCCTCTCCGCCTATCCACGTTTCTGTTATGCACGCCAGGTCTGCATCCTCCTCCAGAATAAGATCATAAATAATCTGGCATTTATTAGATACAGACCTGGCGTTCAACAGCACCAGTTTCAGAGTGGAGGGTAAGTTGAACTGACTACCTCGATATTGTCGTTTGGCCACAGACCCAGAACAGTGAACAGCCTTCAGACATCTGTTCACCGTTCTTCTAACACGAGTAGGGGCTGTGCCAACGCCATATCTCCCTCTACCCGTAATCACTGATATATTCGATGGCCCCTCGCTGGGAGGGCAAGCCTTCCACTCCATATCAAAAAAAAGAAAACTCAGAAAGAACCCTAAATTAATATTACCAAATTATATAGTGATAACAGATTAATTAACATAAGAAAGAATGCTATTACCTAAACATTTATCATTAAACAATAATTAATTTAAAAGTGCAATTTATACAAAAAGAAAAAGAAAAAGAAGAAAAACATAATAAAGTAAAGCATAAAACATATAAAAATAAAATAAAAATAAATAAGATATATAAAAGAAAAAATAAACCCAATAGATAGGATTGTTCCCACTTCTAGGACTGAAAGACAGCACTGAAGGAGCCAATAGTGGCACTGCAGAGCCACTTGATATATGGCGAAAACTAACACCTCTCGCCTCCCCTGATCTCACTTGTCTTCCTGTGTGAGACAGGGTTTCATCAGAACTTCATGGAAATCTTGATTACACCACTGCTGTATTCTTAAATATTGAGTGTCCCCATCCTACTCTTTTTTTATCCTTTCCATGAAACCAGCCACATACCAGTACTCCTGAAACCTGGTAAGGTTCAAAGGAACTCTTTTTCTGGAGTCATATATACCTCTCTGGGGAACAAAAGCAACTCAAAGCGAGACCAAGCTCAGGCAGCATTTCTGCTACTGATGAAAGTTGTGTCAAGGAAGGAAGTCTCCCCATTTTGGAAAACAGGAGTGAATCCATCCAGAATATCCACATGAATGATAAGACGTATTGAGTAGTAATGAAGAAGTACTTGCTCAAGTGTTCATTTTCATTAATTTAAGCTGTCTTGACTTGACGAGATACCTTGACAAGGAATTTTCAAACTGCTTGAGATTCCTTGCCTCCAGGTAATCAGTATCTTGTAATTTACCCAAATCGGCATCTTTTCCCCAACCATATGCCAGTTTGAATCTTTGGAGAGAAATCCATGATCTCCTTGTCTGTTCTCTTCTCAGTGCTGCTGCTGTTACATATTGCCTGATGGTTTCTCGGCTGCCCATGCTCTCTGGTGTCTGTGGCTGTGTCTTACTTTGCAATCTCGAGATTAGACCACTGTAATGCACTCTACGTGGGGCTACCTTAGAGACTGATGTGGAAGCTTCAAATGGTGCAGAATGTGGCGGCCAGACTCCTTACTGGGGTGAGGAAACACCAGCATATCTCCCCCACTCTGGCCGCATTGCATTGGCTGCCCGTGCGCTTCCGCGTCGATTTCAAAGTTTTAATGATTACATATAAAGCCCTAAATGGTTTAGGACCTCGCTATCTGACGGAACGCCTTCTCCCACCAAAATCTACCCGTATCACTCGATCTAGCCAGGAGGTGCGACTGAGGAGCCTAACGCTGAGAGAGGCCCGAAAGGAAAAAACAAGAAACCAGGCCTTCTCGGGAGTTGCTCCTCGGTTATGGAATAATCTACCTCCAGAGATCCGTATGGCCCCTTCGCTGGGTATTTTTAAATGCCAATTAAAAACTTGGCTATTCAGGCAGGCCTTCCCTCTGGGCACTATTTGATCTATTTCTTTACTTTTTTTTTCCATCTTGATTGACTTTTAATCTTGATAATGATGCTATTTTAATTGTTTATTTTGTATACTGTACGCCGCCCAGAGTAGTCGAACTACTAGATGGGCGGGATATAAATATAATAAATAAATAAATAAATAAACTTCCTTGACATGGAATGGAACAGAAGCTTGATCTTACACCTTTTTTAAAAAAATTGTATCTGAAAAGGAAAAAAGGAAGAGATTAGCCAAACATCACCTAATGAGATACTGATGGCTGTAGAATCAAGAGAGAGAAGAGAATTTTAAAAAGCCACATATCATACAGGCATTGAGTTTTATATATGACCTGCTTACTGTTGACATAACTGAGAACAGTGTTTGTGTTGATGGAGCAGTGAAGGAGGGCCGTCCTCCGATACCCCTTCCCCTGCAGTCCCTTATTCCTTCCCACAAATCTATTGGGGGGTATAGGGGATCCTCAGTGTGGGTTGTGGCAGCTGGAGTTGTGGGAGGAAGGGAAATTGACAAATATATGTTTTCCCCTGCTTCCTGCCAGCCACTGTGTTCCAGCCACTGGAACTGTGATTAAGGAGTATAACTCCTCATGGGAAGAAACCCTGGAACCCCTTGGAGTAAGCCTGCCAATTGAAGTCTGTAGTTGAGTGTGTGGAATGTTAGCCTGTCAGATGAAAGAACTTCTCCACCTGCCTGCCCCCCACCCCCAACATAAAATCATGGAGGAGAAGGGGTTGGGCTACTTATACTACTGGTGTGGGGATTGGGGTTAAATAAATATGTGCTGAAAAGCTAAGGGGAAAAAAACCCTAAGCAATCTATAGAGATCCCCTCCACCTCAAAGAAGCCTGAACTACAAGTTTCTGGTTCCAGGCTGAAGCTCAGAGCAAGTTATTTGTCTTGAGGATGGAGAGGTGTACTGCATTGCTTGAGTCACTGGTACATTTTTGAGTCTTAAGATTCCATAGGGAGTCCCCTTCTTCATCAGCACACCACACTCCAGAAACAGACAGACTTTTTGTTGTTGTTGTTCTTTGTTTGGGTCTGTACAAATGAAATTCAGGATATGTAGATGAGTTCCCCAGAGTCAAAGGCTTTGACTGTGTGGACCACAGCAAACTATGGCAAGTTCTTAAAGAAATGGGAGTGCCTGACCACCTTATCTATCTCCTGAGAAATCTATACGTGGGACAGGAAGCAACAGTTAGAACTGGATATGGAACAACTGATTAGTTCAAAATTGGGAAAGGAGTACGACAACTGAAAGCTTCCACTGATATGATTCCTTTGCTATAATTAAAAGGGGGAACCTCATTGCTCAAGAAATTAATTCAGTAATTTGAAGTGATGCATAGTTATAAAAATAAATAACAAACCAAGTGAACGTTATCCTAAATCCAAATCATTTTGAAAACTAAAATAAATTATACAACAGAAAATAAAATAATCTGGCAAAGGAAAAAAAGTAAAACGGTAGATTTTTAAAGACCTTTCATATGTACCATTTCATGTTACTTTGTTATAGTACATAGATACATTTTTTTTCAATTACAAATTGCCTTGTTTCATATATTTTTTCAAAGTCACTTCAAAAGGAGTTACATAGATGGCACAATAAATATGGACATTAAATATTTTCTTGTAGAATTCTTTAATTTGCCAGTCCACTGAGGAGGTTCTGAAAAGCCTTTAGGTAATAGAAACACAAAAACTATCACAATCTATCAGTTCAGAGTTGGCACTGTGTCTGTAAGCACAGCCAGCTAGTGCGACAGAAAAAGAAATATAGAAATACAGGAAACCTGCAGCTTGGGCAATGATTTAGTCTACTGTAATAAAAATGTTCTCATAATCCCAATGTGATTGCTGGAGAATAGATTCACTTAGAGCCCTGTATAAGCACAGCTTCACTTCCCATTCCAGCTTCCCAAGGACTAGGAAAGGACCTTTTCCATCTGTCACATTCCACTACAAAGTCTTCCTGAACCATTCATCCTTAATAGCATTAGCTGACTATTACAAATTATTACATTCCAGTGCAAGGCCATTTGGCAAATTGGGAATAAAATTGTCTTCAGTGTGGACTTACGCAAAATGGTTTCGTTAGATGTATATTAGATATGCTTGCTCAGTCCTGAGATGCTTCCACTGATACATCTTCTCAGTTCCTGAGGTGCTTTCAGACAGAGACATCAGAGTGTTCCCTGTCAAGAAGCACTGAGGTGCTGCTATTCTGTCTTTTCTGCCTTAACAGATTCTTTTCACTGAGAAACAGAAAAGGCAGTGAGAAACAAAGGAGGGTTATTGGAACAAGACAACAAGAACAAGTCAGGCTCCCCCATAACATTGTATGAATGAGGCAGGGCAAATGCATGTTAAAAGTCTTATCCAGGAGCACCCCTGAAATTGACAGCTCATCAAGTAGTATCTTGTCACCATTACACAAATTTTAAATAGTAGTATTTAGAAGTAGTAAAATGAGGAACAGATATTCTCTCAGTAATAAATCATCACAGACAACAAAGCAGCTGTGATCAGACAGCACCATATGCCAGCATTCTAAAAAACTGCTTGGTCACTCCTGCTTGACTCCTTCTGCACAAGGAACTGGTTGAAGAAACTGATGTGTGCTATTCAGTTTTTCTCACTGGGGGTGGTGCAGCTGAAAAAAACAGGCCTTCTATCCATGGTTTGTTGTAATGTGTGAACCAGGAATGCTGGCATGTCTCTCTCCTGACCAACCAGTCATAAGTAATTATTTATTTATTTATTTAAAATATTTTTATCCCATCTTTCTCCTTAAAAAGGACCGAAAGTGGCTTACATCATTAAAAGACAAAATGTAAAACTAACAACAGTAAGTATTTGTTGTTTAGTCGTTAAGTCGTGTCCGACTCTTCGTGACCCCATGGACCAGAGCACGCCAGGCCCTCCTGTCTTCCACTGCCTCCCGGAGTTTGGTCAAATTCATGTTGGTAGCTTCAGTGACACTATACAAATCCTAAAAAGGATAAAAGAAATACTACATTAAAAAACGGTAAACAAAATCAACACCAAAAACACATTCAAAGCAGTAAAGCTCAACAATCCATTAAAAAAAACCACTCAGGCAGCCAGTCACTAAAGGAAAACTTTCCTGAAGAGAAAGGTCTTTGCCTGATTGCGGAAGGACAGCAAAAATGGGGCCAGCCTGGCCTCCTGTGGGAGGGAGTTCCAGAGTCTGGGAGCAGCAACACAGAAGACCCTTTCCCATGTCTCCACCAAATGCACCTGTGAAGATGGTGGGACCAAGAGAAAGACCTCTCCTGATTATCTTAAAACCCGACAGACTCATAAAGGGAGAGGCGGTCCTTCAGATAGCTTGGATCCAATCTGTTTAAGGCTTTATAAGTTAGAACCAGCACTTTGAATTGCTCCCGGAAACAGACTGGCAGCCAGTATATCTGCTGTAACAGGGGTTATGTGACCTCTGTGACAGGTCCCAGTAGGCAATTTGGTTGCTGCATTTTGGACCTGCTGAAGTTTTTGGACACTTTCCAGAGGAAGTCTCACACAGAGTGCATTATAATAATCTAGCTGGGATGTAACTAAGGCATAATATGTCAGCACAGCCAGATCAGAACTCTTCAGTAACAGGCGGAGCTGGCACACTAGTTTTAATTGTGCAAATGCACTCTTAGCCACTGCCAAAACCTGGGTATCCAAGCTCAGAGACAAATCTGAGAGCACTCTCAAGCTGCACACCTGTGTTTTCAGAGGAAGTGTAAACTCAGCTCATCCAGCACAGGCAGCATCTCTATTCCTTGATCTGCTTATCAACTGACTAGGAACATCTCTGTCTTGTCTGGATTAAGTTTTAGCTTGTTCATCTTCATCCAGTCCATTACTGACATCAGCCACTGATCTAGAGCTGAAACAGCTTCTTCAGATTTCGATGGCAAGGAGAGATAGAGTTGGGTGTCATCCACACTCTGGACAACCTCTCCCAATGGTTTCATGTAGATGTTAAACAATATAGAAGACAAAACAGAAACTTGAGGGACCCCACAGGCCAGATGTTGAACAGGATTCCCCCAGCACCACCTTCTCTCCTCCAGAAATGACCAGAACCACCATAAAAGAGTGCCTCCAAGTCCCATCCCAGGGGGATGGCCCAGAAGAATACAATGGTCAATGATACTGAAAGCCACTGAGAGATCCAGTAGAATCAACAGAGACTATCCAGTTCCTGACATAGATCATCCACCAAGGTGACCAAAGCAGTCTCTGTCCCATAACCAGGTTTGAAGGCAGATTGAAATGGCTCTAATGCATCTGATGCAGGAACCCATGGAGCTGAGAAGCCACAACCCACTCTTGTGCAAAAATGGATATTGGAGACTGATAGGCAATTACGCAGTATCACGGGATCCAAGGAGGACTTTTTCATCAATAGTTTCACTATTGTCTCCTTTAAGCATGCTGCCCTGTTGCAATGAGGTGTTCTCTACTCCTCCTACCTACGCAACCAGCCTCTTTCTTGCAGCATTGATAAGCCAGGAAAGGCAAGTTTCCAGCAGACATGTGGTAGCCTTCACGTCTCCAAGGGCCAGCCTTGTCTAACAAAACCAACCAAAAGTCTTTCTGACACCTTAAGGACTGACAAGTTTTATTTAATTTCTACAAAGCTTCAAGTCTTTAGGATTCCACAAGGCGTCTGAGCAAGGGGCGGACGTCCCGGTTGTCACAGCAAATGCACCTGATAAAACCTGCGAAAGCGCTCCTAAGGCTAAATGCGGGAAAGCACCTTAGTTTACAAGGTCCTCCAGACCCTACGAGTTACAAGACACGTCAGAGAAAGTAGATGATACTCCGCCCAACTTCACGCTGGGATAAATCTTGTCACACTTAAAAGTTGCCACAAAGTTTTCGGGGTGTCTGTTCTCCGCCCTTTCTATCACCCACAGTGAACGCGCCGAAACCGCCCCCCTTTCGGCAAAACTCACGCCACGCCACTTCGCTCGAGCGCCTGAGGCGGCGCCAAAGCCTCTCAGAGGCGAGCCATTGGATTGGTTTACTGCCGCCTCGTGACCCACAGAGGCGGCGAGGCGAGGCGGGGGGGGGCTACTCGCAAGGGAGCATGCGCACCTAGAAACCATGCGTTGGTGTGATGGGAGAGGAGTGGATGATGTGACCCGGATGTGGAAGTGACGCTCTGGCAGGGGGATTGGTTCTTTTCCGGTCGGCCGGCGCGTTTGGTGTGGGGAGCGAGGCTGCCGCTGCCGCGATGAGTGTCCCTGCTTTTATTGATATTACGGAGGAAGATCAGGTCAGGATGCAGAACGATTCCGTCTCTCCCCCGAGGGCTGCCTCCTTAGACTCCGGCCTTCGAGAAGGGCGGGTCCCTTTCTAGAGCGCCTTCTCCCCCCCCCCCCAAGGAGGGAGGGAGGGAGGGCTCGTCGCTCGCTCGCTCTTGTCGCCGCCGATTGTCAGGATTAAGGCAGCCCAGCTGTTGAAGCAGACCCTGACCTTCTTCCCGCTCCGTCGCTGCGCCCGCCACACCCTCCACACCCACAGCAGTCTCATTCCTGCTTAACCCGCGATCTTCACTCGCAGCCTTTTTCGCGGTCTCTGGCTTGGGCAGGCTTTTGGTGGGAGTCCGGCCCACTGGTTGCTCGGGGGGTGTCCTTTCATCCGGGGTGCTCATCCAGAAACTCGATCGGTGCCGAGAAAGGGCGTGGGGGGGGGGGATGATGAAAGCGGCCCAACGAGGCTTCTCCTTCGCCGGAGGGTGTGCTTTCCACAGGCACTCCACGACCCGTTTTCACCCACCTTGGTACTTCCTTCTTTGTCAAGAAGAAGAAGAAAAAGGCTGAGACATGGTTAGGAGAACTGTGATTAAGAAGGGGAACGCTAAAGAATAAAGCTCGTGTTCTTTCCGGAATAGTGGTAGTGAATTTCCAGAAAACACTATGATTTTTTATCAGTGTGTTGTTGGAGCAGAATAATTACTATGTGTGCCTGTGATAGAATTGATCGCAATCCACAAAAGCTGTATGCCAGGGCTTCAAATGGTCTTTTAATATTTGATTTTTCAACATTAACATATGTTTAATTGTTTTTTAAATGTGCTATTTATATACTGTTTTTAAATTTTGTTATTTGTTGTGAGCCACCTTGGGTCCCCTATGGAGAGAAAGGAATCATATAAATAATTTAAATTAATAAATAAAATTGAGTAATTTTAAGGTATCACAATAACAAGACTGTTATTTTTGCTGCATGCCCCCCATCTGGCAATAAATGTTCTTTTGTCTTGGTGCTTCCAGGTGGTGTGATTATGGTGCAGCAGGATACATTTCCAGAGGCTGTTTGTTGCTTTATCCGCTCTGTAGGAGTTGCATTTTTGGTTTTTCTTTCGAGTCAGCTCCATTATGCCTGGGATTGCTTCTGAACAACTGAATTATACAAGTGGGGATGAAAGGGGTGGGACTTCCAATGGAGTCTGCATGTATGTATATCCTGTTGAGGTGCCAGTTCCATGGCCAGGATTTGAACAATCAATCCTCACCCAAAGCGGTTGATTTAAATATTGAACTTCAGTTACGTATTTCATATTTATTTAGCCAAGTTTTTAACAAAAAGGGTAATGTTGTTAGAGCTGCTAACTATGCAAGTTTCATATATACTTTTTCTTTTTTCTTTTATAAGGCTGCAGAACTTAGGGCTTATCTAAAATCCAAGGCAGCAGAGATATCTGAAGAGAATTCAGAAGGTGGACTTCATGTTGACTTAGCTCAGATCATTGAGGCATGTGATGTGTGCCTAAAGGAAGATGATAAAGGTTTGTGTCTATGTTTTGAAAATGATATTGGCAATCGAATGGCTAAGATTTTAGGATTATGATTTAATTTGATTCAACTCTGACCAGTCTTGGAGAATATTAATTGTTGGGGTACTCTCCAAATTAGTTTCTCGTCAAGGTTTGGGTAGAAATAGCCTTGGTTGACCTGGTGGATGATTGATATTACTGAATGGCCTTTTATACCACTGACCATTTTGGATCAATTGACCAGATTGGTTTTAGTATGCATTATATTATATTCATTGTATTATAATGGTGGCTCTAGCTTTCTCTGGAGGGTCAGTTGCCAAAAGAGGTTTTGGGGGAATTTTGCTTTGCCCATTGGCCTACATTACTCCTATGCTCTCTTTTCCCCATGCTGTTTAAACATGAACCTATTTGGTGATGTCATCTGGAGCTTTGATAGGTATTGTCATAAGCATGTTGGTGACTCACAGCTTTGCAGCTTTTTTTCCACCTGCTAATATCAAAGAGGCTGCAGAATTCAACAAGTGTCTGAAGGCACTTTTGCTATGGATGAGGGCAAACAGGCTGCAGCATGACCCAAATAAGATGCTGCTTAGTTTCTGCCAATGGAAGACAAGTTCTTATTGTGGACCACCTGAAGGACCAAATTTGCAACTTGCGGTTCCTCTGGACTCATTTTGGGAACACAGGTGGCATTAGTGGCTAGGAGTGCTTGTTTTGTCAAGTTGACAAGGGTTCTTTAATGAATATTCATTATATTATATTCATTATATTATAATGAATACATCAGTGGAGGAAAAGGCACAAAACTTTATTAAGGGCAATAAAGCACAAAACAAACAATAAAAGAATTACTTTAGAACTGCAGAGCTGGAAGGGACCCTATATATCATCAAGTCCAGCCCCTGTCAAGGAGGCATCAGTGGAGAATTGAACTCCCAACCTCTGCAGTCAGAAACCTAAACCACTGAGCTATCCAGCAGTTCATATAAAGTAGAGAAAACCTCACACCCCTTATGCATGCCAGGAGTCTCTGAAGAATGGCAGTAGATGACCCTTGGGAGCCAGTTGTTGTGGAGCATCTCTCTGGAGTTTCCTCTATATTGAAGGATAGCAGTGGCTAATATCCTTGCCATTATATACTATTTCAAAGCAGTGCACATGTTTATTAACACATTGTTATATGGCTAACTTCTTGAAAGTTTATAGTTCACTAATTGGCAAAATAACAACAAAGCATTTCACCAGTGAGCAACCTGATAACAAAATCAGACATCAAAGAATAACAGACTGAGACATCAAAGCAGAACACCTGCTAGGACTGTACAACCTTTTTTGAACTTCTCATCTCAGAACATCTGTGGTAAACAAGTTGGTCATTTGGCTGGATAAGAGTGGTTTTTCTGCCAGCTTTTAGCACTTGAATCTTCCACAAGTAACCTCTGGTAATGTCTAATATCTTGTCAGTGTTCAGGAGTCAGTTAGACAATTTACTGTGTCTTAAGCATTAGCATTTACAGCATTTAAGAACTGGGCACAGAGAGAAATATGGCTGCATACCACACTCTACCTTATCACTATTCTACAGATGCTACAATACCTTTTAGTGGCTTATGGAAATATGGCAGGTGGAACCCTTTCTACGGAAGGTAGATCTATCCTTTGTTGCTCACATACTGGAGATATTCAGAGTAGGCAACTGCAGTGTTTGTTGTTTGAGATATATTTAAAAACAATTTGAAAACTTCAAGTGCTGTAAAATGTGGCCAGACCTTTGTTTAAGGAGGCAAGACAATCAAAATCTGTGGCACTGATATTGTGCTAGTTGCATTGCTTACTGGTTTTTGTGGCCAACACATATTTTGCTATTGATCTGGTGCTGGCTTCCCAGGGTCTAAACCAGCCTCTCTCAGTCTTGGTCACCTGTATTTTGGGACACCAGTTTTCATTAACCTGAGCCAATTGGCTCTGCTGGTTGGGGATGATGGCAGCTGTAGCCCCCAGGCGGATTGCTTTCAGGCACTGTTTCTCAAGCTGAAGTCAAATGTGCAAATGTGTGATAACTGAGTAAGATTATTGATGTTGATAAAGATATAAGCCAGTATCCATCAGGTATTTCTGCTGATATAATGCTTTCTGTTAGCAGAACAAAGAAGGGCCCATCCTGCTTGCCTTCCACTGGCACAATCAAAACAATCTGTGGATGTTTGGGAAATCATCCCTAACCAGTTTTCAAGTGGTACTAAGGGCTGCAGATTAGAAAAGAAGGAACATTTTTATTGTAGTAGTGAACATCTTCTAGCGTAATATACATAGGGCTAACATTGTGTTTGGCCTAATTCTTTCCATTCCTAATGTATTTCTGGCACAACTAGGTACATATAATAAGAGTTGAGCATTATTTCCCTGTCTAATTTTAAAAAAATCAGATTTTCTAGTACATGTTGCTATATACTTCTTGATATTACGAAGTGCTTGCCAGAATTCTGTTGCTGATTTAAGTTTGCTTAGGGGAGATTGCATAAATTGCAGCTCATTAACTAGATACTAGTTGTGTTTCTGGGTGCATGTCTGATTGTGTGATCAGGAACACAATCAGCACCTGCTTAATGAGTGGCAATTTGGTACCAAGACTTATGCAATTTCCCTTACATATTCATCTATTGGCAATAGGAATCTGGCTGCTGTCTATTTTAAGTATTATGTGCACTTCTGCAAATGCCAGTTCAAAATTTATGTAATGGAGGTGCTGGAAAAGGCAACCAAAATGAAGAATATTTTGTTTCTCTCTGTAAGGCTACAGTATTTAGGGCTCTTTAATTTAGAGAGATAAAAATATGGAGAGGGAGGACACAATAGAGGCTTGACGTATTGTAACGAGTGAAAAGTGGATAGAACTTGAAGTCACCTAACCCAGTTGATTGGCGGTAGAATCATAGAATAGTGAAGTTGGAAGGGGCCTATAAGGCCATCAAGTACAACCCCCTGCTCGATGCAGGAATACAAATCAAAGGTTAACTGCCAGGTGGTTGTCCCAAGTTTCTCTTGAATGCCTCCAGTACTGGAGCACTCACCACCTCTTGAGGTAATTGGTTCCACTGTCATACTGCTCTAACAGTTAAGTTTTTCCTGACATTCAACCGAAATCTGGATTTCTGTAAACTGAGAACAAACAAAAGGAGGTATTTCTACAGATATTCCATAATTAGCTTGTGGAATACACAGTCACAAGATGACTGTGTATCTTCTGAATACTTGTTGTTGCAGGGTTGGAGCAACAGATAAAACTGTTGCTTTCCTGACCTGATTGTGTGCTTTCTGGAAGCATCTCAAGAAGGTATGGTGAGCTATGGGCTGGAAGCGTAGGTGAATCTTTTGTTCTTAACTCCTCATGTGGCTGAGCAGAAGCCTGCAGCTTCCAGAGAAGATGTATTGCATTTGATGCAATAAAAGGCTGCTGAGTTGTATCCTCCTGCCCAGTCTGTCAGTATGTCCAAATTACTTCCTGACAATGATGGTTAGCAGAAAGCGTCTCTGCTGCCGACACACAAGAGAAGGTGCCAAAGCTGCTATTCAGCGGATTGAAATTCCGAGGGCCTTGACCCTTCCAGCATGGCAGAAGAAGTGATGTTATTTGAAACCGTCTGTGCTGGAATTCAGATATATCTCGTGTGCATGCAGTTTGGAAACTGGCCCTAACATTTCCACATCTGAATAGATCTCTGCTTTGCCAGCAGCTGCCTACTGTGTCCAGAGATTGTAGATTTAGTGCCAGCTTATTTTGCAAGATAGCCATTTCAAGTGAGATATATTTCAGATGGTACAGTATTTGAATATCAGCTGTGGGTGTGTTTACCTTTTTTTTTGTAGACAAGCAAATCTTTTTAATTTCCTGCTTTGTAGTTAAACTGTGCAAATGAAAGTCTAGTAAGTACTTACACGGTAGGGCTGAAAGCTAATTTATGGTTGTATTATTTTGCTATTGCAATAAAAGTATCACCCATCTTTGTCTTCAGATAGTAACTGTTTATTATTTGTACTGTTGGAAGGATTCAAAGAAACATTTTTTATGACAGGTCCATGAATCTAGAAATGATTTTCCATATGCCTTGCTAAACAAAAGAATAGCTGGAGTGCATTCATTATCAGACAACAGAGAACTATTTGTTTGGGCAATGAAAAATAGGTGTTGTTTTTTTCAATACAGATGTTGAAAGTGTGATGAACAGTGTAGTGTCTTTGCTTCTCATTCTGGAACCTGACAAACAAGAAGCTTTGATTGAAAGTCTCTGTGAAAAATTGGTTAAATTTCGGGAAGGTGAACGTCCATCTCTCAGGCTACAGCTGTAAGTGTTCTCTCTGTGTATAACTCCTCATGTATCAGGTAATCTATGGTAGATTGTATTGTAATATCTTGACGTAATCAAAGTCTGAGATTATAGTTGTCTCATATTTCTGTGTATTTTATACAAAAAATCCATAAAATTGAATAATAAAACATAGTCTGCGATGCTTCTTCAAAATCTAAGTGCAATTCTGTATTTGAATTTAATTTGATGGTGGCAGAAATGCTGCTTTTAATATTTTTGTAGGAATACACTTATTTTGATTAGTTGTAGGTGTGTACAAACTGTGTAGAACTAAATGAGTTTTCATTATTACATAGGCTGAGCAATCTCTTCCATGGTATGGATAAGAATACCCCAGCAAGATACACTGTCTACTGTAGTCTCCTTAAAGTAGCCTCCGCGTGTGGTGCTATACAGTACATTCCAACTGAGCTGGAGCAGGTACGCAATCAAATGATGTTTGTATGTTAGAATTAAATCTTTTCTCAATTTAAGGCAACCCCAAACAATTTTTTTTTGCTTTTTAAAAGAAGACATCCAGACATCATTTCCACCACTAGGAGTATCCTCCTGCCCATAGAGAAACAGGGGAAGTGACTTTGCCAGTTTCACCTAAAGGTGCTCTCTCAAAACGTTCTCCGGGAGCTGGGGAATCGTTTGGGAGATTTTCCAAGGCTGCAGGAAATCAGCAAAATTGCATCTCTTCTGCTTCCACATATGGGATCTTTCTACTAGACCATAAGCTATTGGTGGACAGAACGACCACCTGTTTATTAACAGGAACCTCTGGATCCATCCACCAGTTATTGTTGTTTTTCTGTCTACTTTTGTTTGTTTTTCCTGACTGCAAGTATGTTTTCAGTGCCAGTTAGCTTTCCAGCATTCCCAGATAAGGCCTACAGGGCATTAAGACTAAATCAGTACAGGACTCTGGTAACCGGGGGGGGGGGGGGGGGGAGGCATACAAGCCATGGCTCCTAGTTCCCTACCCCATCTGGATGCCTCTTAGACATTGCATGTTCCATGTGAAGGTGGAGCAGTGGCAGTAAGGGCATTCAGCTGAACATACAGCATCTTCTGCAGACCTTTTGTGTTAAGCACAGAAAGGTCTGAGAAGCCGAGGGGACCTAGGGGATAGTGCTTTATGTTCATCCTAATTTCCACCACGGTGTTTTGGGGTGTGGCTATAAGAATTACAGCAGCAAAGAGGAGAGAAAGAAACAAAAAATATAAAGAACTTGAGGCAGAACTGAAGAAAGAGGAGGCACAACTGAAATAAAACCCAAGAGCGACACAATTAAAACAGAAGATACAGATGACACAACATAAATTGAATATCTTAATATCTGAGGATTTAGCAAATAAATTAAAATTTACAAAACAAACATATTTTGAAAATGCCAATAAAGTAGGGAGATGGCTGGCATATAAGCTAAAGAAGGAAAGGACAAAAAATTATATCTTAAGCCTCAGAAACCAAAAAGGAGAACTCGTCACGGGACCTAGAGAACTCAGGGAAATTGTGGAGAAATTCTATACAAAGTTATATACAGAAGAATGCATGCCATCCACGAAGCAGAAAGAGTACATCCGAAGAAAAAAATCACATTAAACTATCAAAACAACAACAGGAAATTTTGAACCAGCCATATTCAATGCATGAAGTTTCAGAGGCATTTGCAAAATGGAAACTGATGAAATCACCAGGAAGTGATGGGATACCTGCAGAATGCTACAAAAAAATTGAAGATGTGTTGGCTACCCCTTTTTAAAAAAATGATAAATGAAATACATCAAGAGGGAAAAATACCCAAAACATGGAAGGAGGCGGTCATTACAATTATACATAAAGAAGACACAGAAGCGGAGGAAATATCAAACTACAGGCCAATATCTCTCTTGAATGTAGACTATATTTGCAACAATATTAGCAACAAGATTAAAGAGAGTATTGGTAGAAGTTATCCATCAAGATCAAGCAGGATTCCTCTCAAAGAGGTATTTAAGATCCAATGTTAGGAACCTCATTAACTTTTTGGAATATTATGAAGCACACCCAGCTAAACAGACGGCAATTCTCTTCATTGATGCAGAGAAAGCATTCGATAATGTAAATTGGAACTTCATGATATCACAATTAGAAGAAATGGGGACAGGTCAGAATTTCACTGAAATAATAAAGATGATCTATTCCAAACAGACAGCAAAGATAAGAATCAGTGGAGAATGTACACAAGAAATAGAAATACAGAAAGAAACACGACAAGGCTGCCCATTATCACCATTACTTTTTTTAACGGTAATTGAAGTACTAATGCAGGAGATACGAATATCAGATAAAATTAAAGGTCTCAAAATACGAGGAGAAATATTCAAGGTTCAGGCCTTTGCAGATGATTTGCTTATAGTAGTAGAAAACCCCAAGGAATCAATAGAAGCTCTAATGGTGGAATTAAAAGAATTTGGTGAAATGGCAGGGTTAAAAATAAACCACAAGAAAACAAAAATTATGACTAAAAACATTCAAAAACAGGAGATTGATGAACTATTACAAATTACAAACTTCCAGAAAGGAAGGAAAGTAAAATACTTTGGCATATTTTTTACAAAGAAAACAAGTACTCTCCTGAAAGATAATTATTTGAAACTGATAGAGGAAATTAAGAAAGACCTTTCTAGCTGGACGAATTTACAATTGTCAATGATGGGCAGAATTGCTACAATCAAAATGAATATTCTACCAAAACTTTCTTTTTCAAACAATTCCGATTGTTTTAAAACAAACAATATTCAAGGAGCTTGAAAAATGCATTTCCAAATTCATCTGGCAGGGGGAAAAACCCAGAATTAAAATCAAGCACTTACAAGACCTAAAAATAAGACGAGGAACGGGGCTCCCGAATTGGCTTCTCTACTATCGGGCATCTGCATTGGTATGGATTAAGGAGTGGATAACATTGGAAAATACGAGGCTCTTGAAATTAGAAGGATATGATTTGAAATGGGGCTGGCATGCATTCTTATTGTATAACAGGACTGAGGATTTTAAACAATTTAACAACCATATATTAAGGAAGGCACTTCTGTCGATGTGGAATAAAGTGAAAAACCAAATGTATATCAAAATACCACACTGGGTGACGCCAATTGAAGCATTTGCTCTACCATATCTGAGAGAAAACAAGAAAATAGTAAGATATAGTGAGGTTTTAAATCTTGATGGTTCTATCAAAACTCAACAAGAGTTAGTAGACCAAGGCATTGAAATGGATTGGTGGGCGCGATCACAATTATTATCAAGGTTTGCTAAAGATAATCAACAGGGCTTTTACTTAGAAAATACCCCTTTTGACAGAATTCTTCTAGAATCAGAGGGAAAACGTATTAAGTTATTATATAATTTTTTGTTAGTGAAACAAGATGAAGTGGTAAAGGCATTTATGATTAAATGGGCACAGAATGTAGGACATAATACAGTGGTGCCTCACTAGACGATTGCCTCGCAGGACGAGGAAATCGCTAGACGATGGCTTTTTGCGATCGCTACTGCACTTCGCAAAACGATGGTCTCCTATGGGGAATTTTCGCTAGACGATGAGGTTTCCCCATTGGAATGCACCGACTAGTGGTCAAAAGCTGGCAGTGCATTCCGACAGGGACCCGCGCTCGCTAGACGATGTTTCTCTATGGGAGATCTTCGCAAGACGACGAGTTTTCCCTTGGAACGCATTGAAGAGATTTCAATGCATTCCAGTGGGAAAACGTGCTTCGCTAGACGATGTTTTCGCAAGACAGCGATCTTCGTGGAACGGATTAACATCGTCTAGCGAGGCACCACTGTATTGAACTGGATCAATGGGAACGAATTTGGAAACCAAATATAAAATTAACTAAATCTGTTGTACAGTGGTGCCTCGCTAGACGATGTTAATCCATTCCACGAAAATCGCTGTCTTGCGAAAACATCGTCTAGCGAATCACGTTTCCCCATTGGAATGCATTGAAATCTCTTCAATGCGTTCCAACGGAAAAGTCGTCATCTTGCGAAGATCGCCCATAGAGAAACATCGTCTAGCGAGCGCGGGTCCCCATTGGAATGCACTGACAGCTATTGACCGCTAGTCAATGCATTCCAATGGGGAAAACTCGTTGTCTAGCGAAAATCGCCCATAGAGAAACATCGTTTTGCGAAGCGCATTAGCGATCTCAAAAAGCCATCGTCTAGCGAATTCCTCATCCTGCGAGGCAATCGTCTAGCGAGGCACCACTGTATTTAAAGAGAATATATACAAAATGTTCTACAGATGGTACATGACCCCCACAACACTGGCTAAAATAAGCACCCAGATTTCAAATATATGTTGGAAATGTAAACAGAAAGAATGAACATTTTATCACATGTGGTGGATGTGCAAAGACGCCCAAAGATACTGCAGTAAAGTGAATCAGATGCTACAAGAGATATTAGAAACTTCAATACCGATGGTACCAGAACTATTCCTATTAAATATCTTGCCAGATATACTAGACTCTGAAAAATCATATTTAACTATTCATATTCTAACAGCAGCAAGAATAGTTTTTGCGAAACACTGGAAGGAACCTGTTGTTGTTGTTTAGTCGTTAAGTCGTGTCCGACTCTTCGTGACCCCATGGACCAGAGCACGCCAGGCCCTCCTGTCTTCCACTGCCTCCCGGAGTTGGGTCAAATTCATGTTGGTAGCTTCGATGACACTGTCCAACCATCTCATCCTCTGTCGTCCCCTTCTCCTCTTGCCTTCACACTTTCCTAACATCAGGGTCTTTATAGGGAGTCTTCTCTTCTCATGAGATGGCCAAAGTATTGGAGCCTCAGCTTCAGGATCTGTCCTTCTAGTGAGCACTCAGGGTTGATTTCCTTCAGAACGGATAGGTTTGTTCTTGCAGTCCAGGGGACTCTCAAGAGTCTCCTCCAGCACCACAATTCAAAAGCATCAATTCTTCGGCGGTCAGCCTTCTTTATGGTCCAGCTCTCACTTCCATACATTGCTACTGGAAAAACCATAGCTTGGACTATGCAGACCTTTGTCGGCAAGGTGATGTCTCTGCTTTTTAAGATGCTGTCTAGGTTTGTCATCGCTTTCCTCCCAAGAAGCAGGAGTCTTTTAATTTCGTGGCTGCTGTCACCATCTGCAGTGATCATGGAGCCCAGGAAAGTAAAATCTGTCACTACCTCCACTTCTTCCCCTTCTGTTTGCCAGGAGGTGATGGGACCAGTGGCCATGATCTTAGTTTTTTTGATGTTGAGCTTTAGACCATTTTTTGCACTCTCCTCTTTCACCCTCATTAAGAGGTTCTTTAATTCCTCCTCACTTTCTGCCATCAGAATGGTGGTATCTGCATATCTGAGGTTGTTGATATTTCTTCCAGCAGTCTTGATTCCTGCTTGGGATTCATCCAGTCCAGCCTTTCGCATGATGTAGTCTGCATATAAGTTAAATAAGCAGGGAGACAATATACAGCCTTGTCGTACTTCTTTCCCAATTTTGAACCAATCAGTTGTTCCATATCGAGTTCTAACTGTTGCTTCCTGTCCCACATTGAGTTTACCACACTATCTGGGTTTTCCGGGACATCCAGATCTTTCTGGTATAATTCCTCTGTGTATTCTTGCCACCTCTTCTTGATGTCTTCTGCTTCTGTTAGGTCCCTACCATTTTTGTCCTTTATCATTTTCAAGAGGTTTCAAGATGGCGGGTCGTTAGCTGGTCGGGGGTTTCTTTCCCCGCCGCGGCGGCTTGGTTTTTTCTTTTTCTTTATCTTTCTTTTTATTTCTTTGTTTTGTTTTGTTTGCTCCCTGCCGTCCTCCCACCGTCCCTTACCTGAGGAGAGTCTCGAGGAGAATTTCGAGAAGACACTCGGGGGCTGTTTTGGGTGTGTTTGTGGTCGGGAGGATTGGCGGCCGAGACGGGAGGAGAAGCGACTGGAGCCGGTTTCGCCGAGGTGCCTGGAGCCTGCCTCGCGCCCCGGGCTTGGGGGGTGTTTCCATGGGAGTCCCTAGCCTGTCTCCGCGGGGTCCCTGGGCTTGTTGGACCTGGGGCTTGAGTGACACAGCCCAGCGCGGAAGGGTAGAAGAGCCCATCGGCCCGAGGACTCGCTGAGGGAGCTGAGGGGAGTCGGCGGTGACCGGGAGGAAGAGCTCATTGATCGAGCATTCGTGGGGGAATCCGGAAGAGTTGGAGGTGTTTGCGGGAGGAAGAACTTGTGTTAGCTGAGGACCCGCAGGGGGAACTCAGAGAAGACGGGCAGCGTGTTCTCCCCTGGCATGTTCAGACTGGACTCCCCTTCTATTCCCCTGCGGTGGAATATGGCAATGTCAGCGCCACCCCTACTGGTAGCTCTGTTAGTTCCATCATTATTTACAATCTGGACCCTTGTTCTGTTCTTGTCTGCCTCCCTAGTAAACCTGAACTCATCTCTAAAACCCTCCTGGAGGAAAATAAGATCTATAATTAAAGAGCAGGGGGACAGAACCAACTGGGGGGGGGGGGGATTTTGGGCTTTGATATAATTTGTTTCACTTTTTATTTTATTTATTTTATTTATACTAAATTTAGTTTTGTTTGTTTTGTTTTGCTTTGTTATTTTATTGTTTAATTTAATTTAAAGTGTATTATATATAATGATTGACCAATTTAAAGTGTATTATGTATTATGATTTAATTTTTGGTTTATTATTTTGATTATTGTATTATATTTATATTAATTTTGTGCACTTTTTATTTTTCTTTCTTGACATGGAGTGGAAGGTCTGCCCCCCAGCGGGGGTCCTCAGAACATCCGAGTGATTACGGGTAGAGGGAAATATGGCGGTGGCATACTCCCTACTCGTGTTAGAAGAACGGTGAACAGATGTTTGAAGGCTGTTCACTGTTCTGGGACTATGACCAACTGCCAGTCTCGAGGTAGGCAGATCAGCCGGCCCTCCGCCCTAAAACTGGTGCTGTTGAATGCCAGGTCTGTGTCCAACAAATCCCAGCTTATTCAAGATCTTATCCTGGAGGAGGATGCAGACCTGGCGTGCATAACCGAGACCTGGATGGGCGGGGAAGGGGGTGTTCCCTTGACCCTTGCCTGTCCTCCTGGTTATGCAGTCCAGCACCAGGGTAGACTGGAGGGGCGGGGGGGGAGTGGCCATTGTTTATAAAAACACTCTTGAGGTTACTAGGCGCTCTATGGTGGTAAAGCCGGGTCTGGAGGCCCTCCACGTGTCTGTTGGGACCAGGGACGGTATTGGGATCTTGCTGGGTTACCGCGCTCCCCGCGACTCAGCCACTTCCCTACTGGAGCTGGTGGACTTTGTCTCCGCGGCACTGTTGGAGTCCCCGAGGCTTTTAGTCCTGGGTGACTTCAATATCCATGCGGAGGCAGAGGTTTCCGGACCAGCTCTTGAGTTCTTGGAAACCATGGCTTCCTTGGACATGTCCCAACATGTTAACGGTCCCACACACGTGAGCGGTCATATGCTAGACCTGGTATTTTCCACTGAGCGGAGCGAGCGTGGTCTGATGGTGACTGACCTGGTGTCAGTTCCCTTGTCATGGTCAGATCACCACCTAATAAAATGTAACCTCTCAGTGGCACTCCCTCCCTGCAGGGAGCATGGACCTATTTCAATGGTCCGCCCTCGAAGGTTACTGGATCCAATGCGATTCCAGGATACCATGAGAGGGATTCCAGCTGATCTGTCTGGCGCCCCTGTCGAAGCCCTGGTTGACGGTTGGATTGCCGCTGCCACTAGGGCTGTAGACACGATCGCTCCTAAACGCCCTCTCCGTCGCAGAGCTCAGCCAGGGGCCTGGTATAATCAGGAACTACGAGCTATGAAGCGAAATAGGAGACGGCTAGAGTGCACTTGGAGAGATAAACCGACGGTTTATAATAAGATAGCTGTCAGGATCGCAACTAACCATTACCTGGCTAAGGTGAAGGCTGCCAGACGATCACACTTCGCTGACCGGATAAGCGAAGCTTCAAATCAGCAGGCGGAACTTTTCCGTATAGTTCGCGATCTATCCGGAATTGGTCTGGGTGATGGGCCTCCCATTAATATCTCACCTGACCAATTTGCAGCATTTTTTAAATCAAAAGTGGAGGCCATCCGCCGGGATCTCTCTCCTTTTTTGAATACAGTGGATCGAGCAGAGATGTCCAGCGCTCCGCCTTGCCCGGTTGCGCTTGAATGCTTTCAGCCTGTGACGCCAGATTCGGTGGACAAAGCGCTTGATCGCTGTCGGGCCACCACCTCCTCCCTTGACCCTTGCCTGGCCTGGCTAATCAAAGCAGCCAGGCCCATAACAACTGAATGGGCCACAGCAATAATTAATGGGTCTCTCCAGGAGGGCAAGGTTCCCCTTGCCCTCAAGGAGACACTCATTAGGCCCATCAGGAAGAAACCAAATTTGGCGGCGGATGATATTGGCAATTATAGGCCCGTCGCCAATGTTTCCTTCCTCAGCAAAGTGGTGGAGAGGGTGGTGGCTGATCAGCTTCAAGCCCTTTTGGATGAAACCAATACTCTGGATCCGTTTCAGTCGGGCTTCAGGCCGCGCCATGGCACGGAGACGGCACTGGTCGCACTGTTGGATGACCTATTGAGGGAGGCTGACAGGGGCAATATGTCCTTGTTGGTCCTCCTCGATATCTCAGCTGCCTTTGATACCGTCGACCACGGTATCCTCCTGGGGAGGCTCTCCGAGCTGGGAATCGGTGGCCTGGCGCTTGCCTGGCTCCGATCCTTCTTGGGGGACCGCCCCCAGAGAGTACAGATTGGGGAGAATGTTTCGGCTCCGTGGAGTCTCAGTTGTGGGGTTCCGCAGGGCTCGATCATCTCCCCAATGCTGTTTAATATCTATATGAGGCCGCTGGGCGGGATCATCAGGGGGTGTGGGGCATCGTGCCATCAGTACGCTGATGACACCCAGCTCTACATCTCCTTTTCACCTACTTCAGTGGATGCCGTTCCGTCCCTTCGGCGCTGTCTGGAGGCTGTACTGCAATGGATGCAGCTGAACGGTTTGAGGCTGAACCCGGACAAGACGGAGGTCTTGAGGGTGGGTGGTTCTTCCATCGGCGGTCTGGGAGACTCCCTCTCTTTTGGGGGGGTTACTCTTACCGCACGGAGTGAGGTCCGCAGCTTGGGGATACATCTGGACCCGGCGCTTACCATGGAAACCCAGGTGGCGTCCGTGGCCCATTCTGCCTATTTTCATCTGTGGCGGATCGCCCAGCTGCGGCCCTACCTTGATGGGGGGGCCCTCACCACTCTCGTCCATGCGCTTGTAATCTCGAGATTAGACCACTGTAATGCACTCTACGTGGGGCTACCTTTGAGATTGTTGCGGAAGCTTCAAATGGTGCAGAATGCAGCGGCCAGACTGCTCAGTGGGGTGAGAAAATACCAACATATCTCTCCCACTCTGGCCGCATTGCATTGGCTGCCCATTCGCTTCCGCATTGACTTCAAAGTGTTGATGATGACTTACAAAGCCCTAAACGGTTTGGGACCTCGGTATTTGGCGGACCGCCTTCTCCCACCTAGATCTACCCGAATTACTCGGCATAGCCAGGAGGGACGGCTGAGGGGCCTAACGCCGAGAGAGGTCCGGAAAGAAAGAACTAGAAACTGGGCCTTCTCGGCAGTGGCCCCTCGACTATGGAACAACCTCCCAACAGAGATCCGCCTGGCACCCTCGCTGGGTGTTTTTAAGAGCCATTTAAAAACTTGGCTATTTAGGCAGGCCTTCCCTTCTGTCAATTCTTAAATTTTAGTTTTTTGTTTTTTATTATTCCCATCTTGAATACTTTATATTATTGTTTCAATTGTTTTATTGTTTAATGTTTTAATGTTTTATATATTTGATGATATTTGTAAGCCGCCCCGAGTAGACATTGTCTAGGGGGGCGGGGTAGAAATCTAAAAAAAAAAAAAAAAATCATGTCCATCTTTGCATGAAATGTTCCTTTAACATCTCCAATTTTCTTGAACAAATCTCTGGTTTTTCCCTTTCTATTATTTTCCTCTATATCTTTGCACTGTTCATTTAAAAAGGCCCTCTTGTCTCTCCTTCCTATTCTTTGGAAGTCTGCATTCAATTTTCTGTAACTTTCCCTATCTCCCTTGCATTTTGTTTCCCTTCTCTTCTCTGCTATTTGTAAGGCCTCGTTGGACAGCCACTTTGCTTTCTTGCATTTCCTTTTCTTTGGGATGGTTTTTGTTGCTGCCTCCTGTACAATGTTACGAGCCTCCATCCATAGTTCTTCAGGCACTCTGTCCACCAAATCGAGTTCCTTAAATCTGTTCTTCACTTCCACTGTGTATTCATAAGGGATTTGGTTTAGATTCTACCTGACTAGCCCAGTGGTTTTTCCTACTTTCTTCAGTTTAAGCTTGAATTTTGCTATAAGAAGCTGATGATCAGAGCCACAATCAGCTCCAGGTCTTGTTTTTGCTGACTGTATAGAGCTTCTCTATCTTTAACTGCAGAGAATATAATCAATCTGATTTCGGTATTGCCCATCTGGTGATGTCCATGTGTAGAGTCGCCTCTTGTGTTGTTGGAAAGGAGTGTTTGTGATGACCAGCTTGTTCTCTTGACAAAACTCTATTAGCCTTTGCCCTGCTTCATTTTGAACTCCAAGGCCAAACTTACCTGTTGTTCCTTTTATCTCTTGACCCCCTACTTTAGCATTCCAGTCCCCTATAATGAGAAGAACATAGGGAAGGAACCTAGAACACCGCAAATAGATGAAGTGATAGATAAAATACTTGAAACCGCAGAAATTGACATAGTATCAGATTGGCTAGGTGCAAAAAAGAAAAAATAACATGGGAAAATTTGGTCACAATTATATACATGGTTACAAGGTAGATAGAATAGTGGACTGATACATAGTTATCTGTATGGCTGCAGAAGAGACAGAATAAATGATGGATAAAGACTATCAGCTACATAATCAATAATTAGAATAACAATATATCTGTCTGAATTTGATTTTTCCCTCTCGCTCACTGTCTATATTTCTTTATGATATGTGGAACTATTACTATAAGAGAATGTATAGAATTACTATGATGAAACTGAAAGCTTTTACACAAGCATCCAAGAGGAACTCGATCACACACAAACACAAAACATGCTTATAATCATAGGTGATTGGAACACAAAAGTAGGGAACATAACAGAACCAAATGTTGCTGGAAAATTTGGCCTGGGAACAGAAATGAAGCAATAGAATGACACATAAAATTCTAAGAAGCCAATAATTTGTTTGTTCCAAATACATGCTTCAAATAGCTGAACGGATGGAAGTACATATGGACATCACTAGATGTTCAATATAGAAACCAAACAGACTACATAATTAGAAGCAGGAGATGAAGAAGCTGTATTCTCTCCACTAAAACAAGACTGTGATTGGGTACTTTATCGGGAGGAGGCAGGGCTGTCCTTTGGGCGGGAAGAAGAGTCGGAGACGAAACTGACGGTTTGAACATGTCATCTTTATTCTTGCTAACTTCAGGGTTGTCAATGCAAAAGGGATCAAGTAAACTTAACTCGGGCAATAACTTATAACTTCTAACATTCGTCTCTGTTCCTTTCTTTCCGCTTTTCACTTCTCTTTCTTCCCGTGGGGATCTTGGTGGGTCTGACCCCAAGTGGGATAAGTCAACGTCGCACAAATCGTCCCGCAGCAAGGGTGCTTCACGTAATTCCCCTCCAGATAGGGCAGGTAACTGGTAGTACCAATGTACGTTACCTTCTTCGTCAGGTCTTGAGAACGAGGCACCGCCACCATAGTCCATTCTGCCTTCCCTTTAGATTTGTCTATCTCTCTCAGATTGACGGGATCAGGCAATAGACCTCCTCCGGTTCTCAGATTAGGGAAATCCCGAACCAACTCCACTGGTCCATATCTTGGAGAAATTATCCCTTCCGTCTGAGTCCCTTTCTCTCCTTTCTCCTCCCCCTCTCTCTCTAATTCCTCCTCTTTTATACTCTCATCCCATCTCCACAAATCTAACTCCTCCCCTTTCCTGTCTTGTCTAGTCTCTGCTAAGAAGATTTCCACCGCTCTATTGCTCCCCATTCCTTTCTCTTCTAACTGAATCAATTCCCCCACTGCGCAATCAGTCTTCAACTCCTCTCTGTTTTCCTTTGAGGACGGCGCACTCAGCTGACCTCCTTCACAAAGACCAGAAGCAGATTGTGGTTCTGACCATGAACTCTTAAAATCCAACATTAGAGTAAAGGTGAAAAGAACACTAAAAGAACTGTAGCACCAAAATATAATTCAAGCAATATTCCTGATAAATTTAAAGTACACATGAGGAACAGATTTACATTACTAAACTCAATTTAGTATTTTCTTGCTGAAATGTAAGTTGTATTCTCTTCATTGGGACATAGTGTCAATAAAGTCAAAACAGAACTATTGAACTGTTGAAATAATCCATTGTTGTTGTTGTTGTTTAGTCGTTAAGTCGTGTCCGACTCTTCGTGACCCCATGGACCAGAGCACGCCAGGCCCTCCTGTCTTCCACTGCCTCCCGGAGTTGGGTCAAATTCATGTTGGTCGCTTCAATGACACTGTCCAACCATCTCGTCCTCTGTCGTCCCCTTCTCCTCTTGCCTTCACACTTTCCCAACATCAGGGTCTTTTCCAGGGAGTCTTCTCTTCTCATGAGATGGCCAAAGTATTGGAGCCTCAGCTTTAGGATCTGTCCTTCCAGTGAGCACTCAGGGTTGATTTCCTTCAAAATGGATAGGTTTGTTCTCTTTGCAGTCCAGGGGACTCTCAAGAGTCGCCTCCAGCACCACAATTCAAAAGCATCAATTCTTCGGCGGTCAGCCTTCTTTATGGTCCAGCTCTCACTTCCATACATCGCTACTGGAAAAACCATAGTTTTGACTATGCGGACCTTTGTTGGCAAGGTGATGTCTCTGCTTTTTAAGATGCTGTCTAGGTTTGTCATCGCTTTCCTCCCAAGAAGCAGGCGTCTTTTAATTTCGTGGCTGCTGTCACCATCTGCAGTGATCATGGAGCCCAAGAAAGTCAAATCTGTCACTGCCTCCATATCTTCCCCTTCTATTTGCCAGGAGGTGATGGGACCAGTGGCCATGATCTTCGTTTTTTTGATGTTGAGCTTCAGACCATTTTTTGCGCTCTCCTCTTTCACCCGCATTACGAGGTTCTTTAATTCCTCCTCACTTTCTGCCATCAGAGTGGTATCATCTGCATATCTGAGGTTGTTGATATTTCTTCCGGCAATCTTAATTCCGGCTTGGGATTCATCCAGTCCTGCCTTTCACATGATGTATTCTGCATATAAGTTAAATAAGCAGGGAGACAATATACACCCTTGTCGTACTCCTTTCCCAATTTTAAACCAATCAGTTGTTCCAGATCCAGTTCTAACTCTCTGGCTTTCTCCATAATCCAGCGCATGTTAGCAATTTGGTCTCTAGTTCCTCTGCCCCTTCGAAATCCAGCTTGTACTTCTGGGAGTTCTCGGTCCACATACTGCTGAAGCCTGCCTTGGAGGATTTTGAGCATAACCTTGCTAGCGTGTGAAATGAGTGCAATTGTACGGTAGTTGGAGCATTCTTTGGCACTGCCCTTCTTTGGGATTGGGATGTAGACTGATCTTTTCCAATCCTCTGGCCACTGCTGAGTTTTCCAAACTTGCTGGCATATTGAGTGTAGCACCTTAACATCGTCATCTTTTAAGATTTTAAATAATTGAACTGGAATGCCATCACCTCTACTGGCCTTGTTGTTAGCCATGCTTTCTAAGGCCCACTTGACTTTGCTCTCCAGGATGTCTGGCTAAAGGTCAGCAACCGCACTATCTGGGTTGTCCGGGACATCCAGGTCTTTCTGGTATAATTCCTCTGTGTATTCTTGCCACCTCTTCTTGATGTCTTCTGCTTCTGTGAGGTCCCTACCATTTTTGTCCTTTATCATGTCCATCTTTGCACAAAAGGTTCCTTTAATATCTCCAATTTTCTTGAACAGATCTCTGGTTTTTCCCTTTCTATTATTTTCCTCTATTTCTTTGCACTGTTCATTTAGGAAGGCCCTCTTGTCTCTCCTTGCTATTCTTTGGAAGTCTGCATTCAATTTTCTGTAACTTTCCCTATCTCCCTTGCATTTTGTTTCCCTTCTCTTCTCTGCTATTTGTAAGGCCTCGTTGGACAGCCACTTTGCTTTCTTGCATTTCCTTTTCTTTGGGATGGTTTTTGTTGCTGCCTCCTGTACAATGTTACGAGCCTCCATCCATAGTTCTTCAGGCACTCTGTCCACCAAATCGAGTTCCTTAAATCTGTTCTTCACTTCCACTGTGTATTCATAAGGGATTTGGTTTAGATTCTACCTGACTAGCCCAGTGGTTTTTCCTACTTTCTTCAGTTTAAGCTTGAATTTTGCTATAAGAAGCTGATGATCAGAGCCACAATCAGCTCCAGGTCTTGTTTTTGCTGACTGTATAGAGCTTCTCTATCTTTAACTGCAGAGAATATAATCAATCTGATTTCGGTATTGCCCATCTGGTGATGTCCATGTGTAGAGTCGCCTCTTGTGTTGTTGGAAAGGAGTGTTTGTGATGACCAGCTTGTTCTCTTGACAAAACTCTATTAGCCTTTGCCCTGCTTCATTTTGAACTCCAAGGCCAAACTTACCTGTTGTTCCTTTTATCTCTTGACCCCCTACTTTAGCATTCCAGTCCCCTATAATGAGAAGAACATAGGGAAGGAACCTAGAACACCGCAAATAGATGAAGTGATAGATAAAATACTTGAAACCGCAGAAATTGACATAGTATCAGATTGGCTAGGTGCAAAAAAGAAAAAATAACATGGGAAAATTTGGTCACAATTATATACATGGTTACAAGGTAGATAGAATAGTGGACTGATACATAGTTATCTGTATGGCTGCAGAAGAGACAGAATAAATGATGGATAAAGACTATCAGCTACATAATCAATAATTAGAATAACAATATATCTGTCTGAATTTGATTTTTCCCTCTCGCTCACTGTCTATATTTCTTTATGATATGTGGAACTATTACTATAAGAGAATGTATAGAATTACTATGAAAAATATTGATTTGTAATGTATCCGTTCAAATCCACCCCCTCCGAGGGTACCCCTATACCAGCTGCCCCTTACCTTACCCTACTTTTATAAGGAAAATAAAAAACTAATTTCCACCACCCACTGAGCTCTACACAGATTCAGGCTTGATGTCTGAATAAGGCTATAGAGGGCATATTCATGCATGACAGTATGCCAGAATTCTCTAGGATTTTGGCTTACTGTGCATGATCCAATGTGCTGGTGAGTGCTGGTTGATGGCAAACAGGAAGAGCTAAACAAACTTGGGTGTGCGTGTGTGTGTGTGTATGTATTTAGTCTGGTTGGTTTAGCATAACTCCATAGAGGCTGGTATTCTTGTTTGTCCCATAGCAGGCTATAGAAATAACTTGAGAATAAACCAGAGGATCCTCTTCTAGCCTGTTGAGAGAGAAAACAAACAAACCAGAATAACCTTCCTGGGTTCGTTTGTCACATTAGACAAACCACAGGTGGAAGGCTGGTGGTTTGTTAATTGTTCTCCCTTGCTTCATCATGCTATCTGCTACACAGTGAAAGAATGATGGTTTACTCTTATGTGTGAGGAATAGCACATGTGCCCGGCTCTTACAGAAAGGGGATGTTATAGAAATCAACATTAAGAGTCCCTGCCCCTAAGCCAAATAGAGAGCTGTTTCCCATTTCCACCTTTTTGTGGAATTTTTGAAATTTTAGGAAGTTGAATTTAAGCGAACTTCTTTAAAGTTACTATTTGCTTCTTTTTTCAAATCTTTCAATATAGGTTCGAAAATGGATTTCAGATTGGAATCTTAACACAGAGAAAAAGCATACTCTTCTTAGACTGCTATATGATGTGCTAGTGGATTGTAAGAAGAGGTAAGCAACATTATGTACTATAACAGATTTCATTAATTAGATCTATATCCTGGTTTTCCTTCAGTCACGTCAAAGCACTGAACATGGTGATGTATATTGGCTAGATACGGAACTTAGTCAGAATAGAGCCATTAAAATCTTTAGCACAAGTCTGGATCCAGAACAAGATCTGGTGTGAGGGCGATCACTGGAATATATATTGTTTAAAAATCTGACAGGTTTTATTTGCATCCTATTATTTGTGAAATCTTGCCAATAGAAACCATTCGCAGCCAGTTATTTTGATTCATCTGATATACCCTTTTTAAAAATGTTATTAGAAATATTTTAAAACCACCCTTCTTACTTACAGGTAGAAGAATAATGAATAACGTTCTAATAGGAATCATCAAATAATATGGATTTAAAAGAATAGTGTATCACAATAAGATGTATGATATAAATGTAGGGTCATATGTTTCAGGAGTTTAAAATATACAGCTGAAAATAACCAAAGCATCACAGGGCTTAAATACTAGTAAAAGAGTAATTTATACTGTCTCTCCCAGTAAAATATATCTCCCCATATAAAATCTTCAGAAATGGTAACTTTATAGAACAGCAGAACCGTATCCCAGTTATACTTCCAAGATCTGTCTCATCACTAGTTAAATTCTTGACTTCTGTTAGTTTGGTTGCTTCTTGTAATCTCTAGTAACATTTAAATTCACCCCTTGTAATTCAAATTTCTCAAGCTGATAACTGAAATAGCCCTTCAGAATATTTTGGCACAGATGAATTATAGCCACATCCAAACTGTTCTTTCTTCTGTCTTCTCCCAATAATAATATTACAGATCATGTGCTCATCTTATGGAATCCTCTAGCACTGGATAATTCTACAGGCGGGAAATTTCTGTTTGAATTTGTATGTAGTGTATGTATATTTAAACTCTCATTTTAAAAAGCCTCTGGTTTAGGAATGTGGGTTATTGTGCTTCTGTTCCCATGATTCAAAAAGCCAGATAATGGCCTGATATTGCTGCACATTATTGTGCCTGTGTTTCCAGCAGGAAAAAGCAGCAGAGGCAACATCAATGGCAGCCATCAAGATGGTCTACAGCAGCATTCCCCAACCTTTTTCGGTCCACGGACCGGCTGGGGAAGGCGGGGCACCCCCTGCGGTCGCGCGCATGCATGAACAAGCGCTCTTGCACGGGGGGGCGCGCACCCGAGCGAGCACCCGCCTGTGCGCATGCGCAAATGGTGGCGCAGCGCTCGCACGGGCGTGCTGGAGCGCAGGTGCAAATGGGCGGCGCAGGGGTGAGTGCATGCGGGGGGGCGGGAGGTCTGTCTCGGCGGCCCGGCCCAGGCCACGGACCGGCACCGGGCCGCGGGCCAGGGGTTGGGGACCTCTGGTCTACAGGATACCCACGTCTTCTCACTACCATTCACACTTGTTGAAAACCAGCCCTGATAGTTGCTTTGTGTTTGGGCGAGAAGGGGTTAGCTGATGAAAAAAGAGCCAGCTTCTGGGATTTTCCCTTTCATGGTGTCACTTTGTGAATGGTAGTTGAGCAGTCACTGTTGCCTCACTCCTGCCTGCTCTGTGACCTGGCCTTGCTGTCTGCATTTCTTAATTCTCAAGAATGTGTTCTTTATGGTGAACCAGAAACACACACATAATGTCATGGACTTGGACAATGATAAGAGTTGGAATCTCACCAAAAGGGCCCAGGGTGGGTCGACCCTGATCTATGTGCCCCTTATTGAGGCACAGAGCAGATTGGGGAGCATCTGTATGTCCTGGCTGCTAATACAGAATCTCAAAACAGATTTTGACTATCTAGCAAAGGTCCCAGCAGAGCCACTAGAAGTACTCTGCAAAAGGGATTACATAGTACAAATAAGGTTCCTGCCAAGTACAAATAAGGTTCCTGCCATACTTCCCCAGTGTTCCATACATCTTAAATCTGTTGCAGAGGATCCCCTGCTCTCCATAACAGAATTCACTAGTTCAGATTGTAACGGGGAGGCAGGAATATGATTTACCAGTAGTCCTTCTACCACTGGATATCACTTATTGTTATAATTATGAATTGTAAATAGAAAACCAGGTATATTTTTGTAAAAGTATGTGTGTGTGTGTGTGTGTGAGAGAGAGAGAGAGAGAGAGAGAGATTTATCTTCAGGATAACTGGTGCTAAATGCAATTGCAAAAAGTTGATCTTGATTTCCTTATAAGCCCTGCAAGTTGTAATAGTAGTGTTACAAATATGGTTCAAATTTAAACCAAATGTTTATATGAGCACCTGCAAATTCCTTTCATCTAAGTATGTTAAGTCGATATCTTCTTTGAAATGCCAGTAGTTAAAGTTAAAGACATACACCGTTTACTTAGACATATGATTCCAAATATTCAGCATGGTGTGGCTGTTGTTCTGTATCTGTTGTTTTCCAAGAACAAGTTAGTGGATTTTTAAGAAGTTGCTTATACCTCTTAAATTAGCAAATGATACTCCTAAGTAGTCAGTGATCCAGTAAAGTGAAAAGCCTCACATTTTCTGATTTATATGCTCAGTCTTGAAACAAACATCAGTATTACTTTACTTTTTAAAGATGGTACAAAGATGTATTGTTTAAAGATACTTTTGAATGAGGGAGATTTCTGTAACCAGTACAGAATTCATCAGTGAAAAAAGGATAAGATGTTCTTTATCTGGATAGCCACATGAAAACAAACAGCTCAGACTAATAACTTCAAACTGATGCATTACCTCTGTTACTACTGATCATGAAAACTGGCATTCTACACTCAGGTGTATTTCTTATTGGAATCATAATTTTGTGATACCTTTGATTATATCTGAATACATTCTTGAAATCATCCTCAAAGGAAGTATTTTGTTTTCTCCACAGTGATAATGCAGCAAAAGTAATGGTAGAGTTGCTGGGAAGTTACACAGAAGACAATGCTTCTCAGGCTAGAGTTGATGCTCACAGGTATTTTGAATCAAATGAACACCATGGTATTCAGGATTGCTGTGCAACGAATGTCGGAAGCGGCAAGTTTGGAAAAGCACTCCAGGCATGCTGTGTTCATCTCACCCCCCATTTGCTTACTGTGTCCTGTTTTCATAATGCTCCAGATAACATATATAAAGTTGCTAAGATAGTGTTCGAGTGGGAAAAGGACATTTGAAAAATTTCTGTGAAAAGAGCTGAGGGTAATTATCAGGGCAAATGTTTTCCCACTTCAGACTCTTCTGTTTACAAAGTGGAATAATTAAGTCAAAGGAAACCAGTAGAGGTTTTGAGTTTCAGCATTAGAAAAATAACTTTTGGTATAAATGTGACTTTTTTCATTTGGAGCAAAAAAACTGAAGGTGTTGCCACCTGATATCAATCAGACCTTTGCATTTCTAGTTGTGCAATTGAAGGAACTTGTAAGAGATGCTTATACATGTGGTTGGCTGAACGTGCTTATAGCACTTCTGTAATTGGGAACCTTGCCCAGCAGGATTCCTGAATCTGAAAGCACTATAAGCACATCCATCTGAACATGCTTGCAAGTGCTTTTTTATACTTTTGCATGTAAAAGTCTGATTGAATTCTGGGGAGGCTTACCCATGTCCTTGTGTTCCCACCACAGTTCCAGTCCTACCTGCTTTCAGGCTGTAACACATGAATAGGGCTGATATCAGATTAATTTCCGCATTGCTTCCTTTGTGGCCTTAGTAGCGCAACTTTGACAGGACACAGTCTACATGGACTGGAAAACTGCAGTGCTTAACATCCATTTGGATCTTAGTATTGTAGAAGATCCCAGTTGACTGTGTCACTGTCATCAAGGTTTTGAGATTTTACTTTGCAGTATTTAAAATTCCTTCCAGGTATTAACCTGTATTCTATGTGTGAGAATAAGGATCTTTGGCTGCACTACCATAACAGAGTTGACATCCTTTGTTTCATTCACATTAAAGCCCTCCAGGAAAGCATACATAATGCAGATGTGACTTTTCCTTGGATATCCCATCAGCTAAGATTGGCAGATGGTGCCTGGGAGAGAGCTTTCTTGTTGCTGACACCCTGTGCATGGAATGCTTTTTAAGAGTCGAGTGAAAATTTATGAAATAAACTAGAAATTTATATATGTGTGTTTTGCAACTAGGTGTATTGTCCGTGCATTAAAGGATCCAAATACTTTTCTTTTTGATCATCTTCTGGCCTTAAAACCAGTCAAATTTTTGGAAGGAGAACTTATCCATGATGTAAGTATATTTTAAAAAGTTAAAATTAGAACACTTGAGAATAGGAGATTATGAAGTGTGCCTGCTTCATCATTTTGATTGGACTTAGGCACACTTAACTTGCTCTGGCTTAAGTCACAGTGGTCATGTTTGCACAGCTCAGTAAGCCATAATTCAGTATGATAAGACTGAGCAGCAATGAGGTGCAGTGATCTTAGGGCTAATGTACAGATACCCCACAAACACACACTTTGCTGCATGTCAGTGAGGAGGGTTTGAGAGGCTCCACTTTTAACTAACCATAGTTAAGGCATTCCACAGTTCCTGAGCTAGCTGACGGGGAAAACTGTGCTTAAGCAAAAGCAGGAGCTTCTGCATTCCAAACAGAGGGACTAGGGAGTGCAATAGTCTGAAGCTTGTTCAGAGGAACTGTGGTGTAGCTTGACATGTATGTCTATGCAGTTGGTATGTCTTAATAACAGTGAGAGTAAATTCCCCACCTCATCCAGAATATGCCATCCTGTCTCCAGAAATATTTAGGTCTCTTAACCTGGGATTTATCTGGGAGGGCTGTTTCTCATTTGTGGTACGTAGATGGCAAACATATTGGAAATTATTTTGGACAGTGCCAGCTGTAGTAACAAGCAACAACAGTTTCCTTTTCTCTTAACTTTCTGTTTTACTCATTTGTTTTTGCAACATTTTTGCTGCCACCATCACGAGCAGTAGAAAAATCTTGGTTTTTTTTACTGATCAACAAAGGTGGTTGGGACAAGATACAACCGCAGCTCTGCACCAAAATAAGCAGCAGCCAAGACCATTTGCAAAGCTGTGACTCTTTTGTAACTGACATTACCTCTGTCCGCAACTTAGACTGACCATCACAAGACTATAAGTCTGATAGTCAAACTTTCCTTTCATCTTCAGTTTTAGTTTTAGTTTACAGATTACATCCACTAACAGGCTTTCATGTGATGAAAGTGTTGTTCTTCATAGCTGTTCAGTATCCGAATCTGGCCAGGTTGTTTTTGTTTGTTTGTTAATAGGGATCATGGCCATAATGGTTAACTTAGTTGGTGGACATTAAATTTCCATTCTTTAAGTTAGAGGTGGTCTCCCTTTAGATGCTGTTGGACTGCAGTTCTCAAAATCTGGGACCACTGGCCATAGCGATAGAAGTTGGAGTCCATCAACATCTCAAGGGGCAGTGTACCCACCTCTGCTCTAAGTAAAATGTTTGTGAAATGCCTGTTGTACTTCATGCTTCTCACACTTTACCTGTAACTAAGAATTTTCTTCATTATAGCTTTTGACAATTTTTGTAAGCGCCAAGTTAGCATCTTATGTCCGGTTTTATCAGAACAACAAGGACTTCATTGACTCTCTTGGTAAGCTTTTTTCAAAATTTGCATTTCTGTCTACATAGCTTTGGATTTCTGTGCTACAATTGTATCAGATTAGCACAGTCTGCTGCGGAGGGAGGTTTTAAGAGATTTCCCCCTGTTTGCTGCACTGTGGCTTGATGTAACAGCTGCTGTCTTGTCACCTTGGTATTTATCTCCAGCTCTGTTTTAAATGTTGTTCACTCTGTCTACCACAGATGTCCCAATGGCTCATGTTCTAGTGTTTTCAGGGGCTTTTTCAGACAGCTTGAAAGAGCAAAGTGTTCTGCTTCTGGCTCTTTCACCCACATATACCTTTGTTTGTTCAGCCCCTGTAGCCAGGCTGATAGCTGTATGATTTAGTTGCCTCCCCTTCACCCAAGCCCCTCTGGACTAGTAAACTCAGATTTTGGTATATCATTAACTTAAAAAGTTGTCAGCTGTGGATGAAAATCCAGTTGAGCAGATGTGGAGTATCTTATTTAGTTCTTTCCTATTCATATAGTTTTGGCTGTGGAATAGCTAAAGCTGTCCCAAAATCAAATACGTTTTTGTCTGGTTTAGTAATGGTTTACTCTTTGGGTGCTGTCCTTCCGTAGCTGTCAGGTAATAAAAAAACTGCATTGTTACATGATATTGCAGTAGTGCTGTGATAAAGTTGTCCTAATGTAAAGGAACTGTTCATCCTAAAATTTTAGCTGTGATTACTCAGAACAAAGATACATGCCAAAAAAATTGAATCTGTGTTTCAGTCTGAAAATGACCTGTAGATAGTACGAGAAGTCTGAAGAAACTTAAGTTGTGTCCTGTAGATTATCCATGGAGAGTGGGGATTATTATTTTCCAAACATTCAGGGCTAAATCCAATTGTCAGGCTTATTTAGAGGAAATAATTTTACCACCAGCGGTGGTTTTTAGAAATTAAAGACTCCATGTCTCATGGCTGCAGTGGCTTTCCCATGACAGAAAGGATCCCACTGGATCCTTGGGACCTTTGGGGGGGGGGAGTGTCAGAATGTTTTAAGATGTCATAAGTGTCAATTTAAAAAGTCCCTGTCTAAGATCCTCACTGTTGCTTGATTTCCATACAGTTGTGGAATCTAGTGTTGATTACAGAATTCAGGATACATTGCTGTTTCATAGAATAATAGAATAATTGAGTTGGAAGGGGCCTATAAGGCCATTGAGTCCAACCCTCTGCTGAGTGCAGGAATCCAAATTAAAGTAGATGTGATAGATGACTGTCCACTTTTCTCTTAAATGACTATATAGTTGGAGTGCTCACCACCTCCTGAGGTAATTGGTTCCATGTTGTACTGCTCTAATGCTTAGGATGATTTTCCTGATATTCAACAAACATCTGGCATCCTGTAACTTGAGCCTATTATTATGTGTCCTGCATTCTGGTAGAACAGATCTTTGCCCCTCGTCTGTTTGACAACCTTTCAAGTATTTGAAAAGTGTTATCATATATCCCCTCCGTCTTATTTTCTCCAGCTTAAACATGCCCACTTGTTTCAGTCCTTCCTCATAGGGCTTGGTTTCAAGTCCTCTGATCATTCTTGTCGCTCTCCTGCTGTGTAAGGAACTAAATGTATAATAGAGTCAGGTTTGAATTAAACCAAATCTCTCTAACAAGGATGAAATACAATAAGATAGAGTACTTGCATGTATTTCTATGAAAGCTTAATCTTTTTTTTTTCATCAAGCAAACCACATTCTGTTCCACTTAATGTGTTGCATAGGATGAAGCCTTGTGATGGAATGTTAATGTCAGCACCCTTTTTATTTACACACTGTTCAAAAAAGGAGTAGTAATTAACACTTTGGCACTCCCCCATGGATGTGTAATTGACTGTTTCGAAGGAGCAGTGGTTCATAAGCTATTGCATGCATGAAAATTACTTTTTTCTGTATTGCAGCATTTTAGGACAAGGGTCAGTGACAATGCAGAATTTGTTCAACGATGCAGGCTTTTTTATTACTACAATAAGCTTTAGATATACTGATAATGAATAAATGTTTCCATAGAATTAGGGCTTGGTTTGGTTTTCTAGAAAGTGTTTACAATACAGCCTGATTCAGCTCAAGAAATTTAAAGAATAGGCTTTTAAATCAGAAATAAATAAATCTAATTAAATCAGCTATTGGAGGCAGGCTTGATGCTTCATAAGATTTCAAGTATCACTGCAGAAAAAGATCAGGGTGGCAATTTTGATTCCTCTTTCCTGCTTGAACAAGTCATAGTGTCCTCTGCGAATTTGAGAGACCCTCCAGAACAATGTGGGAGGTGGTGCTAAATGCTGCAGATGGAAAGCAAAAAATGCCCCATCCTCTACCTCCAGTGGGAAGCTTTTGCTGGATCCTGGATCCTTTTGTGCTTCTGTTAATAAAGGGACATGTTTAGATCCAACTCACAGGTAACAAGTGCATGCAAGAGCAACTGCAGAAATTGTCATGGCTAAGGGACAAGATGCAGAAATGTTGGTCACATACCTGACTGCACACCTGGTTAGTGCCTGACACTTCATCTGTTAGCTGCAGTTAGCGAGGGCAACTTCCACTATTCCTTTTGCATGTGTATATGTAAATGTCCAATAGGATGTGGACCAGTGTGTTAGAATGGAAAATAGGCATTTTTGTGTGCAAAATAAAAGACAAAGCACTCTATATGATTTCACTGTTTCTCAAATTTGGTGAGTCAAAAAAATTTAACAAGTCTATAAATTACTGTAATTAATTGCTCATTAATTGTTCAGGTATATCTACATTTTCCAGTATTTTATATTAGTGTGCATTACATTTTGTACAGTTAAGAACAATCCAACTACAAAGTAATTTCATTTTTTCCCATGACATCTAAGCATGTATGTTTGTGTACCAAACTGAATCTATTTTCTTTGCAAACAAGTATCATTTTCATAAGGCTGAAATAATTAGATTAAAGGAATTTTGTAGACTACACCTTCCCCTATTTTTATATTGTAAAGAATTCTGCAAATTTACTATATTTTTAAAATTGCAATCTAGTGTTTCTTATTTTAGAACTAGTATTTCCCCCTTTTCCCTTAAAAAGTTTCCTTTTTATCTTCCTTTTATTTTTGCTTTGGCTAAAAATTAATAAGCAGCCTCCTGAAGCGATAAAATCTACTCACTTGAAAGCTTCCACATGTGGCATCAGTTTGTTACAGTGTGTTGTTTTATTAATACTGACAAGTTAGGCCAACAGTTGGATTATCTTGTGTCAACTGTCAGTTCACCCTACATGTTCACATTTAAATCTGATAGTATGGGCAACCTTTTTACTTTAGAAGGGTAATTAACACTTTATTTGCATTTGTTAATTAGAGTTTATGTGCACTAATTGATTTTTTGGGGCTTGTAAATTTTCATTAAGCCAAGTTAGATATCGTTCTAGGGCTTGAGTTATGATGATCACATTTTTGTTGAATCTGTGCCAGATAAGTAGCAAGCATCATAATTACTGCTAATTAACACAACATTATGTCTGGTAGTAAAGTGCTTTCCTGCTCTTCTATTAGTGTCACAATGTTAATAATTCCAAAGGTAAATATTTGTTAGATGTCCAAGCCATACTGATTTTCCTGTGTTTCAAATCTGAGCATCTATTTTAGTACAACTTAGTTGAAATGTTTTGTGAAGCTTTTTTAAAAAACAAAACTGAGTATGCAATGTTGTATTCATCTCTGTCCATCTCACCAGTAGAACAGATTCTCCTCTCTTTACAGATCACAATACGTATGCACATCCCCAAGTCCTTTAGTTTAAGAGGCATGGAGGGGAGGAGAAGGGGAAGTAATCATTTCAGCAAAAGTTTGCATGCACTGAAGTGGATCAAACCCATTTACATCTGCTTTTGCTTGCAATTTTTGTATTAATTACCATCAGAAATTTGTCAAGTCCCTAAATAGATTTATACAGTCCAACAAGATGACACCTTTTCTTTTCCCCTCCCTTGTAAAGACTAGAATAAGTAAGAGTGAAATGTGGTTTTGTTTCTCACTCTGCATTATAGCACTGTTTTCTTTCTCCCTTCTAGCATATTGGGCTGGAGTTAAGACTTATTTTCTGTTCCTGGAAGCCTCTTTTTGCTTCCTCATTTCTTGTGGATGTCTTTGCATCTGTTACTTTTGCTTTCTCCCTCCCCCCCTGCATCCCATCAGTTTTGCATCTCCCAACATCTCCCTCATTTTTCTTCATCACTGATGAACTGTTCTCTTCTTTTTCATAATGCTCTCCATATATCATCTTTTTATAGCTCCTACATCTTTTCCCTGTGTTTGCAACTTTTAGTCTGCTCAGCTGCTGCTGCTGTATTTTCATTTTTTTCACTCCCCATCTTGTCTCACCACATCTGTCACCTGCTTTTCCTTCTTTATAGGCTTGCTTAGCTGACCAGGAAAAAGAAGTCTGGTCTGCATCTCAGCCTTTTCATATCAGTGTGATATGTAATGATTAGGGAGTAATACTTTTGATGGAGCAAATATACACATGATCACTTACTAGCATCCACAGATCAAGTCATACTTAAAACTATAAGAAGCACTGGAAAATATGGCAACCGTAGACTTCCTTACACCATAGATCTCCCTCACTCTCTCTTATATCTTTCTTTTTGTGCCTCTGTTGTCACATTCTTTGGGTATATCTTCATCTGCAGGTTGGTGACCCACTTATTTTGCCTTGAATCTCTTTTTGCCTCCCTCCACTCCATTCTGTGTTGCTAAGTTTGGCAGGCTTTTCACTCTTACCCATTTATGTTCTGAGTGAAGTTCAGATGTTGTGCAACTGGTTGGTTGGAACAATCTGGGGAAAAATTCAAGAAAAAGAACAACGCAATACTCAGTGCAAACTTTTGTGTGGACCTATTCAGCACCCACCTGGTACATTGCTGAGAGAGGAACAAGTCAGATCTACAACATAAGGTTTCAGTGCAGACTGTTCCTCCTCAGTGCTTCAACTTGTGAACCATTGACCTCTTCCAAGATACAGTGGTGCCTCGACTTAAGAACGCCCCTACCTACGAACATTTCGACTTACGAACAGCTCCACTCGCAAAATTTTGCTTCGACTTGCGAGCGGAGCTTTGACGTAAGAACAGAAAAAGGCAGGGGGGAAAGGCGGGAAATTCAAACCGTTGGTGGCGAAGAGGCTGCTTCTTTGTAGCTCTTTCGCCCCAACGGTTAGGAAAAGGGAGGCTCAGCCTCCCGGGCTGCCGCCGCTGTCGCCCACGCGATGCGGCTGCTCCGTCCTCCGGCGAGCCCCTCTCGGACTAGCAGCCGATGACGACGATGACTCAGTCCCCGCCGCCGCTGCCCGCCAGCCCCGCACGCAGGGAGGAGGACGGGCGCCGCCGCCAAACTTTGCCTTGCTGCCGGGGGGGGGGGAAGGCTGGCGGGGGGGGCGGTCTGCTGGACACGGACGCGGACCACAGCCTGGCCAACTTTCGGCGGCCCTCCGGGGAAAGCGGGTGCCGCGGAAGGAACGTGCTGGGGCTCCCGGGTGCGCTCCGCTTCTCTCAGCTCTGAGGCGCCTAGGCTCCCAGCGCTCTGCGCGCAAGAGTGCCCGGCGACCCCGGGGAAGGGCTCTTGCCGCCGTGGGATGGGGGCTGCGGGGAGGAGGGGGCCTTGCTCCTGTCCTGCTCGGCCGCATGTGCGTCGCCGTGGGACTTCCTCCCTGGACAAGGGCCAGCTTCCCCCCCCCCCCCGGGACGGTGAGGTAATGGGCGGACTGGCGCAGCACCTCCTCAACGGGGCCGGAGCGAAAGAGCGCTTCTCCAGGGAGCGGGTGGGGGAAGGCAGACGGGCCCCTTCCTCGAGGAGGAAGCTGCCGCGGTTCGGCTGGGAAGGGAGCGCCGGGAGCGTGGCCAGGATCAGGAGCCCGGGGGAGGCGAAGAGAGGCGAGGCGAGGCGGATCCCGCTCTCCCCCCCTCTCCCTGCAGCCAGCCTCAGTTCGCTTCGCCTTCCATCTCGGAAGTGGAGCGGGTCCCTCCGGAGCGACCAGAGGGCACGGCGGCCACTTGGCAGCCGGGCCACTTCCGCGGCGGGCGAAGGAGAAGGTGCTGCCACGCCGGCTTCCTAAACAGTCCGTCGAGGGGGCTCTCCGGAGCCCCCCGCCCGTCCCGGAGATGGGGCAACCCCTGGCACCGGTGCGCTTCTCCTGTGGCCAGATATGGGGTGGGTGGGGCTTCCCAGAGGAGGCTTCGGACTGGTGAGGTAAGGTGCTGCTTTTTGCTTTTTTAAAACTGTTTTGGGTGGCTTTGGGTGTTGTTTGTTTTTTGGTGATTTTTTTTTTTTTTGCAGTCCCAGCGTGGGACTTGCTCCAATGTTTATTTTTTGATTTCTTGTAATTTTTTTTTTGCAGTCCCAGCGTGGGACTTGCTCTGTTTATTTTTATTTTTATTTTTGGTATTTTTTTAAAATGCTGGAACAGATTAATCCCGTTCCCATGCATTTCAATGGGAAATGGTGCTTCGACTTACGAGCATTTCCACTTACGAACGTCTTCTGGGACGGATTAAGTTCATAAGTCGAGGCACCACTGTACTCTTTTCTGTCCCTGCCATTTGGCTTGGGTTCCCCCCCCCCCCCATCTTCAATAGCCAGTTGTCATTGAGGTGTTTCAGTGGTTCTTCCTTGAACCATTGTTGTTGTTTAGTCGTTAAGTCGTGTCCGACTCTTCGTGACCCCATGGACCAGAGCACGCCAGGCCCTCCTGTCTTCCACTGCCTCCCGGAGTTGGGTCAAAGTCATGTTCGTAGCTTCGATGACACTGTCCAACCATCTCGTCCTCTGTCGTCCCCTTCTCCTCTTGCCCTCACACTTTCCCAACATCAGGGTCTTTTCCAGGGAGTTTTCTCTTCTCATGAGATGGCCAAAGTATTGAAGCCTCAGCTTCAGGATCTGTCCTTCCAGTGAGCACTCAGGGTTGATTTCCTGCAAAATGGATAGGTTTGTTCTCTTTGCAGTCCAGGGGACTCTCAAGAGTCTCCTCCAGCACCACAATTCAAAAGCATCAATTCTTCGGCGGTCAGCCTTCTTTATGGTCCAGCTCTCACTTCCATACATCGCTACTGGAAAAACCATAGCTTTGACTATGCGGACCTTTGTCGGCAAGGTGATGTCTCTGTTTTTTAAGATGCTGTCTAGGTTTCTCATCGCTTTCCTCCAAGAAGCAGGGGTCTTTTAATTTCGTGGCTGCTGTCCCCATCTGCAGTGATCATGGAGCCCAGGAAAGTCAAATCTGTCACTGCCTCCATATCTTCCCCTTCTATTTGCCAGGAGGTGATGGGACCAGTGGCCATGATCTTAGTTTTTTTGATGTTGAGCTTCAGACCATTTTTGCGCTCTCCTCTTTCACCCTCATTTAGAGTTTCTTTAATTTCTCCTCACTTTCTGCCATCAGACTGGTATCATCTGCATATCTGAGGTTGTTGATATTTCTTCCAGCAATCTTAATTCTGTCTTGGGATTCATCCAGTCCAGCCTTTCGCATGATGTATTCTGCATATAAGTTAAATAAGCAGGGAGACAATATACAGCCTTGTCGTACTCCTTTCCCAATTTTGAACCAATCAGTTGTTCCAGATCCAGTTCTAACTGTTGCTTCCTGTCCCACATAGAGATTCCTCAGGAGATAGATAAGGTGGTCAGGCACTCCCATTTCTTTAAGAACTTGCCATAGTTTGCTGTGGTCCACACAGTTAAAGGCTTTTGCATAGTCAATGAAGCAGAAGTAGATGTTTTTCTGGAACTCTCTGGCTTTCTCCAAAATCCAGCGCATGTTAGCAATTTGGTCTCTAGTTCCTCTGCCCCTTCGAAATCCAGCTTGTACTTCTGGGAGTTCTCGGTCCACATACTGCTGAAACCTACGTTGTAGGATTTTGAGCATAACCTTGCTAGCTTGTGAAATGAGTGCAATTGTACGGTAGTTGGAGCATTCTTTGGCACTGCCCTTCTTTGGGATTGGGATGTAGACTGATCTTTTCCAATCCTCTGGCCACTGCTGAGTTTTCCAAACTTGCTGGCATATTGAGTGTAGCACCTTAACAGCATCATCTTTTAAGATTTTAAATAGTTCAACTGGAATGCCATCACCTCCACTGGCCTTGTTGTTAGCCATGCTTTCTAAGGCCCACTTGACTTCACTCTCCACCACCTCTTCTTGATGTCTTCTGCTTCTGTGAGGTCCCTACCATTTTTGTCCTTTATCATGTCCATCTTTGCATGAAATGTTCCTTTAATATCTCCAATTTTCTTGAACAGATCTCTGGTTTTTTCCTTTCTATTATTTTCCTCTATTTCTTTGCACTGTTCATTTAAGAAGGCCCTCTTGTCTCTCCTTGCTATTCTTTGGAAGTCAGCATTCAATTTTCTGTAACTTTCCCTATCTCCCTTGCATTTTGTTTCCCTTCGCTTTCTTGCATTTTCCTTTTCTTTGGGATGGTTTTTGTTGCTGCCTCCTCTACAATGTTACGAGCCTCCATCCAGAGTTCTTCAGGCACTCTGTCCACCAAATCTAGTTCCTTAAATCTGTTCTTCACTTCCACTGTGTATTCATAAGGGATTTGGTTTAGATTATACCTGACTAGCCCAGTGGTTTTTCCTACTTTCTTCAGTTTAAGCTTGAATTTTGCTATAAGAAGCTGATGATCAGAGTCACAATCAGCTCCAGGTCTTGTTTTTGCTGACTGTATAGAGCTTCTCCATCTTTGGCTGCAGAGAACATAATCAATCTGATTTCAGTATTGCCCATCTGGCGATGTCCATGTGTAGAGTCGCCTCTTGTGTTGTTGGAAAAGAGTGTTTGTGGTGACCAGCTTGTCCTCTTGACCAAACTCTATTAGCCTTTGCCCTGCTTCGTTTTGAACTCCAAGGCCAAACTTACCTGTTGTTCCTTTTATCTCTTGACTCCCTACTTTAGCATTCCAATCCCCTAGAATGACAGGAATATCTTTCTTTGGTGTCAGTTCTAGAAGGTGTTGTAAGTCTTCATAGAATTGGTCAATTTCAGCCTCTTCAGCATCGGTGGTTGGTGCATAAACTTGGATTACTGTGATGTTGAAAGGTCTGCCTTGGATTCGTATTGAAATCATTCTATCATTTTTGAGATTGTATCCCAGTACAGCTTTTCCCACTCTTTTGTTGACTATGAGGGCTACTCCATTTCTTCTACGGGATTCTTGCCCACAATAGTAAATATGATAATCATCTGAATTGAATTCGCCAATTCCCGTCCATTTTAGTTCACTGACACCCAAGATGTCAATGTTTATTCTTGCCATCTCCTGTTTGACGACATCCAGCTTACCAAGGTTCATAGATCTTACATTCCATGTTCTTATGCAGTATTTTTCTTTGCAGCATCGGACTTTCCTTTCACTTCCAGGCGCGTCCGCAGCAGAGCGTCCTTTCGGCTTTGGCCCAACCACTTCATTAGCTCTGGAGCTACTTGTACTTGTCCTCCCCTCTTCCTCAGTAGCATGATGGACGCCTTCCGACCTGAGGGGCTCATCTTCCAGCGTCATATCTTTTAGCCTTTTGTTTCTGTCCATGGAGTTTTCTTGGCAAAGATACTGGAGTGGCTTGCCAGTTCCTGCTCCAGGTGGATCGTGTTTAGTCAGAACTCTCCACTATGACCTGTCCGTCTTGGGTGTCCCTGCACGGCATAGCCCATAGCTTCTCTGAATTACTCAAGCCCCTTCGCCACAACAAGGCAGTAATCCGTGAAGGGGCCTTGAACCATATATTTCCTTAAAGATGTTTGCATTGGTGCAGATTCTTGGGGTTTTGCTGCACCTGCTGATCCCATTCTTTTTCTGCATGGCTCATGCAGTTTGGGATTCTGAAACACTGGTGGACACAACTGAACAGAATTTGAGGGAATTATGATGTCAGTGTCCAAAAAAACATTACAGTGGCACTTAAAACAGTGCCCCCATTCAAGACTGAGGTGACAGTGGTCTGCAGTTTTAGGTATCTGGTTGTATCACGTGATTTAAATCAATAATACACAATTCAAATTCTCCTAAATAATATTTTATAAAATATGAAGATATTTAAAATATTTTAGGTAATTTATCACCATTTAATAATAAGAACTTACATTTCACTTTGTTTTTTAATGCAGGCCTGTTGCATGAACAGAACATGGCAAAAATGAGGCTGCTCACGTTTATGGGAATGGCAGTGGAAAATAAAGAAATCTCCTTTGATACTATGCAACAAGAGCTTCAGATTGGAGCTGATGATGTTGAAGCATTTGTTATTGATGGTAAAACAGTTTGCTACTTACCATCATGCTTTAAAAAAATAAAAGCACACCAGTTATGACCTGAGAATGTTTGTAAGCAGCTTACTGTATAAGTGCATTTTAAAGATAATATTGAGCTATCTTTACCTGCAGATGTACATTCTGCTACATGTTTTTTGGGTTTTGTGAAATATTATGCATAACAGCTTAAACAATGTTTCTCTTAAAAGGCTCTGTGTTTTCCAGGAAGGTCTTTGTTTTTTTTTTAAATAAGCATATTATGCTTTAATTAATATATGTGGCACTGTGTAAGAAAATGAATTAGAAAGCACTTCCTTGTAAGAACACCTTTTCTCTCTTCACTGGTTATGATTTTTTTAAAAACACGTGTTGGAAGGATATACTTACACTGATTTCAGTTCTAGAGTTTTACCAAGGTTCATTTGGGACAATTAAAAAAAAATTAAAATCTTAATATATATATGTTTTGCTTTGCAGCTGTAAAAACAAAGATGGTTCACTGCAAAATTGACCAGACACAGAGAAAAGTAGTAGTAAGGTAAGCCTTAAATCTTAATGTGAAGCAACTTAGTGCGATGCTAATTATAACACTTATACATCTGTTTAATATTTTAACTAGAAGCCTGATATTCCTATCAGTTGCCCGTAGTTAAATAGTTGCTATTTATCATAATTTTATTAAAGCTCAGACTGAATGTGATTAGCTTATTTAATGAAAGAGTCCTATTTTCCAGCACATTTCATTTAATGGCCCAACAGTGGCACGAATACTAATGAGCATTGTCTGATGATTTTAAATACTGATGAAGGCTACAGAATACCAAACTAGCTGAAACTAGAAAGCCTTTGATAGAGGGTAAATGTGTTTGTTTATATATAGTATACCCTGTATTTTTACATGTTTCTTAATAGATGTGTACAAAAACCAGCAATTTTTCAAGGCAGAACTCTGATGGAATTCCATGGTAATTCCTTTTTACATTTCTTTCCTTTAGTCACAGCACACATCGGACCTTTGGAAAACAACAGTGGCAACAACTGTATGACACACTTAACTTCTGGAAACAAAATTTGAATCAAGTGAAAAACAGTCTTCTTAGTTTGTCAGATTCCTGATTCTTTTATCTACTGATTAGTTCATCCTCAGTTGGAACCTAAATTATAGTCAACAATTCAGATTAATTTTGTGAATTTTTTATTCATCTTCAAAATATCTAATTGGCTACAAAACATTGTAATTTGAATTACATGCTACAAAAGCAATAAATTTAATATCAGAATGAATCTTGAATTTGTCCAGATTTTGTAATCATGAGAAGATGTTATATTCTAGTGAAAGTTGGGCAAAGAAGGATGACAAGAATAATCTAAAACTCTCCCTAAATAGTGTTCTCTCAGCTGTCTAATTACATTGGTAGTTTTCAAGTAAAACATTCTAAGGTGTTCTTTTTCTCCCCTCTTAAGGGAAATATTAAGAACCTGTAGAGTGACAAACTGTTTACTTTAAAGATGCCATGTCCCCAATATATCCACCACTGGAACACTTTTTTTTTGTGCAGTTTCCAAATCACATTTAGAAAAAATCATATTACTGATTTATCTGCTGTCATTGCCTTTTCTGAATCTTCCTCATATTTTCTCTTTCTCGGCTGGCAGAGCCTTTCTGAAGACAGAAACGTTTCAGTATTGCTGAGTTGTGTTTTTATGAAGACATTTTTCAAATTCCAGCCAGTTTCTTCAGGGTTATTTGAACTCTCATTTAAAATAGTTCCACTGATTTCAGAGGGCATTTGAGAAAACTTCTGTTGTGATCCCAGTGGGCATGCTGTTGTGGCCTACAATACATACATAAGAAGTTATGAGTGTAACTGCTGTGGTTGACACATTCTTGTTCAGATCATGCTAGTGCTACTAGGATGTCCTTCCTTCTCCCCTGCATTTTCTCTGTACCTCTTGCAAAATGGCTCTGGCAGATTTCTCAGCCTTCCAGAGCTAGTTTTGGGAATAAACCACCCTCTTGTTTTCACCAGATTCTACTATTCCACACCAGCAGACGTTGTGTGCTGCTAACAGTCCACTGAATGCAATTATGCGTTCTATGTTAAGAAATATGTCTTCTGCTTAGATTTTGGAAAATAGCTGACATCTCCAGAAACCTGCTGAACTTATTTTTTCCAATCCTTATATCATGTTCCTAAAGCAGTTCACAAAACAATTAAATGTGCACATAGCATAAGCTTATTTTTAAAATAATAGAAAATAATAATAAAAACATGTAAATAAAGAGAACTCAAAAACACAAAGCTGCCATCAAGATTAAAATTAAATCAAAAAAGTCAGAAAGTTTTGTTTGGTGTAAAAAAGGCATAAAATACAGTTTCAATGTATTTTGTTGAAATAAAAAATATTTGATCTGTCAAAGATCGTCAGCTTAGATAAGATGACTATGTTGCAGACAGGGAGGGTATTCCCAGACTCATAAACAGTGTTATATATTCTATTCTTAAAGGAAAAAATCTTCACCAAATTAATCCAAGTTCTCTACCAAAAGAATTAAGAGTTCTGTGGCCTGTGTTAATCATATCAGTTCAGCAGCTGCAATTTGTTCTGGTTTGTGTAATTATAAAGTATTTGAACATGACTCTTTGAGACCATTCTCTACAAAAATCTAATATTGGTAAGAATCTCCTGGAAGATAGGATGACAAATACTTGGGGACAAGAGTGTCAATGATGGTTTAGAAACTGGGATGGTGTTACAGGGACCCACCAGTGGAGGGGAAATGACCACCAATCTGAGGGAGGGAAAGGCTCATGGTTTTGGATATCTCTGTATCAATGCACAGAGCATGGGAAACGAAGGTAAGCTAGAAATAACTCTAACACATGAAGAGAAATATGATTTAACAGGTAATACTGAAACTGGTAGGTTGAGACTCATGACCGGAATATGATTGAAGGATATAATTTATTCAAAAGGAATAGACTAAACTGGAAGGGAGTAGGAGTAGCATAGTATGTAAAGGATGTGACCAACTGTGAGGGGATCTATGTGCTGGAGCAAGGAACTGCAATGGAAAGTAATTGACCAGATAGGCGGGGTATAAATGAAATAAATAAATAAATAAATAAATAAAGTATCTGGGTCAAAATCAAAGAAAGAAACAACAGTGATATCACTGAGGGGATTTCTTATACACCTCCTAACTGGAGTTAAAGATTTGGATGGTGCCCTCCTAGATCAAATTACCAAACATTCCAAGAGGAAAGACATAGTAGTAATGAGAGACTTTATTTCAGCAAGGCTTCTGAGAAGTTACTTCATGATATTCTTGTGATCAAGTGAGTAGAATTGGGGGGGTGTGTAGATTATGTTACTGTTAGATAGATTTGTATCTGTCTGCTTAGTGGGCTGTACCCAATCTGGTTTCAGACCTGACAATGGGATGGATTTTTGGTCACCTTGGTGTATAACCTGTGCTGGGAACTGGACAGGGGGAGTGTGTCCCTGTTGGTTCTGCTGGACCTCTTGGAGGCTTTCGATACCATTGACCATGGTATCCTTCTGGACCATCTCTCTGGGATGGGACTTGGAGGCACTGTTTTGCAGTGGCTCTGGTCCTTTCTGGAAGGGAGATCTCAGTTGCGCTGGGGGATTCCTGTTTGATGACTTGACAATTGGCCTGTATTGTGCCTCAGGATTCTGCTTTGCCCCCCATGCCTTTTAATGCCTACATGAAACTGCTTGGAGAGGTGGTCCAGAGTTTTGGGATTTGGTGTCATAAGTATGCTGATGACTTTCAACTCTTATCTCTCCTTTCCATCAAAATCCAAGGAAGACCTCTTGGTTCTAAACCAGTGCCTGATACCAGTAATGAATGAGGGCAAACAAACTGAAACTTAATCCAGACAAGACAGGTACTCCTGATCATTCGGAAGGCAAATAAGGGAATAGGGATACAACTTGTACTGGATAAGGTTACACTCTCCCTTTAAACTCAGGGTGTACTCCTGGACTCATGACTGACCCTGGATACCCAGGTTTTGGCAGTGGACAGGAGAGCTTCTGCACAGTTAAAACTGGTGCACCCACCATACCATTCCTTGAAGTATCTGGTTTGGCTACAGTGATGCATGGCTTAGTTACATCTGGCTTGGATTACTGTACTGTGCTCTATGTGTGGCTGTCTTTGAAGACAGTTCAGAAATTTCACCTGGTTCAAAATGCAGCAGCCAGATTATTGACTGGAGCCAATTATAGAGAGCATATACTGTAACAGCCCTGCTACAACAACTGCACTGGCTACCAGTCCATTTCCAGGCCCAATTTAAAGTGCTGGTCATTACATATAAAGCCCTGTATGGCTTGGCTCCAGGCTAACTGAAGGACTGTAACTCCCCATATGACCCTTTTTGGCTCTTAAGATCTTCAGAGGAGGCCCTCCTCTTGGCCCCACTGCTGTCCCAGGGACACTTGATGGGGACACAAGAGAGGTCCTTCTCTGTGGCAGTTCCCAAGTTATGGGATGCTTTCCCTCAGGAGATCCGTCTTGTCCCTTCCCTTTTGTCCTTTCACTGACAGCTGAAGACCCATCTTTTCAGGCAAGCTTTTAACAATCATGATTGAGTCCCTGAATGTTGTTTTTAACTTAAGGCAGTTTTTAATGTTTACCTGCTTTTAATTATTCAATCGTATTTTAATTAGTGTATAGTTTAATTGTGTTTTTTTAATATTTAACTTATGTTTTTAATATTATTTAAATATTGCAAGCTGCCTTGGGTCTCCTTATTGGGAGAAAGGCAGCCTATAAATAAAGCAAATAATAAATAAATACCCAAATAGTGCTCACCAATAGTTCCTTATCATTTTGGAGAGAAATGACAAATAGAATGCCATAGGGTGCAATGCTAGACACAACTTTGTTCAACATATTTATAAACAACTTGAATGAGGGTGTGAAGGAGTTGCTTATCAGATTTGCAGGTGACACCAAACAGGGGGCAGAGGATAGCTGTACTTCAGAAGAAAAAATCAGGATTCAAGACAGTATTAATAGATTTGAGAACTGGGCTTACCCCAATCACTAGAAATAGGTAATCTCTCTAGACTGTCAGATGGTTTGGGAAATTTCTCAGGTTTACTGAGAAGCCTGGGGGCAAAATCCTAACTCAGCCTGAGTGCTCAGAAACGTATTGACTTGTTTCCTGTCAGCGCGCCCAAATATATCGTCTCCCTCCTCTCCTCTTCCATCACCAGTAGAAGCAGCAGTAGTGGGACACGCAAACAGAAGTTTTCTCATTCCTCGCATTGCCTTTACTAATAGTATGCCAATCTGTAGGAGACCGGCAACTTGATTTTGCCAAGTGATCCTCTTGCCAATCAGGAGAAAATAGAAAGCTTAAAAAAAAAACACGTCCTGTTTGCATTAGTGGTATTCAGCTGTAGAGAGCTGTACAGGAGAGATTTTTGTTGTAAGCACTGAAGCCAGTTTATGTGACACAGGATATTTCAATTAAGCTGGTTACTAGGAACAGTATGACTGCAGAAATTTAAAGCATACACATATATTAACAGTTCAATCAATACATCTAAAGTAAATTATCTGATTTACACTATATTCCATTCAGATATGTAAAATCTCTATGTCTGTATGAATGCTTGGAAAGTAAACAGGAGTAATATAATATGCTTCAAATGTTACTTTGTGCATTTTTGTTAGAACCTAGTCTTCAATTCTAATGGACTGTCTAAGATCCATTTGATTTATATGTTGTGACTTTTTCCTGCTGTTTTCCATCAACTTTAATTGTGAAAAATGTTGTCACATTTGCCCTCTTGGTATTATTTCAGAGATCAAGTAAGTCTTAAAACATCCAGATGCATACAATTCTATACATATCTCCAGAGTTAGCTCACCAAGTTCTGCTCTGCAGTATTTTTAATTGACTTACATGTTCTGTGGGAAAAGAAGGATCACTAAAAGTCTTTGGCATAGCATTCCATTCTTCACTGGGATTTATCTTGGGGTCTACATTGATACTTCCGGTATTCAAAGTGTCAGAGACTCTATTATAATGAGTGGAAGCTGATTGACAAAGAGGAAATGGTAAGAGCATTTTATTCTCTAGGTACTAATTTTGTAGTGCTCAAGCTTATTTATGATTCACAGTACATAATCTATATTAAGATATAGAAGATATATTTTGACACAATTTTATTTACAATTAATGGCTTTCACTTTTGCTTTTATCAAGACCAAATAATCTCTGTTAACATAGGGGGCTTGTCAAGACCTAAAGAAGAGCTACTGCATCAGCTCTGCCAGGCACATGATTGTGATATATTTTGTGTTCAAGAAACACAGACAGCCCCCAGCAATGCTCCAAAATATCCAGCATGAGACTACAGCTGAGAGATCTCATAGACATTATGGAAGCACTATACAGTCAACCCTCGATTTACGAATTTAATCCGTTCCGGATTAACGTTCGTATGTCGAAAAGTTCGTATGTCGAACTATGCATTCCCATAGGAATGCATTGAAAACCCATTAATCCGTTCCGGCCGAAGAAAAAAATACCCCCCCCCCCAAAAAAAGAAATTAAAAATAAAACACTTGCAGTCCCACGCTGGGACTGCAAAACACACACACACACAAAACAAAAACATCCAAAAATAAACATTTGAGCAAGTCCCACAGTGGGACTGCAAAAAAAAAAAAAAAATCACCAAAAAAAACAACACAGAAACATACCCCCCCAGCCCAAACCTACCCTCCAAAACCCACCCAGAACAACTTTTTTAAAAGAAAAAACAGCAGCACCTTACCGTCCGAAGCCTCCCTAGCAAAGCACCAGCACCCGCGGCTTCTCCTTCCTCCTCTTGCGCAGCTTCGGCGGCGCTTACTCGCGAGTAGACCCACGCTGTCCACGGCGCTTACTCGCGAGTAGACCCGCGCCAGGAATGGGCAGGGATCGCACCGGACTGGCGCCCCCCCCATCGCCCGCCGCTGCCTTTTTTACCTGCTGGGCAAGCCTCTGAGACCCAGCGCCGATCAGCTGAGAGGCGGGGAGAGGGGGGCGGGAGCGGAGAAGCACACAAAATGGCTGCCGGGAAGGCAGGGAAATAAAAAAATGGTGCTTCTCCCCTGCCCCCGGGAGGCTTCTGAAAGTGGCGCTTGCTGCGGGGGGAGGGAGGTTCCCTGCCTTCCCCGTGGGTTTTTTTCCCTGTTCGTAACTCGGAAAAAGTTCTCAAGTCGAGTCTGTTTTTTCCTATTAGAGTGGTTCGTAAGTTGAAATGTTCGTATCTGGAGCCGTTCGTAAGTCGAGGGTTGACTGTACTAGTCATGCTTCATTTCCAAATGTGATCTACTGCTGTCACAGAACAGGGTGACAAAGAATAACAGTGGGGCTAAGTAATTGCACAGTGTGTTCCATTTATAAACCACATAATACAACCTTTTCCTTTAAAACCATGGACAATTTTTATAAGCAAAAACTTTATAATCAGAGATTTCAATTGCCACAACAGTGTTTTTGGGTATTAATTCAATGAGAACAAAGGAGAAGCTGTGCTAAAATGGGTGGAAACATCCCAACTAGGCCTTCTTTGCAATAGCAAACTTCTGTGTTTCAAGAGCAGATGATAACAATGTGGATATAACTGGGACTTGATATCACTAGTGAGCCTATAACCCAATTGTGTATGAGGTCTTTCTGTACCCCAGTTCAAAATATGCAGCACTTGTCTATAATGTGTCAACCTCTCCTCATCCCACAACAGACTGTCTTTAGATCTGAGAAGCACTGTACAGTACAAATCCTTCAGATTGCATGGAAGGACCTCCAACTAGATCATTGTTTTGCTCTCAAATACCTAAGAGTTACTTTGGATTGTATGCCAACTTATAAGAAACACTGCAAAAATATAAAGCAAAAGATCTCTGAATGGAACAATGTTCTTCTAAGAACACTATTCTACTCAGAGAAGCCTTTGGGGAGAATTTCCCCAAATAGCTGAGACATTCGAGGAAGGACATTCGAGGAAGCAGCAGCAGCAGGAGGCGGAGACGGAGGCAAAGGAGGAGATGCGCTTGGCCGCCTCTTGCTGCTGCCCATTGACTGCCGCTGCTGGATCGCCTCCTCCAGTGCCACTCGCGGGCTCCCTTCGGGCAGGGGACAAGACGGCGACGTAAGCTGGAACTGAGCCCCGGCAAGTCACACTGGAGGAGGTGATCGGGCAGCGGAGGCGGAGGCGGAGGCGGAGGAGCAGCCTCCATCCTTTCACACATGGAGAAGTTGTGAAATCAAGAAATTGCCACAAGTGAAATAAACGTATTAGTAAAGACCAAGTTCAACTGAGCTACTCCTAGGTAACTGTATAACACTGTACTCGATAGACCTTGCAACAATGTTTTGTTAGCGATCACTGTGATTCTATACTTTGTAGTAGTTGTAAATGATTAAAAAAATTCTTACCTAGTGTTTCTTCTTTTACAGCTGTGTATAGGTTCATAGTCTGACCAGTTCCCCTTGAATTCTGGGAATCATTTATTTCTTGTAGAAGTAATTTTTCTTTTAAAAAGGAAGCCATTTCTGAAGTTGAAGCACACAGTGTTTGAATTTCACCTTGACATACCCTTGGTAAATTTAACTCTACTGCAATTTTCTTGGCTTTTTCACCCATAGTTCCAAGTTGACAGCAAGGCCTCACACTTCTGTTTATGAAATCCTCAGTTGTTTTTATGGGTAAAGAGCATAATTCTTCTGTGTCTTCTTTTGTACTAATTTCTCCCCTAATTGTACCTCTTAATGGCTCTTCCATTTCATTTAATGATATATTCTCTTGTTCAGCAACCACAACAAATTCTTCACTTGTAGTTTTAGAAGTATAGAAGTCTCTTTGTTTTTCTCTGGTAATACGGTTATCTTTCAAGCCTACACTCTGAGACGCATGTACATTTTCAGTGTTGAGACATGAAATTTCAGCTGTCTTTGTGCTCATTTCTCTCAGTCTGGAACTATTTTTATTAGAGCACTTGCTTGTGATTTCGTTTATATCTTTACATGAATTTTTTTCATATGAATTGAGATTTTTTACAAGAGGTGATTTATTAATGCTGTCATTGGTAATATGAGGATTTATACCTGAATTCTTACAGAAAGAAGCATGCAAAGGTATTATGTTTTCTGATGTACTGAAACTATTTACTTGCTCAGAGCACATATTTGTGGATGAATTATCACTATGTACTTCACCAAGGGGAGTATTTATCTGTTTACATAAAAGTACAAAAGAGGTTATGATACTGGTACTGTGATTTGGTGATGTTTGTTTTGCATTACAAATATATGTGCATTTATCTAAGGATTCATGTTGGACAGCTTTTTCATTCACTGTCATTTGTGACAAGACGGAATTCGTTTCAGTGCTTGAATAGTTATTCATTGTTTTTTCATTAATAACATCCTGTAGTTTTGAGTCTTTACTGAGGACACCACTTGTGGAGGACACTACCTCATGGAGCGTGTTGTTGATACTTGCTTGTATCTCAGAAACCATTTCTTTAGTAACACCTCTGTCTAGAGGCTTGCTGAGTCTTCTACCATGATCTGCATTTGGATGGGGAACAGAATTCTCTAAATCTTCAATGCTTTCTAATAATGTTTTTTCAACTTCTTTCCCCTTAGTCATCGTTTCTTTATATTCAGAAATATATGACTCAGTGCTCCTTCCTGGCTCAATGAAATTGGTTTTGCCTAGAGAACCCTCCCTTTCTTGTTCATTAAAAGGATGAACTGTTTCATCTTCACTCACATAGTTCTCCAGAAGTTCTAAACCTATAAGGATAAGATGTTTGAAGGAAAATGCTTTTTAAAAAACAGTTTGTATAATAATGAACACTTGCAAAATATTGTTCTGAATAACAACAGTGAAACTCTTACAGATCAGTGTGAACACAGGTCTAATTGTACTACAGTGGTACCTCGGTTTACGAACTCCTCGGTTAACATAATTTTCGGTTTACGAATGAAAATCCATTGAAAATAATGCCTCAGTTTACGATTTTTTATTTATTTTAATTTTTTTTTGCAATACAAAGCAAGTTTCCCCAGGATGCATTGCTCCTGGGAGGTTTATAGCGTTCCTATGGGAAACCGTGTTTCGGTTTGCGAATTTTTCGCAATATGAAACATCCCGGAGAACGCATTAAATTTGTAAATGGAGGTACCACTGTATCTTTAATTCTTTGATCACACTGTGCTTCCACTCTATGCGCTTCTGTCTTCTGGAGGAGAACACAGCAGAATCCCAGCACACACACACAAAAAGGAAAATGTTAAAAGGTGTAATACAGCACTTTGTGCCTCTTTTGCTTACCCTGGCAGAGGCAAGCCATTTGAGAAGAATTTCACAGACCAAAGTTCTTAGATCCTGATATAAATGTACTTGCCCAACTTCTTTCTTTTCTAGCCATACTTTTAATAATGATTGAAATAGATTAAAGGGATTAAAATTTAAAAGAGCATGTCACTCAAAACTTCAGTAAGAGGTTCAGACTTATAAAGTATCAGGAAAGATTTTAAAGCCATACAAATGTTACCCTATGTAGCATTAGAAGTTACCGTTTATTGCCCAATAATTAGAAAGAAAATGACGAGTGCAAACTTTGACTGATCAGGTGAAATTGCTAATGAGCAGCTGGACAAAGCATGGTTTCAAAACACATTACTGATGGGGCAAGAGGGGCTATTGTGTGTTGATGAAAAACTACTTCATTCCTTTTGCTCACCAAATTTAAAGGGGAAATATGTCTGACTGTCATAATGAGATAGAAAGAAAGAGACCACTATAGGTAGTAACGTAGGCCAGGATCCTACATACTGTAATCCTGCTGCTTTTGCCACAATGAAGAATTCCCCTGCCTTCCGGTGGCACACATGCATGCTAAGAATCTGCTCTGGGAAGCAGAAAAACGGTACTACAAAAGGCTGCAGGAATGGAAAGGAAAAAAGTTCTAGTTCTCCTGTCACTGAACACGGGGATACACTATTGGATCATGGCCATAATTTCTAACGACAACGCTTTTGTATTCTCTTTCATTTTTTTACAATCCCCCCACACACACCTCTTACAAAATACATATTGCAATGTGTTAAGGCTGCAGCTTGCTTCTAATGTGTGAGGAATGGAACTAACATGTTATGGATTTTCCAGACAGATGCAGTCTAGGTGCAATCAAACCATTTTGAATCAAAGTGAGTTTTCCATTGTTTAGATACTTCCCAGCTGGATATTTTAAACTAACTTTTTACTCCATGCAGACTCTGGGGCTCAAAATGGTTGCCATTTTTCCTCAGGAGGACTCTATAAAGGACAGGTTCACTTTCCCTTAGAGTAGAAGGAGAACTCCTTCTCCTAGCTTCTATTGTGAGGCAAACAAATGGCATCTAATATAATTCTTGTTCTTCCCCGGAATCCACCAAAGAAAATGCTTGTAAGGAATGAAAAGTCTCCTGTTCAGGGTTGCCAGATACATGTGTACAAAAAGGAGGACATAGAAAGCCACAAAGGAGGACGTATTGGGGGGGGGGGGGCTCTGTGCACGGGGTGGGGTGGGGTGGGGGGCATGTCGCTTTTGGAATTAGGTATTGGGCAGAATAGCTCTTTGATCATGGGGCAATACCATAACCATTCAACCTACTCAGTCTTGAAAGGTCAAGACTGGGAAAGTTACATTTTTTTGGACTACAAAACTCAGAATCCACTGGCCACTGTGTTTTCTTGTTTTAAAAAATGTTTAAAAACAAAAAACAAAACAAATCTACATATACACTTACTTGGCTCCCAGGGCCAATGGAGACAATCTATTCCTTCCTTTAATGGAGACCCATCCCCCTTGTTTTATTTATTGATTTTTTTATTTTAATAAAGCATAATAAAGTGAAATAAAAAGTTTAAAAAGTTGTGTAACAGATTTGAAACACTTTATAAAAACCAGAAAAAAACACACAGAAGGCGTGGATTTCTCTCAGCTTGAGAAATTGCAAAGGGTGGAGAAAATGGATTTGCAGACACACACACACACACACACACACACAAAGCCATTTTCTCCACCCTTTGCAATTTCTCAAGCTGAGAGAAATCCGCTTGTATGTGTGTGTATGTGTGTGTGTTCCAGCTCCCACAAGCATGGGGGATAACTGCATATGCTCCTGGACCTGGAAACGCACTCTGCACATGCCCCAGAGTCGGGGGGGTCAGGGCAGCGGGGGGGATAAAAGTGCCTCCTCTTCCCCGGCTTTAGGAGGAAGGAGGGACCGGACCGGCCCCTATTTCCCTGGCTCTGAACCGCCACCCCCCCAAACCCCAGACCAGCCTCCCCTCCGGCAGGCAAGCAAGTGCACTCACTTCACTCCACACCTCTCCTGTCCGTTTCCATCCATCCATCCATCTCTCTCGCACCTTCCTGCCTTATTCAGCTCCGGGCAGAAGCAGCCATCCACAAGCCGCCAGGGATTGATTGCCCGGGGCTGTTCTACAGCCCTAAACAATCAAGCCACCTTATCTCCAATCTCTGAAAGAACCGGAGGATTTACAAGTGCTGCAACCAAGGAAGTAACGGAGAGGTTCGGCTGCAGGGGGTGGGGGTGGGGGTGGAGATACAAAAGCCGGACAGTTTAAAGTTTTTTAGTTTTGCCTGCCGGACGGAGGACATGATCCTGAAAAGTAGGACATGTCCTCCTTTTGCCGGACGTCTGGCAACCCTACTCCTGTTGCTTCCCCCTTCCATCACAGTTCCACCCTACCATAATTTCTAGTTAAAGAATGGATAAAATGAGGCCTGTAAAGTACAACCCTGTTCAACCCTGTTGTTTGTTCACTCAATAGTCTGAAAATAAAACTCTCCTTGCATCAGACTGGCCAACATATCATTTCATTACAAAAATAAAGCTTGTAACTATATATATGGCACATTTGAAACAGCTGTCAAGAAAGCAATAGAGTGAGTAAGTAGCTTCCCTGTCCAGTTTAGCAGGCTGTCTTTGTGCCACCTTGTTAGAATAGGTAAAACTGGTCAGACGACCTACTCCATTCCCACACCTTTGAGAGAGGTGTCAATAATTCTACACACATTTGGACGATGGTACTTTGAAATGAACATCCAACAATGGAAATGTATGGAAGTCTATGTGATATTACATGAGTACAGTTTGATATTTCAATGAGCATAACATAAATAATCCTTATAAATTATCAGGACAGCTGCTTCCTTTGTATTGTAATTGTGAACTGTACCTTCGGTACTAACTGAGTTATCTTCCCATACACACATATAAGCACTGTTTTGCACTGTCAGCTTTACACCAGGGTTGAAAGAGGCAGGTAGTGCATCTTTTATTCCATTTTCTTCTTGTGCAAGATTATTAGAAACTTTTAAGGTTGTTTGTGTATATTTGCTTTCCTTACAGCCTGTATGCATTTCATATTCAATAGGTAAGTCTCTAGCCTGGAACAAAAAGAAAGAAATGTAGTTCAATTATTGTTAAGCTAAAATGGAGAGTGAATGTTTCACAGACATCTTAACCTACAGGAAATGTGCTCCTTTTTAGTAACTTTTCGTATCCCTTTACAGAATTTTGTCATGTTCTTCAACAGGATGATGTCAGGAGAACTAAGACCACACTCCTATTGCTGTGGGAAGGGGAGGGTATATATAGCTAGATATAGCTAGTCAGTAATTTAATTTTTTTATTTATTCCCTAACATTTATATGCTATATTTCACTGTAGAACATGATAAGGCAGTTTACAGAATGGAATCATTAAAATAAAAATCCACCAAAAAATGGCTAAACTAACAGGGAAATTTCTTCCCTAGACAGTGGTGTATCTATCAGTCATTACTAAGACTCCATTCATTAGCTAAAAAGAAGAAATAAGTTGGTTGTTTATGAAAGAAATGCACAGAAGAGTGGCTGCATGTTTTATCTCTGTCTGCCTTCTACAACAGTATAAAACTGCTTGCTTTTTTAAAAATAACAGCTGAGAATTTGCAGACTTAGCTCTTCCAAAGAGACACAATTGTCCTTTTGCCACTCCTATGGTTGCCCATAAGTTTAGATTCAGCCCTTCTCTCACACACATACAGCAGTACCAACTGATTAGCACTAAAATTAAACTTTTTGATAGCAAGGGATTACATTGCTTGTTGTTTTATGCTGTCAGGTTGCTACCAACTGAATTAGTGACCTCCAAAAGGTCCTGTCATTAACAGCCCTGCTAAGGCAATGCAAACCAAAGGCCCTGGCTTCCCTTATTGAGCCAGTCCATCTCATACTTGGTGTTCCTCTTTCCCTGCTTATCTTCAATTTTTCCCAGCCCTGTTATCTTTTTCAGCAACTCTTGTCTTCTCATGATGCATACAAAATATGACAACCTCAGTGTAGCTACTTTTTACATTTTAAGTATGAATAAAGGCAGTCAATGCTTCTAAAAGAAGAATGTATGTGAGCATATTGAACTGAAGTGTCCTGTTCCTACACAAGAAATAGCATTTATACTCTAACAATAAAATAACAAATGGTATAGAAGTCAGGTTTGCTACTTGGATTTATTTTCTGGGGAAGATTCAGCTGTACAGAGGAGAAAATTATAAAGTAATATTTCAATTTATTCTGACTGAGCTTCTACCATAGTTTTAGAAAACATGTATTTAAAATTGTCAGCTTTCAGACACTTATTTTGATGTTGCTGGTGAACAAAACATATTTTTCAAACTAAGCAAAGGGAATCTAATGTTTTGCTGATATTTGCCCCAGAAAAGATTTTCCTCCTTCCTGTATCTTTTGTGTTGCCCCAAGACTTTCAGGCAACCACAGGAGAGGCAAAAAGGCAGTTGTCTCTCTTCTTAATGCTTCCCAGCCCTTTGCCAGCCGGTTTGCAAGGTTCCTGGAGCTATCATGGGGAGATTGTTCCCCCACTTGATCATGCTGGAACTCACCTTTTTTTCTGACGGAATTCCAGTGTTTGGATATGGTCCAAAGTGTTTATTACTATAGAAATATGGTTATTCAGAGACAAATAATATTTGATCCTGCTCTTACTTTAGATAATTTTTTGGACTTTTTGGGGAGGAGGGGAAAAACACGTATTTAAATATAAACCAACCTCACTTTTCCAAGTTGCTTGTGCTTTGTTATATTCATTTTGAAGAATAAGGAACTTTTCTTCATTTTCTTTTGCCTTCTCCCTTTGCAGCTCATTATCTCTTTCAAGGGTCTGCAATAAAATTAATTATCCAAAAAATAATCAATACCACATTAATGAATTTTGATGTGTTTTATGTTGCTTGGACCTTTTCTTCTAACATGCTGAAAGTGCCATACAGATCAGTGATAATGTGCTATCTCAACAATAATTTTCATAAATTAACAGAAAGGTGCTTATAGTTTAGCTAACACAAAACAGGGGGAGGTTATGAAAAAGAAATGGCTATAAAAGGGTATAAAAATACTTGCCATTATTCAGTTTCACTGCATAAGTTTTAATGTGCTGAAAAAGTAATGTAAAGTGCAGTGCTAAGACATATGAAATGTAGCACATTCTAAACCTTTGTTTGTGAAGATAAACACTACACTACAATCCAGGACATACTTTTATTATACTAATCAAACCTAAATTTACTTTAATAATATTCCATGCAATTTAGACTTAAAATTAATTTAAGAACCATGAAGTACCAAATAAAAAATTCCAGTTTGTAGGGTTTTTAAAATTTCTAGTTAATTTCATTTTTAAGTTGGTCCAATGAAATGGAACAAAACTGTGTTTAAGAATACCAAGATTCTTTTGCTGCTGCTACTTAATATATACATAACACCAACATACTGCTAGGCAATCCACTGAGAAGGATTTTAAATTGTCATAGTTATGTTAACATCTCTGGATTACTCACTGTTAGATTTACTTTCACACTGATAAATTCAAGCAAACATATAAATCAGCCATAACAATTCTTATATTTTCTCAGGTACTGCAGGCTATTTTAGCCCTTATCATATTAAAAAAAAAACCAAATAAAGTGGGCAGTTTATATTTACCTAATATAAGATGTGATCATATTTAACATGATAAACACACTGTTTTAATGCATAACGTATATGTATGGTTTCTGTGATGCTTTAAAATAGCTTCTGGGAAAAAGGAATCCATTGGATTTCTTTCAAAATTAATTATTTGCTATTTTGCCCTTTAAGCCAAAGCACATCATTTCTAAATTAATGTAACAATATTCCTGTAACATTAGGAAATTCTTATATGTATATATTCTTATATGTATATAGTTACTATAAAAATGTAGCAATTGCCCAGATTTATGAGCACAAACAGGAATTGAAAATACTTGGGTAGAAGTCCCCCCTCCTCTCCCCTCCCCAGAAGAGCCAGTGGGGTGGTGCAATGGTTAAAACTGCATTACTGAAGTCAAGACTTGACTGCAGTACAGTGGTGCCTCGACTTACGACCATAATCCGTTCCAGAAGATGGACGTAACTCGAAATGGTCGTAAGTTGAAGCACCATTTCCCATAGGAATGCATTGAAATGCAATTAATCCGTTCCGGCCGAAGAAAAAAATCACACACAAAAAAAAAATCACTGCAAGACTCATTGGAAATGCGATTAATCCCTTCCGGCCGAAGGGGAAAAAAGAAAAGAAAAGCAACCAAGCGTGCAAGACCCATTGGAAATGCACAGAAAACAAACAGAGCAGATCGGAAATGCACAGAGAACAAAGGGGGCAGGTCGGAAATGCAAAGAAAACAAAGGAAAAAGCAAGGGAAGCATGCAGGACCCATCGGAAATGGGGAAAAAACCCCAAAAAGCAACCAAACCCCCCAAGACCCGTCGGAAATGGGGGAAAAAACCCGAAAAAGCAACCAAACCCCCCAAGACCCATCGGAAATGGCAGGGAAGCCAAAAAACAAACAAACCCCCGAAGACCCATCGGAAATGGGGGGAAAACCCCAAAAAGCAACAAAACCCCCAAGACCCATCGGAAATGGGGGGGAAAACAAAAAACAAACAAACCCCCCAAGACCCATCACAGCACAGAAACATAACCCACCCCAGCTCAAAACCACGCTGCAAAAACACCCAGAACAGTTTTTAAAAAGCACAAAACAGCACCTTACCTTACCAGGCAGCCCGAAGCCTCCCTGCAAACACACACACACACTCACGCAGAAGCGAGGCAGTCCCAAGCCTCCTCCGATGCACACTCTCTCACTGCTGGGGCGAAATAGCTACAAAGAAGCAGCCTCGTCGCCACCTACAGTTAGAAATTTGAATTCCCCGCCTTTTTTCCCTGCCTTTTTCTGTTCGTAAGTGGAAGCTCCGGTCGCAAGTAGAAGCAAAATTTTGCGGCTGGAGCTGGTCGTAACTCGAAATGGTCGTAAGTAGGGACGTTCGTAAGTCGAGGCACCACTGTAGCTGGTTTGAGGTTAACTCAGCCTTCCATCTTTCTGAGGTTGGTAACTTGAGGTTGGTGTTGGGGGAGAGAAAGTGCAGCCTGCATCATTAAATTGTGAACCACCTAAAGAGTGCTTTAAGCACTATGGGGCGATATATAAGCAGCACATTTTGCTTTATGGTTCTTGAGGGGAAAAAGTATGCATACAAATATATAGAAAGTTCATGGTCAGAAAAGAGATCATCTGACAGTATTTGCATAGCTACCACCCTGAACACTATAATCTAACACATTTTTTTCTCTGCTGCTCTCTTTCAGTCATAAACCTTAGATTGTTGTTATGGTTGCACAATCTGCAGTCATTCCATTTATAAAAATTACTGTGCACTTGTCTCATTCAGAACTCTTTGAGCTGGGTTCATTTTCCAGTCAGAAGAGCTGACGTCAGTCCTCCAAAAGATGGATGCGAAGGAGCAGAGGAAAAATGAGCAAGAGTAGCTCTTTCGGATGGGGTAGGAGTGATGTGCATACATAAAAGGAAAATCCACCCAAAGGGATACAGAAATAAATCAGAATTCTAGCTTGCCTGCAATTCCAGTTCAGACTAAAATTATCTATCTGTGGGTCAAGAAGATTAAAATAAAATAGCGTATTTAATATAATAAATATAAAATTCATTGCAACTGAACATAACTGTGGCAACCCACCAGAGAACACTTCATAATCCCCTGGGGGTCCTGACCCCCAGGTTAGGAACTCGTGCTTTATTAAAAAAAAAAAAAAAACAGCCAAAAGAGTGACAAATGCCTCACATGGTTTTCTTCAATGAAAAAAAAAATCAGTATTAGGAACCACTAGAAAAAGGACTGAGAACAAGTGCCACAATGATGCTATAACATATTATGGTTGAGATATTTTTGCAATTCTATGTAGAACTGAAGAGGATTAAGAAAAAGGCAATCAAAATGTTCAAGATGAGATGAGTTTGGAAGTTTTTAGAAAAAAGGCTGCTTGATAGAAGTTACAAAGTTCACTATGAGAGATAAACCTACAAGTGGGATGAAGAGGATTAGCCCTTCTCTTTCCAGGAACACAAATTAAATCTCATGAGAACACTCCCATTTGTTATCTTTTCTCTTCAGTCATCTGCAGCAGTGGTTCCCAACCTTGAATAACCCAGGTGTTCTTGGACTGCAACTCCCAGAGCTATGCTGTGTATTCACCAGTAGCTATGCTGGCTGTGATTTCTAGGAGTTGCAGTCCAAGAACACTTGGGTTACCGAAGAATGGGAACTTTTGCTCTACATGGTTCCTGAGACTTCTCCAACCCTTGGGATATGCAGAAGGATCTGATGTGCATATCTAAAGATTGGGGTGAAGTTTCTGAGCTGGTGGCAGATGAACAGCACTAGCAGTGTGCTTTGTATTCTGAATTTATTTGGAAAATGAGGGAATACAGTATCCAAACTGATCTGAAGGAAACTGAGGGGTCCCAAAGTGGCACTTGAATTGCATCAGGACTCTATAAAGTGTCTAATATTGTTTTGGCATTTCGGAGGTTTAAAAAGCTGAGGAAAAGGACAAACACTTCACACCATTAAGTCTTAGGATGCAATTAGACAGGGAAGCTGACCCAGGTTGATTCAAAGATTTCTATGGCAGTAAAATTACTGTTGTCTTTCTCATTTAATGTTTTTCGCCCTTGCCAGTTTTGGGGACAAGAGTCCACATCACAGCTCAAATTGCTACAATTCTCACTGGGGATCACCCTGCCTCTTTTTCTATTGCAAGTAGCATAGCACTGAATTGACATAACAGCTTATAAAACTGCAGTGCTTATCTGACAGAAAGCTAAATTTCACAAGCATGATAAAAAAAATGATCAAAGGAAGCAAAGAAGGCACACACTTGACGAGCATACCTTACAGCATGATGTGGTATGCCAGTAAAACAGGAAGATCTTGGAGGAATGACAAGGGATCACTTATCTTTCCTCCAAACAATTTTTTAAAATTACGCTTTTCCAGTATAATATTATGTCAGAGAAGCACCACAGTTTCACAAGCTGTTCTATCAATTCAGTGTTATGTTGCTTGGGAAAAAATAAGTTTAAGGGGGGAAAAATAATGGTTGTTGTAGGTTTTTCGGGCTGTTTGGCCGTGTTCTGGAGGTTTTTCTTCCTAACATTTCGCCAGTCTCTGTGGCCGGCATCTTCAGAGGACAGGAGCTAGAACTCTGTCCTCTGAAGTTTAAACATCCTACCATCAGTATCGGGGACGACAGAGGATGAGATGGTTGGACAGTGTCATCGAAGCTACCAACATGAATTTGACCCAACTCCGGGAGGCAGTGGAAGACAGGAGGGCCTGGCGTGCTCTGGTCCATGGGGTCACGAAGAGTCGGACACAACTTAACGACTAAACAACAACAACCATCAGTATCACCTTAAGACTCATCTGCCATTTTCCCTTTGGACCAATATTGATGATAACACATGCCAGGAAAAAAAAAAGTGATGTATATGGAATTGTTACCAAAAAAGCCCAAAACCAAACTAGAAGTCCCTGCTGGCTGATCAACAAGCAACAATTTCCATGAAAGAAGACTGGCCTTACTTGCAATTAGCTGTACAGGATGTAGCTGACAGAAAATGTACCAAATTTAACAATGTTAACTCCAGCAGAAATCACAGTTTTATTTGCAATGGATTCACACATTTATTTGGAAAAAGAAAGTAATACTTAAAAAAAACTAGGAAGCCCAAGGCAAAGAGAGATTGACGCTCAAGCATGACTGAAAAATCTAAATTGTACAGTAATCCATTTAAAACTTCACTCAGGCAGCCAGTAACTCAGGGAACGCTTGTGTGAAGAGAAAGCTTGGACAGCAAAGATAAGGCCAGCTGAGCCTCCTGTGGGAGGGAGTTCCAAAGTCTGGGAGCAGCAACAGAGAAGGCCCTCTCCCGTGTCCCCACCAAATGCACCTGTGAAGGTGGCGGAACTGAGAGAAAGGCCTCTCCTGATGGTCTTAACACTCAAGCAGGCTCATAAACGGATAATGCTGACACAGAGAGACAGCAATGCGGCTAAGAATTTTACTCAGGATCTCAATACTTCTAGAAAGGAATTATCCACTCACTTTTTGCTTACAGAAAGATAAGAACCAAGCCATAATGTGGTTGTGATTGACCACAATTCCATGTCTACTAATGTGACCAAATTTTCATCTCTGATTGGATCAAGCAACTTTTTAATTGAAAGACTATATTATGTAATTTCAGATTGCAGCTGGCAGCCTCATTCCATGAGGTAGAGATTCAAAAGGTTTCCTTAATTAACCTAATTTTCTTTTCCTCACTACCAAAAGTTTCAAGTAGTTTTTGCCATTTAGAAAATATAGAGTTAGTAAGCCAATTAGGTAACATTGAAATAAGAAATTTGGAAAGGAAAAACAGTTTACTGATACCTGTCCTACCCAACGTCAAAAGTTATGTCCTCAAATTTATTTAGTCCATTTACCCTGTTGTTTATAGTTTCTGGAAACAAGCTAACAAATATATTCAGGAACCAGAATGCCTACGTGTTCAAAACTGGAATACTTCGGGATTAATCTAGATATGGTGTTTAACTCATGTTGCTTTGGCAACAAAGTATAAACACAGAATTCCCACCTTCCTCTCCCCACCCCCCAGCTCTTTTCTCTGACAATTTCTGTGTCTGCTTGACACTATGGAGGATTTTTAATGTTTAGAATGGATTTTATTGTGCTGTTTTACTATGATGTTGGTGGATTCTGCTCTCACCTCAGCATTTTCTTGCATGTCATTAGCATTTCATTACCAAGTTGTTAATTACATCAGTAGTTTCAATGCCTAAGCTACAACATATTACTTTTTCCAATCTATTTGTTTTCACATATGTTGGAACCACAATTAGGGGTGAGATTTTTTTTAATTTTAGGATTTTCAGTTCCAGAAATTACTAGAATCCCTCAGGCAGAATTCTGGGACTGGGACAAGAGAAGCCAGAAGAAAGAAGCAATGTGTGTCTACCTCCATATTGTGCTTTTCTCTACATGTATGACTTGGGAAACCGAAGGTAAAAACCCCTCACTTGCACTGGTTCCTGGGGATTGCTCCAGTGGTCTATGAGTAGGGTAGTCTTGCTACCCATTAGAGGGAGACCATCTCACTGAACTACCCTCCCATGAGCAGTGAGGTGACTCCCAGGAGGGAATGCAATTGAGTAAATGTTCCCTTCTTCTTTCCAGCTAAACCACATGGAGTGAAGCAGACAATGGTAGTAGAAAAACATCTTTCTTCTGGTTTCTCCTCTCCCCGTCCCAGAAGACTGTCTGGGAGATTCTAGGTGACTTCTGGGATTGGAAGTCCTAGGAATTCTGCTCATTGGCTTTCCTGCTTAGGGTTCTTGAAAACTGTAGCCCCCCCAAAAATCTGAAGTCCAAAGCTAAGAACCATCTGTACACTAGTGCTCACAGAGAGGCATACTTTGCCTTTTGTCAGGGGAAAGGGACCATAGCTAAAGTAACTATTTTAGTGCATAAAAATGTTAGTGGATTTTATGATAGATATGTTTTATGTTCACATGTTAATTTCAATGCACTTCCAAGCTATGGACAGGTTGAACTGAATAACCCAACTTCTGAGCAACATATGACAACTTTTAAAAACATCTCAAGTCTTTATAAAACTGTTCACAAGGCACCCTCAGAGTACATAACCAATATCTGACCTGATATTCTTCTTTCAATTTATTCAACTCCATTTCCATTCTGGTGTTTGTTTCAATCTGTCTGCAGAGCAGTTGCTGTATATGTTGTAGAGAAGCAATAAGCTCCTTATTTTTTAAAAAGGAAGAAATTGTACTTGAGATGACATAATATTATGTAAAGTTCATTGTGATCATTTATGCATATGAAATATTTTTATTAAATTACATCTTTCTATTATACTGCATCGTGATCTTTCAATCATAACCACTGGTACCCATGGCCAGGATCCTATTTGAGTCAAAGAACTCACATGATGATATAGCATGAGTAGATTGTTTTTCTGCACTTGTACGAAGAAGTATTCAGTACCTCCTTGTACAAGCAGAAGTCCTCTTTGTTCAAACAGATGATCTCTACTGGCACAATCTCAAGGCAAGAAATCATACAGAAACACACGAGTGGAGTATTCCACTTCACTACAGTTGAACAAGATTCTTGCCCATATCTGGAATGTAAAAAAAAAATAAAGATAGGAGCATACAATGCAAGCTTGGTCAGAATTATATGAAGGTCAGAATGACGGTGGTTAATCTCACACCATGTGCATTCTCACAGTGCTGCAACTGGAATTCTAAGTTTAAAAGGAACAAACATATTCTTTGAAGAGTAGCTTTATATATAAGTGCTGAATCATAGGTTCATAATTGGTCTATTATTAATTTAATGTCAATGCTGGCATAAGCTTTTTGACTAAGCTGCTTGAACACTGTTAACAGTTCAAGGTAGATTTCACCGCAGAATAAAATGTTTGCATCATTTCTTGTCTTCGTGTTTGAACATCAGAGATACTCTAAATTAGGGGTCTCCAAACTATGGGGTCTCCAAGCATCTGGCCCGCCTTGCCTTTTTATCCAGCCCGGCATGCGGGAGTGCATGTGGGCACACGTACACGCACGCGTGCGCACATCTTCCTTCGGCCCTCAAAAATGTGGAGAATATATGATGTGGCCCTCTTGCTGAAAAGTTTGGAGACCCCTGCTCTAAATCATGAGAAACTTTGTGTCATCAAAGCAAGTATGAGATTACTAAGGTCATTCTTGTATGTGATTGAAGGCACATTTGTAATCCAAATCAATTCAGTTCAAAATAAACTGAAAGCAAGTAACGAATCAATTATCCAACAAATGGTCAATAATCAAACTCACAAAAATATTTCACACTAAGCAACGTATTTTGAGGACACCACTAACCATCACTGTGCTTGACTTAGGCCCTGGTCACACAAGGGAAATGTCCCCTTCAAGCAAGAGAGAAAATAAACTGATACCATGGTGTAGCTGGCCATAACAATTCAAATAGGAGGAAATAAATACATATAAAATCGATATACTGATATAGCAGGAACAAGGTTCTCTCTAAAGTGCATGGCTATGTGAGTGTGTGACTCCACCCCCCCCACAGCTTTCCGCCTCAAAAGTGCACCCACAATTATCATTTCCAGCCCCTTTTGTTCTGGTCGCAATGCCCCACACGGGGGTGGGGGTGGGGTTCAGACTCGCACACAGTGGGTTGAACGCCACCCAGCAGGGCTAAAAATTAGAGGGAACGTTGATCAGGAAGGGGTTTCTGTTTAGGAAAGTGTCCTCTGTTGCACTGGCTGCTCCTGCAGAAATGCACTGCAGACAATGGACATGGGATAGCCACACAGCAATACTGGCAATCACCCCCCCCCCCTTGACATTGGCATATCAACGTTTCAATATATCTTCACATAGAAAAAAAAATACTTGCAAGGAATGTAATGGTGGTGGCCCCCCAGTGACATACTTTTACCAATGTATTAATGTATCGGGCACAAGAAATAAAATAATAAATGTGTGTGCTGCAGTAATGGCGGCCACCTTCCTGGCTTCGATTCTGGAAAGAAACAGAGCAGGTCATGCACAGAGGCAATCCCGGTAAGGAATGCACCAGTGCAACCAAGGTACAAAATAACATAACCCTCCTGGCAATGAGGAAATGTTCCGCAGTTACACCACTGGCCGTGAAAATGTCTCAATCTTGACTGCATTTTGTGATCAGACAAAAAAAAAAAAAAGCAATGAACTAGAGAACATTTCCCTCATGTGACCGGGGCCATAGTTTCAACGTACCCCTGCAGGAGATCTGTTATCTTTGTTTACCATTCCTACAGACAAAGGCATTCATCCAACCATTCTATTATATGATGCATCCTAACAGAAGTTCTGCTCATTCCCACTTCCCTCAACATCCTGTAATGCTGCCCAAAAACTAGCTCTGGAGGGTTTTGTTGCCTCTAAAGCCAGTTTTTTTGATGCATGGAGAAGGGAGACCATATTCCTCCTGGTTCCATTGAAAGAAGCAGTGCTGTTGGAAGAACATCAACCTGGTTCTGGCTCAAATGTTTTATTCATTTTCTTTCTAAAATATTGGTAGTTTATATAAAACAGAAGTTCCAAGGCCTAAGGTTCTTCACCCCTGCCACAGAAGTCACTGAGCATTCTTATTTGAACGGTGGACTCAACCTCTGACTGTATGGCTGTCAAGTTGCTAAAAGACTTTAGACAGCTATGATGTGAAAGGGCAACTGGGTGTACCACTATGAATGACATTGTCAAGTTCAAGTACATTTGAACAAAATAAACAAAAAGGCCCAAAGATATGCATATTTCAAATAATAATATTTAACATATTTTTATTTGGGAATCCTGTTTTTACATGTTACTTAATATGTATAATGTATATGAATTCTTTCATATGTAACAACAACAACATGCCATTAAGTAGTTTCTGACTTATGGCAACCCCTTCTAGGGTTTTCCAGCTATAGAGTATTCAGAAATGGTTTAACGTTCCCTTCTTCTAAGGCACTCTGGGACCACATAGCTTGCCCAAGACCACAGAGGTTGGCTCCTTGCCTAGAAAGCACTGTAGGAAATCAAACTCCCAACCTTAGCTCCACAGCCAGGTACTCCATCTTACAGAGTTACCCAGTCAGCATATTAATATATATTATTAATATTTAATATGTTTATATAACATTGTAATTTAAATTACCTCTTTCTCTTCTTTAAGCTGTATATTTTCCTCAGTGATCTTTGTATTCAACTCTGTCTCCTGTAAATGAAATAAGCACAGTGGTCCCAATTCAGTTGTCCCTTTATGACCGTGTTTCTGTCCTACACACACATATCTCCTACACACACATATCTCCATGTTCTAGCGATCAACCAAGAAAGAATCAGACAACAGGAAACTCCTTTGCACAGTACAGTGGGAAGAAATGGGGAGGATACAAAAGGTAACTGATCATGTCCTAATTAATTAATGTATAAGGAGTAGTAAATGTATGAGAATACCATTATTAAACAATATTAAGTATTCAATGCTATTGCAAAATGTAAAAGCTTATAAACTATTCTTAATCAACAGATGAGAACTATTGAATTATTAAACAATGCTTTACATTATATATTTACAGTAGTTGAACAGTATTCTTCTATTTAAAGAAATACTATCATATCCTATTAAATTATCAGTGTAACTTTGTTGTTGTTGTTATTACTTTTTGTAAAATAATAACAGGAACTGTTAGCTGACAAATATTAATTCTGAAATACCATTGCATTTTTTTGCCGTAGCTCTTGTAACTCTTGCTCCCTTGCTGTAAGCTTGAGGTTTTCTTCTCCCACTCTGTGCTGACAAGTGACATTGGATCTTATCATGTCTGCTGTAACTTCTCTTAGTTCCTTAATAAGGAAACACTCATAAATAGTTCATCCAGGATCCTTTTCAATGCCAAACAAGTAATAAATTTATTTTCCTTCTCCAATTGTGTCCATTTTAAGGTAATTATGTGGACAACAATATAAAAGGTGTTAAATATAACTTTGATAATAATGACATTACATTTCAAATGATCTTTAAAATTAAACATGTTCTTTCTGAAATCAACAACATATTCTTTGAGTTATTTTAGGTTTACATTGTTTTCACCAAAGCTGCGTATTTATAATGCTATTGTTATTTTTTACCAGAAAACTACCAGAAAATAAATGAAACTGTATAATCATACCAAAAGTTCTTCAAGCTGCTACATTCTAAACAGGAAAAAGACGTGACAGAAGGAAGGAAGACTTCGCATTTCTAAACGTTTTAACTGCTGACTTCTTATAAAAATTAAGAATATTGCCCTATGTAAATATATTTGAGACCTCTATAAAGCTTTCATTTTTAAAATATTACAACATTCTATAAGTGTTGTGCATTTTTCAGCTCTATACTGCCCTTCTATTTTCTTCAAAGGATATAGTAGAGCAAATAAACATTACACACTTTGATCTTATGGAATTACAATGTATAGTCCCTGGAGTCATAAATATTGCATCGTTCCCCTACCCCTTCCTTTCTTGTATGGGGTAGCCTGTTTAATATCTTTCTCTCCTTGAGTGCTCTGACGTTTACTCAGACAAATAGCAAAGGTTATGAATGCTGTTTGTAGATAGTATCAAGAATTCTTCATGATGCCATAACACCGAATCAAGCATTCAGCGTGGCAATAGTTTTATCTAGGAGAAACTAAATTTGGTCTGTTTAACTTTTCTTCATAAAAATGGAATTCCCCGTTATCACAGTCCAACAGTTTAACTGTTCTGGACAAAATCATATAACCGTGGAGAGTAGAAACAGAGATTATCTGAGCTGCTGAACTTTATGAATACCAAGTTTCATAAACACAGCTACCAATGTAATGAAAATTCATTTCTCTGTAAACAATAGCTCTGATCCAACAAAAGGTGATTTACACAGAGAAACAAGTTTCCATATGTGAATTTCCCCCCTCTATAGATGCCAAGATCTTGTTGCATCCAACAGTATGGGTTGCACACACTGGGGCAGAAATGGGAAATACTAGCTCTTGCCTATCCTATCTTCCCCCAAACTCTTTACTTAATAACCTGGCATTCCTCTTTTCTGTCAAGAGAGAAAAGGAATAAAAGTTTTTCAGATAGTTTAGCACTCCCTTGCCTGTAAAAGAATAGATCTTAACATGGCATCCCCTACTCTTTGAAAGGGGTAAAAAACACTTATTTCTCCTATGCACTAATAAGCAGGAAGAAGGAATTGTCAACAATTTTTTAAAGTATCAGGCAAAAACAAAATAAAGACAAAAACATTGTGCCACCTTAAAGACTAACTGCTATATTTAATGTGAGTCATGTAATCCCACTCTCGTGTTATATATTTGCCATGTAGTCCCACTCTTGTGTCTGAGAAAGTGGACCTGTCCATGAAAGCTCACCTGAAAATATAGCAGTTAATCTTCAAGGTGCCACAACGTTTTTGTCTTATTTATTTACTTATTTGACTGATATCCTAGCAGAGACTAACACAGATACTTCTTCTAAAATTAATTTTTTAAAAACAACTGTTATATGGAGGAAGGCAAAAGAATGATCATGCTAACTTAACGTTCACGTTTCAATGGGCTGAAATACCAGTTGGTGTAGACCATCGTCTGCAGAGACAGGTTGCCAAGAGCCTATTAAACATGTGCTCCAGAATCTGCAGTTTCTTCCCATTGCCTCTGAGGTTACAATTCAAGCTGTTGGCTCTGATCTACCAATCCACTGTAACTTTTGAGATTAACAGAGTTTACTTTATCATCAGTACACCCAGTTTAAATAACAAGGATGCAACAGAAATATTTGTGGTGAGTATCTCACAAACGTGCAGCTTGACGTCTTGTCAAAGTCTAAGCCCACATGCCTTCTGTAAGTACTGTAAGATGTATTCATTTGAGTTCAGTTTTAGGGGCCACAGGAATAAATAGCTATATGATAATTTTATATTTTAATATTTTATATACATTTAATAGAAAACATTGGTTCTACTATATTTCCTTTAATTTAAATTCTCATTAATTTCCCTGCACCTTGGGCAGAAGTGGAATAGATACTGATGAAAATAAATAAATAAATAAGCAAGCAAGCTTTTCAATATATACCTTTTTTAGATTATCTATTTCAGATGCTTGTCTTTTATTCACATCTTGCAATTTCTTATTCAGTTGGACTGCTTCCACAACTTAAGGGGATATATAAAATAAATATTATTACAATACTGTCTTGATTTTCCTGCTTCAAATGTTCACAAAATTAAGTCAGCCTATACAGAATGTGTTATCTCTAATTATTTTGTAATTGGGAAATTACATCTTGGACAGGTATAGAAAATTCATTTGGAAAAGTCAAGGGCAGTAATTTTTTGTGTTATCGTTTTTATGAAATCTTATTGGCATGTACAGGTTCTTTTGTCTGTTCCAATTTATTCTATACAGTTTATGTACTCTGACATATTTGGGAATGTCCTCTAGAAAGCATATTCACCATCCAGCTGCTGTATTGTCACATGCATTAATACACACACACACACCACAAATCTATTCAGAATATTAACAAACTGATCCAAAACACAATCTTATCCTACTAATTTTTTTTTCAGAGAAAATTAGCCACAGAAGGTGTCATATGGAATAAAAGCCTGTTTGAAAAGATCAAAACTCTAGCATATTTTTACATATGATTAAGCAAAGAAATTAAAAACAGTAGTTTGAAGAGTGGAAGTTATTTCTTTTTCAGTACACGACCTTCCACATGACTTCTCCTGAGACAGTAGTTTTATGCTCAGAATGTACAAGTGATAAACATGGTGATTACCAATGTTACTGCAGTATAAAATGAATTTCCTCTGCAGTAAAAGCAGCTGGTATATAGAATACATTATTTTCTTGTTGAATAGAACCTGCCTGTCTATATTTAATATTTTCTAACCATTTACTGTGAAAATACATTGAACAACTAAGAACTATTTCTATGTAAAATGCAGTTTGTGTATATCAATATGTAAAATGATACTTTAGTTGGTATTATTAAAAGTTAGGAGAAAATGAATTTTTTACTATTTTGTTTTCTCCTAATTTTTAGATATAACAGATAAAACTGCGGATCCAAAATTGTACAGGTATAAATGTTTCACAGAAATTTAGACATAATTCAGTGAGTTGCAGAAAAAAGGAAGGGTAGAAATGTTATTTTGAATAAAGTTTAACAAGATATTTATAAACATTTCCAACTAATTGTGGCTGATGTGGGTCATGAATGAATAACTTTATTGCAGTATAAAACCATAGGAATATAAAACCAACTAGCACAGTTACAGGATAATACCCTGGTAACGTAAGTGAATATGTACTGTACAGAGAATTCAAAATTCAAAGTTTAAATTTTTATTTAGAATTTGAACCTTCTAATTAACCCATCTTCTTAGTATGAAATTTAATCAAATATAAACAAAATTTAGCTATTTGTTTAGTAATAAAAGAATTTTCATCATTTAGAAGTCTTTCCAAACCCTCCTCATTTGCACCTGCTGTTCATCTATCTAAACATGGCAGGATAAATCTCTCCCTATGTGGGTGATGAAAGGGGCAATGGAAAAACATATGTGCCATTGATTCCACCTCCCCTTGGGAGCATGGGCTGATGTGGGTCATGCAAAAGTCAATTTTATTCAAAAAGCAATAACAAATGAATAAATATATAATCCAAGGCTGGGAAAGTACATCTGGAGGACATTGCATAAAGTGTCTACGTTGGGCAACTTCTGCTGCTCCTCTGATGTTGGTGATGCAATCTGTATTGGCTATCCTGATTATGACAGATAGGAGTTGATGTCCAACAGCATTTAGAGGGCCATGTATTGCCTGCCCCTTTTCTATATGTACCAAAGCATATCAGGAGCTGGCTGATGTTAACAGAAAGCTACATATCTGTCCTACCCAAGTGCAATTAAAAGATGATATGCTTGGCCATGCAACATTTATCTTGAGTATAAACTACAAATATTAGCAATGCCACACTTATCTTGAAATAGCAAGACATGTATCGCTGGTGGTCTTCCTATCCAGGTCCTTATATGCATATTGCTCCTAATTGGACCCATCTATAGATTCCAGAATGCATAAAGCAATATCTGAGTGAAGGCTTGCCATGGTGAAGGGAAACTACTGCATGGTGTTCTGTGAAGGAGGATATATCCATTTGGAGAACCTGTCTCAACCTTAGGATGCTCCATATTCCCATGGGCTTTGCTGTATTTTCCAACACTTGTGCATCAAAACTGGGCAATGCCCTATACTGTACTTATTCGATAATTTACCATTCTGCTCTAATCTCTCATGACTGCTTCTTAGTATTCCAAATTGACACGTAATAGTTGCATGACATTTTTCAAATTCATTCATATTCTTCTGCTGGTCTTCCTTTGCTAACAAGTGCAACTGCAGCTTTTGCTCCTGCACAAAAATGAAATAGGTATGACAGTTTGGAGTATGGTACATCAGCAAACAGATCACAAATTAGGTAAAGCTACAATACTGCTTACTTCAGGAAAAAGTCCCACTGAACTGTTTACTTCCCAATAACTATGCAAACAATTATGCTGCTATCCCAGAGAGAAGAGCAATCATCCTCTAGCAACATCTTATCAAACCTTCCAGGGAAGAAACCATTGTAGAACATTGCCAAACCTATTCTCATCCTGCTCCCTTCACAAAGAATGATATCATGGCTAACAGGGTTCAAAATCACTGAGAGCTGTAGGGAATCAATAAAACCCACTTTTCTATCTCTCTCACTGCCAAGGTTAACAATCAGGACAACTAGCAAGTTTGAATTGCAAACCTCCAGCAGCAGCCATAAGGGGAAAAAAATTTTCTACAGCCACCCACCATCCTGTTTCTGGAATAAGTAGCCAAATGAATCTAGGACAGTGGTCAGGGAACAGGGGTAAATTACCCCAAATGGGATAAAAATGAAAATCTTGGGGGTAATGAGCAGAGCGCTACCCCCCCACACACTCCCACCCCCTGCAGCCGAACCTCAAACTGGAAGCCACCTCTCCCTGCTACCTTCTTTGGTTCCGGCACTTGTAAATCCGTTCTTTTGGAGATAAGGCTGCTTGATTGGTTACAGCTGTAGAACAGCCACGGGCAGTCAATCCAGCTTGTGAATGACTGCTTCCGCCGGAGGTGACTGCAAGCACCACGAGGGAAAGCTGCAATTAAGGAGGGAAGGAAGGTGCGAGAGAGCGACGGAACGGGTGGCTTCATCAGCTTGTTTAAATGTATGTAGAAAATGGAGGCAGGCAGGGAGGGTGGGTGGATGGGTGTATGTGTGTATGAGAGAGAGAGAGAGACTGACTCAAAACTATGAAAAAAGGAACAGGCAAACAGGACGGAAGGCTTGAATTAAGGGGGGGAAAGGGTGGCTTCATCAAGCTTGTTTAAACGTAATGAGAGGAAATGGACATACTGAACTGAAGCAACTAATTGTTGAAAATTGAGGGAGGAAGGGTTTGTGTGTGTGAGAGAGAGAGAGAGACAGAGACAGCGACAGAGAGACTTGACTCTTTCATCAAACCATGAAAAAAGGAACCTTCTAAAATTTAATCTCCACTGCATTTAGCTCTGCAGTTTCTCCTGAGAACAGCAGAAGTCTGAAGTGTGTAGCAATCACGTTTCTCTGTTTCTCATCCCCAAAGCAGACAAGAGTATCATAGTTTATTCCCAAAATCTGAATCCCAGTCTTTCTGCTCCTGGTCCTACTTTGACTGCAGCACCAAACAAAAGACTGTGGGTTTCTTTATTGAGTCAATCCATCTCATGTGCAGTCTTCCTCTTTTCCTACTGCATTGCACTTTTTCCTGTATTGCTGCCTTTTCCAGTGAGCTTGTCTTCTTATGATGCCACTGTAGTACAGTACCCTTTGTTTCGTTATTTTAGCTTGTCATGAAAGTCCACACTTAATTTGCTTTACTTATCTTTCTGACAAGTCATAATAGGTTTGTCATCGCTTTCCTCCCAAGAAGCAGGCGTCTTTTAATTTCGTGGCTGCTGGCACCATCTGCAGTGATCATGGAGCCCAAGAAAGTAAAATCTGTCACTGCCTCCATATCTTCCCCTTCGATTTGCCAGGAGGTGATGGGACCAGTGGCCATGATCTTAGTTTTTTTGATGTTGAGCTTCAGACCATTTTTGGCGCTCTCCTCTTTCACCCTCATTAAGAGGTTCTTTAATTCCTCCTCACTTTCTGCCATCAGAGTGGTATCGTCCGCGTATCTGAGGTTATTGATATTTCTTCCAGCAATCTTAATTCCAGTTTGGGATTCCTCCAGTCCAGCCTTTTGCATGATGTATTCTGCATATGAGTTAAATAAGCAGGGAGACAATATACAGCCTTGTCGTACTCCTTTCCCAATTTTGAACCAATCAGTTGTTCCAGATCCAGTTCTAACTGTTGCTTCCTGTCCCACATATAGATTTCTCAGGAGGTAGATTTCTCAGGAGGTCAGGCACTCCCATTTCTTTAAGAACTTGCCATAGTTTGCTGTGGTCCACACAGTCAAAGGCTTTTGTGTAGTCAATGAAGCAGAAGTAGATGTTTTTCTGGAACTCTCTGGCTTTCTCCATAATCCAGCGCATGTTAGCAATTTGGTCTCTAGTTCCTCTGCCCCTTCGAAATCCAGCTTGTACTTCTGGGAGTTCTTGGTCCACATACTGCTGAAGCCTACCTTGTAGCATTTTGAGCATAACCTTGCTAGCGTGTGAAATGAGTGCAGTTGTACAGTAGTAGGAGCATTCTTTGGCACTGCCCTTCTTTGGGATTGGGATGTAGACTGATCTTTTCCAATCCTCTGGCCACTGCTGAATTTTCCATTGATGATGATTAAAAAAATATAGCGCACTGGTCCTTTGATATTGGGCTGTGGCACCAGGGTGGGTGACATGACCTTTAGCCTGGTTTGTTCCTTTTTGCACACCACATACAGAATGATTAAAGTGGTAGGAAACCCCCCCCCCCCAACTCTGCGTTGGCTGTCTCTAGCAAGCATGTCATTGCTAGCACCACTCTGGCAGCCATTGATGATGATTAAATCCTCTGCGAGCTAGCAAAAATTTAATGCAACTTGTTAGGCACGTTGGACACCTTACTACCCCCTATACCACCCCATGGCTGGAGTGCAATCTGTTCCAGCAAAAATAGTGCATATCTTTATTAAATTTGGTGCATCCTGCTAGTTCGGTACATAGCCTGGCAGCCATTGATACTGATGATATATCCTGCTAGTTCGGTACACAGCCTGTGTAGATTCAATAATATTTTGAATTCAAATAATGTATGATTTCCTTCCTTTCAAATCAAGGGGGTAATGTCGGCGTATATAAATTTTTTGGGGGGTAAAAGGTAAAAAAGTTCCCTGACCCCTGATCTAGGAGGTTAACAGCATATGAAGACAACTTGCCCTCTCTTTTTCCTCTCCCCACCCACCAGCTCATTGGTTGATCTTCAGACAAATACTTCTTTATAATCTAGAAATTCCATTTAGCTATCATGAGTAATAGCCACAGATACAGCCATCCTGAACAAAATTTCTAATTTCCATTTAACTCCACCTAAGCCAATGGTTCTCAAAGCAAACAATAATTTAACTTGATTTGAGGATGTTTTACTGCAGCAATCTAAATGCTAGTGTATTAAAATACCTCAAAATGTGTGCAGGATGCCAGAAGGGCATTTAAACCAGATTTTATTGGAAAAACAGTATCTGCAATACCTTGCACTAGCTAGGACAATACAGGATCCCAATGGCAAAGATTAACAGATTTCTTCAGATATAATATGTCATTTTTCCCCATTACAGAAAGAAAACTGTAGAAAGTAACAATCTGTTCTAGATGGAATCTAGTCCCACTGATTTCAACAGAACTATTGCAAGTATGCAATAAAGATTTAATGTCAAGACCCATTGAATCTGCAAAAAAATTACTTCAGCAACTCATTAACTATATTTTAATAAATATTAATAAATATATTAAGCATATATTTATGTAATTCTTCTTTCTTTTCTAAATAAAAACAAAACATACCTGGAAATCCATGTACATTAATACTATGTTAACAAAACAAAAACAAACCCCCCTACAAAATTAAATCAAGGAGACAAATATAATACAACTGCTTGCCAGTCAGGAGTGTTTGCATTTTTTTTAAAGAATTTGTTATTGATAGATTAATACCAAGGCATGGACATACATACATTCCCTGAAATTAGCAAAATAAGTTGTCAAAACAAGGTTAGCAATAATGACTAGAAGGAACATACTGTATAATCATCACCATCATCATCAGAACTCGAGTGCAACTCCTGTCATGCAGATACAGAGGGGAATCGAACTCCCAACCTATGGCCGAGACCTAAGCCACACAGGCCTACATAAATTTTGCAGTTGGAATCTGAGTTATTCATGTTCACATGCCATCTGAAATTAGGGGGACTATAGCTGGGGACAAAGCATGTTCAGATGTCAAGTTCTCTCTGTAGAAAATCTTTCCGCAGAGAATCTTGTCTAGCACCAATTTTGACAACATTTGATGCCAGGTGTTTTACTTGTTTGGATGTTTGACCATATATATCAGCTAGACTTGGTTGATTATGACTTTATTAACTCTGCTGAATTCAGATTTCTGTTTCTGATGTTTGTTTGTTTTTTAATGCTTTCTAACAGCTCTATTGGATACCAACTTGAGAATTTTTACTGAAAGGTAGAATGGATATCTCAGATGCACATATATTTGGAGCCATGCATGACTGTAGATGTATTGCAGGAAGACGTTTCAGAGTCTAGCAATGCAAGTGATCATTGGTGCATGGTAACTGAATGGCTGAAATCCAGTGGTAGGTCATCAACTAGAGTAGGCCCATTGAATAAGTGGAACTCATACGGGAGTTGACTTACCATATCCCTACTAGTTAGTACTTACTACTGGATTTTAGCCATTGTGTAGATCAAATTGTTGATATATTTTTGGTAATATCAAGTCTTGACTAAGAATCATAAATAATAAGCTTCTGAAAAACAAGTATGGCTTCTTGCTTAGAATTGTATTAATATCACTGGGTTAATTAATCAACAAACTATGGTCAAAATGACCTCTAAACTGTTCCCTTGCATTTATTGTTCTATCATTCCCTTGGCTCTCAGCTAGCCCTGCTTATCTTTGTTCTTATGCTAGGAGTTCCTGTTCTCTGAAACAACTGGGCATGGTACAGTAACCAGTAAGGTTACGGTATTTCTCTTTCTTAAAACTTTACACTATATGCAGCAACAAGTACACACAGAGTTCTGATGCAGGAAACATCCATGAAATTTATCATGAATAAAACATCCCCAACAAAGAAAATATGTAGATCAAGAAACAGGAACAACAAAAACAAACTTGAAAAACTTTGATACCAGTATGTGTTTCCTGCAATAAACATATTGGAGGAAGGACTCGGATTAGTATTATTCATCTGCATTCAAAATGCTCTTGCCCAAAATCTCAGTTGTGCCTCCAGTAGTTTATAAAGGAAGAATTAATCTAGCTGGTAGCAATCTCAGTCTTTTGTAACAAAAGAGAAAGCGTAAGTCTTATTGTTAAGACTAACTAGTTTCGTGAGTTTTTGTGTGCCCAAGCACACTGAACAAGTGTACTGCTTCTGAAGTGTGCTTGGACATTTAAAAAAAAAAGGTTTAAAAAACAGTCTTCAAGGAAAGACTTCTGCTTTCTCTATAAGGGAACAGAGGTACAATGAACACAAAATAAAAGGATAATAAGCGTCTTTATGGGTTTTTTTTTCATTTCCCACACATAGTCAGGTTAATTTCTATGGCAACACCGAAGCCAGTTTCTAGAATCTGTGGAGTCAATGTCACTCTGATAATCACCCACCCCCAACAATCTGAAGGGCAAGGTTATTGACTATTCTAAATTTCAGGTAGCAATTATCAGCCTGAATATGCAAAGCATAAATAATATTACCCCTCCATGTATCTTTTCCTCTGCAACTTGCAAGGTAAACCTAAGAAGTGGGCACTATTGGGCACTGAAGCGGCATATGAAGAAGAGACTTCTAACCCCAGCAACCTCTGTAGTGGGCAGGTAATAGAGTTTTGTCACTATGAAGGTATTTAGAAGACATGAGGTGACACCAATGGATTCCTATGAGCAAGGCCTTCCTATAGGGACACAATTTAAGAAAATTGGTGAGACTATCTGCATTTGACAACACTGATTATAAAAGAGAAATAGGATAAATTCAGATAGTGATTAACTCTCTGTCACACTGTATCTTGCAGCTGTTGTTGAATTATTTTCAACTACCCAAACTACACACAGCTTGTCTGGGCTTATTTTCCATCATTTTCTGTTCTCGGACTTCTTTCCATTTCAATAGAAATGCAGCATATTAAATTATGTTGGGATATCTCAGGCTTTGTACTCTCATGGGTATGAGCATGCTGCATTGTTTCACAGCACCAGAGTTTACATGATACATGATGTAGCAAAAGAAATGTAGATGATTTTGTGAGTGATCTATTTCTGCACTTCCCCCTTTTCGAAATCCTTTCTGAATATTTGTTTCTTGATTTCTAATGGTTCTCAAAGCAAAATCCCCTCCAATTTTGTAACAGACAATAGATGTTAGCAATTCCAATACCTGCCATGTTAGTTCTTGTACTATTGAGCATGCCTATTTTGTGATTGCATACCTTATGGTGTGTGCCATTCTATGTGATCTATATAATACTATCATGTGAAAAAGGAAGTACACCTTCTTTGAATTCCACGGTTTTACGTATCAGGACATACTGTATTTTTCCGTGTCTAAGACACCCCTCAATTTTGACCTTTTTGAGCCCGAGTGCCCAAATCAGTGGGCACTCTCTGGGCCGGCGTGTCCTCCGGAGGGCAGCCAGGGGACACCTTTTCCCCCCTCCCCAAATATAGGCAGGGCCTTCGCCTTAGCTTCCTGCGCTGTGCTGCGCTGTACCCTGCCCACTCGCTTTCCTGCGGCGTCAGAGTTGCAGTCAATAGGCAGCAGCAATTTTGCGCAGAGGGGGGGCCAGGCACAGCTCCTCCTTCGCCTCTGCCTCCTCCTGCTGCTGCTGCTGCCGCCACCTGATCACCACCTCCAGCACCACTTGCCGGCTCCCTTTGGGCAGGGGATAAGGTGGCGGCATGAGCTCAAGCTGAGGTCCGGCAGTGAGTGGCGTCACACCCTGCACCAGGTTGGCATGGGCAGCAGCATCGGCATGGCTCGCGTGCCCACAGAGAGGGCTCTGCATGTCAGCTGTGGCATGCATGCCATAGCTTCAGCTTACCTCCGTGTATAAGACAACCCTCAATTTTTAGTCTATTTTAGGAAAAAATAGTGTCTTATACACAGAAAAATACGGTAATAAAAACCATCTGGTCCTTAGCAGGTCTGAAAATTAGGTAAATACAACCTCAGATGAACAACACATGACATATTACACTGTGTCATGATCTGTTTTACAGAAATAAAGTCAAAATGGAGAGGTCATGTGTGAAAAACTAAGTACATCCTTACTGCTTCCATAGGAGTTAAGAGGCTAAGTAGGTGCTGCTAACCAAATACCCCTGAGTAACTGATGATCAGCAAGTGTGACCACCTCTATAAAAATCAAAGTTTTAGCAGTTTGCTGGTCTGGTTCAGGTCTGTGTTAGCACAATGCCAAGGAGGCAACACGTCAGCAATGATTCTAGAGAAGCAATTACTGCTGCCCATCAATCTGGGAAGGGTTAGAAGGCCATTTCCAAACAATTTAAAGTCCATAATTCTACAGTGAGGAAGATTATTCACAAGTGGAAAACATTCAAGACAGTTGCCAATCTTCCCATGAGTAGACGTCCAAGTAAATTCACCCCATGGCCAGACCGTGCAACACTTAGAGGAATTGCAAAAAACACAAGAGTTACATCTCAGATTCTACAGTCCTCAGTTAGCAGTTCTCTCTAAAAATAACATGGCAGCATGGCTTAGATTTACAAAGTTGCATCTGGACAAACTATAAGACTTCTGGAACAATGTCCTTTGGACAGATGAGACCAAAGTGGAGATGTTTGGCCATAAGGCAGAGCACTGATTTGGCGAAAACCAAACACAGCATATCAGCACAAACACCTCATGTCAAGCACGGTGGTGGAGGAGTGATGATTTGGGCTTGTTTTGCAACCACAGGACTTGGGCACCTTGCAGTCATTGAGGCAATCATAAACTCTTCTATATACCAAAGTATTCTAGTCAAATGTGAGGCCATCTGTCCGACAGCTAAAGCTTGGCCAAAATTGGGTCATGCAACAGGACAACGACCTCAAGCACACCAGCAAATTTACAACAGAATGGCTGAAAAAGAAAAGAATCCAAGTGTCGCAATGGCCCAGTCAAAGTCCAGACATCAACCCAATTGAAATGCTGTGGTGGGACCTTAGGAGAGCTGTGCATAAACAAATGCCTGCAAACCTCAATGAAACAATGTTGTAAAGAAGAGTGGGTTAAAATTCCTCCCCAATGATGTGAGAAACCGATAAAGTCATGCAGAAAACCATTACTTCAAGTTCTTGCTGCTAAAGGTGGTTTATTTTATTAAAATAAATCAAGACACAATGTAATATGTCATGTTGTTGTTCATCTGAGGTTGTATTTACCTAATTTTCATACCCACTAAGGACCAGATGATTTCTATTATGTCCTGATATGTAAAACCATAGAAGTCAAAGAGGGTGTACTTTCTTTTTCACATGACTGTACTTAAATACAGCAGCTAAACCAAACCAGCTGTTCCCAAGAAAAGTGCAGAAGCATTTATATTGATTTGTTGTTTTCCGGTGATCAAAATGGACATAAGGGGTACAAGAGGTATGTGAAATACAGTAGATTTATTCCAAGTCATTATAAACTGCACAGAAACCAAATTTTGAGGTTTTTTGCAACTTAAGCACTGCAAACTGTCAGTGCTGCAAGTACTGGCAACATACACCACCATCTCCTAATTCAGCCATATTCTAATTCTGCACTCACCCCATTTCCTCTTCTCATTATCCTATCTATCATCCACTGCAATGTGAAGCATGAGCAAAGTAGAGGAAGAGAAGAGCTATAAGAAAAGGGAGAAGGAATGGAAAGAGCAGCAAGACTTTTGGGCATAAAAGCAGAAGACTGTTCTCCCTGGAGTTTGTTTTTCAAAAGCTTGATAAGCCAAAACAGTACAGTATTAACTGCCTAGAAACCTTACTTTGCTGATACTTTCTGGGAGGTGAACTGAGGTATCTTGGAATATTTTTGTTTTATGACACATCCTGGATGCAGCCACATCCAGGGTCACCTTTGAGTTTTTTAGATGCTGCATGGGGATCAGAAACTCTTTTCCCAGCCTAGGATGCATCTGGGGACCTCTAGATATGCAGGTGTATCCAGAACACTTTCTCGTCTCTTCTCCTTCAATGGTGAGCAAAGGTGAATTAGAGGAGAAACAGATTCTCTATGTTTGGAGGGAAATTTGCAGATGTACTATCAAGAGGTTAAGAACTGAAAGCTGAAATGTGGCCAAAGGTAGGCCACTGTGCCAATAATAAAAATTTCCATAATAAAAACAGAGATAATTCCACTGGGATTCCCTGATAGGATGTCAAAGTCAGTGGAAACCATGTAATGATATTCTGTGAAGGGTGCTGTGATGGATGGAGCTCAGGATGTCTATCTTGAAGTGCTTCTTGTTCAAGAATGTATTGAATCATTTGAAATACAGATGCATTGTTTTTACAGTGAACAAAATATATAGAAATTTATAAAATAAACTTATAAGCAGTATTTTCATGCTGGAACTTGATCTATGGCCCAGATTATTAGGTGATGAAGTGTCCTGAGGAAAACCCGATGCTTTGCTGGTTTTTTGGAGCCCAGTGAAGGAAGAGATTTGGTGACAAATGAGGGGCAGATTCAAAGGCTGAAATACTATCTCTTGCATCCATGGATCTGATGTAGGCTGGATCCAAAAATATATGTAGTTGAGAAGCTTCTCCCTGAATTATGACAAAAGTGGGGCATTTCTACCATTACATCAAGGAGGTCTTTTTCTATCCATTATAACTTGAAGAAGAATGTGTGATTTGTTGGGTAACTTCTTAAAGTGTGACAACACAGCGGGGAAATATGCTTGGATTCACTATGATCCATATTTTTTCAAAACAGGGTTTCCACAGGTGAAATTAGTCTGTCCAGACATCGAGCAATTTGCAGGAATCAGCAGGGACAGGAGCAGAAGCAAGAGAGAGGTGTATTTGCACAGCAGAAGCTGTTTTTAACAAGGTATTAATAACCAATTTCCATCTCTTTTTTATATTTACTTTTCCTGAAGTGACCTAGTGATACATTATTACAGCACTGCCTTGAAAGCCTTTTAAAAAAAACACTCTGTTTGCAGATAACAGCTGCTTGGTTGAGGGGGAATCTCTCTGTGAGCACCCCTTTGGCTTTGGATTAGGCAATCCCACTGGGAGAAAGCAGACAAAAGCGATGTCAACTGGATCAGAAGATATTTAAACCACCCCTGGTGACTGAACAAAAAGAGAGAATTCCCCACTAAAAAGAGACAATTTCACAATGGGCTTCCCACATTGAGCTTTATTTTGTGTAGTTGCCAGGTTTTAATTCAAATTCATCACTGCCAATTGCACGGTACATGGCCAACGCAGTTGCTCCCTTAGTCAGCTGGATCTGTAACCACGTAGCAGATAAGCTTGTGAGATTTGCTTCTCATTTCCAAATGAAAACTAAAAGTTTGGCTTACATTATTCCTTCTTAGCTGTGAGAAAATCCTGCTTTGTATCCTGAATTTCACTAAGGGTTGCCTCACTAAATACTGCAGCCTTTTGAAAACTGAGCTGGCCAATCTGGCCTGAGATCCTAGATCCATGTCCTGGAATCAAAGCCAGACATGCTTCTAGGCCAAAACATTGACTGCTGTGGCCATCATCATCTGTTAGAAAGGTTGCTAAGAGCACAATCTTCTTTCAGAGGCTTAAATGTAATGTAAACAATGCAGTCTCTTCTATGCATGGTGAACAGCCCTCAAGAACACAAAGTGGTAGGGGCTTTGAAAGTTGCCACAGAAGACTAGATCCAGATGTTAGTGCACATCTATTCTTTTACTACAAGGATTCTTCAATCCATTGGTGGCAGATGGGAAAGTGTGGGGAGGAAGAAGAACAATTGTTTAGATATGCCATTTAACCCTTTGGTTCAGCTTCTGAATAAAAACTTTGTGGGAGGAGGGGTCAGAAAATGTCTATTTAAAAAAAAAAGTTCAAGAACAAAACCGGGTTTTTCCTGGTATTTCAGATATGGTCATTTCTTATATAAGCCTGCTTCAATTATGACAAAGTTTTATTCTCTTGAATAAAATTAACTACTGGGGAAGCTAATTGTCCGTACTGTAAACATGAATGCTCTTCTGTGAGTATTCAGCTGCGGCTTACTTTAATGGCAGCCTGCAATAGGCAAATGAGGCAGCCATTTTTATTTTGAATTTCCAAAAGGCATGTGAGAAATCAGAAAATGACTCTCTGATAACAAAATGGTTTCAATTCAGTTCCCCCTGCAAAGTGTTACTCCTCACCAATAACTCAAAATACCCCCTTTTAAAGTGGATTAAGTGTGTCTTCTCAACCATTCAGTGCCTCCTTAGTACAAAGAAACAGAGAAGCATAATGAAGAAAACTAGTAGTGGTTTGCTGAAATAAATAAACATATTAATTTGCAACACCTTTAGAAAATTAATATTTGCAAAACCAAAAATCTGTAGAAGTACTAATTTCATCACAATAAGCATCATTTCCATGCATTGTACCAAAATTTTACATTAAAGAAGGTGGTTAATTCGATGATGGGATTTGGTGGCTCTTAGGAATTGACAAATGTCCAAAACCATGTGAAAAATTACTTTTCTATATCTGTTAGTATGTCATGGCAAACATTTACCAATAAAAGACAAAAATCAGGATCAGATTTTATACTTAGCCAAAGTACTGGACTGGCCTTGAGATTTCTGGTAAATGTCAAACATTTCAGCTCTTTACCGCTAGGTTCCTAAAATACTATGAAATTACCAATAAAAAGCTGAATTTGCAGTGCGTCTGACATTTTCTATTCAAATCAAATAAAGTAAGGTAGAAGTATTATTTTGTTAAAATTATATAATCATGAAAAATTGCACTTGCTGCAGATAATGGAACTCTTACAGTACTGTTAAAAATGCAACACAAACAGTGTTTTTATAAAGCAGTTTACACAATACGTAACGTATCTAAGAGAGGCTGCAATCCTATACACACCCTTAATCTGGGTGTAAATCCTGTTGAATTCAGTAAGATTTAGAGATGCATAGGATTACACTGTTAAAAGTGAAAGAGGTAAAACAGATTTTATGTTGCCTTTGATCTTTAACTTGTAGCCTTATCTCCCAGGTCAAAGGACACATTATTCAATTTCACCATATTTTGTGTAAAATCACTGTACCGTTGAAGATGACTTTCAGTACAAATGTCATGGTACTTAAGGCTAACTGGACTCTAGTTTTTGAGCTTCTTAATTAAAATAACCGTTTATAATGGTCTGACAATATTATCTTTATTCTTTCCAGTTGAGCAGCAGCAGAATTTTCACAGCTTTTAGTCAATCAAGCCTAGCAGCATCTTAACATCTCCTTTTAATTTCCAGCTAGAGTGAAAAAACTGAACTGGCACTCTTATTTTCTGTGTTACATTTGAAGAACAGGAACACACTGCTTTCTTCCTTATGTCTTTGTCATAAAATTAAAAAAAACAATATAAAATGCAGAAAAAGCAGATGTCATTTTAATTATAAATAACAGTCTTCAGAAACAGAAAATGAGACACTCCTCCCAACTCACATAGCTTTAACTGCTTGCAAAAATATATATTATACTAACAAACAACATTGGACACTATCCAAAATTTAAAATTCCAGATTTATTAACACAAACTTTCAAGTATTAAGGTAAATTTAGATGCACAGTTCTGCTACTTCCATACGCACTCCAACAGTCATTTGAATATAGACAATTATCTCTATTCATATTTGAAAAATTGTTAGAATAATTAGTTATAAGCAGGGTTTTTATTTCTTTTTTTGCTTTATAAGCAGTCGGCATAAGGCGACACACACCAATATTTGGCTCAGTCCCTGAGGTCTTACACCATAAATAGCTCATGAAACAATCCCTTGTGTGAGCATAAACTCTCCTTCCTAACCTTTGACCTTTTTATAGTTGACATGATTTCTTACCATTTCATTAAGCTTCTTTTGTAAAGTATATTTTGAAATCTGAAATAACAAAACCAAAAGTCTATATGAGATTTCAAAGAATAATCCATGGACTTTTTCACTCAGTTATCAATTAACTGTAATTTTCTTATTTTGGAACTGATAAAGAGATAAATCTTCTGTGTGCTTAGTCAACCATAATCTTCTCTCACTTCCCAAGTAAATATTGCTGTTTGGGGAAAGCTTTGTTCTAGCTTCTGAAGTAGTTTTACAAATTTAGGAAGCAACAAAATCAGATGAACAAGCATACTTGTGCAAAGGAGGATCAAAATGTGAATAATTTTAGTACATTTTAGTATTTAAGGTGCTACAGAATTTTCAGGAGAAAGGAGAGAGAAAATAGATACAATTTGTACTTATGTTTCCTGTGAATCTTAGATCCTGGAAAGACATTTCAAAAATAACAAGAAAATGATAATATCCTTTCAGAAAGGCTGTTTCTAAATTCTTAGTAATATGGTATATTTGCTCAGGTGGAATGTAATGTCTTACATTCCACCTGAGTAATTATGCATGGGAGATTGAGATACAGTACTTGTACCTATTAGGAATGAAAGACTGAGAAAGTTACTTTCTTGAATTACAATCCTAATAATCCCCCATGTTGTCTAGGCCGGATGTTGGCTATTGTGGAAATTAAAAAACAAAAACTTTTCCAAGCACTTTTGAGCATCTCATTCTGCACCACAATATAGCCAACAGCAGTGAAACAAAACAGCATAAATTGGCTGTGGTGATATAAAAATGTTTATATAGAGGAAAAGTGGAAGCAAATCATGGAGGGGTATTTTTAAGGATTCTTTTGTCTCATCGGATTGGCACTGATTTTGATACATATAGATTTCATAAACAAAGAAACTTCAACGTTCTCAGGAGGCTATCTGTGTTAGTGTATCGTCAGCAAAAACAACAGAGAGCCTCACACACTGTAAAAGCTGGCAAGTTGTATTTGTCATAGATTTTCTGGGATTGCAGCCTATTTCTGTCAGGTGTGCATAGGATTGCTTCATGTTTGTTTGGGAGGGTATAGTCAGCAGAGCAGGGGGGAAAATACAAGCATTTATCATTACCTTAAATGTGATGATTAGCAAATAGTGGTTAGGTGGTGGCCCAGACATTCTAGTGCACATGAGTTGGTTTATATATCTATTGTGGTGAAATGTCAAATTAGGCAAAGAAATTTAATTTAACCCAGAATATTTTCTAGCAATAATAAAATATTTAATCTGTCTCTCTGAAGAAAATAACACCTTATGATTGATAAGAATCCTTGTGATTCTTGAGGTTTGATCTCTCCTTCTACATTTTTCCTGCAAACCAGATGACAGTCATTTGTGAGGAATTCCTATGGTGTTTTCATGGATATATAAAGCTTTTTTGCTATCAACAGAAACTGATGACAAAGAATGAAAGTAATCTGAGGAGGGTATCACCAGAAGCCATTATGCATGACAAAATGTCATTATTTATTTACTTTTATGCACTAGCAATATATATGGCAACTTTACTTGGTCTCGCTCTACCAATTTATGCCAACAGCAACCCTATATGGTAGTCTGGGGTAAAAGATACTAACTGGCTAAGGGAAACTGAGTAAGCCTTGTGACTGGGCGGGGCTTGGTTCCTGGTTCCAAAAATTGCACCCAAATGCTGACATTATACCGTCTTTTTCAGATCAGTGTTTGCTATATAAATGGTGTGAAAGATTAAACATACCTGGTGAGGTGGTGGTGGAGAATGCAAATATTAATTTATTTATTTATGTATTTATTTATTTAACTTGTATGCCGCCCACACTACCCAAAGGTCTCTGGGCGGCTTACAACATTTAAAATACAATAAAAGGACAAAACAATTAAAATGCAATTAAAATATATAATCTAAAAATTGCCATCAGGACCCACAGCTGATATTATTTCAATTAAAAGCCTTCTGGAACAGGAAGGTTTTGACCTGGCGCCGAAATGTCATCAGCGTCGGCGCCAGACGAATCTCAGTCGGGAGGGCATTCCATAGTCTGGGGGCAGCTGCCGAAAAGGCCCTTTGTCTACAAGCCATCCCTCTTACCTCCTTGAGGGACAGCTCTTTCAAAAGGGCCCCCTGGCTAGATCTTAACTGCCGGGTAGGTTCATATGGAAGGAGGCGGTCCTTCAGGTATCCAGGGCCCAAGCCGTTTAGGGCTTTATATGTCAAAACAAGCACTTTGAATTGGGCCCGGGCAGCAACTGGTAGCCAATGTAATTTAAACAGAATCGGCTTGATATGTTCCCTAGCGGCCCCACCACTCACCAGCTGCGCAGCTCGATTCTGGACCAGTTGCAGTCGCCGGACCGTCTTCAAAGGCAGCCCCACATAGAGCGCATTGCAGTAATCTATGTGAGATGTTACCAGTGCGTGTGTAACTGTCATGAGACTCCGCTCGTCCAGGTAGGGCCGTAGCTGGTATAATTTCCGCAGCTGAAGGAAGGCGCCTCTGGCCACCGAGTCCACCTGGGCTTCCAGTGTTAGACTGGGGTCCAGGAGCATCCCCAAGCTGCGGACCCTGTCCCTTAGGGGGAGTGTAACCCCATTCAGGGCAGGGAAATGGCCCTCCAGCCTGTCCGGTGAAGCACCCACTAACAGCACTTCCGTCTTGTCTGGATTGAGTTTCAATTTATTAACCCTCATCCAGTCCATTATCAGGTCCAGACACGAGTTCAGCACAGAAACTGCCTCACCTGGATTGGTGGAAAACAAGAGGTAGAGCTGAGTATCGTCAGCATATTGCTGACTCCTCAGCCCAAACCTCCTGATGACCTCTCCCAGCGGTTTCATGTAGATGTTAAACAGCATGGGGGACAGTATCAAGCCCTGAGGAACCCCATGACATAAACGCCATGGGACAGAGCAACTGTCCCCCAGCACCACCCTCTGGAAACGGTCAGCCAGGAAGGAGCGGAACCACCGTAAAGCGGTGCCCCCAACTCCCAACCCAGCCAGCCTATCCAGAAGGACACCATGGTCAATGGTGTCGAAAGCCACATTAATGTGTCTGATTTGTACAATGTGCAGAGAAGGCCACACAGATTTGGAACACTAGAACATGGGAATGTTGCTAGTCTTTCTAAAATTCCAAATACCTGCCTGAGATGGAGGTAGCAGTGTCAGAAATGAGGCTGGTTTTTTATATACGGCAGTATGTCTAGCACTAAATCAGAAATGCTGGTTTTCTTTACTCTCTTCATTAGTTCATGCTGCTCTCCTAATTGCACTTCCTTTTATCAGCTTTTCTGTCTCAATTTATGAAGTTAACAGTCTGGTCTCACTTAGAGATCAGTATATCACAAAACGTGCACTCCAAATTATAGGACTTTTTTATACATTCAAGTTATTGCCGGGGGGGAAAAGCTGCTTCAAAATTTTCCATGCAAAACACTGAAATATTAAAGTAGAGGTGGACAATTTGGACTTCCAGACATACTACTACTCATAGGAGCAGTTTATCATTGGAATATATATAAGACTTTCAACCTTCAGAGAAGGAGATGTCTCATGTGTTTTCTGCTGCTAGATTGTAGCTTTGGTGTTCTGCTCCTGCAGATTGCTATGTCAGTTGCTATTAGTGCAACTTCAATCAGAACTTCAATCAGAACTGTCTCTCGGAATGCCCTTCTTACGCTGTGTTTAAATCAGATTCCATCACAGGATGAGTTCCTCACTCCCAAAGTTTATCTTACTTAGAAAAAGCAAAGGAGCATTTATTACTTTCCCTTCATGTATCAAGTTCAGCCAACCATGAGGTACACTATATATCACTTGTGCTGTGTCATGAATTGAGCAGGGCATAACAAATCCTTTCAGCCTTTTGCACAGAAGGTCAGCAATGTGAAGGAATTTGCTTTTACAATAATCTCAACATTAACCTGATAATTAAACAGAGAATAACATCAAAATAACCAAGCTATTTATAAAGTTAATGAGCATAAACTAATCAGCACAGTTTTAACAACAGATAACATTTTCCATTTTATATAAGAAAAGAAAAGACACTATTAAATAACTAAAGGATCCAGAAGAACTACAATAAAATATTGATAAAATTCTTAGTACTCTGATGGTGTGTCTTTAAGCAATTACACAGAAGTGTGTAAATATATAATAATGGTGGGGCACATAGTATGGCTTGGGCATGTCATGAGAATGGCTGACGGTCGGATTCCAAAAGATCTCCTGTATGGAGAATTAGTGCAGGGAAAGCACCCCAGAGGGAGACCACAGCTGCGATACAAGGACATCTGCAAGCGGGATCTGAAGGCCTTAGGAATGGACCTCAACAGATGGCAAACCTTAACATCTGAGCGTTCAGCCTGGAGGCAGGTGGTGCATCATGGCCTCTCGCATTTTGAAGAGACCCTTGTCTAGCAGGCCGAGGCAAAGAGGCAGTCCCGAAACCAGCAAAATCAGGGAGCTGGACAGGGGACAGATTGAGCTATCCAGCCAGCTAAGATGCAAGAAGAGTGCAACATTGTTTCCATGATTTGACTCGAATGATGATGTGTTGATCTATGGTCTAAATGTCCTTGCTTTTGATATTACCAGTGAAAAATGCAAAAAGAGATTTAACGATAGATGAAAAGCAAAGGTAAGAGGAGTCTAAAATAAGTCAGAACCCTAAATGCAACCTTCCAGCAACTGTCACATAGAGCCAAAATAAACTATTATGGTAAGCTGTGTTTTTTTTAAAAAGGAGAACGACAAAAGAGGAAAAAGAAGTTAAAAGGAAAAGTAAATTTAAACCTCAAATAGGGATGTTGAAACACCAGTATTGGAACATATCTGACTAGGACAAAATAAACAAAAGAAAGAAACAATAAACTGAAAACCTATACAAAAAAGTTGTAAAGATGACAGATTCCTTTGAAGAAAAATCCTGTGATCTAGAAGCTATATTTTTACAAAGCAAGGTGAAAGCAAGTCAATCAAAACCCAGCTCTTTCCTATGGTTGTGCTGTTGGGGAGACCCACTTTACACATGTACTGTGTGTGTTAGTGACTCTCTGCCTTCAAAAGCAATAAAGTTTATTGCTTAATTACTAAGATTCACGCTGTCTTCTGTTTTGTGACACACACACCCCAGCCAGCAAACTGGGGCAAGCCTTCCCCAAAAATGGAAGAAAAAGCTGGGGTTCATTTGGGCTGCAAGTCCCCCTGGTTGACCTTTCAGCCTCCCTAACCATGGTTTAAAATTCACTTTGATTTCTTGGATCTCTTGTGTTTTCTTTTTTGTTGTTGTTGTTCTCTTTCCACTGTGCATCCCAGAAAAGCCCGGTTAAGTGGCCTTGGGCAAACTGCACAGTCCAAGAATCCCCGAAAGGAAGGGAATGGTAAGCCACCTATGAATACTTTATACCTAGAAAATCCTGAAAAGAGTTGCCATAAGTCCAAATTGGCTTGATGGCACACAATTAACATTATTCTATTTCTTTGCAATTATTATTATAATAATTCTCTTCGTTCCTACGGACAAGTCACTGAAAATTTGCATTTAGGATTTTAACTCTATTTCTGTCACCTTTCACTTTTGCTTCTTGTGTGCTGTTAACCATTTTAAGAATCCAATCAGTCATTTATCAAGGCCACATTAATTAAAGTTTGATTTCCCAATCATTTTGGCTGAGATGAGCAGAAGGGGATGCACTAAATGCTCCTCACTGGTTAATTGCTAATTGCTCCTCATCAAATAATTAAGAGGAGCATGATTTATTGACTTAGCTAAGCACAAATTGTCCTGGCTGCTGCATGAACACCATACTGCCTCAGAGCTCCCCTGAATAAACTATACAGTATATACAATGTCAATTTACCTGTAGTTTTTTTTAATGTTTCCTTTAAACCTTCTGTTTCTCTTTCTTTTGCTTCTTTGGCAAGCAGATATTTTCCCTTCAAAGAAACAGGAACTTTTATAAGAATAAAGAAATGTCTTATTTAAGAGATTGAAGAATAAGTTCATTGTGAATACTGGTCATGTTATCAGGCATATACCTGACTGTGTCAAAGGCACGCATCCAGTAATGTGACCAGTGTCTTGTTAGTGAGTTACAGAATTTAACTTACACACATGTAAATCACCAACAGGATTCTGGCCATTATCTTAGAGTATCTCCATGAAACATGGGACAAACATTCACTTCTGACTAGAAGCAGAATCCTGTTTGTTCCTTCCACTCACACAATTGGCCAATTGTGTGAGCAGATGAATGGTTTCCAAGCCTGTGCAAGGAAGTACTGCTGGGTATTTCATAAGTGAAATGAGCTAACAAGATTTTGCTCTAAGCATGAAATGTTTATTTGCTTCACAGCCATGTCTGCAGTTTTAAAATCTATATTTCATCAGAAATACTTTTAGTGCATTCTGCTTCAAAATCTGTACTCATTCGCTCACTTCTCAAAATTATCTGCATATCTTATTACATCACTCAAGTAGTCAAGCACATATCTGCAGCTATTATGACATTTACTGCACTTCTTTTTGCCCTGATGCTCATGAAATATGGAAACATGATAGATGCTACAGCTTGAGAGGTTTGTGTACTGGGTTCCTTTAACTTATTAAAAAAGCAGAAGCAATCTGTGCCCAATCCAATTAAGGCTGTGTTCTAGACTCAAATCATTCTGTAATTTGGTTCTCTCCAGAATTAAATCAAACCATTCCACATCAGTCTAGACCCTATACAAATCAGACTATACGAGGGAGATTTGGTTCAAAATTTATGATTTGTCCAACTCTAGTAAACAACTCTATTGCCTTCTGTTAACAGCCCCATGCATCCCATTTTCTGGAGAAACGTTAGCCTTTGGTGGGAGATTTTCTAGTGCTTTTGTGGAGCTGATGCTCTAAAGCAGGGGTCCCCAACCCCCGGTCCGCAGCCCGGTAGAGAGCCATGGCCCTGGCAGGACCAGGCCACAGAGACAGATCTACCGCCACTGCACGCACTCCTCCTGCCCCCCACGCATGCGTGTGAGCGGGGTCCCCCCACATGCACACGAGTGCGCCCTGCCCCCCCACAAGCACACCCCACCCCCTGTGAGCATGCCCCTGCCCCCCACGCATGCACGTGAGCGCGCCCCCGCCCCCCACGAGCACGCCCCCCGCCACCTGCGCGCGAGCACGCCTCTGCGAGCAAACACCCCACCCACCCGCACACAGACCCCGCCCCCCCAACCGGTCCGCGGTTGGGAAAAGGTTGGGGGCCACTGCTCTAAAGGAAGAACTGAACACACACAACAAACACATACATACAATATATGAATTTCCATTTAAAGAAATTTGGATCTTAAACTATTCATTGACTGAACAAATAAATCATGTAACTGTTTATGACTTACCTTTTCTTCTTCCATAGCAAACATCCTTGCTTGAAACTTGAATGCAAAAAGGAGGACATCTATTTAAATAATATTGATGAAACTACCTATGCAACATTTTAGGCAAGGAAGGGGAGGTGTATACATATGCATGCACACACACACATATGCATGCTGATTAGATAGCATAATGTAATTAATGAACTGCTGGATAGTTCAGTGGTTTAGGTATCCGGCTATGGAGCCAGAGGTTCATCATGTCTGCTGACGGCTCCCTCTCTATGGAAATACATTGCAGCCCAGAAAACAACAGAGGATGACAAAACTAAAGTCTCTATCCTATGCTCACTTATGTGGGAGTAAGACCATTCTGCTATCCCATGGGATAACTTCTTTATCCACTTGTCTTCTTTCCTGAAATCACAGCTTGAAAAAGTGCCTCTTTTTGGGATGTTAAATCCAACTCCCTAAGCAGTATGGCTAGTGACATAGGCATGGCTATACAGCTCATTTGGAGAAGCCTAATGCGGGCTAAATAGAGTCACTTAAGGTTGGGTACAGATATATGTCATGTAGTGTGATCTTTGCATCCACATGGAATACACACCTGAATTGACCCTAATTGGTCTGCCTCCTTTAAGAAAAGCAAAGAAAGCTTCCAGTTTTATTTTTCTCTAAACACTAAAACACATTGGTGCTGCCCTAACTAGCTTTTAAAAAGTTGCTTCTTCCCTCTGCTCCACAGAGAAGCAGAGGAAGGAAGTTTTTAATTTCCAAATTTCCCAATATCATTACATGGTTAGGCTGTTTGTTTAAGCCTCTAATGATATCGGCAGTTGAAGCCAGCTGGGAAATTTTAAAGCAGGAAGCTTCACTTTGGTTTGATCCTAGCATTCATACATGCTGGAAACGAACTAAATTGGAGCTATCCTACCTGCAGCTAAAAATAGTAGCCTATGACAAGGACCCAAAAAGGTACAGGTAGGAACACTCTGGGGATGAGCTGGTTTGCTCTAGCAATTACGTTGTCTGATGGCCATCGAAAGGTACAAACCAGCCTGTCCCCACAGTGAACAAAACAGAAGAACAAATGCCCATGTAGTCACTCATTCAGATTCCATATGGTAGGGAGTCCCCTCCTTTATAGCACATGCTTCAGAAACAGAGAAACAATTTATTTTTCTGCTTTGTTTGGATCTGAAGTAGAGCTAACAGATGAAATTCAGGATATGTAGATGAGTCCACTGTCTAATCATCTATGTAACTGGTTTCCTTTCTTCGTTCGCCCAATTGTCAGAAAATATCTAAAATAACTTAAAGCTTCTACTGATGTGATTCTTTTGCTTTAATTACAAGGGGAGCCTCGTTGCTCAAGAAATTAATTCAGTAACTTGAAGAGATGCATAGTTTCAAAAATAAATAACTAACCAAGTGAATTTAACCCTAAATGAGAATCACTTTGAACGTTCATGAAATAAAATAAGTTATACAACAACAAAGAAAGGAGTCTGGCCTAATTAGACAAAGGGGGGGGGGGAGTAAAATGATAGTTTTTTAAAGATTTTCCAATTACTGCTATGTTATTTTGTTATTGTACATACTGTATATATTTGTATGATTGCTAGCAAAAGGAACAAATCAGTCCATCCTCACATCAGACCAAGCAGTGGGTCAAATGCCCATTTAGTCACCCCCATAAACCCTAAGTCCCAGAATCCTCCATCCAGCAGGCTCAGTATATTTTATGTATACTAATAAAGACAAAATGGCACTGCAACATATAAGGTAAGACAAGCAAGAAGATAAGCCCTGACCACCATGGCCTAAAATGAATAGCTGCCACTGCCTGACCCTCTTTTTATCACACTCTGCTGATGCCTTTCCAGAGACCTCAAGCCTTGAGGCAACCCCAGCAACTGTGCCCCATGCCTTCTACAATTTCCCTTGTGCTTTGAAAGGCCGGTTCAATTTTGTCTGAAAAATTCCTCCTGTATTCCATCTCAGTAACAATTATAAGTTGTAGGCTATAAAACTGATTGTGTTTCTTTTTCATTTAAAATGCTTTTACTAAGTTATTGTGTTTATTTTTAATTTAAAATCATGAATTGAAAATGCTGGTGGCTGAAACCAACAATTAAGAAGCAGTGGAGAGGTGTAAAGATTTCTCAAAAATCCAAAGGACTGTGATGATGTCAAAAAGTTTGGGAAAATCTACTGCAAAGAGATGTGATATATCTACTGCACACAGCAGTTTGAAGATAATTTACATTAAGTACCTACTTGAAACTTTTCCAAATGTTACCTAACTCTGCCAATTTCATATTGTGAAGGAGAAAGAGCATTCTCCAAATCAGTCCTTATTAAGAACAAATTATGTTTCCTCATGGTACAGTCATGACCAATGTTCCCTCTAATTTTCAGTCCTGCTGGGCAAGGCTCCACCCCTCATGCATGCAACTCCACCACCTCCACGAGATTCCGTTGCAACCAGAACCAAAGGGGCTGGAAACAATCACTGTGGGTGCATGGAGGAGGAGGGAGTCCTGTGCAAAGGGTGGTGGAGTTGCATGCACTCACGCAGCTGTGCACTGTAGAGGGAACCTTGGTGATGACTGTCATTATTATCTATTCATAGAATGGGATCTTCTGAAAGAAGTATATTTTGAGTCATTTCTGAATTTGCTAACAAGAAAAAACTTGAAAAATGAGGCTTTTAAATATTTATCATTTTGTAATTTATCATTGCATGTAAATATTTTCTTTACCTTTAGACATAAAATATTAATTTTATGAAATCAAAAGGTTTGTCAAAAATTGATTTAAAAAAAACTATTATAATAAGTAATCTTTTTTTTTCCCACTGAAGGAAAAATGACAGTGATACAAGCTGCTTAGTGTCGGTGTATTATCAAGCAATACCCTTCACACACTAATAAAAAACTTTTGGATTTCTGGTTCTGCCCCTTTTATTGTGCCAAGTGTGGCAAAAAGATTACTATAAAACAGTTTATTAATTGCCTCTTGTCAGTTTTCATGAAGAAATGAACAGCAAATGTCAATTTTTCCAGTTATACATATGAAAAAAAAATCATATTTATCAAGAACTGGCAAGTCACCACAGCTGGATAGCATGTATTTAAGGGTACAACTACACGGCCAAATTATCCCAGCTTGTATGCTAAACTATCATATGTCATTTGGGGAGATCCTTGCATCCACATGCAAGGACCCAAATTACACTGTTTATCGCAATCAAGGCTTTTTTCCCTTTAAAGGGAAAGCTTGTCATTTCACAACATCATTAAGTGGTTTAAAAAAACCACAGAGGAAGAAGCTGTTTAACAATCTTGAGACATAGAAATCCTTGCTGCACGTCTTTGGAGGGGAAAGGAGAGGAAGTTTTGCACTTCTTTTTAATTCTTGCAAACCGACACAGCACATTGGTGATTGTTCGAGAGGGCTTTTTAAAAAGCCCTTTCAAAGCACAGCTGATGTATTAGCAAAACTTAAAAAGAAAAGCAAAACTTCCTCTCCCCTGTCCTCCAAAGGCAGGCAGCAAGGAAACTTCCCATTTTCAAAGATCATTTGTAGCTTCAGCAAAGGGACAGCCAGTCAGCCACTTTGGTTCAATCCCAGTGATGACACATGCTGGAACCAAATCAAAACAGAGCAATTCTACCCACACCTAAAATGAGTAGCCCCTGACAAAGACCCAAAAAGCTGCAGAGAGTAATACTCTGAGAACGGGCTGGTTCATGCTGCCACTTACATAATTTAGTCATAGGAGGGGGAAAAACAGCCAATCCTGAGATCAAACCAAACTGCAGGACAAATCCCTATGTAGTCACACCTATCTAGATAATAATATTTGAGAGGAAAAACATAGCAGAAATTTTGGAACATTGTTTCAGTCATTTTAGAATGTGAAATTACTACTCAGTTGCTCTTAGGAATATGGATATCTTTCCAGGAAGACATGTATCATTTGTGGGGAAGTCATATTTCTCAAATCAGTTTTCTCCTGACTAGTATACATTACTGTTATGTATGCAATCAAATCAGAGCTGACTTATGGCAACCCTAATAGAGCTTTCAAGGCCAGTGAGATATTTAAGGATTGGTTTTACCAGTTCCATACCCCCACTGAGTTTCCACTCACTGTTCTGTGATTTCTTCACTGGAAGTAAACAAGAGGCTTCATTTGCATGTTGACAGTGTAAACATTCCAGTTTTGAAGAATGTTTCTCTGAAGATATAACATTTTATCATTTTCTAACTGTAAAGCTGACATCTCATCTAGTTTGGCCCTGTTTTTCTGATTTTCCCCCCCAAAGCTTGTTTTAACTTGTTGTTAAAAGAAAATACATTCCTCAAGAAAAAAAGAAGCGGAAAATAGCACAGCAATGACAACAGTAACCTTCATACTTTTTTATTTGCTTAACATATGTATCTGGACCCCTACCCTCTCCCTTCCTAGCATGGAAATGCTCAGCTCATATGTTGTTTTTTAACTAGAAAATTTATTCCCCAAAGCAAAACTTTGTCCAATATAGCTGAACTTGGCAATGAGATTATGCAGAAGTTAAGCCCCCCTATGAGCTCAATGAAACATACCCCAAGGTAAGAATATAAAATGCAAAGTAAAGCAGCTTTCAAACAAGAACATTTAGTTTAACTGGTGGTGTGAATTTGAACATCATTTTCTATATGTATACGATTTAGTACTGGCACATAAGCATAATTACTGGTGCTGTGAAAAAAAGTTTTAGTGTGCTACCTGTTTTTTAAAAGCTGCCATGGCTTCTGTATGCTGTCTGTTTAATGCCTCTTTCTGCTGCTGAAGAGCTTCCTATTAGTTAAAAGCAATTTAAATTAGAGAACAGCACAAAGGATTTCTAAATATGACTTTAAATCATTTTCTTAAGCATAAAATATCACAAATACATTAAGAAAATATTTCTATTTTATGCTTTTTAATATTGATTTTAGAAATAATTATTGCAGAATTATTAGACTACAGATTTTTTGTTATATTATAACATTAAAGCAATTCTTTCAACCAATAGGGAAAAGCTCATTTTTAACAGAGTGACAAGTGGGAATTCATTTTCTCTAAAACTATAACTTTCTAAAGCCAGATATGAAAAATCCCTCTACCACCTTATATTGTTCATTTACTTTAAGTTATACATACATTATACTTTAAAGTAATATTTACACAGTAAATTTCTCCCTTCAACAATGCTGAAGTTGGGGCATTTGGACCCCCTTTTAGCTCAAAATCTATGTATAATTGTTATGTTCCCCAAAATGTAACTAAGCCTCTTACAGAGGGGGAAGGCAGAGGCCACGATCTCTCCTCCCCTTCCCCCAATGGAGTAGCACATCATTGTGGCCTCCCCTGACCTGTGTCAGCCTTCTGGTATACCCCAGCAACCTCCCCAGCCACCACAGGGAGCTGCCATGCCAGGAGAAGGGGTCAGCTGGGGTGCTGCCATCAGAATGGGGCTGTGTGTATGTATGTATGTATGTATGTATGTATGTATGTATGTATTTGAAAAAAATCTGTATATAACCAAAACCATGCTGCTTGGAGCTGTGCAATTCAAGGGAGAAGTGTATTTAAAATTTTCTCTGTAAAAAACTGTTAATTCATAAGAATCCCACAGCCAAATACGATTAGCCAATAATTCATATCTGTACTCCAGTAGCATGTAGTGGACGTGGTGGCGCTGCGGGTTAAACCGCAGAAGCCTCTGTGCTGCAAGGTCAGAAGACCTGCAGTCGTAAGATGGAATCCACGCGACGGAGTGAGCCCCCGCCGCTTGTCCCAGCTCCCGCCAACCTAGCGGTTCGAAAGCATGCAAAATGCAAAAAAAAATGCGAGTAGATAAATAGGTACCACCACGGTGGGAAGGTAACGGCATTCCGTGTCTAGTCGCGCTGGCCACGTGACCACAGAAGATTGTCTTCGGACAAACGCTAGCTCTATGGGTTGGAAACGGAGATGAGCACCGCCCCCTAGAGTCAGACACGACTGGACAAATTGTCAAGGGGAACCTTTACCTTTACCTTAGCATGTACAGAGACTGAAGCTGTGTCCACTATACCGGGACAAAAAGTGTGGAGGCTTAGCATGATTGACTAGAATTAAAGTATTGCATGTACATACTACATACAAAGTCTGCGCTCAGTTCTGCCAGAAAATATTTGGTTATGTTGCCAATTCTACCTCTCCAAATAGCAAAAATTTAGTGTTTTCAAAAAATGTGTTTAAACACTTCACATTTTAAAAAAATTATATTGACATTTTCCATGAAGCTTCAGCAGCACTGTATAAATATGTGGGCAAGGGTAAGACATACCTTTCTTAGAATACTAAAAGAATCACAGACATAAGCTAGTTCCACACAAGTCTTGATCAGGCTGGACACCACATTCAGGTCAGAGATACAAGTTTTAGATTCCACTTTCAGCTGAGAAACATTCCAATCCACCTCATCAGAGGAAGAATCGGAAATCTACACTTCTAACTGTACTCTGCAACCCCAATAGTGAAACCTGCTTTTTGACAGAGGAGCCTAACACACAGTTCTTCCCATGATTTTTGCAACTTTTATGTTTTTTTCTGCACATCCACAGCTCTTTGGTGCGCAGCCTGATAAAGAACTTCATGGGTTCAAAAGCTAGCTAATGTTTGTGGCTTTAAGTAGTCTGTAACTGACTCTTGCCTTTGGATTACGAACAAGGACCACATAGCCTTTTTTTCCTTTTTATATAAATGTGCCAACCTGATCAGAAATTAGATTTCAATATTCCTTATACTTAATTAAACTATAAATAAAAGCCACTACCTAATTATAGGTATTTATTTTAAAAACCACCAACCTTTTGCCACTCAAGTTCTTGTTTTTCAACGACAAGCTTGTGAATTTGTTCTTCATAACTAATTTCTGAACCCTGGTTTCAAAAATAAAAAGAAACTATTTGCAAGGTGTTTGTTTTTTGTTTGTTTTTTGCTTTTCAAAAACAAATTGATATATGCAACTATTCAGCTCTTAGGAAGAAGAAATATGATCTGGTTTGATGAATATGCTGTGTGTTCTAACATTATATTGTTATAACGCTTATGATTAGAGTAAATGCTAAAAGAGTTGTAGTGCCAAAATATGATCTAAACAATATTCCTGATGAATATAAAGTCCACATAAAGGATAGATTTGTATTATTATATTCAAATGACCATGAACCAGAAGAACTATGGAGTGAAATCAGAAATATTATCAGGGAAGAAGACAAAAAGACAATTCCTATAGCAAAAAGAAAAGAAAAGTCTAGATGGATGATGGAAGAAACACTTAACATTGCAAACGACAGGTGAGAAGCAAAAGAAAAAATTGATGTAACTATGGTCCAAACCATTAATGCGGTTTTTCAGCAACTGTCACACGGAGACAAAGAGAACTACCGTACTACTATAACCAGTGCAAAGAAATAGAAGACAACAACTAAAAGGGAAAAACAAGATATCTTTTCCAGAAATTCCAGTAATCAAAGGGAAATTCAAGCCTAGATTAGGAATGCTGAATGGTCAACAGGAAAACACACTATCTGACCAGACAAAAATCAAGAGAAGGTGGAAACAATATACTGAAAACCTATACAGAGGAGGTAGACGGATTACAGACTCCTTTGAAGAGGAATCCTACAATGAAGAACCTGCAGTTCTAGAAAGCAAAATGAAAGCTGCTCTGAAAGCACTAAGAAGAAATTCAAGTCTTCAAAAATACTCTGATTTATGAATGTGGGATACTGTGCTTCTGTACCCATGATTCAAAAAAACAGGAAATGGCCCAATATTGCTGCACACTATTGTACCTACCATATTTTTCCGTGTATAAGACCAGGGGTCGTCAACCCCCGGTCCGCGGCCCGGCGCCGGTCCGTGGGCTTGCCGGAACCGGGCCGCCGATACAGATCTCCGCCCCCCCCGCATGCCCGCGCGGGGGCATGTCACGCTCACAGCCAGCATGTCACAGAACAAGGAAGTAGGTCAACTGAAGCCTTTACACTAGACTAGCGTGACCCCGCCCCCGGAGAGGCGACTGCATCTCCCACCATGCCACGCGACAGCCTGCGCCATTGTGAGGGCAAGGAGGCGGAGGCGCGTCATGTGGTACGTGATATAAAAAGGGGGGACATGCTGTACCGGCCACCCTATTGTTATCGCCGCGCCAAGCCTTGAGGGGCAGGTGGTGTGTCTGATCAGGTCTTGTTGCCTGCCAGAGCCGCCGCCGCCAACTTCGCGCTCCCTCCCCTCCCTGCCTGAGGCATGGAGCTGCTGCTGCTTGGACACCATCCCCTCTCTTGGGGACCTCGGGCTTCGCCCTGCAGCCCCGGCCTGTGCAGAGGGAGGGGAGGAGGAGGAACCAATCAACCGGTGGGTGGGCGGAACCCCCCTACCCGCTGAGTGGCTCAGCTCGGCTGCCTTGCAAGGGAGGGCGTGTCTTCTGAGAGGCAGGGCTAGGGGGCTTTTTGTGGATGGAGAAGGGAGGCTGGAAAGAAAAGGGCGAGAGGTTGTTTCACCAAAAGTAGCCAGAGGTTTGGGCACAATAAGTTCTTCCCACCGTCATGCATAAGTAGGAGAAGGATGACATTTTAGTGGGGGAGGGTCTTCCTACTCCTCTGTCCCTCCCTGAAACAAATGCTTGCTCATGAGGTGCGGGGGGGTGTTCTTTACGCTGCAGAGCTAGGGGTGGGTGGGGATGTCTTTTTAAATACATATGTATATATAACAATCTTGATGGCCTACAGTAGTAGATGCAGAAGCACTCTCTCCCATCCTACCCCCGTCCCGTGTTTTATGACGGTGCTTATTCACCAATAAGCGGAACCTCTTGGCCGCATTTCCGCGGTTGCGCGACGGAAAGGGTATGGTGTTACACCGCCTGAGCTGCGAGGCCGTGTTTGAAAGCCATGGTGGTTTTCCCTGCCCCTCTCCCTCCCCCTTTCCTTCGGCGGTTCTATTAAAATGGTGCCTTAAATAACGGGGTAGGCAAAGATGGGGCGGGGAGAAGCGGCCCTCGGAAGTTGGGGTGGGGGACCGATAGTGAGGGTGCACCTTTTCCCCTCCCGCCAATGCCAGGATGGCGAGCCCGGATCAGAAGTCTCCCAACGTCCTCCTGCAGAACCTGTGCTGCCGCATCCTGGGGAAAGGCAAAGGTAACGCCAGGGATCACCTCCTCAGAGCCTGCTAGGAAGGGCTGCTTGGCTACCAAGCAAAGGTCTGGAGAGAAGAGCCAGGCGGGGGGGGGAGGAGGGTTGGAGGAAGGGCTGCTTTGCTGCTGCCGGAGCCACTCATTGCTCTCCGGGCGGAGCAAGCCGGGGGGGGGGATCCCGTCCTCCCACCCACCTTCCTGGTAGCAAGGTTGGTTGGTCGGTTGATCGCTCGTGAGACTAGTGGGGAGACTACCCGGGTGACTCTCTGGTCCCTCCCCGCCATCTCTCCCGCCAGAAGTGATGCCCACCAGTGGCAGTGCCGTGGGAGAGACAGGACTCTCGGGGGGCATGTCTTGCAAGTGTGGAGGTGGGAGGTCTAGTTTCAGGCTCCCCTTCCCGCGAGCGTGACACGCCCCTCCGCAAGCGTGACATGCCCACCCACAAGCGTGACACGCCCACTCGCGAGCACAGGGGTGGCCCCGCCCCCAACCGGTTCGCACACGGAGCCTGCACCCCCCAAATGGTCCGCGATCCCAAAAACGTTGGGGACCGCTGTATAAGACGACCCGATGTATAAGACGACTCCCACTTTTCCAACCCCAAATAAGAAAATTTGATCGCTGCTTTCCCCCTCCACTTCCTAAGCCCTGCGAAAGCAGGATCAAAGGGCTGCGGAAGTGGAGGGGGAAAGCAGCGATGAAAGGGCTGCAAGATCACAGCCCTTTGATCCTGCAGCCCTTTCATGGCTGCTTTCCCCGCCACTTCATATTTACTCTGTATTCTGTATTGCCTTGGACTTTTCTTGACATGCCTTTGTTATGGTGTACATATGTTTTTTAAACCGTCTTGGCTAGCTAGCCAAATAAATGCCTTTCTGATACAAACCTCGCAATATGTCTCTTTGGCATTTTTAACAAGAAAAGGTCTCCACAGTACAAACAATGTGCTGATGACACGTAAACCCACATGGTTTTTAAGATCTTCCAGGAGGCCCTTTTCTCAGTCTCTGAGAAAATGTGGTGCTAGAGGAAAGCTTGTTGGATATCCTGGACTGCCAGAAAGACAAAGAAGTAGATCCTTGATCAAATCAACCCTGAACTATCTCTGGAGGCAAAAATGTTGAAACTGAAGTTGTCCTACTTTGGGCAAATCATGAGAAGGCAGGATTCTCTGGAAAAGACAACAATGCTGGGAATGATGGAAGGCAGCAGGAAAAGAGGAATACCCCCTTTTATTTCCTCATTTATTTGTCACCTGAGGTTTTCTGCTGATTTGATTAATTTTTTCTGAATGCATATGGGTGCCTCATGGCACAGTGGTTAAACTGCAGTACTGCAGTCAAGCCTCTGCTCACAACCTGATGGATTCAGGTAGCCAGCTCAAGATTAACTCAGCCTTCCATCCTTCCAAGGTTGCTAAAAGGAGTACCCAGCTCACTAGGAGTCGAAGTGTTCCTTGCATATTTATGTTAAAAACTGCCCAGAGAGTGCTGTAGCACTATGGGGTGGTATATAAGTCGAAACAACAACAAACAGCAACATTTGTGTATGTGAAAGTATTGATCACTTTTAAATATGTAAAAGGCTAATTAAAAATACATTGTTTTTCATCATAAGTGGTCAGCAATGGCTCTTTTTGAAGGACCTGATGAAGGTAGGAAAAAAATTCCCTTCAACTTTACTCTGTCCCCTTGTAGAACTGGTTCCAGGTTTAAGGGATCCATAGGCAAAATGCAGGTTCATCACTGTTACTGTGCTCTGGTGGGGTCACCTAGCAGTGGTGCTGGGCTTTCTTTACATGTTCTGTGAACAAACTGAATAGATAAGGGGATAAAATGCACCTTTGTCTGGCACCTTTGCCTACAGAAAACCATTCTGTCTCTCCATATTCTGTCCTAATGGTCAGCTTCTTGTCCATATTTCTTTAAACTGGAGGATCTTAAAAGGACATGGTGGAAAGCTAGTAAAGACTGAAATTCTCCTTCAGTTTCCCAACCATGAATAGATGGATAGTTCAAAATTATCCTGTTTAATTGTATCTGGAAGCAAAAAGTTAATCCTGTATAACAAAAATGAAACAAAATTAAAAACAAAAGTACCTTAAAGATTGACATATATTTCAGTTAATAGTCTCTAAGGCACTACAAACTTCTGTTTTTGTTTTGTTACATATGCTGAAACAGTCATTGCTGCATCTTCAAAAATACTTAACGTATTTTTCCGTTTATAAGACGACGCAATGTATAAGATGATTGTAGCGTTCTCCTTTAATTGTGGTCATGGCTCAGGTTTACTTAGAGTGAGTCATGCATATTTATGTTGCTGAGAGGCGGAGCCAAGAGGCAGAGTATAAGAGGCAGAGCCTGAGGGGGAGAGGGGAGGAGATCAGAGTTTTGGAAGGAGTTTGATTAGAGAGTTCAGAGATTTATGTGATTGTGATTAGACTAATGAAAATATAGTAGGAGATCTGAGAAGTGATTGACCAGTGACTGGAAGGGAGAAGGAATAGAACTGAATATTAAAATACTGAAACAAAAAGCAAATAAACAAAAGATCTTTCTATTTCATTAAAGAGTGGACCTGATTCTTTCTAAAGGAGTTATGGGGATCTAGGGATCTCCTGGTGGCAGCAGTGGAAAGAAAGGAAAGAGTTTAGTTTTGCCCTGGTGTGCTCTGAGGTCTGAGTCTAGGTGGACAGACCAAGGCACGAGTGGGTCCAACGCCACATAGGTGCCAGAGGTGTGGGATCCAAAAAGGGTCAAAACGCGACAATGATCCCCCCTTTCTAACCCCAAATTAGAAAAAGCAGGGATCAAAGGGCTCCCTTTTTGCTAAGCCCCGTGCCTTGGCAAAAGGCAAGGAAAGCGGCTGTCAAAATGACTGCCGCCTTTCCTTACCTTTTGAGAAGGCACAGAGCTTAGCAAAAAGGAAGGGAGCAATGCCTCCCCTTCCTTTTTGCTAAGCCCCGCGCGCCCTTGCCTTTTGTGAAGGCACAGAGCTTAGCAAAAAGGAAGGGAACAACGCCTCCCCTTCCTTTTTGCTAAGCCCCGCACGCCCTTGCCTTTTGTGAAGGCACAGAGCTTAGCAAAAAGGAAGGGAACAACGCCTCCCCTTCCTTTTTGCTAAGCCCCGTGCCTTCACAAAAGGCAGCAGTAAAGAGCTGCCTTCCGTGTATAAAACGACCCTCAATTTTTTCTCAAGTTATTTAACGAAAAAGTGTTGTTTTATACACGGAAAAATACGGTAATCAGTTCATTATAATTGTAGCAGAACAACTTCGTTTCCTAGTATGCCACCTGTGTCAGAATGAAGGCAGTTTCATTTTGCATATTCACTCCACCCCAAAAAAGGCTTAAGTAGAGTACACTGCAAAAGTCAATCCTTATGGTTATTCCTAGGAATAACCACAACGATTTATTTGTTCTAGGTACTTATTATGCATAAGAGGTCATAGTTAATAATCTAGCTGTAATGAGGAAAAAGGCATTCCTTGATACACCTATCAGCTGATAATTCAGAAGGAATGCTCAATTCATGACAATTCCAAAACAGTTTGATAGACAAACCAGAACACATACACAATCAATTCTGTGAAGACTTTTTTAAACAGCAGGAATCAAGCCCTTCACTTACCATCACTTCCAGCCTATCCATTTACTTCTATCAAAATTTTAGAGTACTCATGACCTAAATGTTAATCTTTAGAGGTTCAGACTTTTATCAGATCTCATAATAGAGCCATCAGTACTAAATCTGGGAACCATCAGTACTACAGCTGCTACTTAACAAGTCAGACCATCTAGTTTGTATCGTCAGCATTGGCTGGCATTGATTCTTCAGAATTTCAGACAGGGTCTTTCCCAGCCCTAGTTGCTGTATGGGTTTTACATATGCTCACAAAAATGCAAGCACTTTGTGTTTACAGAATGTGGCAGTGCATGTGGCATAAAAGTAGAACACCAAAACACAAAAATGTAAACGCTCATAAAATATCTTTCTGTACTCCCTAAATGAGTAATATTCTGTAACTACAACAAAACAGTTTTCTTATAATTATCTATAAACACTGAATCTGGATACATCTTCTATTACTCCCCCATCAGGGACAAAAGCCAATTATTTTGATTACCCTATGACTTTTCACAGAAGGGGGAGTATGCTTTCAAACAATATATTTACAAATGCTGTTAAAATGAACACACATTAATGAAAAGTGGAAACATTATACATTATTGGTAAAACTCCTGTAGGAAACAGTTGGTAAAGTGTATTGGTATCTTTCCCCCCACATGGGGAAAAGCAGTTCAGAGAAGGGTGATTCTGAGCAGGAAAAAATGGACTGATTGGAAAGTATTAAGCATCCACTCCCTCCCTTCCTATTTTTTCACTCCTGACTTCAGCCTCCTCATGCTTCATTTTATGTGAGAATAAAGCAATAAAACAAATTATATTAATAAAGGAGGGGTAGGACTAGAAGATTCCAAACTCATGCTTATTTAGGTCTATTCTCTTAATTGTAAGTGCTGAATCTTCAAGCCACAAACCGTTCTTTGGGAAGTTTAAAAAGTGTGTTGCTTGCTGCTTTTGAGAATGGAAGATACTATTTTTGCACAAATAACTATCATACCTTTTTAGATATTTCCTCCATGAGGGAAATGTGAAAAACCAAAAACAAAAGTGAGTGAGATCATTCCAGAAACTTTATTTCATCAATTAAAGGTACAGGTGGACCCCCCCCCCCCATCCACAGGATCAGTATCCACAATTACACTTATCCACTGCCTGAAAATATTAAATTAAAAAAAAAACCAGAAATATACAAGCTTCCAAGATGTATTACCAGAACTGGCCACTAGAGGGAACCAGAGACTATGCTATATATAGGGTTTACTATTATCTGTGTTTTCCAGCATCTGTGGAGGGAGGGCTTGGAACTGATCCTCTGCAGACAGTGTAGTCCTATTGTACAAGCATACAAAGGAGAGCACGTACAAAATTGCCATGCCATTACATTAACTACCATATTTTTCCATGTGTAAGATGATACTTTTGTCTAAAATCTTTAAATTAAAAATTGAGGGTTGTCTTATACACGGAAGTAAGCCGAGGAGAAAACCACACAATTGCAAAACTGTCCATACCTTGCCTCTGCAACCAGGCTTCCTTCAATCACGAGGCTTAGCTGCCTCCAATCAGGAGGCTTAGCTTCCTACAGTCAGAAGACTTAGCTTCCTCCAATCACGAGCCTTATGTAACTGACATCAGCTGATGCTGAACAAACCAATTGGAACACACCTCGTTGGAGGTGGAGCATGTAGGCACTGCTCAGATGCAGCAGGGACAGTACTGGTATGTAAATGTTACCTAATTACTAAATAAAAATGTATTCTGGTTTATGTTTAAAATATTGATTTCTTAATTTGGGGTTAGAAAAGTGGGGGGCATCTTATACATGGGGTGTCTTATACACAGAAAAATACGGTATATGCCCTCTTTTGATAAGATTTGTAACATTGTAATATCCGGCCATGCCAGACTCATATGGAATCTGATCACATATATTTGGAACATCAAAATATGTTACATACAATTTAGACAGCAGGCCATGTTGGCTCTGTTCCAAAACACTGAATTCTGCTAACACCAGGAGACTAAAACCAGCATCTGTTACTAGCACCTCTAAATCAAAGCAATTTTCTTGAAAATAAAGTTCCTTAAAATCACTTATGACTGTAGAAATGAAAAATAAGAGAGCAACACAGCTTGACTAAAGTTGCAATCAGAACATGTGAAGGACAGGAAAGAGGTACTGGTGGAACCCAACAGCCGTTATACTCTGCAGCACTATACTAGTTTAACGTTTTCAGATTAGTTTCAGCCCTACAAACTCAACTTGTCCACTTTTTTCTTATAATTTCTTATGGTTTTCAGAATTTCTCACACCATTAAAAATTTACAAACTAACAATTGTCAGTATCTATCAACCAGAATTCCCTTGTGTGTGGACAAGCCGCATAATGTGACAACATGTCTGTAACATGACACTTCAGTACCATCACTGATGAATATCAAGCTTTCTACTACAGTATTTCCTTTATTTTTCTTCATCCCGTGATCTTCTAAAACACAACTGAGGAAGTAAAGGACTAAAATGAAGAGGGAAAGTCAGACTGAGGTGAGGTAATGGGAGTAATACGCATATTTAGAAGTATAAAGGAATTGACAGAAGAGGATAGATAATACATTGTGTGGATCAGTTGGAGCAGCAAGTTGCTGAAAGGCACAGAACGATCAGGGAAGGATGTCTGGACATTAGACGTAAAACAACATAAAACAAAATATTTTATTTTATTTATATAGGCAGAAATGTGTGCTAAAAAAACTGTCTGGCTTATGTCAAAAACAGGTAAAAACTCTTCATTGTATCAGTTCTTTTGCTGATGAACTGCTTTTTACTTTAAGACTTTTGTTGATGAAGCAACAAATTATCACTTCCACACTGATCTATAAGGGTGTGCCATTCTGATTTTCTGGACTTCAATTCCCACAATTATCCAAGAATTTCATAGTAAGTATTCACAGACCCACACCTACATTTCACTCATCTGGACTAGAGCCTTGTCTCAGAGGCTCTATGGCTGGCTCACGCCTAATTCGCGTTGTTAATGTTCGAAAAAAGGAAGCTACACCTTTGCTTTCTGAGCATCATAGTTCTTTGGGAGATGGCCTCTATAGAGCAAGACTACAACTTCCAAAACACACTTTGGCTCAAGTTATCTATTCCCATATTACTTCACATACTCACTGGCCAAGAAAACTGTATCTGCATCATTTATGTCAGGGTTCCCCAACCCCCAGTCCGTGGCCCGGTGCCAGTCCGTGGGCTTCGCAGGACCGGGCCGCGGAGACAGATATCCCACCCCCCCCACCTGCACAGTGGGTGTGGTGAGCTCGCGCGCATGTGCGGGTGAGCGGGGACGTTCGCTGATGGGTGTGGCGTGCTCGCGTGCATGCACGCCCCACTCACCCACGAGCGCACCATGCCCATCCACGAGCATGCCACGCTCACCCGCTAATGTGCATGAGCGCACCACGCCCATCTGCAAATGTGCCACGCCCACCCGCGAGTTCCGAAAAGGTTGGGGACCACTGATTTATGTGACTGAATTAATAACTAAATGTTTCCAGGAAAAGATTCTAGTTTTTTTAGAAAACTTCTAAAATATATAAATATGATATATTTTCCCCTCCTTGATTCTTCAAGAAAGACATATGAAAATGTATACAGAGTCTGGAAGTACTGTGTGAATAAAAAGCAGCAGTGGTTCTACATTATTTAGCATGAACTGCAATAGTTATATAGAACAGTTGGCCATTTGAAAAAACAAATCTCTGAGAAAAACAGCCATTATTCAGTTCACTAGATACTTTTCCATACTAAAGCCAAAGTTTTTCAAAGCTAAACATGTTTTTCAAACATTATGTCATGAAACTATTCTACAGCTCTTTCAAAAGGAACAATCTTCTGCTCACTAAAAACTATATACCATTTTAAAATGATAACAGGAGACACAAAACATTTAGAAGTGTTGATATTTTATTAGCTGCCTTAGGACTACAAGGCAAAAAACTACCATAACAATAAAAGAGGAGTTATTTGATGGTTTATTTACTCGTTATAACCTTTAGAAAGTGTCAAGCCTTTTGTAAAATGCTTGCTTCAGGCTGTAGTTTTACAAGATAGGCTGTGTATTGGTCAAGCCCCCCGATTTTTGACCCTGAACAGATTTAGGAACAGAGTACAGCTGGCTCACATCCAAGCAACCAAAACTAGGTACTTTCTTACTATATTTTTCAAACTCGTAATCCACCTCCTACGAAATTGCAAAGTTCATTTCCTGCATGCTGCTCAATCAAACAGTTCTCAGTCTTGAAGACTGAAAACATAAACTAGCTCCTGAAGTTAAGCCTGTTCAGATTTACTGGAGATTTTAAAAGTTTGAAGTAAACTATAGAAGGGTGGATCTTGTCCCACACCCAGAGACTGATAATACAAAGGGAAAAAAGGAAAGCCAATATTCAAAAGTGAATATGGACAACAAGAACCTTAGCCATGATGCTTTTTGTAACTGGAATGCATACAAGACTTCCCCCATTCTATTGAGATGGAGGGTCTACTGAGCAGAAAGAAGGATAAGCTAAGAAGTGAGATCATGTGTACATTGTAGTCTAGCTGACAATGAAAAGGCGGAAGAGCAGACTGCAGTGATAGTCAGCTATCAGTGCCTTGTGATCCTGTGGTAAGGTAATAGCTTCCTTGAGATAGCCTTGAGTCTAGCACCTGTGAAATGTTTAGCATGACTCTAGGTTTTCCCATTCCTCTTTCTGATTTTCCTTGGCTACATTGCCACCTCTAGCACCAATGTACCCAGACATTATAGCATTAGACTCTGAGCAAACATGAAAGCTATACCGGGAGCAATGATAAAAAGAAACCCATAAAAATGGGTAAAGATTATATTTTTAGGAATCCCTTACAACTTTGTGATTCTACAATACTATACACACTCAATGTCCAAAATCCTGTTGTTTAGAATAGTACATTGCACTACAGTAGGCCCCCTGAATCAATGGGGATTTAGTGAATCAACTCCTCCATAACTTCCACTGATTCAAAAGGGCCTACTCAAACTGCAACTTAATATGCTGAAATAAGTCGTCATTAAGAATAGGCCCTTTTGAATCAATGAACTTACAAAGAAGTTGATTCATCAAATCCCCATTGATTCAATAGCCCTACTCTAGTGCTCCCCTTCACGGATTGCTGCCTTGTCGTGGCGAAGGGGCTTGAGTAATTCAGAGAAGCTATGGGCTATGCCGTGCAGGGACACCCAAGACGGACAGGTCATAGTGGAGAGTTCTGACTAAACAGATCCACCTGGAGCAGGAACTGGCAAGCCACTCCAGTATCTTTGCCAAGAAAACCCCATGAACAGAAACAAAAGGCTAAAAGATATGACGCTGGAAGATGAGCCCCTCAGGTCGGAAGGCGTCCAACATGCTACTGAGGAAGAGTGGAGGACAAGTACAAGTAGCTCCAGAGCTAATGAAGCGGTTGGGCCAAAGCCGAAAGGACGCTCAGCTGTGGACGCGCCTGGAAGTGAAAGGAAAGTCCGATGCTGCAAAGAAGAATACTGCATAGGAACCTGGAATGTAAGATCTATGAACCTTGGTAAGTTGGATGTGGTCAAACAGGAGATGGCAAGAATAAACATTGACATCCTGGGCGTCAGTGAACTAAAATGGACGGGAATGGGCGAATTCAATTCAGATGATTACCATATCTACTATTGTGGGCAAGAATCCCGTAGAAGAAATGGAGTAGCCCTCATAGTCAACAAAAGAGTGGGGAAAGCTGTACTGGGATACAATCTCAAAAATGATAGAATGATTTCAATACGAATCCAAGGCAGACCTCTCAACATCACAGTAATCCAAGTTTATGCACCAACCACCGATGCCGAAGATGCTGAACTTGACCAATTCTATGAAGACCTACAACACCTTCTAGAACTGACACCAAAGAAAGATGTTCTTCTCATTATAGGGGACTGGAATGCTAAAGTAGGGAGTCAAGAGATAAAAGGAACAACAGGGAAGTTTGGCCTTGGAGTTCAAAACGAAGCAGGGCAAAGGCTAATAGAGTTCAAGAGAACAAGCTGGTCATCACAAACACTCTTTTCCAACAACACAAGAGGCGACTCTACACATGGACATCACCAAATGGGCAATACCGAAATCAGATTGATTATATTCTCTGCAGCCAAAGATGGAGAAGCTCTATACAGTCAGCAAAAACAAGACCTGGAGCTGATTGTGGCTCTGACCATCAGCTTCTTATAGCAAAATTCAAGCTTCAGCTGAAGAAAGTAGGAAAAACCACTGGGCTAGCCAGGTATAATCTAAACCAAATCCCTTATGAGTACACAGTGGAAGTGAAGAACAGATTTAAGGAACTAGATTTGGTGGACAGAGTGCCTGAAGAACTATGGATGGAGGCTCGTAACAGTGTACAGGAGGCAGCAACAAAAACCATCCCAAAGAAAAGGAAATGCAAGAAAGCAAAGTGGCTGTCCAACGAGGCCTTACAAATAGCAGAGAAGAGAAGGGAAACAAAATGCAAGGGAGATAGGGAAAGTTACAGAAAATTGAACGCAGACTTCCAAAGAATAGCAAGGAGAGACAAGAGGGCCTTTTTAAATGAACAATGCAAAGATATAGAGGAAAACAATAGAAAGGGAAAAACCAGAGATCTGTTCAAGAAAATTGGAGCCATTAAAGGAACATTTTGTGCAAAGATGGACATGATAAAGGACAAAAATGGTAGGGACCTCACAGAAGCAGAAGACATCAAGAAGAGGTGGCAAGAATACACAGAGGAATTATACCAGAAAGATCTGGATGTCCCGGACAACCTAGATAGTGTGGTTGCTGACCTTGAGCCAGACATCCTGGAGAGCGAAGTCAAGTGGGCCTTAGAAAGCATGGCTAACAACAAGGCCAGTGGAGGAGATGGCATTCCAGTGGAACTATTTAAAATCTTAAAAGATGATGCTGTTAAGGTGCTACACTCAATATGCCAGCAAGTTTGGAAAACTCAGCAGTGGCCAGAGGATTGCAAAAGATCAGTCTACATCCCAATCCCAAAGAAGGGAAGTGCTAAAGAATGCTCCAACTACCGTACAATTGCACTCATTTCACACGCTAGCAAGGTTATGCTCAAAATCCTACAAGGCAGGCTTCAGCAGTATGTGGACCGAGAACTCCCAGAAGTACAAGCTGGATTTCGAAGGGGCAGAGGAACTAGAGACCAAATTGCTAACATGTGCTGGATTATGGAGAAAGCCAGAGAGTTCCAGAAAAACATCTACTTCTGCTTCATTGACTATGCAAAAGCCTTTGACTGTGTGGACCACAGCAAACTATGGCAAGTTCTTAAAGAAATGGGAGTGCCTGACCACCTTATCCATCTCCTGAGAAATCTATATGTGGGACAGGAAGCAACAGTTAGAACTGGATATGGAACAACTGATTGGTTCAAAATTGGGAAAGGAGTACGACAAGGTTGTATATTGTCCCCCTGCTTATTTAACTTATATGCAGAATACATCATGCGGAAGGCTGGACTGGAGGAATCCCAAGCCGGAATTAAGATTGCCGGAAGAAATATCAACAACCTCAGATATGCAGATGATACCACTCTGATGACAGAAAGTGAGGAGGAATTAAAGAACCTCTTAATGAGAGTGAAAGAGGAGAGCGCAAAAAATGGTCTGAAGCTCAACATCAAAAAAATTAAGATCATGGCCACAGGCCCCATCACCTCCTGGCAAATAGAAGGGGAAGATATGGAGGCAGTGACAGAGTTTACCTTCCTGGGCTCCACGATCACTGCAGATGGTGACAGCAGCCACGAAATTAAAAGACGCCTGCTTCTTGGGAGGAAAGCGATGACAAACCTAGACAGCATCTTAAAAAGCAGAGACATCACCTTGCCAACAAAGGTCCGCATAGTCAAAGCAATGGTTTTTCCAGTAGTGATGTATGGAAGTGAGAGCTGGACCATAAAGAAGGCTGACCACCGAAAAATTGATGCTTTTGAATTGTGGTGCTGGAGGAGACTCTTGAGAGTCCCCTGGACTGCAAGGAGAACAAACCTATCCATTTTGAAGGAAATCAACCCTGAGTGCTCACTGGAAGGACAGATCCTGAAGCTGAGGCTCCAATACTTTGGCCATCTCATGAGAAGAGAAGACTCCCTGGAAAAGACCCTGATGTTGGGACAGTGTGAAGGCAAGAGGAGAAAGGGACGACAGAGGATGAGATGGTTGGACAGTGTCATCGAAGCAACCAACATGAATTTGACCCAACTTCGGGAGGCAGTGGAAGACAGGAGGGCCTGGCGTGCTCTGGTCCATGGGGTCACGAAGAGTCGGACACGACTAAACAACAACACTCTAGTGCTATTTATTATGCTAAGCAACAGGATTTTGGCCAATGGATTAGAAACATTATCATCTGAGTGAAATAAATAAGCAGCAGATGTGTCACAATTCAGAAATCCTTGCATACAACAGCAAACCTAGACTGCTTGAAATTCATTGCATACCAGGAATTCTGTTCTGTCTAATAGCTGGCTACCACATTTAGTAAACAATATTGACCATATGGAGTGGGAAGTAAAACTTGAGCTCCTTAGAGAAATAGCATGATACAAATGAAACAAACAAAAACTACTACACTAATAATCAGCTACAGGTGACTACGTGAGCAGAATCTTGACTGCAGTTCTGCATCTAACTATTGCTCTACGAGGCTCCTAGTGACACAGATCACCTAAAAGAGATGCACAGAATCGGGGTGTGTGTATGTGTGTGTCAAATCAAACAATGTGCTTAATAATAGATTACAAGAGGTATTCTGCAATTATGACTGTTTTTCTCTGTCAATATGATTTCCTCTGAAGTGCATGCCTCAGCAATCAGACTTGCAAATAAAGCCCATGTTTGCCTTTCAGTGAACAATCACAACACAATGCACACTGATTATAAAATATGGAGATAAATAGAAGAAGTACATGCAGGGCAAACTGATATTGTCCACCACTACACCTCTTCTAGACACATATTATGCTATTGTCTAGTTTGACATTCAGTTGGCCAGTGTATGTTTTGTTAGGATTCGAGATGAACTTGCCTCATTTTTCAGCCTCAAAAGAGACAACATGATTGTTCAGGCAACTGCCTTCTAACAGTAAGAAAGTATTTCTAACCTTCTCATTTGGGGGAATTGCTGATTTGTAAATGAATACCCTCCCAATTCTACACATTATTTTAACATCCACAATTAGTTAGACTTTCAATGCTGGTACATTTGAGTCCATGTCTCCTAAGTAGTAGGATCCCTGAATCTGAAAGTACATGAACATGTCCCTTTACTGAGGCATTTTTCCTCCTTTCCTTTGCACTATGATTTGATTAGTAATTTCCTGTCCTTAAGGAAACCATGAGTTGCCACCACAGCAAAACTAGTAAACTATGTGTTTTTGTAAACTTTAGAAGCAAACACAGTAAACTCAAAACTGTTGCTCAGTTTGACTGAAATAGTAGTTTGGGGTTTAAAGCCAACCAAGAAGATGCCAAACAAGTGTAATGTATTGGGGGAGGACAGAGAGAAGGAGACTGCATGCAAACCCACGGTCCATTTGTGTTACTCAGGACCATACTTTGGTTTTACACCTTAGCCAACTCTTTGTGAACAGAATAAAATGCGCACTTTTGGGCACATTCCTAAAAACATCACTGATGCTTCAGTAACTTGAAAGACAACTATAATACACTCTCTGTCAGACTGTATTTCTATGTAAAAAATTTCAGCTGGTTTTGCCCAGTGACAAAGCAACATTCTCCATTGCGCCTGAGGGTAGGACAAGAACCAATGGGTGGAAACTCGTCAGAAGGAGATCCAATCTGTAAATAAGGAGGAATTTCATGACAGTGAGAACCATTAAGCAGTGGAACAGCTTGCCTCCCAATGTTGTGGGTGCCCCATCGCTGGAGGTTTTCAAGGAAAGGTTGGACAGCCATCTGTCCGGGATGGTATGAGGTCTCCTGCCTTGGGCAGTGGGTTGGACTAGAAGACCTCCAAGGTCCCTTCCAACCCTATGACGATTCTATGATTCTATGATACATGTTTTAAACCTCTTTTTCTGTTACACCTGTATCTAAGCTTCAATAAAATTGTGGGCAAAATGCCTTTTTCCAGTTTCCAATGAAGTAACTTTGTTTGTGTTTCAGCATGTTGAAAAAGAAAAAAAGAAAAATAAAGAAAGAAGCAAGAGAGAAATATTATGGCAGAATAAAGACTAACAGATTTATTTCCGTGTCCGCATTCATGGATCAAAATCCACTTCTTCAGACACATTCTGAGGCTAGCAGTCAGTATGCTATGGTCCCTTAGTCAAATCTTTTACCTGGGGTCCTGTTTGTGGCCCACCAAGGCCAGACCACACAGGAAGATGACTACCATTGTCCTCAGGGTTCTCCAAAATTTCGGCATCAGGACTGTTGCCTGGAGAGGATCCCCTCAAAATCTCCTTAAGTCTTGGAAATGTAATGCCTTAGAAATCACTTTCCTTTATATGTTGTACAACAAACTTAAGAACACTCTCTTGACTGAACCATCTGTGCACGAAATGCAAACAGGAAAAGAATGCAGAAAGGCATTCTCAGGAGCTGACCTGTACCCGTTGAACTCCCTTCTAATCTAATAAGAATTAGATTTAGAAAAGTGGAAACCTTATTTAAGTTGGCTTCCAAAAGCCAAGGATAACTAGGCATGCAGACATTTAAAACATGTTAATATTTTATTGGACAGTTTACCTTGATGATTTCATTGCATTTATTTTGAAATAAATACTTACCCTTCTCATACGCAGTTCTTCTATTGCCTCCAGAAAGCTTGTTTTGAAATCTAATCGCTGAATACAAAGCAATGCTTCTGAGGAATTTTGCAAGTTATATGTAGATGTTTCTTCATTTAAGCCTTCATCCATTTTCCAAATTGTAACTGAAAAAAATTAATTCACAAATTTACCCTGTTTCCCCTAAAATAAGACCTAACCTGAAAATAAGCCCTAGTATGATTTTTCAGGATGCTCGTAATATAAGCCCTACCCCAAAAATAAGCCCCAGTTAAGTGAAACCCCCACCTCCACCATTGTGCAGCAACCAGAAGAAGATGACATGACTGTTTGAATAAATGTGGATTGTTGTACATGAAAAAAACAAAACATCCCCTGAAAATAAGCCCTAATGCATTTTTTGGAGCAAAAATTAATATAAGACCCTGTCTTATTTTCAGGGAAACAGGGTACCTTAATTAATATACCATGCTAATACTTAATTCATTTAACATGAAATAACACCACCAAGGGAACAAAACAACTACATCAGGAAAACTGCTAGCAATGCCATTAGGGGTTGTGTGCTATTTTATCTGCTGATCTGGAAACACTGCTGGCAAAACAGATTTCCCTCCTTCTTTTCCCAGAGTGGATTTGAGGAGCACAGAATGATACAGGGAGCAGGAAGGAAACAGTTGCATAAATGGAAGTCTGCTCATGGAATACTAATATCTTCTAATTTAAAGTACAGTATTACCCCGCTTATGACATTTATATCACAACAGACATTCTTTGCAACCTACTCATCCTCCATGCCCACTATTTCTAATTCAGGTGTTTTTGCCATTAATTCTTTCCTGTCTGCATCGCCCCACAAGAGGAGAACAACTGCACATGCTGACTCAATCTGTTTTTTACGTGCATAGAGGGTGTGATCAGATGGGTATTTGTAGTACTGTTTGGTCCACTGTGGGGACAGGCAGTTTGTGCTCCTTTTGCCAGCAATTAGATGACATAATTGCTAGGATGAACCAGCTCATCCCAAGAACATTCCTACCCGCACCTTCTGGGTCCCTGTCAGGGGCTACTTTCGGGGGGGGGGGGGGTAGTATAATTCTGTTTTTATTTGTTTCAAGTACTTGTAGTCACTGAAAATGAAACAAAGTGGAGCTTGCACCTTCAAATTTCCCTTTTGCTTTAAATTTCCCAATACTGTTACGCATTGTAAAACAGCTTAGACATTTTGTTATATTGGGAAATTAAATACTTCCTCTGCTGCTCCCAGGAGAGGAAGAAAGGAAGTAAGTAAAAGTTTCTTTAAAAAAAAACTCCAATAGGACTGAGGCACTATCCCTCTTAGAAAAGTATATTTTAATTGAAATCTGTCTCCCTCTATCTTTAGATGAAATCACAAAGAACCAGTAAAAATGGACATTGCACTAGTGTGAGAAAGGTGTTGGGCCCCACTGGAAACTGGATTAGCAATTGGTGGTTGTTCTTGTTTAGCTTCAAGATGTAATGACTTAGCCACATGGAATACTTCATCAGGAAATGACTGAATGCCCACCACTACAGAAAGTGGTGTGTAGTCGCCGATGTTTTGGTCCAACAAAAATGCTAATGTAGACAGAGAAGCTGGAGTCAAGAAAGAATAATCAATGTTGGGCAAAGAGTTATGGTTGTCAGGCTGAGCACAAGGGACTGAGCTCTGAGTCTGGAGGTCAGCATTAGCAGGATCAGTGGATGATACCAAGCACGTTAACAGAGACTGTAGGGCCAGAGCCAAAAGTAAAGTCACAGGTATGGTATGTGACAGGAACAGCCCAGTCAATACTGTAGGAAGGGAAGACAGTAGAGGTATCTGGTAAGCACACACGGTTGATGGTGAACATTGAGATTAGGCTGGAACTGATCAACTAGTCAAAGCTGAGGATGTAGTGAGAACAGCAGTAGCTGCTCTCAAAATGTTAGCCAAATGTTGACACATTTCCTTCGGTGATGTGTGCTATCAGTAATGAAAATGAATTATTTTGCTATTGAGTGGAGTGCTTAATATCAAATAATAATATTCCCAAAAATCTCCTCAGAAAGGTTAGGGGGGTTGTAGTACCAAGTTGTAGTATCTCAATGAACTACAGAACTGCTGGATAGGTTCCGCCATCTTGCCTTTTAAATTATTTTTAGTAAAGTTATTCTGGTTTTGTGTGTGTGTGTTTCTGGTTTTATAGGTCTAATTTGTTTTTGGGGTTTTTTTGTAGTTATTAAGTTCAGTTCTTTTTAGTGTTGTCTGTTGTTTCACTGTGTTGTAAACCGCCCAGAGTGGCCTGGGTAGCCAGATGGGCTGCATAGAAGTCAAACAAACAAACAAAATAAAAAATAAAATAAAATAAAATATCTGGTTGCAGAGCTAGAGATTTCCCCCCACGGTGCCTTCTCCACAGGGGCTGGACGTGATGATCCCAGGATCCCGTCCAGTTCTGTAGTTCTGTACCGTCTAATTCTGTGCTGTCTAATCCGCTCACAACACCTCTGCAGTTCTGCACCACCGAATCCAAAGGAAATTAAGCTAAATCTGAATGAAATTACACTGAGGACTGAAGCTCCCAAACACTCCGAATTAAATATTAAGCAGGACAGTGATATCATCATCTTAGAACTGCAGAGCTGGAAGGGCCCCTTTGATCCAACAGATATTGATCAGAACATGCGCTACTGATGAATCACGTCAAAGATCAACCCATACAAGTATATTAAAGCAGGCAAAAAAATCTGCTATGGCTTTGTGGGGTAATTTTGTCCATCATCAATTTCACTTCTTTTCACTGAATAACAAAAATAGAGCAAAGCAAAAACAAATTAAAGTATTATGGCACCATTAGAACTAAAAGGTTTATTTATTTCAAGGATTAGAATCCACTTCCTCAGACACACACTCATGTGTCTGGATGCACGAAAGCTCAGACTGAAATAAATGTGTTTCCCTTAAAGGTGGCATAATATTTTTATTACCTTCTGTTGTAAATGCTGAAAATCATTAATACAGCTTTCTCTTTGAAAAGTATTTTCCACTAAGGTCTCCCCTAATATTCAGTAGATTGGCTTATGTTTTGACTTTAAAAGATAGGATAGGGCCTTTCTGAACTTCATAACAAAGGTATGCTATGTTTGCTTTTGAACTCCCAACATTAACCAGGAAGCAAGAGCTCTATGTCAAAATAATGCCTCACAGCTACTCACTCCAGCCACAAAGCATTTTGCAGCATCTTGGCTATGTCACATTTTCTGGAATTAGAAAAATAGTTACGTTTCCTCATGACATAGTATTATCTTCACAGGCATTCCAGAGAGCACAGTGGTGCCAAGAGACAACAGAGCCTTTTGTGGTTGGAATGAGCAGAACAATGCTTTTTTTTTAATGTGAAGAAAATACAAAATATTGTGTTTTGTAATGTAAATGAGTGCCCCCCAAAATAAAAGGAAACTTCACCTGTCCCCTCCATCTTTATAGCATTTAGGTTTTGTATTTCCTATACAAAATTACTGAAGAATTTGAGTGCAAAGTCATACCTAAAGATGAATTTCAGGATCTTTTCCTCTATTATATCAAATGTCTTTTCTGCATCAGCAAAAAATCAATGTGGATAGTTTATTCCTGCACTTTATATCAATCACATTAAAGTATCTTTTAAAAATTTCCTTGAAGACATCTCTATTTCAATAAATTTGATTACTCACTATTATCACAGCTACTCGTTCTGTTTCCAATTTGCTGTTCAAAACAGATGTTAAAGGCCAGAATCCTACTGATGTTCATGTAAGCTTTGCATCGTTTGAAGCAACCAATTTATGAAGTGTCAGAGCATGTCTAGGTCTCCTGCCTTGGCATCTGCCTGACTGCACAACCAAAAAGCCACATTAAGTTGTGCAAACCTTACACAAACTTCAACAGGATTCCAGCCATTATTTCATAATCTGAACATACCTTTGTGTTACCATTATGCCCTAGAAATAAAATAAAACAACATGTAGGAAACTAAGCATATAATAGATATGCCAAGAGTTTAACAATCTTTACACCACCTAGTGTCATATAAAACCAGAATCCTTCTTTCCAGATCAGGCCATTTGGGGATCTTATAGTAGAGATAGGATGTGAATCCATGTCAGATCACATGTGAATCCATGTCAGATTGCAGGCAGCCCAGAATTAGACCCCAATGAGACCTCAGAGAAAGAGGACTCTAACAGACACAATATGCATATACTGAAGATTAAAGGAAGTCACATTTTTAATAAGTACCTTAAGGCTGCTTTCCCTAAAAAAGGAAGCTACTGAAAGGGTTTGCAAAATTAGGTCATTCAGGTCATCTGGACTCCCTCTCCAGCTTCTGATCCTCCAACATAATCTCCAGGACTGCTGAAGCACAGACAACAGTGAGCCCAAACTGAAGCCCAAGCATCTCTCATTTGTATTCTCAAAGGCTTTCACGGCTGGGATCCAATGGTTGTTGTGGGTTTTCCGGGCTGTTTGGCCGTGTTCTTAAGGTTTTTCTTCCTAACGTTTCGCCAGTCTCTGTGGCTGGCATCTTCAGAGCACAGGAGTCAGAACTCTGTCTGTGCTCTCATTTCTCATTTCTTAGCCCTACCCAGGATGATGAACCAAGAAACAAAGTGCAGTACAGGAGGATCAGAGAGAGACCATGCCATGTATTCTTGCTGTTGAAGCATACATACATAGCATGATCTCTGGTTCCCTCTAGTGGTCAGTTCTGGTAATACGTGGTGAAAATACGTATTTCTGGGGTTTTTCTCTCTTTTACTATGCTATGTATAGCATTTGCTATTATCCATAATTTTTAGCATAAGTGGGGAGGCTTGGAACCAATCCCCCATAGATATGAGGGTCCTACTGTATAGACAAAAGGATGGTCAGCAAGCAAGCTGCAAAATCCGCAATTTTATGTCAGCTTATTGATGATGCAGTATTTTCTTTTGCCCAACTCCTTCTGCTGTAATATGAACTTTTTGGCCAGGCTGTCTGTTTCCTTCCCTCCGATCTGCACTGCCCTGTTTGTATGGCAAGGAATCACTCAAAGCTAGTTGAGGAAAGCTTTGTTAAGAAACAAACATTTAGTCTCCCTGAAGAGACCGTGAAAATGTACATTACACTGCTTTATAGTTTTGAAAATATTCAAAAATCAGTATAAGCTAAGTTAAGGCACTTGTTACGTTTTTATAGTCATAAACTATTACAAGATCATTTCTTGAGCACAGCACACATGGCATGTACTGTACCTTATTCCTTTGCGCATGAGAATTCAGGATACAAATCCTTGATTGTCTCATCCTTGCAACTTACAAGGGGTTGCTACAGGTTTTCTCTTCATCAAAGAGTATGATAAGGAATTTGCAGGCTCTGTCAGTACTTTACTTGCACCTGCAAGAATGATGCTTTGTTCAAATTGATCAGACTTTGCACAAAATTGTGCAAATAAGTCTCAAGAGAACAAGCTGTGCTACATGTGAAGGTTCTTCTCCACACAGATCAAAGGCTCTCCTCTTTCATCTGTATCTCTTTATATGTGGTCAGTAACAATGAAGAAGATGCAGCTAACATGCTCCCCCTCCTCCCTCTTTTACCTGCTCATTTCCTCCTGGGTATTATCCCCCTTGTAATCATTTTAGAGATTCAGCTGCCTTAGGCATTTGATGCAAACGCTGGGCAAAAATATTGAGAATAGACCAGGGTGGATAAAAATCAATATTTTTAAAATCAATTTAAATCAGGATATAAACCAAAAAATCATTTTTTAAAAAAATTAAATAATCAAAATATCATTTTTTTAAATTTAAATTATGATTTAAATCTATTTGATTTAAATCATATCCACCCTGTTGAATGAAAAGCGAAAAAAATCTACAGAAATGACAATACTAATATTAGGTTGAAATCCCTGATGACTCTAGAAGTATCCTCAAAGACAAAACAGAACTTATCCATCAATGAGCCAGTATCTTTTCTATACAAGTATATATACATTTCAAAAGTCACCTCAATCCCTCTGTATTTGATTTTTAAAATTTCACTTGAAGATTTTCAAAAGATGAAATATACAACATTTTTACCACCTCACTAATCTCAGTACAGTACTAGTATATGACTAACAATTACTATTGTCTCAATAATTTCAACAGAGGCATATTATCAACAAGGTTGTGTTTATGCAGGACAATGATTCGGGTTATAATATTATTAAAAACTTCCAATAATTGTTCAAAATCTCATGGAGATGTCCTACTACTGAGATGTGAAATTGGTTTGTGATACCAGTCACAGAATTTTATTTTTATGAAACAATTTCTTTGCCATTATTTGCACAATACTTTGAATTGTAAAATTCTTTAAAATTAGTTAACCTGTTTTGCGTATTTACTTTAATGCTCCTGTGAAAACAAATTCTTTCTTGGAGAAAAAGAACAGCTGCCCACTCCTGGAGAGCAATGTTCCATTCACAATCTTGTAAAAATATTGCCAAAGAGAATTGCTTCCTTCATTCTTCAAAACTAATATAGCAAAAAATATAAAATTGCAAAAATGATTAAAATCTACAATGATGCATCCCTACTTTCTATTACTGATTTTATGTTTAGTTGATATTACATGGTGAAAATGGCTTTCTTTAAAGCACATTAGAAACCTGTTTTTACCACACCTTTAAGTGCCATAAAGGTTTTTATGTATTTGAACAACACTTATTAAAAATTACATATTAAATACTCTGCACTAGAAAGTAAAGCAGTAAGCCTGATAGGGGTCAAGGTAATAACACAGGATGGACAAATTACACTGTCATTCCACTTAAATTATTTAAGTTATTTAATTTGACCTGTAGATAGTCCCTTGTCTTCTCATCATGCCTGACTTTTAAGTGGGAGGTCTTCATTCATGATGATCCTTTAATGGAAGCAAAGCTTTCTCCATTTAACCCATAGTATTATCAATCATGTACAGGGATAAATGAGCCTGTAAGATTTTGCCAGTATCACAAATGACACTGTGACCTGAGGCCAACATCTTTATTTGCTTCTCCAGTGATTCACTTCAGCAGATATTAACCAATTTTATAATCCATGAAAGGCAAAATTAAAGGACACCATCCATAAAACAGAATAATTCCTATCAGCAACAAAGTGATGTCTGCATTATCTTATAAATTATATGAGCATACAGTGTGGAAATGTAATGAAGTAAAGATGGTAATAATCAAATGCCTAGGGCAAACGCTAATATGCATTTAATCACACAGCATGAAGCCATTTGTCACTACAGTTGAATGCATGTGTACATAAAATACATGAGTCATGTCCTTATTGTTATACTATAACAGCATCAATTCCACACTATCAGTTTACTGCAATAGCAACAAGACATATTTGATATTACTCAAAGAAACCAAATACCACACCCACAATAAATATAAATAGTTTATGACTATTTTTAAATTCAATTTTTCATACCTTTGGTCTTTTAAAAACTAAAAATTATGACAATTGTCTAAGAAATGCACCAATGTCTTTTTGTTAATTTTTCTTTAAACCACAGTCATTGATAGTACTGGCTAAATCAGGTATTAAATTACTTCACCCTTTTATGAATAATTATAGAAGAGCATATGTTTGTTGTGGGTATCTGCTCTTTGTGGAAAAAATGTACAAGACAATTATTAAGACACACAAACTTACATAAATGCCTGTCAGCTCAGGAATAAGTGCCAGAATGACATATTTCCTCCTCCTTGATTCCATGCAACAGCTTTTCTGCCTGCACACCACAGCTAATTTCCATGTATTCTATTCCACTCTGGTAGGATACTGATTTTGCAGAACACTTCAATAATGACTACTTTCAGCTCTGTCAAGGATGCTCTTCTAACATTAGACATTATAGGTTTATACAAATGAAACTGATCACATGGTGACTAAAGAGTTTTTTAAAAGACAGTAAGATGAAATGGGCTAAAATTCTGTTGCTTAGCATGCTAGGCCACAGCAGTGTGGGTAGGCCCTTTGTGGGATTTGGTGAGTCAACTCCTCTGTGAGTTCCATTGATTCAAACAGGCCTACTCTAGTTGGAACTTAGTAAGTCACAACTAGAGTAGGCCCATTCAAATCAATGAAACTCACAGAGGAGTTGACTTGCCAAATCCCCACTAATTCAATGGGCCTAACTATGCTAATTTAGCCACATTTTTAAAAGTCTGTAATCCTGTTTTATCCCACTTTCCCTTTATTAACTTCAGCAATGCATAGTATTTTTGCAATGTGCTAGGAATTGGTGAGAATTTTGTTCGGTTCATGTTGTAAAATATTATTCAAAATCCACAAATTTCTTTATAGATGAATGGCACGAACTTGAAATGTAAACAATTTGAACGTAAGAGAAAGTGAAAATGGCAGATCACAGTATCATTTGTGATAGTGACCAAATATTATGGACTAATCTGTCCTTGCACATGATTTTTAATATTATGGGTTAAATGAAGGAAGCTTTGGGTACTTAAATGTCTGGCTTTTTATTTAAACGTAATTGTTTGTGGTGATGAATTAGACGTACTAACTCTTTTCCCTTCCTGTCTTCTCATATTTATTTATTAACTGGCTGGCATGACATGATTCTCTCTCTACAGGCAATACCTGTACCTACTGGATTTGGCCAGGAAGATGGTAAAGCATTTTGGTTTTTTATTAGAATTTACCAAAATTTGTTAAAATTTTCTAAAATTTGGAAATTTGTTTCTAAACTAAAAGAAAAGAACAACATTTAAAAATAATTGTGGGAGAAAGTGAAAGTGACATATTTTTCCATTCCTGCTACAGTGCCTGTATGGGCCATTATAGATACTCAATGTAATAATTCCATACCACATTATTTTCCACAGGCCATAAAACAACATCAGATTGAACCAGATGCTGATTTTCCCTTGAATTTAACCACATAACACATTTGCTGGAATAGACACAGCACATTTGCTGGAATAAAAACCCATGTTTTTCTGTCTACTTTGGGATGGGAGAATGTTTTGCTCAGCATATGCTGTTGGACAACATATGCTGATTCTTTGAACATCATCAGGTAAACAAATTCTTCGAACATCCTCAAGTAAACAAATCTAAAAAACCTGCTTTGTGACATCCATCAGACCTTGCTAATGGTCAGGGATGATGGAAGTTAACAGCTCAGTGACCTGTACAAAGTGACAGACTCTTGTTGTACATTCTTTTTGTATTGAACAGACTGGAGATCTGTCACTTACAATTAGAAGCAAATTATTTTCTATTATGTCAGTCATCTAACCAACAAATCTATGAAAATTTGTTCATTTTCATGAACAAATTTTCATTCATTCACTGCACTCTGTTTCCAGAAAAGATCTGCTAGAACAGTGTACACTGTTCTTCTTCATTTAAATTCCTTCTCAAACTGGGAAGAGGTAACAAGGGGGGTACCACAAGGCTCAGTCCTAAACCCAGTGCTCTTCAACATTTTATTAATGACTTGGATAAGGGAGCGCAGGGAATACTTATCAAATTTGCCAATGACACAACACTGAGTGGAACAGCTAATACCCTGGATGATAGAAACAAAATTCAAAAATATGCTAATAGGCTTGAGCACTGGGCAGAAAACAACATAATGAATTTTATCAGGAATAAGTACAAAGTTCTACACCTGGGGGGGGACCTAATGCACAGTTACAAGATGGGGGATTCTTGGCTCAGTAATAACTACGAGTGAGAAGGATATTGGAATTGTTGTAGATCAATTGGAATTTCAAACAAATAAAAACATCAGCAGTTTCAATGTCACTGCAAGAAAAAGGTTTTGCATTTTGCATTTAAATATGTACAATTATTATAAAGTTTAGAAGATCAAAATCCTGATCTGATGAGGAAAAGGCAAGGTTTCATTTATGAACTTCCCTCTAGTACAGGATGTTGAACTGAGTGGGGACATCCAGTACTTGCTGCTGCTCCACATGAATAAATTAAGTGCTTTAAGCTCTGGCAGTGTTCATCTTCTATTTGGAATGTGAAGGAGGAAACAGACAAGAGGCATCCCTTTACTCCCTTCTGATCATCTAGCAAGTGATCATTGCTGTCAAAAGTACTGAACTTCTGTTGAACAGGGTTTGGAAAGGGCTCCCTAAGTAGCACATTCAGGTTGGACAGCTCTGATCCAGCTAATATTTTCAAATATAGACCCACTAATTTTTAACTGAACATTGGACTGGAATTTAGGGATTTCAAGGTTCAAAAGACCAACCATTGTTTTCACCACTACTTTTTAAACTGATTTTGGTTGTTCAATGTCCACTTTACAGTATTTTCAGGTGGAAACTAGAATCAATGCAATGTATCTAAAAGAGCAATTGAAAATGATTGTGTTCAAATTCTGGTGTTTGCAAAGTATGTTTGGATGACTCCTATTTCTTAGGTAATTTTTTAAAAAAATTCATTTAACCTTCAAATACATGAATGATACTAAAGTTTCAATCTTGAATTAATTCTAGTTGTTTTTGTTTGTTTTACCAGAAGTAACTGCAGTTGATAGCTACTTTTTAGTATGCTTATGACATTCAGCTTTATCTCTCCTTTCATTCAATTCCAAAGAAGCTGTATTGGTTCTAATGCTGAAGTTTTATTTGCAACCTTGTATCCTATCCATAGTTTGAGTGACTGGGAGGGACTTTAATGAGCTGGTGTGTTTGTTTGTCTATCCTACACAAACCAATTGTTCCTTCCAGCCTTTGAATTTGAAGGTAGTGTTGTTTCCCTCTCTTTCCTCAGCTGGAAGCAGTCACTTGTTCATTTGCTGTGAACCTGCTTGGTTAGTTGTTAAGTATGTGTCTAGTAAAGAAAGCAACATACACAAGTTTATAACTTCAAGCAGCTAAGTAAATAATTTTTTTTTCTTTCTCCTACAATTGTCTCAGAGTGAGCTACTGAGACTTTAAGTGGCAGTTAATGAGAAAAGGGTTGACTCTGATGAACTTGTATTCTGCTCTGTGGATCTCTGTGTTTCTATTGTGAAGCAAAAAAGATAATTTTACCACAAATGCAACACTCTGCAATAGGCCCCCCCTGCTCCAAACACCTTGTACTTGAAATATTTAGATAAAAAACAGTTATTATGAGGTGTTTTTGATGAAAAATGTGGGGGAGGAAGATGAAAAAATATCACAAACACTTTAAAAACCAACAAATCCCCCCAAAATACTTGTTAGCTATCTGTCTGCTTCTCTGGGCCCATAACCTGTTGCAGAGTTTTGAATTTCTGATAAAATTCTCTTTTTGCTACGCATTAGAAGTACAGAGATCCACAGAGGGAAATAGCTATAAGTTCCCCACAGTCCATCCCTTTCTCACTGACTGGCACTTAAAGTCTCAATACCTCACTCTGAGACACTTGTACAAGAAAAAATAAGACATATTTATTTATTTATTTATTTATTTAACTTGTATACCGCCCATCTAGAACGTGTCTACTCTGGGCGGTTTACACAAAATATAAAAATAAACTAAGAAGGTATAAATGAACTAAAGATACAACCCAAATTAACAGCAGTGGTTTGAAATGACACACTTGTGCATGCTGCTGTACCTTACTGCTCTGAATGTATTTTGATGCTGCTAATGTTTTTTCATATGGTATTCGGTTTATCCTTTTGTATTTGTATACTCATCATTGTTACCATTAAATACTGTATTTTAATGATGTAAGATTACTTGGGTCCTTTTTAAGGAAAAAGGTGGGGTAAAAATATCTTAAATAAATAAAATAAATTCCTTTGTTGTGCACATACTAGCAACCAACCAAACAGATCAATAGCAATAAACAACTGCCACCAACCAACGAAAAAGAGGGATAGAACACTGAGCAGAGAGGTGGGTATCTCTTTGAATTCAAAGGCTGGAAGAAATGATTAGTTAGTGCTGGAGAGCTAAACAATAACCCCAGCTCAGAAAAATCCTTCCCAGTCCCCTCAAATGACAGACACCATGTGAGGTTGTAAATAAACTCCAACAGGGACTCCATTGGTTTCAGTGTTATCCTAATTAGACACTCATAGGCACTTACAAAACATTAATTCATTCCAATTCCGTTCTAAACCATGGCCTACATCAAACTGCTAGTCCTAACTAGGAGAGTTACTCAATTGCAGAACAGTGAGTCAATACTTGTATAAATCCCACTGTTTCAATGGGTCTGCTCCAGTTTGAACTAGTAATTGGATTTCCTGTGTTGTATAAATGGAACAGAATGAAGTAACTGCATGCATAATTGTGGAAATATATTTTCCTGTTTCGCAAAATTAAAATAAACAAGAAGACAGGACAACTACCAGATGGATTTGCAGCTGGCTGACCAACCACACTCAACGTGTGGTCCTCAGTGCAACCACATCCACGTGGAGGGAAGTGTGCAGTGGAGTCCCTCAAGGTTCTGTCTTGGGCCCAGTGCTCTTCAACATCTTCATAAATGACCTGGATGAGGGGATTGAAGGAGCACTTGTCAAATTTGCTGATGACACAAAGCTCGGAGGAACTGCTAATACTTTGGAAGATAGACTCAACATTCAGAAGGATCTAGACAGACTTAAACATTGGGCCCTATCCAATAAGATGCAGTTCAGTGGCGGGAAAAGTAAGGTCCTGCACTTAGGCCGGAGAAACCAGATGCACAGGTACAGGATAGGTGGTACCTGGCTCGACAGTAGTACCTGTGAGAGGAATTTAGGTGTCCTGGGGGACCACCGCCTAAGGATGAGTCAGCAGTGTGCTGCAGCTGCCAAGAAAGCCAACACAGTCCTAGGCTGCATCAACAGGGGGATAGCATCAAGATCACGGAAAGTGATAGTACCACTCTATACCGCGCTGGCGAGTCCGCACTTGTGCTGTGTCCAGTTCTGGTCACCACATTACAAAAAAGACACTGAGGCCCTGGAAGGGGTGCAGAAAAGAGCAACAAAGATGATAAGGGAAGCTAAATCCTATGAAGAATGACTAAACAAACTAGGTATGTTTAGCTTAACGAAGAGAAGACTGGGGGGAGACATGATACCTTGTTTCCCCGAAAATAAGACCTAACCTGAAAATAAGCCCTAGTATGATTTTTCAGGATGCTCGTAATATAAGCCCTACCCCAAAAATAAGCCCTAGTTAAGTGAAACCCCCACCTCCACCATTGTGCAGCAACCAGAAGATGACATGACTGTATTTGAATAAATGTAGATTCTTGTACTTGAAAAAAATAAAACATTCCCTGAAAATAAGCCCTAATGCGTTTTTTGGAGCAAAAATTAATATAAGACCCTGTCTTATTTTCGGGGAAACACGGTAGCAGTCTTCCAATATCTGAAGGGTTGCTATAGGGAAGACGGCATTGATTTATTCTCCATTGCGCCTGAGGGTAGGACAAGAACCAATGGGTGGAAATTCATCAGAGGGAGCTCCAACCTGGAAATAAGGAGGAATTTCCTGATGGTGAGAACCATTAAGCAGTGGAACAGCTTGCCGCTCGACGTTGTGGGTGCCCCATCACTGGAGGTTTTCAAGAAAATATTGGACAGCCATCTGTCCGGGATGGTATGAGGTCTGGGATGGTATGAGGTCTCCTGCCTTGGGCAGGGGGTTGGACAAGAAGACCTGCAAGGTCCCTTCCAACCCCACGACGATTCTATGACTCTATGAAGATGGTGGATCAAACCGGAGGCATATCTAGTTTAATTTCTGTTTCTTCTTTTCACAGCTACAGATCACTAGCATACAATTTTCCTTATTGATGCTGTCTTGGCAGCATTTTCACAGAAACTTGTCTCCCAGAAATCAAGGGCATGGGGGGGGGGGGGAGAGAGAACAGTTTGGGAAGCAATTTTGAATTCCCATTGCCATAGTGTTAGGATGATAGGAGTTGGAGTTCAACCCAGCTGGAGGACACCAGGTTGTAAAGTCTGCTTTGTAGTAACAGGGGGTGTTTTTCAAGAAACCTGATCAAACTGCAATCCTCTGTCCGTAGCAGAACAGAAAACGTTGTGTTTGTCTTAAACATTATACTGTCATCCAGTGGTCATTTCAATGAACTACACAGCATGTCTATTTTACATTAATACTATTCAGGTGATCAACATCTAAATTCAGCAATATAGAAAACAGGGAGGGGCAGGAAATTTACTGACTGACATATCCAATGAAGGACAAACAGGGATGGCAACCTATGGCCTTCCAAATATTGTCAAGACTACAATTCATACAGTTTCTCATCATTAGACCTGACAGGGATTGTAGTCCAACAACATTTAGAACTGTGGTTCCCAACTTTGGGTCCTCAGATGTCCTTGGACTAAACCTTCCAGAAGCCTGCTGTCACGTTCCCGCCTGTCTCTTGGTTGTTTCACCAAGCAAAGGCACAAGCTGATTGCATCAACTTTATTCACTATTAATGACAGAGGTCCAGGCAACGTATCATTTAAGAACCAAGTAGAAATCGTTTATTGTTACAAGTGATAAAAGTCCAGTCAATGTCGTTAACTCTCAACTAAACAACCTTCTTCCTCCACTCTCAACCGCCTACTCTCTCTCCTTCTCGCTCCTTTTCTCTTTCCCCCACTTAACTCCGCCCCCCACCGACTCCCATTGGTGCATGCAAATTTCAATATAAATACTCCAGAAGCCTGCATCACTAGCTGTGCTGGCTAAGATATCTGGGAGTTGTAGTCCAAGAACATCTGAGGACCTAAGGTTGGGAACTGCCAATTTAGAAGTTAACAGATTGGGAGTAAAAGGTATTACCTAGATCTTTGACTCATGTTAGTCTGTTGAAATAAAAGGGAGCCATGTAGTCATTACAAAACACAAATGCAAGAGTAAGTGATACCTTTATTGACCACTAAAATAATCATACAATCTGTATTCTCGAAGGCTTTCATGGCCAGGATCCAATGGTTGTTGTAGGTTTTTCAGGCCCAAAAAACCTACAACAACCAATCATACAATCTGCTAGCTTTCATGGATCAAGACTTCATCAGGCTTGTACTGGTGTGAGGAACTTAAGATGAACCATGAAGCATCTTGCCATGAACCTATAGACTTTTAAGTTCTTCGCACCAATACAAGCCTAACGAAGTGTATGCTTCTGATCCACAAAAGCTAGCAGACTGTATTAAAAAATTTAATGGTCTATAAAGGTGTTGCCTACTCTTGCATTTGTATCATGTTAGTCTAGCTCTCACATTATAACTGTGGTGGTAGTTACAGTATGGATAACTGTAACCCAAAGATTATACTAGCCTAAAGAAGTTGCCTTACTCTACAGTGGTGCCTCGACTTACGACCATTTCAAGTTACGACCAGCTCCAGCCGCAAAATTTTGCTTCGACTTGTGGCCGGAGCTTCCAGTTACGAACACAAAAAGGCAGGGGGGAAAGGCGGGAAATTCAAATTGCTAGCTGTTGGTGGCGAAGAGGCTGCTCCTTTGTAGCTCTTTCGCCCCAGCAGTTAGAGAGTGTGCGATCGTAGGAGGCTTCAGACTGCCTGGTAAGGTAAGGTGCTGCTTTCTGCTTTTTAAAAACTGTTCTGGGTGGGTTTTGCAGCATGGTTTTGGGCTGGGGGGGTTATGTTTCTGTGCTGTGATGGGTCTTGGGGGGTTTGTCTGTTTTTTGGTTGTTGTTTTTCCCCATTTCTGATGGCTCTTGGGGGGTTTCCTTGCTTTTGGGGTTTTTTTTCCCCATTTCCAATGGGTCTTGTGGGGTTTGGTTGCTTTTTGGGTTCCCCCCCATTTCTGATGGGTCTTGGGGGGTTTGTTTGCTTTTGGGTTTTTCACCCCCATTTCCGATGGGTCTTGCACGATCTGCTTGCTTTTTGCTTTGTTTTCTTTGCTTTGTTTGTTTGCTTTGTTTGTTTGCTTTGTTTGTTTGCTTTGCTTTGCATTTGCAATGGGTCTTGCACGCTTGATTGCTTTTTGCTTTGTTTTTGGCCAGAACGGATTAATTGCATTTCAATGCATTCCTATGGGAAATGGTGCTTCGACTTACGACCATTTCGAGTTACAACCATCTTCCGGAACGGATTAAGTTCATAAGTCAAGGCACCACTGTATTAGCATTGCCTTCCTGATATCCTCATAAGCACCATCCCATTTCTGGAGCTTTCATGGCCAGAGTCTGGGACCAGGAGAGTAAATCTCCAAAAAGTTGTCCTCAGTGCCAGCGTCTGAGACCTGGTAACCCTAACTTGTGTCCTATTGGCATTCATAAGATTCAGCCCTGACATGTAGAACAGATGGTCCCATGGAAGCAAGACTTCTTTGCTGAGTTCAGTTCTGCCAGGCCCTGGCCTTCTCCTTCACAAAGAATGGGGTGATTCAAAGCTGCCAGACCTGCAAAGCACAGCAGAAGAGGCCTGGACTGCACTCTGCTTCTCTTGCCAGTGAAAAACATCTCTCATTAGCACACACACCCTGACAAACATTAAATGAGGAACCAAGCTGCATGTGCCAAATGTGTACTTTCCAAAAACAAGTGAAAAAAGAGGTGTGCCAGATGAGGTTTCTCAAAAGAAGGGAGAGGTGCCTACTTCTCAGTGACGGGCAAGGATATTTGGCTGACTGAAGATTCCCCCATTATTCCAGGTAAGGAAGACCCTTGCTACAGGGTCAATGAAACGACAGTGTCCCCTGAGGGCTAGCAGGGCAAGTTACAGATGCAGAACAGATGCCAGCACACACAGCTCTGTCCTATAACAACCTATTGCTGCTCCTCTCTGCTTCCTCAGCATCTGCTGCCTGAGGCAGACTCCTCATTCTGCCTAACAGTAGTATCAGCTCTCCAAACGCCCCTGTTAGGCCTAAGTGTACAGGAAAGAGGCAGGGTGGGAAAACACACAAAAACAGAAACGCATTTTTGTTCCTCTTTAAAAATATTAGGGAGCACAGCAGGCGAAAGGAAGGTCCCCTGACACAGAGGCAAGATAACCCCAAACTGGGAAAGGCAGAACAGGAAGGGAAGCAGAGGCAAAACAACCAGCACCACCATCCACCTTCAGACCACTCCCTCCAGAGAGGTTCGGAGATAAAAACAACAGTAGCAACCCATCATTTCATAATCCCTGCATTTTTCTTCAAGCATACACTCAGGGGAGGAGGGAAAGCAAAACCACAGGCTTCAAACCTTCAGAAAGGTTGACAGGCCTCAGGCCTGTTCCAGACTTTCCGGCTCTTACCCAGGCTGGAAGGGCGGGAGAGGAAGAAAAGCCAAAGGCTTTGCCTTCCCTGCTACTTCATTAAAACGGCCTATTTCACTGAAAGCCCTTTGAAATAAACGAAGAAAAGCCTGCATTCCATATCTCCTATTTTACCTTCAGGAGGTCAGGACAAGACCTGGAGACTCTGGGCTTTTGGTCCCCGGACAGCCAAGGGGAAAAAATGAAAACTCTTCTCTCCAGCCACGGGCATACAGAGGCTTCTCTGCCTCCACAGGAAGGAACAAGCACAGCGTTTTCTTCTGAAGGTGCCTGCAACGTGTGCTGCAGGTCTTTATGTTTCAACTAGATACGCTTTCCCCTCTGGTTATACTTCACTTATCACAAGAATAAGCATTGTTTAAGTTCCCGGTTTCAGTACAATATTGATCAAACCTATATATTATCTGTTATATGTTAAATGCTATTATCAGAGATAACTGGCTGCATTTAAACAAATTTGAAATTTGTGATACTGCAAGTATATTTTATTTATTTATTAGACTTCTACCCCGCCCCCCTAGACAGCGTCTACTCAGGGTGGCTTACAAATATCATAAAATATCATAAAAACATCATAACATTAAACAATTAAATCAATAATATGGTGTATTCAAGATGGGGAATGATAGAAAACAAGAAGATATACAACAGTATACATCTGAGGAGAGAGTATTTGTATTTCTGTCAGAAAAAAAAACAAAGTACCTGTTGTATGTTTCAGATGTCTCAAATAAAACTACTTTATTCTGATAGTCCTTGTGAAGCAGTAAACATTGCCACCGAGAAATTGCCACTGAGAAAATGACAGATTACGTGGGCAATGCAACAAGCCCAACAACACTACCTGAAGTGAGGTTCCGGAGAGCAACAGCAGCTTATAGCAAGATCTTTTCTTCCTTATTGTTTCAGAAAACATTTTACAGCCCAGTTATATGGTCTGAGTGCTCATTTCATTTTATGAATCAGAATCCCCATTTTATTTTTACTTTAAAAATCAATCAAATCAAATAAATAAATAAAATAAAGTAAATAAATACATAAATATTCTTTCTTCTGCAACAAAATGGCTCACACTTCCAAGCAAATGTGCTTGCCATTTATGTAACAGACACACGCTGGTGCCATGATTTAAGTTAGTTAAAACTCTGAAACAGCAGATTCTCAGAATTTTTTTTTAAATATGCAGAATTAAGAACTATCTTTTCTTTAAGTGCTTTTATTATCTTTTCTAACATGTAGTAGTGTAGAAGCAATTGTAAATATGGAATGGATGTAGGAAGGGGAAGAGGAGAATTATGAATTGTATCCCTCACAACCAAAGTGATGTGCAGGGCTATGCGCCTCTACTGGGACTGACACTCAGAGAATTGGGATCTCTGTACAAGGCAAGCCCTGCAACAAAAAGTTGCAGTACATTCCTGCAGTGTTTGCATGTTACTTGATCTTATGCCTAATGGAGTTAAGAGGAAAATTAGCTTTAAAAATAGGTATTATTTTCATTTACATTTTAAATGTTTTTCAGCATTTCAAATAAACCAGTGTACATGCAAGTCAATAATACAACATGAGGCTTCTATGGGTAAATTATATGTGAAAGGTCTGAAGGGACAATTTAAGTATGTTGACATGTTGTAAACTGAGAGGCAGAATCTTTGACTGGGAACCCAAAACAATTTCAGCAATATTAGCTATGGACCTGGTGGAGCTTTCAGTATGAACAAAACTGCAGGGTGGCTATAGGCTACTGCTTCTCAGCAACAACCTGTTCTAATCTAAACTTGAAGACAATGAACTATAGTTGCTTTGGGAATGTGCAATAGCTGCTTATTTTTAAAAATTCTTTACACTGAGTTAGAAAAAGTAAGAACACTATGGTCTTTGTTGCTATTTTGGGGGTAGAGGTTCATATTCCTGACTACATTGACATCTTAATTCTTCTATGAATGGGTCTCACTTCCACCTTTGGGCGTATTTTAAAAAATCTTCCAAGTTTAAAAGATCTTCCAAGAAATAACCTGTTGAGACAATTAATTCATTCTCCTTACTCTTTCTGTATCTACATGTCTCTTTTTCCATCCTACTTTTATAAGATACACCATGTCATCTCCTTTCCCATCTGTTTTCCCCCTTCCCCCCCCTCTATTCAATAGTCGGATATCACTGCATGCTAAATGGTCATGCTCAATTCTCATTGTCCTATTTTGGTGCCACTCTTAGAAATTTTGTGGGGAGGTATTTTTTTTAATGCTTCTAACTTTGAGGTTTATTCCCCTAAGTCTTCTGATGTCACCTTCTCATATGTGCATGGTGCTATGAGTACTCTCAGCTCAGACTGACACTAATATAGGACCCGCAACAAAAAATTGTCCTGCTCTGTAGTTCAGTCAGTCACTCCAAACTTCTAAGATATTCTGTTCCATGCTCTCTCCCACAGTTTTTTTTAATTTCCCCCCACAAGCTATCAGTGTTTACTAGTGACTGAGCACACTCCCAACCTCACTGGGCTATTTTTCTCCTAAAGCTTTTTGCTCTTCTGCAGACCTTGATGTTTCCCCAAGCCTGCTGATACTCCATTTCATGGACTCCTAACACCACTTCGGCGAGATGAGCAAGGACACTCACTTCTGAACGCCTGGAATAGCTTTTGAAACCCACCACAGTTTCAAACATAATTTCATATGTCCTTCAGAAAGTTGCTGTTTGAAACAAGCATTTGTTGTTGTTTGTTGTTTTGACTTGTATACCGTCCCATAGTGCTGAAGCACTCTCTGGGTGGTTTACAACATAATTATGCAAACAATATTTTACATTTCAGAAAGCTGGATATGTACTAATTTTACTGACCTCAGAAGGAGAGAAGGCTGAATCAACCTAAAGCCAGTTACCTGAACCCATCAGGACTGAACTCAACTCATGAGCATAGGCTTGGCTGCAGTTCTGCAATTCAACCACTGAGCCACGAGGCTTGTACTGGCTGTCTTTCAATCCTGGAATATTGACTCCTGTACACAATGCTAAGACACCCAGGTGTTTTTAAATCTATGATTCTGTACCCTTTTTCAGTTATTCTTGGATGTAATATAGCAAATAATATATAACTTTAAGCTACTATTCAGAGTTCTGGCTAAAAAATTCAGAAATATTTGCCTGAGTAAATATGTTACATTAATTTTCTAATATGTGAAGGAGTAGATTGTTTTTCTAACAGCAATGGAAATTAGTTGCTCAATTTCTTCATTAAGAATGTGGGAGGAAAATTAATTCCCTACTATGGCTTCCCAAATTAATTAAAATGCTTATTCATTTATGTTGTACATATATATGGAGTTTGGGAATGAAAGAAAATTCTAAATTAATCCTAAACAGAATAAGGCTTCAGTCCTTTCCTAGAAAGTGCAATTGTCAAATTGTAAATCTAGGTATACAAGAAAACCAATGAGTCCCTTTATAGGGAGAAAGGTGGAGTAGAAATAAATAAATAAATAAATAAGAAAGAAAGAAGTCAAATGCCTATCTGTATGCATGACAATTTTATCTTTATGAACACTTGCCATCCGTTTAAGCAGAACAGACATTAAGGTAAATTGTCTGTAATTTCCTGGATTCTCTCTTGATCTCTTTAGAGAAAATTGGTATTGGTATTGGGCAAGACTGAACTATAATACAAGATTTAGCCGTGTCAGTCTGCGCAAGCATATAAAGTAAAACCCAAAGGAAAAATAATAATAATAAAAGACAAAAAACTTTAGACACCTTAAAGACTGTTATATTTTAATGTGAGCTTTCATAGACAAGTCCACTTCTTCAGATATAGGAGGTAAAATACAGAATTTACACAGTAAAACATATACTGGTGTGCGGTTGCATTTCACACATAGAATAATTTATGACCTATATTTAGTGTTCAGTTCTTTTGAAGTTTGTTCTTTTCTAAACATTCCCACAAAAAAATAGAAAACAGAAAACAAGGCAACACATTTAGTGTAGCCTATGCTGCAATGCTTCCAGTTACAGGTTTTGAAAACTTCAGAATAACAACTGTCATGAAGTAATGCCTTCACCACCCTATTCTTAAGAGCTGCTACATCAGCTCTTTAAAATGCCTTGGACCAGTTGCCAAAATAATGTTAAAAGATGCAGCATTAGCCATGCAGACCTTTGGGCCATATTATCTGTACTGAAGTATGGGTTAGGCAGCAGTTTGGTCATCGGCAATGATTAGATGCAGCATGCTTGTGACTGAGTGCTAAGATTATGGAGCATAACTGGGAGGGAAAATTAGTATATGACATCTATGATATTAGTAAATGATATCTATATGATATCATATATTAGTATATGATATCAAAATTGGTATATGATATCTAGTGGCATTCAAAAGTATTTTAGAACTGGAGTAGAGTATCTAATCCTACTCCCATTCAATGAAATCATAAACCAGTCGCAACCACATTTGCCTCATATTGGAAGTGGTTTGTTTCAACTGAGGGCTGTACAATAGAATAAATTTGTCATTCTTGGATATCGCTATTATTTAAGCACCTATTTTTACTTAGTAGAACAGACAAATGCAGGATGCTATCATGTTCAGAACTTAATGTTTGCTTAGAGGTATGGTTCAGTGTTTGACCAAACTCCAGTAGGCAGTGGAAGACAGGAGGGCCTGGCGTGCTCTGGTCCATGGGGTCACGAAGAGTCGGACACGACTTAACGACTAAACAACAAAATGGTTCAGTAGTTCAGTAATTCTAAAAGAGCTTAATCTGTGGCACAGAATGACTCACTACTTTGCACACATACAGTAACTGAGACTGTGACGTTTAAACATATAAAGTCACGAAGTGCCTTGCAGTCAGACAATGGGCATCTGTGAATTACTACAGCAATATAAACTTTTAGAAGCCTTAACAGATGCAACTGCTTGATTATCTCACTAGGGGGCATAAATCTCCTGTGCTCAGCCAGCAATTATTTGCTTATGGAAAATGGAGGAGAAATAATGCCAATTATTGTAATCCAACTGCGCTGCTTACAGTTCAGTCAGCTGGAGTGTGCCAACACAGGGCAGACCTGAATCAGCAACACAACTGTAAACAAGAGAGATCTTGCAAAACGTCTGGGGCAGGAGTGAGAACAATGCATAGTGAGAGCAGCAACAACCTTATCCTAGGCCAGAAGCATAATTCAGCGTGACAATAAGAGGCACAAAAAATTATGAGGTCAGCAGATCTAGATCTTTTGCCCTTATTTTCAGGCAATAATGAATACCTAGTACATAAAAATGTATTTTTCTTTATGGCAGCACATTTGGAAATTGCTGCAAACTGGAGGGGAACTTGTTATTTTGATTTTACATGCATGGAGAAATAGAATATGGCATATTGCCCTAATGGAAAAATTAATTAACCAGATCTGGTTAAACAACCACACATCCAATATGATTTTTTCAACACATGGCTTTCTTTTATTGATTATGTTAATAAGAATGGCAAGACTTATTTTCCACTAGCCTCCCATGTCAATATTTGGTGCGATATTCTAATCTGATACAGATTGCAATGGTGTGAATGTTTACTTAATTTTCACTTCAGTCTTACGGAAATGGACTATATCAGATTGCGTATTCCTTGTGAAAGACCTGTGCTATTATTTTGTTGTTGTTTTTCCATGTTCTTTCAGTAAAATTTAGAAAAAAGAAAGTAAGAGGGGCAACTGCAAGGAAATATTGCAACACATGTAAGGTACAAGTGACAAAAATGCTAGCATTTTCTTCTAAATTCTTGCATAAGGAACTTAAAACCATGTGACCATAACATGTCCTCAGCAAGATAAGCAAACTTATGTAGGCAAGAAAAGAATGCAAAAGACCATTGATATAAACTAAGATCATGGCCACTGGTCCCATCACCTCCTGGCAAATAGAAGGGGAAGATATGGAGGCAGTGACAGATTTTACTTTCTTGGGCTCCATGATCACTGCAGATGGGGACAGCAGCCACGAAATTAAAAGACGCCTGCTTCTTGGGAGGAAAGCGATGACAAACCTAGACAGCAGCTTAAAAGGCAGAGACATCACCTTGCCAACAAAGGTCCGCATAGTCAAAGCTATGGTTTTTCCAGTAGTGATGTATGGAAGTGAGAGCTGGACCATAAAGAAGGCTGACCGCCGAAGAATTGATGCTTTTGAACTGTGGTGCTGGAGGAGACTCTTGAGAGTCCCCTGGACTGCAAGGAGAACAAACCTATCCATTTTGAAGGAAATCAACCCTGAGTGCTCACTGGAAGGACAGATCCTGAAGCTGAGGCTCCAATACTTTGGCCATCTGATAAGAGAAGACTCCCTGGAAAAGACCCTGATGTTGGGAAAGTGTGAAGGCAAGAGGAGAATGGGACGACAGAGGACGAGATGGTTGGACAGTGTCATCGAAGCTACCAACATGAATTTGACCAAACTCCAGGAGGCAGTGGAAGACAGGAGGGCCTGGCATGCTCTGGTCCATGGGGTCACGAAGAGTCGGACACGACTTAACGACTAAACAACAAAAATAAATTCCATAACAACCACATTGGTCTTGGCATGTATTTTTTCTGGCACATATGTATGTCTTATACCAGATGACCAAATTAATCTACTACTTATAACGTTTCTCATTGCCAAAGAATGATGCGCTTGTGAAATATGCTTTCTGTATGGTTGCCAAAGTAATTCTATGCAAGCAAAATCAGGCAAAATCCAAAAAAACAAAACAAAGTCAAAAACATGTGACACCTTAAAGACTAGCTATTATATTTTAATGTAGGTTTTTATGGTTATACAAGAAAACCAATATAATACTTAGTCTTTAAGGTGCCACATGTTTTTGTCTTTGTTTTGTTTTGTTTCTTTGGATTTTGCCTGATATGCTTGCACAGACTAACACGGCTACCTCTTCTAAAACTACAACTATGGAAGTAATTCTATGTACAGTATATAAGGATATCACATGGGCATTACTATTTCTTCAAACAATTTGCTCCTCCCACAAAAGGAGTCTCCTTCCAACATTCTCCTTTACAGGTCCTGGAAAAAAAATTTTTTGTCACAGGGGCTGGGGGAACTTGTAGTCCAGAAAAACTAACTTTCCCCTGTGTATTCTTTATTTATTTTTTTATTTATTAGATTTTCATCCCGCCCTTCTAGACAATGTCTACTCAGGGCGGCTTACAATAAAGCTTGCCCACTGAACTCCAAAAGATCTCACAGACTTATAACGTAATTGTGCCTTATTTTGTGCTAACCAAAGAGGTATTCTCAAACCTAGGGCAGGGAACCTCTTGCTGCTGTGTGCTGTCAAGTCCCTTGCTACTTTTAACGATCCTCTCCGCAGCATATGAGGTGATCAAGGAGGGGTTTGCTACTGCCAACCCCTAGCGAGTTTTTGTGACCCAGTGATAATTTGAACTCAGAGCTCCCGAGTCCCTGGTCTGACATTCAACCAACTACACTGGTTTTGCCCTGGGAGTTACCGGCTAATAAAACAAAACAACCAGCCCTAAGCCGTACTCGGATAATTTCTTGGAATTCAAATGGGTGGGTGTTGTAGAGAGGAGCTGTGTTACTCAGCAGTTACAGAGAAGAAAGGAATGAAGGCTGTCGGGGTGCATTTCCCCCCAGGACAAAATCTCAACCCCAGCTTGTAAAATGGGAATGTTTTGAGTATGCTGACTAGCTCATTTAAATACAGTATGCGCTCTGGCGGCTTGTGCCTCTCCTCCTCCTCGTGTACACGCCCGGAATTTAGGTAGGCGGCCACAAAAGCAACAGTAGGGAAGTCATATGATCCCAGCCCACCCCCCACCCCCCATCGGCGAGGCCCTGAGGAGCGGGAGGTGAGCGGCGTCTCACAGACCCACACACACACCGAGAGAGAGAGAGACAGAGCAGGCCTGTCGGCGTGTGCTCGTCGGACGGAGAAATGTAGCGTTTGCGCTTTGACCTGAGCAGGTAGGAAAAGAGGAGGGAGGCGTTCTCTTCTCCCAGGAAGAGGCAGAGAGCGCCTCTCGCCAGGGGGCTGGAAGCGTTTTTCCCGCGGGTCGTGGGGCGGCGGAAAGAGAAAGAAAAGTAATCGGAGCGCACAAGTCACAACTTTCCCCAAGCAACTCAAGGCTGTGGAAGATGCCTGCTCTGGTAGCGGCCTTCCTGGCTTTTTCAAGATGTGTCCCTTCCACTTGTTAGCCACACGGTGTGGGCGGGGTGCTTGATTTCGCTGGGGAAATTGGCAGGAGGGTGAATCAACCCGGGCGCAGCGGCGAGACACCGCCTGCGTTGCTTGCTTTATTGCACGTTATTTTCCCGAGCACATCGAGGGGACGGCGGCCCTTGTTTCCAGGTGGGCTGTTTATTTGTTGTCTCGGGGCTGGGTGGGAATTCGTGTCGCCGATTCCCCCTCGTAAGCGGAGGGGTCAGTTCAGACGAGGCTGCTCTACTGAATTATCTTCTGGGAGCCTGAATTTGTGTCCACAAGAAATTACAACAAGCCTCGCCACGCCAAGGGAGCTTCGGGTTTTTGGCGTGGGTGGAGAAGAAGCCCCCAGAACAAATTGCTCTCCAAAGAGCGTTTCAACAGCATGATGTGAGAGGAATTGTTTTTGAAAGAGAGAGGAAGGGGGGAAAAGCTGTAAATAGTTCCTAGGTTCTTCCTTAGCAGAATTAGCAGAGAAGGATTTCGAGTGTCTGTGAAAATATGATATTTTCAACCCTGTAAGATCAGTGTAGTCAATTATTATTTGCTGTGTTGCCTCTGAGGGGGAATGTGCTGCCAACTCAAGGCATGTGGGGACCCGAAAGAAGAGCCTAAAATACTGTATGTAATCCTGTCTATCTCAAGCAGTATAGCTCTTCGCCTTGAAAATAATGAAGCCCTTAGTTTTAATTTCTGGGAACAATTCATGTAGTTAATCTTACGCAACCATGATGATGTACATGCTGAACTGGTTTTAGGGAGGTTTTCAGAGTGTTTCTAATAGAACACTCATCCAGATACCTTGTGGAAAGTTGACTGTAGTCCATTAGTCCACTTTTAAAGTTCGACAGTAACCAGTATATTCACAATCTCTTGACTGATACCGGGTTATGTTCTCTTTTTTTATGTGTTACTGCTTCAGCTGCTGCTAACATTGCTTGCATTTCCTCACTGCTCAAGACAAAGGAACCAAAGAATGAGATGAAACAAGTAAGTTTTTTTTTTCTATAACAAGCTACACTGTGTAAAACAGAACTCTGTTTTAATCAACTTTTAATCAACTTAGTAACATTTTGTTACTAAGCAAGAAGCAAATTGCGCTTTATACTTTACTCTCCTTTCATTTTAAAGACGGTAAGTAAGCCAGGTACTTTTGCCCAAGATGACTCAGTCAAGAGTTCAAGAAGTACATCATTCTCGTGAGATACATGAAATGAAAAGGAATTTGTTGCAGTGGTGAGTTGTCATAGTTAAGCCAACAAACTAAAGATGTATTAATTTGGATTTTAAACAACTCCTTACAGGCAACTTGCCTATAGTGTACATGTTTCAATAATAATAATAATAATTAATAATAATAATAATAGGAGGATTTCTATGACATTTCACATTCTCTGCAACCGACATTTGAACTCATAAGCAAGTTGAAACATGTTTATGAGTAATCTGGCCTTTCTTACCAGATTACTCATACATGTTCAAACCCACCCATAAACTCAAACGTAGGTTGCAGAAAAAATATGACATGTCATAGAAATCCTCCCCTTAATAATAATAACAACCTTTGAACTGCAGAGCTGGAAGGGATCCTATGGATCATCAAGTCCAGCCCCTTTCAAGGAGACGCAGTAGGGAACTGAACCCAACCTCTGGCTCGCAGCCAGATGCCTAAAAGCCATTGAGCTATCCAGTAGTTAGAGATCATTTACCAGATTGACTTCTAGTTGGTTTCAGACAATCAGCAATATGGGTCTACCTTGCTCAGAACTTGCCTATTTTCAGTAGATATACCAAATGCCTACTAGTCTCCCCCATCAGCTCCCCCATCCAAAGAACTCTCTCATTTTAAAGTCTGGTTGGTTACCAGTCCCAGCTAGAGTAGATCTATTGACTTTAAGCATTTAAACGTTTTTAAGGCGATGTTTATGTAAATCCTGTTGGTTGAATGTGCCTGGTATAGTTGGGATTGATAATTGGATTAAGGCCTGTTTAGTTTTTGTATTTTTCTCACCATATGCATGGTGGGTTTAGGCAGGTAAAAGGTAAAGGTTCCCCTTGACAATTTGTCCAGTCGTGTCCGACTCTAGGGCGCGGTGCTCATCCCCGTTTCCAAGCCGTAGAGCCAGCGTTTGTCTGAAGACAATCTTCCGTGGTCACGTGGCCAGCGCGACTAGACACGGAACGCCGTTACCTTCCCACCGAGGTGGTACCTATTTATCTACTTGCATTTGCATGCTTTCGAACTGCTAGGTTGGCAGGAGCTGGGACAAGCGACGGGAGCTCACTCCATCGCGTGGATTCGATCTTACGACTGCAGGTCTTCTGACCTTGCAGCACAGAGGCTTCTGCTGTTTAACCTGCAGCGCCACCACGTCCCCCTAGTCTAGGTTTAGGCAAGATTTGTTTAAATAGGGAAATATCTTCAGTGGCATTTGTGTTATTCTTCTGTGATTATAAAAACTTAATTTTGAATAGATGGATGTCACCTAGTATGTCTCACTTTTCAGAGCTTGGAAAAGCTGTTGTTTAATTACACCTACCAGAATCCCTCAGCCAGCCACTGGCCAAGTTTTGCACTTTTAACCATTTGAGGATGCTTTTATAAGAATGATTAATTATGGCAGAGTTACAGGACAATGTCATTTTGTGATGTCATTTTCTTGTTTAAATTGCTTATATCAACCTGATCTCAGCCTTTTCAGTTTTTCTAAACTTGCTTCATCTTGACATGCTCTAGTTCCTCCTAATCTGGCAGTGGTTCACTCCCTTGACACACATCCTGGTTAGATTGTAAATGCTACATTTAACTACATCCTCCTGGCATTTCCCACTGATACCACTATCTTATTTTCATCAGTAATTTGCTTGCATTTTAAGACAACCTTGATTTGGTGGATGTCAAACCACACTCATTCCCAACTCTAACCAGTTACATTAACAATGAAATATACTTGCAGGACTTTCATAAGCCCTTCTGTTAAGTACGGTACCTCTTCCTCAACCTGTAGTAATGGACTGAATTGGTACTGGGGTAGATAGGGAATATTTTGAAACATTTTCCAGGGAATGTTGAGTCTTGAGTTGAAAAAAAAAACATTTAAAAAAGGAAAGTGGAAAAGGAAAATAGGGTGTTGAATTGTTCAATTTCCTTAGAAAAGCCACTTTGTGTAGACTTGGACAAGTTTCACACTCCCAGGGCAGGCCTAGAAAAAGCAGATGGTAAACCACTTCTGAATACTCTATGCCTAGAAAACTTTGCAAAGGGTCACCATAAGTCAGAAATGACTTGATGTAATAATAATAATTGTTGTTGTTCTTAAGGAGATGCATATGAGGAAGCTAAACTATTTTCCCTCCAAAAACTTTCCTGTAAATGCAGGAAGGCAAAAGGGGGTGCTTTCTCCTCTTCCCAATCTCCAGAGACCACCTCGCAAAGCTTCAGTTTGGGGCTGGCAGCTAGCCGCACTCATGAATCCTTTACATGTTTAGAATGGTGGGAGAGGAAAATAGACTCTTCTCTGCATGTCAAACAGTGCATAAGGTTCCCTTTCCAGGCAAACTGGATTTATGAACAGGAAAACCAATAGGGTTGGTATACACTGCAGTAGGTGAGATTCTATTGGGAAAAAAAATCACAAATAGTTTTAACTTCAGAAACATTTGCATCTTTATATACAGTAGTGTTAGTTGTGGTAGTTTCATAAAATAAAGAGAAGAATACCAACTCTTTCATTTCCTAAATACTAGGAGGTCTCTAGAACGGTGGCACCTGCCTGAATCCTTTGAAAAGAATTGAAATAGACCTCATAGTGGGTTTTTTCTCCAGCACAACAAAGAATAAAATTAAGACAGGGTTTAAATGTTTGAATTGCCTTGTTTAAATAACTGGAGAAAGATTTACCCTGAAGCCACTATCTCTTCATTGCTAGAGCCACTAAATGTGAACAGGGTGAACAGTTCATTCCTAAAGCACAATGGGCTCTGGGCTAATCAAATAATAAACTTGCCTGTGGAAATTATTGTACTTTTGGAGGAGGTAGCTGTGTTAGTCTGTGCAAGCATATTGTTTCTAGGGAAATGATGGACATGAAATAATAAAAATGTATATTCGCAATTGTCCTGAGTGATCTCTGCAGTTTGTTTGTTTGTTTTGTAAATCTCGAAAATATTATCTTGTTTCTAAAAGCTGCTTCCTTAAAACTGCATTGTTCTTCATAGGACTCTTTCAAGATTCCCACAAGTTCACAGATAAATGTGTTATAGAGAAGGCGCTGTCGAATGAACAAATTGGCTTTCCCAGATGAGAACACTGTCAGAAATAATGAAAACGATATTTATATCAGAGGTAAAAGTATGACATTTTTAAAATATCCTGTAACATAACATTTTTAAACTCCTAATTCCTGTACATACATACTGAGGTGACTTCACCTTTTTATTTCTTTATGGGTTTTAAAAATAAACTCTTCCTAATTTATATACCCTGCTTACTATTTTATATAGCAATCATAAGCTATTACACCCATGTGTACTACTGTACTGGTCAGTGCTGTGACACATGGTTTATGTAATGTAAAAAAAAAAGTGTTTCTGAAAAAATATATATGTTCAAAGGGCAATGTGAAATAATGAACTTAGCTTTGGCAGAGTTAGAGCAATGGTGTAAAAAGGAACACTGGCTATGTCCCTAGGTTAGCGATAGGAACAATCCAAGAGAGAAAGAGTCCCTATTCACAAGTTTAAATAGCAAACCCACATTTAATGTAGAGGTTTAGGGTAGCTGTTGTTTGGGTGGCGACACACATAGTCCCAGAGTGCCATTAGAAGAAAGGGGCTGTTAAACCATTTTTGAGTATTTTATACTCAACCTGTCTTTAATGCAGGGGTGGGGAACTGTGGTCCTCCAGATGTTTTCAGACTCTCACCTGGGCTATGCCAGCTAGGTGTGCTTGGAGTTTACAGTCCAGCAGCATCCTGAGGTTGATGGTTCTCCACAACTGTGTTAATGGATTTGAGGGAACTCAGATGCTGTGGTGCAAAGGTGGGAATCATGTAGTCCATAGAACATATAAGGTCTCAATATTATTACTGTGCTACCCTTGGTCTCCCAGAACCCTCTCCCAGTTTTTCCAAATAATGTCTTTGGATTTTTTCCCTAAGAAATCAGAGGATTTATGCCACTAGGGAGTGCAAGTCACCTCTAAAACAGGTATGCCCCCTCCCAAATATCCCAGTTACGATCAGACTGGATATAATGTGTGGGTTTTTCCCCCACCTCCATATGGAGGAACTGTTGTGGCCCTTGTGCTAGAGCTAGAAATATAGCACCCACACTCCCAGAGCTTGCCCATTTCTGCTCCTAGTGCTATGGTTAAGTGCATTTAGATCCCAGATGCTATATGGCACTATACATAATGTATGTTGTTTTTCTAAGGGCCACACAGTTGCAAAGAGAATTACAAGCAGGGCACCAAATCAGTGTTTTGCAGCATGAAGTTAACCACATAAACATTGTCTACATAGTTCTGTTCATGCTGGGAAAAGATGTACAAAACACTACACTTTGGTACCTTCTCTTTTGGTTACCATATTGCAGACGTGGCAAACAATTTGTTCAAAGGCTGGCAATGTTAGATAGCTGGTTCTATGTCCATTCTACCAGTGTAGCCTGGTTCACTGATATCATTGACCTCACAACAACTTATATCATTGACCTCCAACAACTTATGAATGGTTTTAACAAGGCCTGCCGAGATTTTGGATTAACAATCAGCCTGAAGAAAACACAAGTCATGGGCCAGGGCGTGGACTCACCTCCCTCTATTACCATCTCTACACAAGAACTGGAGGTTGTTCATGATTTCATGTACCTTGGCTCAACGATCTCTGACACTCTCTCTCTAGATGTCGAGCTGGATAAATGCATTGGCAAAGCAACTACCATGTTCTCTAGACTCACAAAGAGACTATGGCTTAATAAGAAGCTGATGGCATATACCAAGATCTAGGTCTTTAGAGCCTGTGTCCTGAGTACACTCCTGTACTGCAGTGAGTCCTGGACCCTTTGTGCACGGCAGGAGAGGAAGTTGAACACGTTCCATATGTGTTGTCTCCGACACATTTTTGGCATCACCTGGCAGGACGAAGTTCCAAATAGTGTAGTCCTGGAACGAGCTGGAATTGTTAGCATGTGTACATTCCTGAAACAGCGACGTCTATGTTGGCTCGGGCATGTCGTGAGAATGGCTGACGGTCGGATTCCAAAAGATCTCCTGTATGGAGAATTAGTGCAGGGAAATCGCCCCAGAGGGAGACCACAGCTGCGATATAAGGATATCTGCAAGCAGGATCTGAAGGCCTTAGGAATGGACCTCAACAGATGGGAAACCTTGACATCTGAGCGTTCAGCCTGGAGGCAGGCAGTGCAGCATGGCCTCTCCCAATTTGAAGAGACACTTCTTCAGCAGGCCGAGGCAAAGAGGCAGTCCCGAAACCAGCCAAATCAGGGAGCTGGACAGGGGACAGATTGTGTTTGTCTTCAGTGTGGAAGGGATTGTCATTCTCGAATTGGCCTTCTCAGCCACACTAGACACTGTTCCAAGACCTCTATTCAGAGCACGTTACCATAGTCTCGAGACTGAAGGATGCCTACACAGATGAAGAAATATGTTTCTTCAGATGTTGCTGGCCTGGAACTTCCATTGGCCCTGGCCAGCATACAAGTGGCGAGAACTGCTGGAAGCATAAGGAAACACACGTTTCCATCTCTGAAATGGAAACAGGACAGTTTCAAGGTCTCATGCCCACAGAGCCAAATAGCTTAAAGGAAAGCTATCTGGCTCTGGGGGAATGATGCCTTCAAACTATTTGTGGCTGGTAAACTGACCTCTAGTAACGTAGGTTAATCTATCCAGTTATTCTACCCATTGTATTCTTGTAGTTCAAGAGCCTCTTTTCAATAAACTCTGGGCCTTGTTGTAATGGGTATGATCTATGTATTTAAAATTAGTGAGGGTACAGAGGATTCCTGTAGAATGTGCGCTTCTGTGGTTGCATTTGTACATTGCTTTTATAAATCTATGGCATGAATTAGGAATAGTTTTAACAGCTTGAATGTTTTAGGGCTAAGAATGTGACCTGGAATAGATTTAGAAGCAATGCTATAGTTTCCCCCCCCCCCTCCTGATTAATACAGTTAAAATTTGGGCTTCTTCACAGGCAGACAAGCAACAGAGAAAATGGATGTTATAGGGCTTTTGGCTGGACTGATTGCAATTGGAGTTCTGTTAGTTATAACTGGATTACTTATTTGTTACCTGTGTCAGAAAAGATGTAAGCCAAGACATCTGCCAGGGTAAGGAATTAAATATTGTATTTATCAACCCTATTTTCACTGAGTTCAGAGCTGGCATACTGCTAGATTGAGGTGTGTATGGGTGGATGTACATGTATATGTTTGGGTGTTGACTCAATCTGTCTGTTTTGCCCTGTCTGGACTTACACTGGGCCTGATTTATAATTGCGTGTGTGTGTGTGTGTGTATAAATATCTGAGCAAAGTATAACATACTAAATGATCTACTGACTTCTAAGTTGAATAGTGAACCTTTTGAAACTAATATATTTGAATAATATTATTGTGCTTTATTTTGGAAGTCTTTGATATGTAATTTGCATATAAGCAGACATAGTTTGATTTTACTACCCAATCTCAAATAGTACATCATTTCAATGGATATTAAGGATTCAAAATGGTTAGGAGAGCCTGGGAGAACTTCCATATGGAAATCAACAAAGTGACTTTTCAATGAGCAACACTAACTGCTAGAAGTTAAGGATAATATAAACAGCTAAATACAATATTTAGTTGAAACAAATGGAACTTGTAAGTCATAAGACTGTCTAGAATTAGATTGTATCCATAATGTGGATGTTTTTAGAACATGCTGCTATTTAAATATGTTGCTGATTTATGTCTGCTTGCTAATGATACCATTTTAAATGTGACAAAACATTGTGGCTTTAAAAAATGTGAAAATACTTGTGGTACAATGTATTTGGTCACTTAGGAGAGCATGAGTAAGCTTCTCAGAAACCTGCCCCTGCATGTTAAGCAACAACATGCTATTGACACCTCAAAGACTCTTTTTTTCCTAAACAGGTATAATTTAAAGTTAGCAAGTGATTTTGGATGAAATACTCCAAATTAGCCACAGGAAACTCTTCAAATTATAGTGTCTACTTTTTTCAACTTCTCTAACTTCTGCAAGTAACCTTTCCAGTTATTCAGGCTAGGAGAAGATCATCCACGTATCTTGCACTGTTCTCATAACAGAAGGGATTCAGTGTAGATAAACCTCAGCGCTTTTCCCCCCACCCAGATTGGATGAATGTTTGACAGTAGGTATTCTCCCTATTTGCAGAAGGAGCTGTTGTCTTGGCTTCTCTTTTGCGCCACTCCTTGCTGCCAAACCTAGCATTTCACATTGGGCAAGAAGACCAAAATGGCTTTCCCAGGATATGTTATGACAGTACTCTTGGTACAGAGGATTTTTGCTTGCTTCTGCTGAGAACAAAGTGGCTCAGAGTCTGGGCAGGGAAGGCATCTTAATCTGAAATAGACACCCTGTCATAGTAGCTTAAGCTGTTATAAGCTGTTGTAGTGCAGGAAGGTATAATTAAATAATAATAACATTTGAACTGCAGAGCTGGAAGGGACCCTATGGATCATCAGGTCCAGCCCCTTTCAAGGAGGCACAGTGGGGAATTAAACTCCCCTTTGACTCTGCAGCCAGAGACCTAAGCCACTGAGCTATCCAGCAATTCATGAAAGTGCCCTGTGGACTGTATACCTGTTGTTGTGACATCAGCACACAAGGCCCAGGCCTCTCTTCTTATTTTGTGAAATTTGCCATTTCACAAATCTGTTTTTGTTATTCCATTTAATTATATTTCAAAGTTGTATGTTCCTACTGTATAGCGTTAATCTATATGCCTTAGTAAAATAAAGCTGCTTCCTTATAAAACATCAAATAGCTTGGGGCCAAAAAAATAGCTTCCTCCCATGTGAAGCTGTCTATAGAAGCATTTATTTTGAAGCCCTTTGTGGCATTACCTCACCTGTGAAAAGCATTTTAACACTGGCTCCTTAATTAATTATGTGGGCTGTTATAATCTTTGTTTTGGTTCCAATCCAAAAAATATTTTTTTTAGGAGTTTAAATGTACTGGCCTAACACTCAGGTTTTTAAAATTATCTCTCCCCAGGGATAATATCCAGCAAGGATAATCAACATCCTTTCCATCCTGTGATGATCAATATATTTGCTTCATGGACAACTACATAGTCACCGTGTTGATTTCAATAGTCATGGAATGCCATTGAATTTTAGTCTTGGTTTTTGGATCTTGCACTTGAGTATTGTGCTGAGAGTTGGGTTCATGGGCCAAATTGGTGAATAAAACTTGTTTGGCAGATGGATTAGTGAACAGAATCTAAAAGCTAGAATGATTCCTGATAAGGCACCAGCTAATAAACAGGATGTACTCCATAAGGCCCCAGGTGGTTTTGGAATCTTGTCTAGGAAAACATTTGATTTGGACTGTTGTATTTATCTACCACAATCTCAGAAGTCTATATAACTTTTGTGTGAAAATTTGTGCGATTCAGTGAAATTGCATTTTTATTTTAGGAACCCAAGCTGCAGGAGGCACAGTTCTTCCATCTTCCAAAGACATGAAGAATTTCCCTTAAATCATCTCTCTCCACATACGGAACAGATAGGACTGCCAACTTATGAACAAGCAGTGGCTCTAAGAGGCAATTATGATGCGCCACCCCCACCATATCCAGGCCTTTCAGGAGGTTTTAAAATGTTCAAGAAGTCTTTCTCACTTCCTGCTCCTTAATTAATAAGCATGGCTTGTGGAAAGATTGAGAGTTACATTTGACTGAAAGAAGATGTATAGCTGAAATGCTGAAGCATTGTGGTCACCTTCAGGAACCTTTCACAGTATGAAAGGGATACAGCTCTTCAGCGTGCCTAAGAGGAAGTGAAGTGTGTCAGGTGAACAAGGAAGCTATCCTTCTGCAATGTTCTGATGGCTAAAGATGAAAGACTCCTTTTGTTACACTTCTCATTGAGGTGCTAAGAATTGTATTGAACTTGGATCTCATGCATTTTGAGCCACTCAGTGAATTGATATGCCACTTTTCCTGTTGCTCATGAACTGCCAAGTTTCATTTTCAGTTTTAAAATGTTGCAGTTGTTGGTGCTGCTTTTATAAAGTACAAATAGTAATATGGAAAAAGACGGAATTGTTGCTCTTACTATTTTAACTTGTGATAAAAGACTTAATGTATTAACATTTCATACTTCAACTACTCTGAACAATATTTAAACCATGCTCTCTTCCTTTGTTCCTTATTACCCATTTCGTTATGAGCCTTACTGTGTATTACCCATGTTGTCTGTCAAACTTACCTTTAGCTCAGCACTCTGTTTTCACAGCAGCTAAGCAAATATTCCTGGGATGCTCCTTAGAAGGGAATGATCAGGAGGTCTACTCCTTTTTTTGCTTATCCTTAGCTTCTGGTAACCTGGAGTACTGTTAATTATCCTTGAGAAATATGGATATTTACCTAAAGGTAAACTCAAAAGGTTTCATTCAATGTCTCTTTAATTGAGATTGGAGAAGCCAAGACACTTGTGAGGTAATGGCTTTTGAAAACCTTGACCCCCAATGATACTGTAGCAAATAAATTCCAGCTTGTAATGTTGGTGGAAGGGAACAAATAATTAAAAAGGAAAGTACAACTGTTTAATGCAGAAATGTCACTCAGATTCTCTATATCTGAAATTTATAAGAGAAATAAAATATAACCCAAACAGAGAATTTTGTCCATTGACTATAGATATACTAAGATCATTGTGCTATTAGGACATATATTCTGCCAAAGAGAGAAAAACCTAATGCTGCCATGCATATCTAGGTTGAAAAAATAATTTTTAAAAAATTATGGTTATTTTTATATGGCATAATTCTTGATTATAGGAAATACTATTAATAAATTTTTAAAATTTTAACTTGTTCATCTGTTTCTAAGTTCTGTGTTCTGCACATTGTTCTCGCAACATCTTTTAAAAATTCAGGTAGCATCCTTGGTGCAGGGATACACATACAAATTAGCCTTTTTTTCTTCCTACTTTGAAGAGCAGCTCCCATGGGCCATATTTAAAGTACAAGAATTAAATGCATTTGTTCCAAAATGCTTTTTAAGGCCTTTCGGGAATTCTGCAGACTAATCGTTTCCCTCAGTCTCCTGGGTGGGTGGGTATAGGTGTGTGGGTGGGTGTAGATGTATATATTAGAGATGGGGGTATTTGTACTGTATACGAATATCCCTGTGCAGCTGGAGTTAACAAAGGTTCGGCCCCATCCACTCACACAATTGCTGCCGCCACCAGCCCCACTTGTCCGTCCAATCGCTCCTGGAGTACCTTCCGGGTCAGCTAGCCGCTCCTGGCAGAGGGAGGGAGGACGAGTCTCCCTGCAAGGCTTCTGAGTGGCTAGCCGAGCAGCGCTCCGGAGCGATTAGAAGAGGGGTCGCTGGCGGACGCACGAGTGGATGGTCCAGCCTCAGGGGCCAGACCATCGTTAACTCCAGCTGCGCGGGGATATTTGTATACGAATAACCCCATCTCATATATCTTCTACATTAGTTTCCAGAATAATTTGATCACCTAAAGTAGGAGAAGCACATCCTGCTCCAAACTGCAGCTGCCATTAGCCATCCTCTAAGCAATACAAGCATAATCAGGCTCTGTGAAAATAGTCTTGACTGTAGAGCAGTCTTTCTCACAAACAGGTGTTGTGGCTGAGGTGTTGCTGCTGTGGCACAAGATACCTCGCAGAGCACCCAGCTTACAGTGTCTTACCAAGCTGACCTCTGAAAGTTAACCTTTGTAGCTTGCCCATGTCTGTAGAGCTGCACATTTGTCATTTTTGAGAGGGCTTCTTTTAAGTACTAGGAGTCCTCCTGTTGCATGGAGTGATTCACTGCCCTATGGGCATGCCACTTGGAGTGGATGCTTGTTGCCTTGGTTAATGAATTAGCTCTGTCTTCTACTTGTGAGTTGCGTATCAAAATTCTGAGCTATTTACAGCTATGGGACAGAAAGTCAGCTTGAAAATAAAAACTTGCATTCTATCTTCACATATGCCACAGAGATCCCTGCATTTTTGTGGGAAACAGGAATGTGAAGGAAGACATGTTAGTGAGCCATCCTTGGGAGAAAACATGCAAAAAGAGAGTTGTGAATGTGTGGAAGGAGTACTTATAAAAATAGAAGAAGAACCAGTAATAGAAAGAAAAGCAACAGAAGTATGTCTGGTGGAAGAATTAGGGGAGGAGAAGGAGGAGCTGGATTTGATAGTGTGGGAGGAGGTGATAAAAGACAGAGAAGTTGCGCGGGAGAGGAGAATGGAAACGGAGGAGAGGAAAAGATAATGGAGAGATTGCGCGGTGCAAACAGAAAGGGAGGAAGAAGCCTCTCCTAAGGTCTGTAACCTGTTAAAGGACTTCCCAAACCTAAAGACAGGTGGCGGGTTGTTACCTGATCCCAATTCGCCGAGAAGTGAAAGGGAAAAGCTAAAACCATTGGAATGGACGGTAGTGGTTTTCCCACGCAACCATGGTGGGGGCAGGAAGGTGATCCGCCCGAATCCTTCTCACAACCTCCCCCCAACAGAAGGGGATTGGGCGAGACATCCTTGCTGTGGGACGGTGTGCGCAGTAAGGAGTGCTCCTCTGCGAGGGATGACCGATCGCGAGCGGTTGGACCAGCCCCAATGTGAGGAGTGATTGGATTACTCCCGAAACAAAAATTGTCAGTTACAAGACGTTACCAGAGTTAAGTTGTTTAGACCCGTTGAAGTTATTTGAAAATGATGTAGAAAACAATAAAGTAGAGACTGTTGATTTTTTTAATTCGCCTCCGTCTTTTATTCCCGCCAAAATGAGGGAACCGTCCGAAAATCCAGATGAACCTAATCACAAGGAACAAGTGGTATTTCACTTGCACATACATGGCCTTAAGGATCAATTCAGTGCTCTGGCTTCAGACTCTATAATCCTTTCTGCTCTCTCCCATAGGTTCATGACATCAGGATCAAAGAGACTTAGAATCATAGAATAATGGAGTTGGAAGGGGCCTATAAGGCCATCAAATCCAACCCCCAGTTCAATGCAGGAATCCAAATCTAATTTTTTTCTTGAATGCCTCTAGCATTGGAGTGCTCACCCCACTCCAAGGTAATTGGTTCCATTGTGTTACTTCTTGTAACTTGAGACAGTATTATTCCAGTGTGTTTCTCTCTTCTGGAACTCATGATCAAATGTTAGAACATTTTATTCATATTATACATAGTGGCAGTTATATTGCAGAATCTGAAGTTCATGCATTATGTTTTCACTGAATAACATATGTGCTAAGAATGTGACTTTTTTGTTTAAAAACATGTACTTTAATGTACACAGTGGTGCCACACTGTTATATTGTTTTGTCTGACATAGGTCCTTTCCTCCTCTTTGAATGCAAATCCTTCTATCACAAAATCTGAAGTGCCTAAGGCTCCCCCAGGATTCCTATGCTATATCAGGTATCTTGAAAGAGGCATGACATCTGTACCACAAGGTTTGAAAAGACCAGGAGATGGGATGTATGCTTCACCTGCAGAGTCAGAAGTGAAGCTCTGTCCCAGCCCCAGGAGTATTATCTATCAGAAGGTGAAGGTAGCCACTGTCGACAGGTCTGTTTCAAGAACTAGATTCCTTTGAAGGGTTTTCAAGGAAGAAGGAAGCCTTGAAGGCCAGCTCACAAGATGCAGATGTGCATGGGTAGAAATTATAAGGCCAAGCTACATAGGCGTCAGTTGAGTTCTACTGGCTGTCGGAACAACTCAATTCCTTGATCTCATAACTACCTGTGGCACCAAACTCTGGATTCCAGCATACATTACCTTTTGACTGTTCATCTATTTTTGATGTGGGCTTTATCTAAGGATCCTGCAATCAGCTTCCACCTACTTTTTGACCATGCTGCTCACTGAGTTTGATACCAGCTTCTCCTTAAGATCCTGTGTTTCTGAACTGCCACAATACCCACTGGACATTGAGTCTTGCCCTGCTTCTTATCGTGCAGCATACTCTCTCCTTTGCCTTTTAGCAGATGTGTCCAATTATGAGTAATAATGCTGTGCAGTTGTGTTGCTTGGAACTTACCCTCAGTGCACCCACACTTTCCCTTGATACCTATACAGTACCAAGAATGAATGAGCATATGTAACGGCTGGGTAAATTGAATGTCTTAATTCCATGGAAATGTGTAAACTGTAGCATCATACTGTATGCTTATTATAATAGCACCCCTGAAGCAAACAGAGGTTCCACTGTACTGAAGAGCAGTACTTCCAGTACCTGCTCATGTCACAATGTCCATGATATTCTCTACTCTTAATCCAAATAAGTAATCTAAAGTTCTCTATCTACCCAAGAACTTGTGAGCCATTTCACATTTTAGCAGGCAGTCTACCTGGGTTCAGCAGCATGTCCCCTCAGAGATGCAGCCAATCCCAGTTTCTAGTACAAACTGTCACATTTTCATCAATATGCTTTAAAAACCTTAGGTGTGCTTTTCAAATCCTGTGATATGTGATGAACACTTAAACCCCAGGTGGAATGGTGGGGTAAATTGCCAGTGTACCGTGCTAAGTTCACCTTACACGGTGTGTTTTCAGGAAACATTTCACTTGTATAGAAAAAGAGTAAAGTATTTGCCACGACACTGCTACCAATTAAAAGTTGGAGAATTCCACCGGGGCGTTTCATCCACATGCGAGTACTTGGGGAGCTGGCAAGGGGCAGCAGCTCCCATCCTCCCCACTCGGAGGTTTGAGGCAAGCCCTCATTCCTACAGCCTGCCTTCCAGCTCCGCGCCTTTTCTCCGCTTTGCTTCTACAGGTTGCGCTCCCTCCCTCCCCTCCTCCTCCTTCCTTTGCAAGGGCCGCGACTGCTGCTCGTCAGCGGCGGCTGCAGGAAGAGCAGCAACAAGCCACGGCGGCCGCTGCTTCCCGTGCCCTGGAGACCATCCGTCCCAGCAAACGGTGGAGGAGTGGGAGGAGCATCCTGGAAAGCCGCCGCGGCTGCAGCCCGACATGGCTCTCCGGCGAGGCTTCTGCTTGCAGCCCCTGCTGCCCACTCGGTCGCTGTGCGCGGGAGCGCCCCTGAGTCCCAGCTTCCCGCCCGCCCCTCGCAGCGGAAACTGAAGGGAGGACTGGCTGGCGGGGGGGGGGGGCCGCCACCGCCGCCCTCCTCCTGTGAGCGGGAAGGGGGAGTCGCTCCCACCCTGCTCGGTCCCTGCAGCCACTGCCCCCCCCCCTGCCCCGGCTCCCTTCTCCTGGCGCTCCCAGGCCCCAAGCGGAGCCCCGGCGTCCCCTCCGTGCCCTCTCCGATGATGGACAGGAACTATCCTCCAGCCCCCAGCTACCCGGATCCGCTTGCTTCGGTGGCCGCCGCCGCGTCCTCCCAACCCGCCGCCGCCTGGGCCTACGAACGGGGCGCCAGCAGCCTCAAGCCCAGGTAAGGAGGGTCCGTCTTGCCGCCGGTCCGCTTCGTCGGGGGGGCTGCCCCAGGAAAGGCCGGGGATTGAGGCGAGGCCTTCTTTCTTGCTGGCACTCGCGGGGCGTGTTGGGGGCGCCTTCGCCTTCCTCGGTCGTTTAGAGAGGCTTGGCTCCTCTCGGGTGCCGTGCGAGGCGGCGAAGGGAGTCTCCTGGGGGTGGAGAGGAGGGCAGAGGCGCGTCCCCAGCTCTGGGCCCGGCCAGTAGGGGAGCACGAGGGCCCCGGGGAGCCCCGCCGCTGGGAAGCGTGTGTTGGGGCTGTAGGGTGGGCGTAGCGGGGTAAATAATAGCGCCTGAAGAGGAGAAGTAGTAACAGTCCTGCCGGTTGGAGCCTTTGGGGTTGGGTGGGGGGAGGTCTGGAGTAAAAAAAGGGGGACAAGGGAGAGCTGGGTTTAAGACTGCCGTGCAATTCCAAGCTCCACTTTTTCTTTCTTTCACCCACATGCCTGTTTTCCACATACCTTTCTTTTCTTCCGCCACGAGCTAAGGGTTCAGCATGGCAGGAGCAGCCTGTCTGTGTCCGGACCCTGTTAAACTTATTTCTTTCCTGCTTCTCCCCCCCCCCCCCCCCATAAGGTGCGTGTTATTGGCAAGGCAGTTTGGGTTCAAGAGTTCATGTTTACATCTTGCGTTGCCTGGGGGGAAACCCAACAAACTGTATTCGATTTTTTTGAGATTTTTGGAGGAAAGAAGTGAAGCTTCCTTCCATTTCTAGCAATCACAGCAAGTAGAAATACAGTAAAATGAGCCTTTGTAGAAGGTGCGGTTCAAGTTGTTAACCGCATGTTTTGAAGTGTGAAGAACAATGTTATGTGCTTTGGAGGCTGCAAACATAGAATTACAAGGTTATGAATGCTGGCAAGCGGGAATGGTTATTGCCAACTCTTGGTGATCTCATTTTAAACCCCCAGAGACTGTTTGAAGCTCTTCACATCGCTTCCCAGCATCCTTACATCATTTTATGTCATCAGTTTTATGGAAAATAGGAATTCAATAGCTTTTTAAGTATAAACATTTATGTACTGTAGCTCAAAACTCAGATTTTGCCAAGATATTTTTCTTCAAGGATTTGGAAGATCAAACATTATCTCTAACTATTTCTAGAACCTTAGAACTGAGGAGCTGGGAGGGAGTGCAGGGTTTATCCAGGCCATTCCCTACCACAGTAGGAAGTCAAATTCTTAGATTGAATGGAAAGATGATATTCTGCTATCCTGCAAATGTTAAAATACATAACCTGCCCTATTACATGCATTCTTAATAGAGATGTTGTAATATGCTTAAAGAAGAGTTACCCACATTTCTTAAGACTATTAATGATTTTGCAAGTTATTACTGATACTTTACAATTAATCTGAAATGGCAAAATACTTCATTAAATCTGTGAGTGTGGGTGCCAACATAGGTTATGGTTGTTTCGATTGTTTGACCTATGGCTGATACACAAAGGTAGTAAGCTTGGGGGGGCGGGGTCTCCCAAGGGTTTGCACCTTCTTTCCAGAAAGGTGACACTTATGCTCTAAAAAGTTAGCAAAATGCGGACAAGTTAGCAAACCAATTATGCTTTGAATGTTAGCAAAATGCAAGCAGCCCCCGAGACAGGAAGCAGACGTCATTGGACAAGGGCATGATAGAAAATAGGGGCAGGGGAACACAAAGGAAATGAGAGACAAATACCTGCAGGGTTGTATAATGGCATTCAGATTGCTTGAAGCAATGTGGAAAAACAGCATGAAGCAGAACAGGAAACATGGAGAAAAACGGCAAATGTTTGGTTTCTTATTTTGCTACTAAGGAGAGTTTTTGTGCTGATAAAAGTGATGGTTGAGTCTGAGCTTGTACTTACCCTGAAATTTATCCACTGAAAGCCAGCGGGAAATATTTCCTGGTCCATTCCCTGAGCCACAAGAAGAATAAAGGTAATTGATCCCCTCACCACTTAATTCTTCCTAATCCCAAACAATATACCTTGTGTGTGACTGTACAACATTGCCAAGATCTTTTTTGATCTCTGTTTTACCAACATTGCATCTCCAGTAGCCTGATGAAAGCAATGGGTATTAACTTAAGAAATACTGTAAAGGTTTTAGAAAGTGCTGTAGTTAAAGTTTACACACTAATGTGGATACAGGAAAATTCTAAACAGTTGCACATTTCTTTAGGCCAGAATAAGGGGAGGGGAGCACCTCTCCCTGATGGCCAGATTTAGAAAGTCTTGCATAGTAAGCAGCTAATCCCATGGTTTGCATATCTGCCCAAGTCTGCTCCCCACTAAGGGCGATTTTCCTGCTCTTGCCTCATTTATAAGGAGGATGAGAGAACCTTCCTCACTGGTGGTCAGGCTCAAAAGGTCATCCACAGAGTGAGAGTCATGTAATAACCCCATCCATTCATTTGGGAACTCAGTGACAGAACAGAGGGCACCAGCTACATAGATCTTTTGCCTCAAGGAACCTAGAGCAGAGCAAATGCCTTAAGGAACCCAGAGTGGAGCAAATGCAGATGGTAGCTGAGCAAATGGAGGACTCACATCTGTGCACTGCAGTTACATAGAGAGAATTCTGTAATATCAGGGAGGCACACTTTTGAAGTAGATTTTTCTTTGGGAGGTCTGTAGTGAGGGTATTTAAATCTACATGACATGGAAGGTCTCCTATGTATAGAGAAACCTTGTCTTTTTATTGGTGATTTTTTGTTTTCAAACAAGTTGGTACAGTGCCACTTACTTTACAGTTACACTTAACAAAAAGGCTTCAGAATTTCCTCAGTAATATACTCTTGATGTTCTGTGGTTCACATGGCTAGAGTTTTCCCCCAATTTTAAAAAATAGGCTTGATTTACAAACTTCTGTATGTCACCTGGCTATGTAGAAGCTCTTATACTATTGGAGGGAAGGGAAACTTGCAAAACTTGCAAAAAAGATCTGTAACTCCTAGTCCTCTTTAGAGTTATTGCTAGCTCCAGTATGTATGCTATTCTGTTCATCCCAATACCAGGGCTGTTTTCTTTTTCTTTTAAAACTTACACTCAGCACTAGAGATGGGGGATATCGTATACGAATATCCCCCCACAGGTGGAGATAATGATTCACGATTCTGCCGCTGATGCAAGCTCGACAGAGCCTTCCTATCGCTCTGTTGTCCGCAATGGATTAGCCAGTCCTGGCAGAAGGCGGATTGACGAGCCTCTCTGCCAGGTCACAGAGTGGCTAATCCATTGTGGACAACAGAGCGATAGGAAGGCCCCGTCGAGCTCCCGTCAGCGGCGGAATTGTGAGTGGACCCTCATCTCCACCTGTGGGGGGTATTCGTATACAAATACCCCCATCTCTACTCAGCACTCCAAGGCTACTGAACATAATCATGTTTTAGTAAGCAGTGTGGGTTTCCTGCTAAGATTTTGTGTGTGGTTTTTTGGTTTTTTGTTTTTGTTTTGTTTGTTTTCAGACTTTGGCAAATCTTGGAGTTCTCTTGAGCGTACTGATACTTTCTCCTTATTTATTGATAACTCCATTTGTTACTGCACTCACCACTTGAGTTTATTACAAAGAATGATGAGGACGATGTAATATGGCAATTTGGACTGCCTAGTACAGAGGTCCCCAACTCCTGGTCCGCGGCCCGGTGCCGGTCCGTGGCCTGAGCCAGACCAGGCCACGGAGACAGAACTCCCTCCCACCCCCGCATGCACTACCCCCTGCACAGCCCATTTGCACCTGCGCACCTGCGCCCATGTGAGCGCTCCCCACCCCTTTGCGCATGTGCACAAGTGCCCCCGAGCGCCGTGCCCCCGAGCGCATGTGCACGAGCGCCCTCTCGCACGAGTGCCCTCCCGCTCCTATGCGCATGAGCGCGAGGGGGTGCCCCGCCTTCCCCAACTGGTCTGCAGGGTTAAAAAGGTTGGGGACCATTGGCCTAGTAGACTGACTGAAATCCAGTAATAAATCTCTACTAAGGTAGGCCCATTAAACAGTGGGGATTTAGTGAGTTAAATCCTCTGTAAATTCTACTGATTCAGTGGGCCTACTTTAGTTGCAACTTAATACTGGATTTCAACCAATGAGTTCTGAATTAGTTTCTCTGTTTCATTTTTCTAAAATTAACTGTCAACAAGGCTATATCAGGTTTTAGAGTAATTTTCTATAATCTGACCAATGGAAATGTTGAGATTGTAGTCAATACAGAAAAAGAAATTGTTTTTACAACAGAAGCTATTTGCTGTCTCTTCACCCAAGAATATAGCACATGTCTGAATAGTATTGGTTGCAGTGCCTGGAGATAACAGAACATTTTATTAACCACCTATTATAATTTGCACTGCACTAGTCATGTGCATATGAATAGGTTTATGGGTCTTGTCAAAACCACCAGATGTGGTCGCAAGGTCCTTACGCTGATATTAGAATCGAGTCCCAGAATGCATGTAACACTCATTATAAGTATCTCTCTTCTGTCCTTAGTGTGCCACATTGGGTTTACTTGTGTGTTGGAATAGTCAGGAAATGTTGGCATCTATTGCTAAAGATGAAGACTTTCTGAAGGCCATTTGGCATCCCATTCTGGAGGATGGAACAGTGGACTTTTTAGTGGTGTGTGTATTTAGCATCAGAGTTCTGCTTGACTTGTCAAATCTTTGTCTGCCTAACTACTACAGTGCGAATCTCCACTCAAGCTTTATGTTTGGGGCCGTAAGATAAGTATGTGTTTTGTTTTGGTTTGTTGGTTTGTTTGTTTGTTTGTTTATTTATTTATTTATTTATTTATTTATGGTCATTTATTCCAGTTTCTGATGCTTTTCAGATAGAGACTTACCGGTATGTTTTTTAAAAAAAATCACTCATGGCTTTCTGCAGAAGTTTTGAAATCTGGTGTCTGAAAAGACCAAAACAGGTTCCCTTATTTACTTTGTATTAATTCGGAGCATCGTTGAAGTGCAATGTGTGCCTTTTTTGTGTTATGCATTTAACAGCACTTAGTTAGGTGGTTTTATGAAGGCGGGTTCATTGAATTGCCTTTTTCTGTGGTCTCAGGATCAGATGTTCTCAGTATTCAATTCAGAATGTAAATGTTAGCCAATTCATATGATAATAGATTATTATAGTCTATCAAATGTTCAGGCAAGTAAGTTTAATGGCCAAGTAGATATTCAAACTGAGGCCTAACTACTCTAGCTTTGACACTCCATTTACTATAGAACACTGACTCTTCACTTTTTAAATATAGTTTTCACATTTTACTTATATCCTAGCATCTAAAGTAAAAAACAAGAACCAGTGTGGTGTAGTGCAGTGGTTCCCAACCTTGCATAACCTAGGTGTTCTTAGACTGCAATTCCCAGAAGCCTTTACCACCAGCTGTAGTATCTGGGTTTTCTGGGAGTTGTAGTCAAAGAACACCTGGGTTACCCAAGGTTGGGAACCACTGATATAGTGGATAGAGTGGTGGATTAGGACTCAAGAGACCTTGGCTGAAATCTCCATTTTGCCATGGAAACTCACCACCCCTAAATATCCCAAATATCTTTAAAGCTGTTCACATCTTAAAAGTAATCACAGGGTTTTTGCTGTCTGATGGTACTAAAAGATAACTCCACCTTACAAATGAGTCAGGTTTGGTAAAATCTTATAGCTAGATTTGTTATTCTAATTTATAGTGTTTTTTCATTCTTGATCATTCTTTTCAGTTGGGATAGCCATTCAGAGGTTTCTACTGTTAAATAGAATAAGAAACTCTCAAATTCAGATAGCAACTAGTTCCTTCAGTCTGGGGTTTCTATTTTGAGATTTGTTCTGAAATGCAAACCTGATGGTAACAATATCTGGCTTAACTCCTGGACTGGTCTTACTTCTTCCCCATCCCATGCTTTTTCTTCTATCTAGTCTGATACGGGTTGTGGGAAACCCAGAGGTTTGCATAATCTTTTGAGATATTTTGGTTAAGGTATTACCAAATTGTCACTTTGGGATTTTCTTCCTATAAACCGGTGATGGAGAACCTTTTTGAGCCCGAGTGCCCAAACTGCATAGATCGAGTCCAGCTCCTGTTCACGCCTCAACCCTCGAGCTACCCAATCAGCGGGCACCCTCCAAGCCGGCGTGTCCTCCGGAGGGTGGCCAGGGGGCACCTTTTTTCCCCTCCCCAAATATAGACAGGGCCCTCGCCTGGGCTTCCTGCTCTGCACTGCACCCTGCTCACTCACTCTCCTGCAGCGCCGGAGCCATAGTCAATGGGCAGCCGCAATGTGTGCCGAGGAGCGACCAGCTGTGGCACGTGTGCCATAGGTTTGCTATCGCTGCTATAGACCAACACAGCTGGCTTTGCATTATATTTCATGCCCCATCAATATTTTTGTTGCTGTATGGTTTGAAGGTGCTTCTGACTTACAGGGATCCTGTGGCCAGAATCTTGTTGAAGGAATTCTCTGTGTGCAAGGCTGATGATGTCATCAGCCTTAGGCACGTGCAGCTGTACTAACAAGATTATGGCCTATGAGATACCAACCTCCAAAAAAGTTCCTGTCATTCATAACTTTGCTCAAGTTTTGCAAATTGAAGGCTATGGCTTCTTTTACTGAGTCAATCGATCTTATACTTGGTCTTCCTCTTTTCCTACTTTTTCTAGCAGTATTGTCCTTTCCAGTGAGACTTGTCTTCTTATGATGCATCCAAAGTACAATAGCCTCAATTTATTCACTTTTTGCTTCTAATGAGACATCAAGTTTGATTCGATCTAGAATGCATTCATTTTCTGCTGGTCTACAATGTTTGCAAAATTCTCCTCAACACTCTATTTCAAACGAGATGATTTTTTTCCTGTCAGCTTTTTTCATTGTCTCGCTTTCACAGCTACACATAGTTGTGAGAAATACTGTAGTATGAATGGCCTTGGTCTCCAATAGCGTATCATTTCATTTCAGGATCTTTTATAATTCCTTTGGAGCTGCTTTTTTTTAAATTGCAGTTTCTATTTGGGTTGATGATTGAATCAAGGTATAGAAAATCTTTAACAATTTCATTTTTTTCACTTTCTACATTAAAGTTCTTTAATTATTGTATAGGTATGACTTTTGTTAATTTTCAGCTGTAATCCTGCTTTTTCTCTTCTTAAATCCTCATCAACAGTCATTTGGAGTTGTTGCTGTTTTCTGCCAGTAATATGGTGGCTAAGACTCTGTTGTGCACATCCATTTGCACAATGCAAACCTGCTGCCGTGTCAGGAAAAAGGGCCACAGGGTAGAAGTGCTATTCACGAAACACTTCCAGATGTCTGCTGCACAACAGGGAGTCGTGTGATCAATTACGCAGTCTGATTGAACAATGCTGGTTGATTGGACATAACACCTGGCATGCTTTTGCTTTCATATCTTTACATTATGGCAGAAGTTACAGGATTTCAGCCGGTGTCATCTGGATATCTTAAATTATTGGTATTTCTTCCATCAGGTTTTAATTTTTTCTTCATCTGAATCTAATCTAGGTTTCTGTATGGCGTGTTCTGCATATAAATTGAACAGATAGAGGGATACAATTCTTACTGATAAATAAATGAATGGTAAAAGATGATGTGAGTTGTGAGCAGAGTGAAGCTGAAAAATATCACTTTTTCCTGATCCAGAACTAATCCCAAATTACTGGGCAAATTAGTAGGCTGTTACTTCTATGAAAGCCCAGGTGGGTGACAGAAGCTCTTTATTTTTCATAGAAATGAATGGCTTTTCTTGATATCACCTGAGAAAGGTTAGCAGTAGCAGTTAAAGATGACATAAGTTTAGGGTGAGCCTGGCAAATGTTGCTCCCCCTGAAGAGCCTTATCAATTACACCTCAAACGTTCTCTCAGAAAAGACAGTTTCATGCCACAGAACTTTCGTTGTTCTCTTCAGAAGCACTGCAGATTTTTAGTGGGCTTAGGCAAGTTAGTACTTGCTTTCTAGTATTAAAATACTGAACACTGTTATTTACCTTCAGTCAGAACAGAACATTATTCTTTAAAGATCAAGTCAGAGAAATATAATAAAAGCCCAAGAAAGTTACAGTGAAGTAGAGACTATAAATTGTCCACTATAAATTGCCGCACTTTCAAAACATGCTCAATCTGTACTGCTTCTCTTTCTGTTAGCTGGGTTTGTATATCTTGTTTCGAATAAGGAAATATATTTTGGTAACTTTTTTCCTTTGTTGTATGGAGGTATTAGTTACAGTACAATAATAACTTTTCCATTGAACAATGACTTTTACAGCTTGTACCACAAACTGAACAAGAGTAACCAATGATAACAAAATAGTGTTTCCCTTGTCAATATATTAAAAAATGGTTAAAGTTATTGCAATGTATAAATTAGGAATTAATGGTATAGTTTAGTCTACAAGGTTATTCCATGTGTTATAGTATGTGGTCGGAGGCCTTATGTTTTCATCATCTTTTTGTGTAATAAATGAAATTTTAAAAACCATGTCATATCAAAATTGCTTTTCTTTTCATGTTCTCTTGTCTGATGGACTTCTGACAAAACAATATCCCATACCCATCTAAATCAAAGGTTCATGGTTAGGTCCTCTCCATTTTCCTTTGTCTGGCTAACATTTGTCTAGCTGCCACCAGCAAAAAGGCTATTAGATCTTTATGTAGCAGATTTTTGTTATCATTTTCAAATACCTGTGAAGATTCTCAGTCGTCCAGGAAGTTGAGTCATGGCAACTGGACTTCTTTCTTGTTAGGTTGAAACGTTTCGCTACTCATCCAAGTAGCTTCTTCAGTCTGAGGAGAGTTGGTAGGAGCCCCTAATATATCCTGCAGATTGGTTTCACTTCTCCCTGGTCTGAATAGGCTTGTTAGAAGGACAAAGGACTGGGGGGGGGGGGGGGAGATGGGGGGGGATAATCTCACTTCTGCAGTCCTTCTCCACCTATGGTCATGGGTTGTTCAGACACACCTGCCATTCCTTACATGGCGGGTGTGTCTGAAAAGCTCAAAAGGATTTTTGGTAAACACCAGGTACCTGTGCACTTCAAACCCACAAACATACTGTAGCGGACACCCTGCCTTCCCATATATGTAATGATATTAGCCTGCACCTATGGGAGTTGTTGGGAGGCAGAGCCAGATATATAGAAGGGGGGCTGTAGCAGATAGGGAAGAGATGAGAGTCTGAAGTAGAAGTTAGTCTGTGGTACTTAGAGAGGGTAGCAGAGTTAGGAGTTAAAAGTGTGGAACTTATAGAGAGCTAAAAGAGTTAAAAGTGAAACAAGTTATTAATAATCAAATTAATACATTAAAGTCTGTGAAGAACCTGTTTAAGCGAACTGTAATCAATAAACCTGTGTTGTTCAACTTTATTCTCAGCTTGGACCTCAATCTTTCTAATTAAAGGGTGTTGACAGAGGTCAATTGGTGGCAGCGAGGTAAAGGACGTGTTGGGATACTCGCATGAGCTCTGTGTTTGGTGGACTTCCTCAGCGGAACACTCTGGACCGCGCATATTGTCCCACAACAAGGGTGTCTGGCCCAATCTCCCTCCGATGGTGGATGGTTGAAGGAAGGGTCCGGCCGAATCACCCTCCTTGAGTGACCTTGTCCCCGCGGAAAGACCACGACCGTCCATTCTAGAGCTTCTGCCGATGTCCCCTTTTCTTTTGACTTGTCCGGGTCAGGTAGCAACCCTCCTACCTTCAAATTAGGGAAGCCCTCCATCAACCTGCGCATTCTATCATACTCGGATTCTCTTCTCTCTCCCTCTTTTTCCTTTCCTTCCTTCTTTTTCTCTCCCCTTGGTATACTGAACTGTCTCCTCCCACTTTGTTCCCCTATATCCTCCTCCCACACGAGCAAAATTAATTCCTTCTCCCCTTCTCCCCTCTCTCTCTTCCACTAGACAGAGTGACTTCCATATGGTCCAGTTAGAGTCTTGTCCTGGTGGGGGACACTCTTCTGAGATCATCAATTTGATGTGGTGTGTTGTTTTTGTTCTCCAGAGGTTTGACTTAGCCTCTTCTGGTTTAATATTTAGAGCTTGAGATGTGTGCAGAAAACTTTCCCCATTTTAGCTGTCATCCTAGGGCAGGGGTCCCCAACCTTTTTTCACCCCGCGGACCGGCTGGGAAAGGTGGGGCACCCCCCCACGCTCGTGCGCATGCGCGAACAAGCGCTCTCCGCGCGTGCATGAACGAACAGCGGCACGGTGCTTGTGTGGGCGCTTGTGCTCATGCGCAAACGGCGGTGCTCGCACGGGCGAGCTGGAGCGCGTGCACATGCGCAAATCAGCTGTGCGGGGGTGAGTGCATGCAGGAGGTCTGTCTCCGCGGCCTGGTCTGGCTCAGGCCACGGACCGGCACCGGACCGGGGTTGGGGACCTCTGATCTAGGGCAGCCCCCTGGCACATTTGAAGGGGGCCACAGACTGGATACAGGTCTCCATATATCACCTTATAAGGTTCATTATGCAACTTGTACAATCTTGATTTGGCCTAAATTTCTTTCATTCTGTGTTTATGGCTGTGGCCAAAAAAAAAAAAAAAAAAAGGTTGAGAATGACTCTATCTAGGAGGTTGGTGTCCATAAATTGGATGGGTTTGGTGCTGTATTATCTTCCTTTGTTCATGATTTGCTGGCACCTCTCAGTGTGCTCTGGTGGACAATGCCAGTATATTGATACATGCATATTAAATCCATATACAGTAGTACCTCGGTTTACGAAATTAATGCATTCTACGGGACATTATGTAAAGTGAAAAATTTGTAAATCAAAACATGGATTGCCATAGGAATGGGGGTGGCGCTATAAACCTCCAGGCACAATGCATCCTGGGGAAACTTTCTTCGTAAACCGAAACAAAAACAAAAAAAGTAAACCGAGGCATTATTTTCAATGGATTTCTGTTTGTAAACCGAAAATTATGTTAACCGAGGCGTTTGTAAACCGAGGTACTACTATATATCCTTTTCAAGCCAGTAATCAGAGTGGCTAATGTACTGGGATTGTTTATTTATGTGAACTGTTTTTATCCTATTTTTCACCCAGAAATGATCCAAGGATAGTTGTAGGTTTTTCGGGCTGTCTGGCCGTGTTCTTGAGGTTTTTCTTCCTAATGTTTCACCAGTCTCTGTGGCCGGCATCTTCAGAGGACAGGAGTCAGAACTCTGTCTGTGCTCTGGTGCAGTTTTGTGGGATAGTTGAGTATTTATAGCTGTGGGATCAGCTTTTTGCCCTTTTCAGGAGATTGGGTGATTATGGTGATCAGCCTGTTTTTTGTTGTGGTTGTATTGTTGTGATAAGGGGGAGAGATGATCTGTCACTGTGATTGATGGGTGTCGTTAGCTGGTCTTTTGTGTGCAGTGATCACTGGTCCTTGTGGCTGAGTAGAGATCCAAGGATAGCTTACATAAAACTGGTGTGAACAAGGCAGTCCTGGGACACAGAAGTAACATCTATAAAGTGACATGAAAAGAAAAAGGAGGGAGAAGAAAGAGTTAAAAGACAAAGATAATCAGTTCTTAAAGTCAAATAGTGTTTTTTGCAATAACCAGCTGGAAGCTATTCAGGAGGAGGCGGAGCTTGATGATGATCTATGTCATTTCAGCAGAGCTGATGGAATGCCTGACTTTCCCATCTCCTCCTGCAGCTGCAAAAATTTTAAACATGTTTTGTCCCCAAGTATGCATTCTAAACTAATTGCCTTTCGATGCACATATAAAATCTTGTTTATCTCACATTTTAAAAACAATTTTATACTATTTTTATTCAGGAACTGCACTAGAATATTTGCGATTTATAAAAGTTGGTGGATAATTAGGGTTTATTCTGTTTGTGAATCTAGGAGGCACATACACAATTTATGGTCTTCAGTGGAGAGTTGCATGAGAACTCTAGTACTCCTTATGAATGTTATGCTCAGACATCCCTTGTCCATTCTTTGAGAAATGCATGGAAGTTGCCTCTTCTTCTGATGCATGGAAGCTACATTTTTCTTTTAATGTTTCAGATACATTACAAGTTGTTGGCTACTTGGAAAACTGGTATTGTTGCATTATGTTTTTGTCATAAAATTTGTGTCAAGTTTTTTGGCACTTCAGCTGACACTGGAGATTCCTTTAGTTTTCTCAAATCATTTGGCAAATATTAAGTTAGTTATACATAATCATGGGGGGGGGGGGAGCTTTGGCCAGTATCCTATTGTGTTACAGAACTGCAGAAGGATCATTGTGGAAGCCTTTCCCACACTCTGGCAAGCTACCCATTCTGCTTGTGCACATGACAAAGGGACAATTGGAAAATATTTCCCTTATGTTCTGAACAGGAACGATACTAGGCTTTGTTGTTGCTGCTGTTTTGAAATTGTACATGAAATATTAAACCGGTTCCTGGAAAGTTCAGAAATGCACAGATTTTATCTTCTGTTTGGGTTGTTCATAACAGGTATGTTTGCAAATTACTGTAGGCCAGTATGTATGACTTCATTAACCAGGATGTGAATGGAGCATGCCATGATCAGAGAATTTGCCCATAATTAGAAAAATTGTTGATGTCATAGGAAAAAATACTGTTGTTGTTTTGACCTATATATTGTGCTATCATGCTAGAGCACGCTTTGGGTAGTTTACAAAATAATTATGCAAGGAACACATTTTACTGGATTAAATATAGTTGGTTTGGAGCTTTTGGAAATCAGGGTTGAGATGCCACACTGGCACCTAAAATTGGTCAGCACTATAGCAGAGTGTGACAATCTTTAGGGAAATCAGTGACGTGCAATTAGTGCATAGGATTTTAGGTGCCGAGTCTAGATCACAGCCATAGATTCAGTTATTTAGTTAGTGTCAAAACATAGAAGGTGTTAAGAACAAGCTGAAGACTTGGTTCTTCAGGCAGGCCTTCCCCCCTTCCATTTCTTAGTTTTCTATGTCTTTCCATCTTGGACTCTGCCTATCTCTATGTTGTTTGATATTGTTGTTTTAATTTTTGTTTTATACTCGGACTGTAAGCCACCCAGGGTAGATTCGTTGAATCTAGATGGGCAAGGTAAAAGCCGTAAAAATAAATAAGGTAACACCTGTGCTATGATAGCCTCTTTTGTTTCACGCGATAGTCTTTTACCACACAGACATAATAGAATCATCCCAAGCCAGCATTGCATGTATGGAACTCCACAGTTGATTGCTTGGTTTTACTGCTGTCTAATTAAGTTCCAGACCTCCAAACAGAGGATAGAATAGAAAGCTCCTGACCCAAGTCCAGCTTGGAAATGTAAAGGAAAATGAAAACTCGCACTTGAGTTGTGCTCCCAAGATGCTTGGAATATCTTCCAAGCTTGACATGATTCCAAGACCTCTCCCCTGCATTCTCCAGATTGGGAGGGATACCTTTTCCCCCCTCACCACATACTGCATTGTGGGGAAGCAGTGCAATGTCAGAAACAAGCCTGACATTTAAATTAGGGATATTGCCAACTGTACGTAGCCAAATTTTATGGCGTTATAGCTGTCTGGATAGCTCAGTGGTTTGGATATCTGGCTGCAGAGCCAGAGGTTGGGACTTTAATTCCCTGCTGTGCTTCTTTAGGGAAGAACCAGCCTGTGTGACCTTGGATAAGGTATATAGTCCCAAGATGTCCCAGAAGAAGGGAATGGTAAACCATTTCTGGGTATTCTTTACCTAGGGAGCCCTGGAAAAGGGTTGCCATAAGTTGAAATTGACTTGATGGCACACCGTTGTTGTTGTTGTTAATGTGTAGCTTCTAAGATACTTTAAAAATATTTCAAGCCACAGAATTAAATACTAGAATAATGGTTCACAATTCTAGGACAGTCAACTGCAGAACAGCAAGTTGTTGTCAAACCTGTTCAGCCACTCTTTAAAGTGCAAAGAAGAAACAGATCTCTGCTTTTCTTGCTTATGTTTCAAAGATTGTTTTGTTTTTTGTAAACTAAACATGAACAGTGAGTTGATATGAAAGGATCCTTATCCTATTGCAAAAGATTTGTTGTTTAGCCCTTGAACTTCACACTTGTTTGACATTATTTTGCACAGTTGCCTTTTGATTCACTGTCAAAACATTATGCATTTGTTAGTTATGTGAATATTCAACCCGTCCTCCAGTGAACACAGGTCACCTGCTGCGTGTACTTGATCCTCACAAATTTACTTTGTGTTTGTTTCCCTCTACCAATCATAAGCTATATGTGTTACTGCTTCTGATTTCTTCATTTTTCCTTTTTCCCTTTTTCCAGTTTAAGCTATGGAGGAGGACCTCCATCACACACAGAAACAGATCTTCTTCACAGACAAACATACACGGCTTCCCATCAGCTTCCTGCATACGCTACTGCACCCCATCCTGCTGGTAATAATTTCCTATAAAACGTCAATTCAGATTAATGAATTAGGGATGTACGTTAACACCAAAATTCAGATTCAGTATTCAGATTCAGAATTTGGAATTACAGCCCTTTGGATTCAGCATTTGAAATTTCAAAAATTCAGAATTTCTGGATATCTAGAACTCTCTTACAAACAATATGAATACTGATTAGTCATTATTTTCCCCTTTAAAAAAACATAAGCAGGCAAAGCATTTTAAAAGGATTTATCTGTGTCTTCTGACCCCTTCCCAGTGATTGTTCCAAACAAAAAGAGTGCAGACTAACAGCCAGCAGTGCCTAGGTAGTAGGAAATGACTGTACTGGGCATACTCTGACTGAACCCTGGACAGTAGGAATGCCAGCAGGAAATGCCAGCAGCATTGGAGAAGCAGAGGACAGGTCACACTTGGAGTGGCAAATAGCTTGGGAGCACTGGCAGGCAGACTGGAGCAGCAGATAGCCTGTCCTGGGTGGGAACTGTGCCAACAGCATGTGGCACAGCACAGTTTGAGTGAACACAATCTTGGACCAGCAGTTGGAAGAATGAAAGAGGCAGAGGGAGGGGGCAGCAGACTGAAGTGTGGCATACCTAGTACCGTGAGCTGAGTGTACCATTCTCTCCTACTTAAAGGGGACTTCAAGACTAACAGTGGTAGGTTGATCTTAAGGAAAATGAGTTTTTCTACAGATCCAGGTTCCAGATCTGAGTGGTGTGGACTGACAGTGTCCCCTGGTCACACTAGTTGGTGGGCAAAAGAGCAGTACCATTGCCACTTTGGCCAGACCTCCCAAAACAGACTCCTTCTCAGCCCAGTAAAGACAAAGGATTGGTCTCTTTCGGCTTTCAGGGTTCTTGCATGTATGCCTCTACCCATGGCTCTGTCATGTCCTTCCTCTGGGGTGGTATCTCTGGAAGACGGACCCCAGCCATGCTTTCCATTTCTTTTCATTTTCCCAGAAAGCTTGCCCTGTTATTGCAGAGATAAGAACTTGGACTGTAGAATACAACTGGTGGTACTGCTGTTTCGGGGTGCAATGAACATTGGTAGTTTCTTCCTTCTCTGTGTGACCCCACAGTGCTAGCCAGTTCTTTTTCACTAGCTGCTGCTGCATGTGATGAAAAGTTGTCTGGCATTGCCCCCCTACTGCTGCTTAATATCCATTTCTTTCTCTTCAAGCCAGAGAAAAAGCCGTTCACCATCTATGGAATTCTCCGTCCACCTAGATTGTCCTCTCATTATGCCCTCCATCAAGCCAAAGGAGCCCTGAAACATTGGGATCACCTGGCTAAGGATGGCTATCTCCCCACTAAGGACCTGTGTTGCATTCTCAAAGCTTCAGAAGACATAAACCACTTGACCCATAATGTCCCACTCATCTCTGCCCAGAGGAGCAGACATGCCAGTGAAAGTCACCTGTGCTAAATTATGGAGTGCCCTTTGGTGCTCCAGCACTCTTTCAAGCAGGCAAAAAGTGGAGTTACATCAAGTTTCCACATCTTGTATTAGGTAGTGCAATGGCAATCCCAATGTTTCTTGCCTCTCCTGCATTAGCTCACTGTCCCAGACACTCTGGTGAAAATGCCCTGTCACCTTTCTGGCCCACTCAATTATATTAGGTATGCTTGTGTCTTCTATACCCTGCAAAGCATCCCAAACTACTAGCTTGAGAGTGTGGGCCATACATCACATCCATTTCATTTTCCCAGCCTGCAGTGCTGCCAGCATGTTTGCCCTGTTGTCTGTGACAGACAGATCTTGCCTTTCTGTAGCTAGACTCCACTGCTGCAGCATGTCCCTCAGAACCTCTTGAATGTTGTGAGCTCTGTGGCTGCCCTCCATCACAGCCACATTCCACAGGGCCTACCTGTATCCTGCCCTTATGTGTTGTCTTATGCCTATGTGTCCACCAGTGTCTTGTCAGGGACAAATTTGGCACCCTGGCTGATCCACATGTCAGTTGTCAAATATACGGCTTGTGCCCTGGCCAACTGCTGCTGTAGCACTTGCCTAACTCCCCAATATAAATCTGGAACTTCCTTGCGGCTAAGGGTCATCAGGATAGCAGTTGATAACGGGATGCCAGTTCTGCCACAAACCTATGGAAGCCAGTATTCTCCACCAGGAGGACAGTCCTTAATGACCAGACTATCATCTCTCCTAGGTAAAGGTAAAGGTTCCCCTTGACATTTAGTCCAGTCGTGTCCGACTCTAGGGCGCGGTGCTCATCCCTGTTTCCAAGCCATAGAGCCAGCGTTTGTCCGAAGACAGTTTCCATGGTCACGTGGCCAGCGCGACTAGACACGGAACGCTGTTACCTTCCCACCGAGGTGGTACCTATTTATCTGCTCGCATTTTTACATGCTTTCGAACTGCTAGGTTGGCAGGAGCTGGGACAAGCGACAGGAGCTCACTCCGTCGTGTAGATTTGATCTGCAAGGTTGAAAGATCAGCAGTTCGAATCCACGCGACGGAGTGAGCTCCCATCGCTTGTCCCAGCTCCTGCCAACCTAGCAGTTCGAAAGCATGTAAAAATGCGAGTAGATAAATAGGTACCACCTCGGTGGGAAGGTAATGGCATTCTGTGTCTAGTCGCGTTGGCCACGTGACCACGGAAACTGTCTACGGACAAATGCTGGACAAACGGGGATGAGCACCGCCCCCTAGAGTCGGACACGACTGGACATTTGTCAAGGGGAACCTGTATCTGTTGTGCACTGTTGAAAATGCTTCCAGGTTATTGACTTCTTGGGAGCTCCAGTTTTTGACTGCATGTTCCTAACAGGGATTGCTAACTTTTCATCACTACTAGTTCTGGCAGTTGGAGGGGAAGGGGTGATTTCAATGTCACATGCTTCTGAAATAGTACCCCACCTGAGTCGCTCAGTCTCCTTCCGCATATCAGATGCGCTAGTACTTAAAGGGGAGCTCCCACTTACCACAATTCTGCTTTTACACATGAGAAATTTGTTGGGAATGGGGCTGGGGGTAAACCTTTCATCGAATATGATGGAGCTGTATGGTATGAATACGGAATACAATGTCTGGTGCTCTTCCTAAATCTCTCTCCTAAACACAAAAGGAGCGGCATTGCTGCTGCCCAAGCTGACACTGTCAGTGTGAGTGCTGATGCCATCCTTGTCCTTCTCTAGCCCATCAGCTCTTGGGGAGAAAGATGCCTTCTTCATCTTTTTTGGCCCCTTGCCTTGGTTGCTGTGGTTGGATTGCACAAAGACACCACTGGAACAATGTGTCTGAGGTTCACTCGTATCTGTCCCTCCTTGAACCAAAGGCTTCTCTACCACCTCCTTACCACACACACACACACCCTGTACTGTTGTCTGCTGCTCTGTCATAGTGTCACTGTTGAACAAAGCAGCTGGGTGAAGGTTACCAGGTTGGAGTTTAATATGTCAGATAAGTTATCATCTTGCCATGCTCATTTCATACCTGGAGTGTTAAAAATACATTTTCTTTTATCTTGATCGTTAACTTTTAAAAAATGAAGATCAACTATAGAGTAATTTTTAAGCCACCTCTACAGATAATTGTTGTTACACTTATTACCATTAATACCTAATTCATAGCTACACTTTCAGATTGTTCTGTAGAATCTCTACAGGTCTGAATGATGTCTTGAAGAGACAATTAGTCGTTAAGAGATTACATGAATGTAAGAGTGGGTGATAACTTTTATTGCACCACTAAAGAATCAAACGAATTGCAAGCTTTCATGGATAAAATTCCACTTATTCAGGCTTAGCACAACCTATAGTGCAGAAAAGAGTCCAAAAATTGGTGGTACATGTCTGTGAGATGTCTGTCCTCTCGAAGCTGCCATCTCAAGTTTCCTTGTAGGTAACACCGACTCTTACATTTGTGTAAGCTTGGGGACCACAAAGTGTTTTCCTTGTTCTTTAACAGAGGGAAGTTAAAGGCTATACATATGATTGATACACTGATGCTAGTGTGACAATTAATGATTGCCATTTCTGTGCACCACAGAAAGCATGGTCCAGTTCAAGCCCTAAGCTTGGTGGTGGTGGAGAAATTCTGGGTGAATTCCTCTTCCCTTGTAGCCCCCACTGCCATGTCCCATGGTCTTCTGGAGGGTTCCCTAACTCTTCGATGGGACATGGGGCTAGAACAGGAAGGAGAAATCAGTAAAATCCCCACTTCCTTGATGTGGTAGTCTTTACCCAATGTAATATAAGTGAGAAGCTTATTTGGGTAATCTGCTGTCAATATTCTGCCAGTTACGTACATCCTTTTTCTCCTTCCCCTCTTATTTCTTTGCAGTAAGCATATAGATCAGCCAGCAGTTGTCCTGATTGAGCTTCATAGCTAATGAATGTGTGGCTGGAAAATATATATGCAGATGTAGCTCCATGTTAATATATGCTCTTGTGTAGTTTGCAGTATATGCAAATCAAATGTCTACATTGTACTTTGTTCTTCATGTAGGACTCTCTGGAATATTTGATAACACTATGCAAAGTGGCAATAGTAACACTAAAGAAACATCAGTTATGAATTTTCTGTCTGCGATTGAATCCCGCAATGCTCAAGCTGTTTCATCAGGAACTACTCTCTTACCACAATTCAGAACTCCAGCTTGGCAGCCAGGTGATATTTTCCTGATTTTTGATATTTATTTTGCTTGTTTTTCTGTTGGGAAAAATATTTAAAATTAATATCATGATATTAAAATTTAAAGATGTTTTTCTTCAATGTACTTCCATTTCTACATTTCTGGGAACACACCTTTGCATAAACAAGTATTTTGACAGTTACATTGGTTTTGATTGATGGCAGCGTAATGGATTGTGAACTATTTCAGTTGTTACTCTCTGAGCTTTATATAATCCAGTTAGATAAACTGATATGACTTCATTGCAAGATCATATTGGTAACTGACAATGTGTCACAAAAATAGCCGGACATGAGAGCTCCCAAGGCTGATAATGTGTCTATTTTCAGTCTGCAGTGATTCCAGCTAGACATTGGATCAACCTACCCCATCCAATATCAGAATTTTATTTGTAGCCTTCTGTTGCAAAAACAGAGCAGACGATAGGTAGCCTAAATGTTTTTATATGCCAAGTTCTTACATGTTAGTTTTACATTTTAATATATGTGAGGCAGAGACCAGTAAGACTGCAGACTCTCATGAAATCTTGAGTACTTCAAATAACTCAGTTTGCTGTGTGGAACAGGGTTGTGTGCATCAGAGAAATGCACTGTAACTCTGTATGTTGGTCGATGCATACAAGAGTAGAGTTTATTGGATAGGTTCCACAGTTCAAGTCCAATGAATATAATTCAGCCTTTAAAAAGATACCACGGAAGTTATTTGCCTGTCCCTCTCCCCAAAAAATGAAAAACCAAAAAATAAATCAGTAGCCTTTTGGAGACTGGCAGAAGACAAAGAGCTCTATCCCGCCTGCCATAAGCCCCCATGGCATGTTTCTGCAGGGTAAGTAAGCAGGTGAGTGAGCTGGCTGGCAGGAAGTGAAGGAAGGAGAGTCCATCTTTCTTCAGCCTGCTTTTTTTTTTGTAGTGGGAGCAGGAAAAGATGAGATTCCTATGCCAGCCTGCTTACTCACCTGCATGCATTTGCCTATGGCTACCAGAGCAGTGCTTAAATACAGCATTGACATTATTGCAATAAAAATCTCAGCATAGTATTGTTTTATAAGAGTTCCCAATCCAAGATTTGTGCTAATAAGATAACTATAAAGTTAATTAAAATGGCTTACCTAATATTTCATAGGAAATTTAGTCTATGTTTTGTGTGGGTGAGAACATCATGCATCCATTGTGAACACATTACATGAATGTTACATTAATTTCAGTGCAATTATTTCTGTAGGCCTTAAGAAAGATGGCCGACATCAAACATCTGGGTGGCTATTTTATTTATATACTGTTTGTGTAACATAAGATACAGAGTGGCTTATAAAAACTAATAAGATATGAGGACAAATAACCATCAACAAATTGCAAGAGTAAGAAAAGAAAAGATCAGATTAAATATTTACGCAGTACAGTAAACTGACAGAGTAAAATCACAGACTAGAAACACATGAAAAAAAACTTTGCCAGAAACCCAAAAGTTGGGGACCTCTCTGGACCTCCATTTACAGTTTCAGTGTCACATCAGTAGGGACTCTCTTGAGTAGCTGCCTGTGTAATCTTGCATAGATTCAGGACCATAAGTAGAGAGCCTCAAATAAATATCTGAGTGTGCATGATCTTTTGAAAGGGAGTGGAACCATATCTAGAACAGGTGCTCCCACCCTAACATCTCCCATCAGTATGCATATTATGCCCAATTCTATTTCTTTTTCTTCAAAATCCAAGGAAGATGTCTCAGTTCTAAACCACCTTCTGGTGTCACTAATGAACTCAGTAAGAGTGAATCAACTGAAGCTTAATCCAGACAAGACAAAAATGCCCCTGCTTAGGCAAAAGAGTGATTAGTGAATTAGGTTTCAACCTATGCTGGATGTGGTTGCGCTTCTCTTGAAAACACAGTTTTGCACCTGGGCTTTCTCCTAGATTCATCTTGGAGCCTCCCATACACCCAGGTCTCGGTGTATGGGAGGACATTTGCATAGTTAAAATTAGTGTGCCAACTACACTCATTCCTTGATGGGCCTCATCCAGCTACAGTAACACAAGCCTTAGTTCTGTCCCACTTGGGTTAGTATAAATGCCCTCTACATGGGAATTCATTTTAAAAGTGTTCAGAAACTTCAGGAGGTCCAGGATGCTATGGCTAATGACCAGATCTTGTTACAGAGAAGACTGAAATTGCTTGTAACAACAGCTCCACAGCCTGCCAATCTGTTTTTGGGCACAATTCAGAGTGCTGGTTTTGACCTATAAAGTACTATATGACTTGAGCTTGGGATATTTGAAGGGCCATGTGTCTCCATATGAGCTCCCTGGATTTTAAGATCTTTGTGGGGAGAGTCTTCATTCAGTCCCACCACTCTCTCTCTCTCTCTCTAAACAGGTGTGCATTCATCAACTGAACTTTTTGTTACTGGAGCCCTGCCAGCCTCTGGAACCTTTCCACCAGCTTCAGCTTACCAGCATCCCAATACGTTCAGCAGTAGAAGCTTTGCAACTACTCCTTCTCTGACACTTCAAGATGCAACTTTCAGTACAACATCCAATGGGCTTCTAACTGCTCATGACCCTTTATTGCAGATCAAAACATCCCAAGGTCCAGTTCCAGCGGCCCTGACATTTGAACGCCTGGGGAGTTCTGTGCTAAGTACCAGTGTACCACCACAGTCTTCAACATACCGCTCTGCTCAGGAATCTGCACCCCATCTCTTGCAGCCACAGTTCAGTTTATTGTCTTCCTCGCTTGGAGGAGTTCAGCAGGCTCCACAGGTGTATAGCTCAACCCTGTTTACTGGTTCTACTGCCTCTGTTGAAAGAGCACTGCAGCGAGAATGTAGTGTCATTAAACACCATCAGCGGCCTTCAAGCACGCAGTCTGTTCAGGCACAATTAACCGGTTCACAGCATTCCTTACACAGTTTTTTATCTAATGCAAGTGGAACTGATTTTCAGGATGCATCTCGGCAGTCATCCCTATCTTGCAGCCCAGTTAGTGACGCTACGCAAGTGAGCAATGGTGGACCACAGCAGAAGACCTCTCAGGTTTCTGTGGAACTTACTCAGTCATACACATCAGCAGTTCCATCACCGGGTTTCCCATCTGTTTCCACTGCAACGACAAAACAGTGTTCTACAAAGCAGCCACCAAGGTCAACAAAAACCCCTAAGCCACAGAGTGTAGCCCCAACTGTGCAAACACAGTCCTACTCAAAAACTGCACAGAGCCAGAATTCAGTAATAGCAGGCCAAGCACAAATCTATTCTACAGCACAGCTCCCAAGCCTTTTGTCAGTAAGCCAATCACAAAATTATGTTTCAACACAGTCACAGAATGTGCCATCTATCAGTCATGCACAGGTGTTCTCAGCTATCAAGCTTGAGAAGTTGGCACCGTTGTACAAAACACTTGCTTTTGGTGGGCAGTCACAAGCTATTACTTCTGAAAGCCAAACACTAAGTTATTCTTCAGATCAACAGGTATTAAGTTCAGTTTCAAGCGATAGCTACTCTGGGCAAGCAAGAGATCTTTCTTCAGACAGCCAATCTCAGAATTATTCTTCTAGTCATTCTCAGGGTTTATCAGCAGTCAGCCAGTCAGTTAGCTATTCATCTCAATCACAGATTATGTCAGACAGTCCTTCAGAAACATATACAACAGGGCAGACTTTAACGTTAACTTCACCATCACTTCCATTTTCTTCCTCTTCTCATATTCAGAACTTGTCAGGCTCTAACCCTCCCCAGAATTATATTTCTCTACATTCTCAGGTACAAGAATCATCCTCTACGCAGTCTCAAAAGTTCTTGCCAGTTGTCCAGTCAACTCCTTTTGCAGTACCAGCTGCATCACAAGCATTGCAGAACAGCAGATCTTCCTCAGATATGAAGTCATACATTAAAAGGAAATCTGACCCTAATTTATATCAGACATCTAAACAAGATGATCCATTTCCTGTGCAAGATCTGCAGGTACTGCAACAGCAGACATCTCTTGATTCCTCACCTCAAAGACTAAATGATGGTGACGGTAATGCTCAGGATGCAACTTTCAAAGTTTCCAAAGCAGATAATCGGTATTCTCAAAGTGTAATCAGAAGTAACTCTCGTCTTGAAGATCAAGTTGTTGGGCTAACTCTTCAGGGGTCAAAAAAAGATGAAAGAATGGTCAGCACAGTGCCACAGCTTACCCAGCACATTGGGCATATTACCAATGTAGTAAGCCATGATATTAAAAAGGCAGCTAATGTACTTCCAGCTACTCAAATAAATGTGGATGGTAAAGAACTAAACCAGCAACATTCTCTTCTACATAAGGTACATGAAAGTAAAGCCTCAGAGCACCAGAGCCAAGTTGTTAGCACAGCACCACAGCTTCACACACAAGCCATAAGACATAGCCATCACTTGTGCTTGCCTAATGCACAAGTACTTCTTGAACCTGCCTGTGATTTACAAATCCTTCAGCAGTCAATACTGCAGTCTGGCTTAGGGCAAACAAAACTTTCTGCACAAGTTCATCGCATTCAGAATTCACAGCAGATGACTCACCAGTTCCTTCAGGTTGATGGCCACATGATGCAGAGTAATGGTGGACATTCTCAGCAACTGCATACTCAAAACTCTGAAGTTTTGAAAATGGATATTTCCGAGCCATCAAAACCACTACAGCAACATTTGGTGTCAAAAGAAAATTTTGTGCACCCAAATCATGACTCTAAGAATCAGTATGTGTCCCTTAATTCAGTATGTTTTCCAGAGTCTATGCTACTCAGTGATGAAAGGAATATACTGTCCAATGTAGATGATATTTTGGCAGCAACAGCTGCAGCTTGTGGTGTAACACCATCTGAATTTGCCAAATCATCATCTAATGAAGAAGAAATGCATTCAGTTGAAAATGGAGACAATTCTAAGTCTCAGTTCCAGACGATAGATGTCAGACACATGAATCCTGGTTTCAGTTCCTCACCAACAATTGTAGGAAAGCCAATGAGCATAAACAATATATCTTTGAATGGAGGCCAGATTACTCTCAACCTAACAGCAGTGCCTACACATGAGCCAGAAAACAGAAGACTTGATGAACAACACAGAGAGACTCCTGATCCATGCATTCCAACTAGAATTGCAACGTCAGAGCTTGAGCACAGGCAGGAACAGGTTTCTGGCGTAGTTATGCAACAGTCTAGCCCCAGTAATGGCTCTGAAAATAAGAATAACATTCATATGGATGGTACACTAAATGTAAAAGATATAGGCTTTGTTTCAAATTGCAAGACTCTAAATGAAGAGCATGCAGGATCAAGCAGGGATTTTAACATTCAGGGTGAAAATACCGTGACAGGAGGTAAGGCTAAAGTTCTGTCACATCCATTATCTGTGCAACACCTAGGAGATGAAAATGGTAACCGAGCTGATAATGAGAGCCCAGATTTATCACAAGAGGACCTTCAGAAGCAGAAAAATATAGGACAAAATCAAATTAAAAATACCAGTGAGGATGACACAAATCAGAAACAAGTGAAGCGTAGTGGACAGTGTAAACGTCAGAACTCCAGAGGAACTGATGCTAATTTGCCATATTCTCCTGCTCCTGAAAGCTGTCATGAAACTTACCAACATCATGAAAAGATGAGGCAGAAAATCAAAGAAGTGGAAGAAAAACAACCAGAAGTCAGAACAGGATTCATTGCGTCATTTTTGGATTTCCTGAAGTCTGGACCCAGACAACAGTTTTCAGCTCCAGCAGTCCGGGGACCTAATCGTGTGAGGAGACCTGTTACCCTGATTGCTAGAGCAACGTGTCCTCATCTGCTGTCCAGATCTCAGGCTCCAGCTGCTTCTCCATCTTTTGAGGGCTATGTTCAAAGTTCAGATAAAAAGGGTGAAGAACCCAAGAGAAACTCAGAAGCATTGCCCTCATTTTCTTCTGATGAAGATTCAGTAGGTGGCAACCAAGATCTTCAAAAGAGCATCACATCTGCATTGTCAACTTTAGATGATACTTCTGATAAAAAGAAGAAATCAGGTAAAGATTATTTTGTTTACAAATAAATACATGCCTCTAATTTAACAACTTAAATGAAGAGGAGAGACATGGTTCTCTGTCTGAAATGTTATAAACAAATAATTGTTTTTTAGCTGTGGCTTAGGCTACCCAAGAATATAGCAGGCGAAGAGCTATTTTAAAATTTAGTTTTCCTTAAAATTTGGGGTGCATCATCTCACATTCAGTCACTTTCTGTGGGAAACGGTGGTCTGATTTGATATGAGTGAATTTCAAAATGAAGGTTTTAAAAGTTTTAAAATTTGCTTTGTTATGAAGAGTAGTACTGTTTTTATGGATCACTTTTGACTGTTGGCTAAACTAAAATTTCAAAATTCTGTTGAGAGTAATTGAACTCTAGAAAAAATTAAAATCAGTCTTATATTTCCTCACAATATATTTGTTATACTCACTAAAATATGTGTCTTGCCTTTTTTCTTCTTTTAAACATCTTGTGTATATGGTGTCTTCCATATGTAGTTCACAGTAGAAACATTTTGAATGTGTAAGTTTGTAGAATTCATGAGGTCTGAGATTTTTATAGAGGAAAGTATTTTAGATGTTTTTCTGTTTCCATATATGCTTCACTTTTATGTAATGAAAAGGAATCTGTCCTATGTGGAGCAACAGGAAGCTCTAGCTACGAAAATATGATTAGTGGAACTAGTATTTTTATCTCTGCTAGCAATTTTTAAATGATTTACCATACTTTGATATGAAAATACATTGTAATTCTTGTTGGTAAGACTGCTTGTTTGGTATTTCAGAAGTAGAGAGGACTGTTTGTAAAGCCACCACCAATACTGTTGTAAAGAAGGATTCTTCAAAGTCTGATATTACTGGAGAAGATACTCAGGTGAAAAACTGTTTATCACAACCTGAAAAGGAGAGCATGGTTACAGACCAGGTAGCAAAAATACAGGCAACTGTCGCAGTAGAAGGATATGTTGAGGATGACAGCGGAGACAGTGGAGGCGAGGGCATGTACCGAGAACGTGATGAATTTGTTGTGAAAATTGAAGATATAGAATCACTAAAGGTAACACATTAATTTTGTTTTGAGTGATTGAAAACTCATTAATCAAAGAATGTTCTATTAGAGTTTTATTTACAACTTTGTATTCTGTCTGTAGTTTGAATGATTGAGAGGGCCTTTTTTGGGCTGATTGTCTATCTAAGGTAAAGGTTCCCCTTGACATTTAGTCGAGTCGTGTCCGACTCTAGGGCGCGGTGCTCATCCCCGTCTCCAAGCCGTAGAGCCAGCGTTTGTCCGTAGACAGTTTCCGTGGTCACGTGGCCAGCATGACTAGACACGGAACGCCGTTACCTTCCCACTGTGGTGGTACCTATTTATCTACTCGCATGTACATGCTTTCGAACTGCTAGGTTGGCAGGAGCTGGGACAAGCGACGGGAGCTCACTCTGTCGCATGGATTCGATCTTATGACGGCTGGTCTTCTGACCTTGCAGCACAGAGGCTTTTGCGGTTTAACCCGCAGCGCCACCACGTCCCTTTTGGTTAGTGCTAGATTGTCTATCTAGCACTAACCAATTCTTCCTTCCAGCCTTTGAATTCAAAGAGAGCTGTGTCTCTCTGCTGAGTGTTCTGCCCCTCTTTTTTTAGTCAGTTAATGGTGGTTGTTTGGTTGCTGTTGATCTGTTCAGTTGATTGCTAGTAGATGTGCACTAAAGAAAGCAGTGTACACAAGTCTGTAATTTCAAGCAAGTGTAAGTAAAGAAACTTTAAAAAAATTCTTACAAATGTCTCAGAATGAGTTACTGAGACTTTATGTGCCAGTTAATGAGAAAGGGGTGGATTCTGGGGAATCTGTAGCTATTATCCTCTGTGGATCTCTTTATTTCTCTTGTGTAGTAAAAAGAGACTTTTACCAGAAATTCAAAACTCTGCAATATGTTCTCTGGTATGACATTATTTTATATCATTTCCTCTTAAATATTTGGACTAAATTTTCTCTTAAATACTTTGACTAAAAACACAGTACTGTAAATAAGCATTTTTCTTTTTGAATGACTTATGGTTGGGATGTACTAGATTTATATATTACTTTTTGTTTTATTGTTTTGTGTTCTATACAGTTTACATTCAGATAGCCAAAGTCTTAGAGTGACATACATGCAGGTCTCTTGCATTCCACCTATACCACAGATAGTTTGTTACTAGTTAATATCATTTCTTATTACATGTGAACAGGGAATTAAGAGTTATTGACTTTCAGTTAAACCAGAATATTAAACTAGTGGTTTAAAATTAGGAGCCAATGTTGACTTGGTTGAAAGCCATTAATGATGGATCCTGTTTCAAATGTTAACATAAAGCTACAGGTAACTGTGGCTTTCTTGCTTCTTTCCTAGTCAAATGAGTGGTGAACAGACCTCATGCTTCTTTTGGCTCATTCAACCTAGATTTGGTTGCATAAACATCATTAGAGATACAATTCAGGTATCATTTCCAAAATGTGAAACAGGGACAAGGAAGTTTAACTGGCTTGGCATGACTGAATTGGCAACCGTGGCTAACAGTTGGCCAACAAACCAGAATTAGAAGCTCTAGTTTAAAGTGAGCTTGCTGGCTTGTGCTTCTTAGTTATAGTAATTTCCTTTGTTGTTGTTTAGTCGTTAAGTTGTGTCCGACTCTTCGTGACCCCATGGACCAGAGCACGCCAGGCCCTCCTGTCTTCCACTGACTCCCGGAGTTGGGTCAAATTCATGTTGGTAGCTTCGATGACACTGTCCAACCATCTTGTCCTCTGTCGTCCCCTTCTCCTCTTGCCTTCACACTTTCCCAACATCAGGATCTTTTCCAGGGAGTCTTCGCTTCTCATGAGATGGCCAAAGTATTGGAGCCTCAGCTTCAGGATCTGTCCTTCCAGTGAGCACTCAGGGTTGATTTCCTTCAGAACGGATAGGTTTGATCTCCTTGCAGTCCAGGGGACTCTCAAGAGTCTCCTCCAGCACCACAATTCAAAAGCATCAATTCTTCGGCGGTCAGCCTTCTTTATGGTCCAGCTCTCACTTCCATACATCGCTACAGGAAAAACCATAGCTTTGACTATGCGGACCTTTGTTGGCAAGGTGATGTCTCTGCTTTTTAAGATGCTGTCTAGGTTTGTCATTGCTTTCCTCCCAAAAAGCAGGCGTCTTTTAATTTCGTGGCTGCTGTCACCCTCTGCAGTGATCATGGAGCCCAAGAAAGTAAAATCTGTCACTGCCTCCATGTCTTCCCCTTCTATTTGCCAGGAGGTGATGGGACCAGTGGCCATGATCTTAGTTTTTTTGATGTTGAGCTTCAGACCATTTTTGGCGCTCTCCTCTTTCACCCTCATTAAGGGGTTCTTTAATTCCTCCTCACTTTATGCCATCAGAGTGGTATCATCTGCATATCTGAGGTTGTTGATATTTCTTCCGGCAATCTTAATTCCGTCTTGGGATTCATCCAGTCCAGCCTTTCGCATGATGTATTCTGCATATAAGTTAAATAAGCAGGGAGACAATATACAGCCTTGTCGTACTCCTTTCCCAATTTTGAACCAATCAGTTGTTTCATATCCAGTTCTAACTGTTGCTTCCTGTCCCACATATAGATTTCTCAGGAGATAGATAAGGTGGTCAGGCACTCCCATTTCTTTAAGAACTTGCCATAGTTTCCTGTGGTCCACATAGTCAAAGGCTTTTGCATAGTCAATAAAGCAGAAGTAGATGTTTTTCTGGAACTCTCTGGCTTTCTCCATAATCCAGCGCATGTTAGCAATTTGGTCTCTAGTTCCTCTGCCCCTTCGAAATCCAGCTTGTACTTCTGGGAGTTCTCGGTCCACATACTGCTGAAGCCTACCTTGTAGGATTTTGAGCATAACCTTGCTAATGTGTGAAATGAGTGCAATTGTACGGTAGTTGGAGCATTCTTTAGCACTGCCCTTCTTTGGGATTGGGATGTAGACTGATCTTTTCCAATCCTCTGGCCACTGCTGAGTTTTCCAAACTTGCTGGCATATTGAGTGTAGCACCTTAACAGCCTCATCTTTTAAGATTTGAAATAGTTCCACTGGAATGCCATCACCTCCACTGGCCTTATTGTTAGCCATGCTTTCTAAGGCCCACTTGACTTCACTCTCCAGGATGTCTGGCTCAAGGTCAGCAACCACACTATCTGGGTTGTCCGGGACATACAGATCTTTCTGGTATAATTCCTCTGTGTATTCGTGCCACCTCTTCTTGATGTCTTCTGCTTCTGTGAGGTCCCTACCATTTTTGTCCTTTATCATGTCTATCTTTGCACAAAATGTTCCTTTAATATCTCCAATTTTCTTGAACAGATCTCTGGTTTTTTCCTTTCTATTATTTTCCTCTATTTCTTTGCACTTTTCATTTAAGAAGGCCCTCTTGTCTCTCCTTGCTATTCTTTGGAAGTCTGCATTCCATTTTCTGTAACTTTCCCTATCTCCCTTGCATTTTGTTTCCCTTCTCTTCTCTGCTATTTGTAAGGCCTCGTTGGACAGCCACTTTGCTTTCTTGCATTTCCTTTTCTTTGGGATGGTTTTTGTTGCTGCCTCCTGTACAATGTTACGAGCCTCCATCCAGAGTTCTTCAGGCACTCTGTCCACCAAATCGAGTTCCTTAAATCTGTTCTTCACTTCCACTGTGTATTCATAAGGGATTTGGTTTAGATTATACCTGACTAGCCCAGTGGTTTTTCCTACTTTCTTCAGTTTAAGCTTGAATTTTGCTAAAAGAAGCTGATGATCAGAACCACAATCAGCTCCAGGTCTTGTTTTTGCTGTCTGTATAGAGCTTCTCCATCTTTGGCTGCAGAGAATATAGTCAATCTGATTTCGGTATTGCCCATCTGGTGATGTCCATGTGTAGAGTTGCCTCTTGTGTTGTTGGAAAAGAGTGTTTGTGATGACCAACTTGTTCTCTTGACAAAACTCTATTAGCCTTTGCCCTGCTTCGTTTTGAACTCCAAGGCCAAACTTACCTGTTGTTCCTTTTATCTCTTGACTCCCTACTTTAGCATTCCAGTCCCCTATAATGACAGGAACATCTTTCTTTGATGTCAGTTCTAGAAGGTGTTGTAAGTCTTCATAGAATTGGTCAATTTCAGCCTCTTCAGCATGGGTGGTTGGTGCATAAACTTGGATTACTGTGATGTTGAAAGGTCTGCCTTGGATTCGTATTGAAATCATTCTATCATTTTGAGATTGTATCCCAATACAGCTTTTCCCACTCTTTTGTTGACTATGAGGCCTACTCCATTTCTCCTACGGGATTCTTGCCCACAATAGTAGATATGATAATCGTCTGAATTTAATTTGCCCATTCCCGTCCATTTTAGTTCACTGATGCCCAGGATGTCAATGTTTATTCTTGCCATCTCTTGTTTGACCATCCAGCTTACCAAGGTTCATAGATCTTACATTCCAGGTTCCTATGCAGTATTTTCTTTGCAGCATCAGACTTTCCTTTCTCTTCCTGGCGCGTCCGCAGCTGAGCATCCTTTCGGCTTTGGCTCAACCACTTCATTAGCTCTGGAGCTACTTGTACTTGTCCTCTTCCTCAGTAGCATGTTGGACACCTTCCGACCTGAGGGGCTCATTTTCCAGCGTCATATCTTTTAGCCTTTTGTTTCTGTCCATGGAGTTTTCTTGGCAAAGATACTGGAGTGGCTTGCCAGTTCCTGCTCCAGGTGGATCGCGTTTAGTCAGAGCTCTCCACTATGACCTGTCTGTCTTGGGTGTCCCTGCACGGCATAGCCCATAGCTTCTCTGAATTACTCAAGCCCCTTCGCCATGACAAGGCAGTAATCCATGAAGGGGTAATCTCGTTTACAGGTGACTAAATCAAAACAAAACTGTGAACTTTTGAAGCTGAGATGACTCAAAGTGAAAGTGAGCATATCACTCTGCAAGATGCCTCTAGGGATGCACGCAACTCAAAATGACATTTGATTTGGAAGCTTGAATGACATTTGCGTTCTGGTTCAGATCATTGGGGTTGCCTTAAAGAGACACCAACTTTCAGTTTAATTTACTTCAGATGTTGATTAAAACTGTGAAGGGGTTGTAGAAAACATAAGTTGCTGTTTAAACTATACGACACTGTCTCGCTATCTACTAAAATGGATCTAAGATGGCTTACAGTATTAAAAAGAAGATTATTAACATTAATAATGAAGTCAGTGGTCCGTTCAAGCTAGTAATTGAAGCTCCATAACTAAAACTCATATTTTTCACTTTGAATCTTTCAGACTGCTTTGAAAACAGGAACAGAGCCTCCAGCCATTTGGAAAGTTCAAAAAGCTTTGTTGCAAAAGTTTGTTCCTGAAGTAAGAGATGGACAGAGAGAGTTTGCAGCTACTAACAGCGTAAGTGCAGAAATTAATGTTACTGTTGGATAAGACATGAACAAGAAAAGAAGAACCCTAGTTTTAACCTAGTCTCATGTGACGTCTCAAATACTAGCACATTTATTGAGGTACAGGCTTTTGTGGATTAGAACCTGGCTGTGAGGAAATGAAAATCCCAAGATCATACTTCCTGTGTGTACACTTTTATGTGTTCTTTCCTCTCTCCCTATCAAAGATGATGGGCCAGGATTTGGCAATAAGGAATACATACACTGTCAACATTTCCTCCCCCCCATTCTCCATTTCTAAGTTCATGATAACCATAATTTGCTGTGATGTACAAAGTATACAAAGTATCGTTTCTACTGACAATAATAATCAGAAACCACTTCAAAATATATAAAGGAACAGAGGGAAAGGGCATTGAGTCTCCTGTTTTCTCACAAAAGGATCACTTCCTAATCTTGAAAACGTTACCAGAATCCTGATTCAAGCACAACCAGAAACCAAAGCAGAAACTCTTGAATTAGAGGCAGTGTATTGCTAGTTTTGATATCCCCTCCCCCTGCACCATAAGAACTACATAGTAGGATATTGAGCTATACGTAAATATTAATGTCTTAAATTGGAACATCATAATTGGATATGTATAAGAGGCACTTTGCTAGAAATGATATCCCTAATTATAGCGATGCATTCTAGCTGTAGGATGTGTTTAGAAGTGCTGGTATATTAATTAGATAATCTATTAACGTGAAATTTACCTTGGTGAATTTATTCCTTTGTTTATTGTTTTGTATGTGGACCTGTTGTGTGTTGTGAGCTCTGTGCGTGCAAGCTGTCTTCGTATGATTTCCTTCATTTCCCCTTGCCGCTGTACCACATCTTAGACCTTTCTGGAAGGACTCTTGAGAGGATTTTGAGGAGGTGCAGAGGTGTGAGTTGGGATGGCCCACTCATTGCACAGGGGCCTTCTGCTTACACAAAATCTGAATATAAGTCATTGTTTGATACTTAATGACTGTGGTAGAAAATAAGCATTGCATATAAATACTAGTAATGTACTGTTTTGTGTTTTTTTTGTGTGTGTGTTTTTTTTTTGGTAGTATCTCGGGTATTTTGGGGATGCAAAATCAAAGTACAAACGGGTGTATGTGAAGTTCATAGAAAATGCAAACAAGAAAGAGTACGTCAGAGTGTGTTCCAAGAGGCCAAGAAATAAACCTGTGCAGTCTGTGAGGTATTTAATTTTAATTCATTTTTCCTTGGTCTTGGTGTTGAATTCTGCAGTATTGAATACTTAGGCAGCAACACAGTCATCCCTACCTTATAACTTGTCAATTTCAAAAGCAGTTATTTCTGTTCTCGTATATTGTTGTCACAGTGGTTATCCGTGTGGTTGAGCATAGTCTGAAAATACTTTTTGTGATCAGTACAAATGAGCTGCACAAGACTTGTGGGCAATTCCTTTACATGTAGGAAGAGAGGAAGGAGAGTTCCTGCATTCACTTTTTACAATTTTTGGTTCCACACAAACTTTGGGAACTGAAATTTAGTCAAAAGGTCTGAGTGGAAGCTTTTGCCAATATTCCATGCAAAGGAAGGGAAGCGGAATAGGAAAGTTCAAGGCTTGCTGCAGTCCCTTGACAAGAGTCAAAACCGGACTTCCCCAACTGGGCAACCTCCAGATATGGTGGATGACAATGTCTGTCATCTCCAGGATGATCTCAGCCAGGGTATAGGTTGTCATCTGAACTATGTCTCTTTTTTGTTGATTTAACTTTATATGGATTATTACCTTCTGAAAGAAATTATCTAATGCTGCTAATTTATTTATTTTTTCCCACCCGCCAATGATGTACAGATTGGTAGCACGTTCTTGGCTTTCTTGTTGAATCCATTCTACAGAGAGTGCTTATTGCTGAATGTGAAGCAATTTTTTTTTTCTTTCTTCCAATTTTTTTTTCTTTCTTCCAAAGTGTGTGTATGTGTCTATTGGTCTCCAGCATAATTTCAATACCATGATGGGTGCACCTACAACTTGGCATGGATGCTAAATGGGTTCTTGTGCTGTGCATATTGGAGTTATTTTGTTTTTAATGGGTTCATGATTTTTGCTTCCTTGAACTCTGTAGCATGTAGTGCCAGGTTCAACCACTAGGTGACAGATATTCTCTAAGAGAGGAAGCTGTAGATAGACCTGGGAGTTAAAATTCTTCACAAGTTGTTCTTTAGGGTGTTTCCCTCTGCAGGGTGTGAATTTCTCAAACTGTTGGTGAAACAAACCTAATTACTAATGACTGGGTAAGGCTGGGAGGGGTTGAGAAGAGGGAAGGCTAAATATTACTGATGGGTGGAGGGGGAGAGAAGGGAAGGATCAGAGGGAAAGAACGGGACCATTGGAAAGAGCTGTGGAAATTCTAATGAGATGAAGCTGCGCCTTCTGCTAGTAACCAACACCATAGTACTAGTAGCAAGAACAATTAGTCTTTAGCAATTTTGTGGTACCACAAACATGAAACCAGCACCCAACTAAAAGGCAAGACCCAATAATTAAAATTTTGAAACAACTGTGCTTGTGTGCAGATAGATTACTATACTCTGTAAATAAATAAAAAACTGAATGGAGCTGTGTGGTCCTTGTCTGATTAATAGGTGAGGATAGGTGAATTGTTTATTGGACTTCTAAAAATCTGAACAAACAGCTAGCTTTTGACAGAATAGGAACTGAGTTTCAATAAAAGGCAATGTTGTGAGGAAGGTAATGCAAATGACTTGGCAGCCCTTTGTTTAAGAAGTTGGGAGGTGAATATATATACACTCTCATATATATGCATTACCCATAATATTTTAGTGGAATGCCTGAAGAAGACAGATTTATGTTGAAAGATAGCTGTTTGCTCAGGTTTTTTAGTGGTCAAGAAAGGTATCACCTCTTTTCGCCATTGTAAATAAAGAGCTATATATTTAATCCATACAGAATAATAGAGGGTAGAAATCTTAAATGATGGAAACAGAATTTGTACAAGTCAATCTCATACTGTCCTCCTTTCACTTGTAGAACTGTTCACTGTAAGCCAAGCACTAGCATCAGCAACCTTCCTGATCCCCCAGTGCCAAAAACTACTACTACTACTACAGCAACAGCAAAAGTTTCTTCAGTGAAGCCCAAAGCTAAACAGCCAAAGATAAAGGCTGAGCCACCACCAAAGAAACGGAAAACATGGAAAGAAGAATTCCCCACTACTCCACAACATCAGAGTAATGAGGAAGGTAAACAGCACCACTTCAAAAGTAATTATATTCCTATTTATCTAATATCTCTCAAATGTCTTGGGCTTTGCATGTTTCTTGGCAAGTGTTTGTGGAATGTTAGGAACAGGTACAGCTTTATTAAATTTAATTTGATGTCTTTTCTCATAAGAGATTTGTGATCTTAAAGTCATCATTTGTAAGGAAGGTTTTTTCCTATGTATTGCTTCGTAGCATAACATGAGTGAAGCCCTGCTTTGATGTTTCCTCTGTTTATTTGCTGTACATAGTTTCTGACATAGTGGAAGAAGTCCTTGCTATTACTTGGCTACTACGTCTTCCATATTGGAAGATGTTCCTGCTGTTACTCCTTTATTAAGGAGAACTGTTAAGGAATTAAAATGAAAATTGGTATCATCCTTTGTTTGGTTTACTATAGGCATAGGTTAATTTATCAGTTTAGCAGAATTTTTTTCTATTTCAACACAAGAATAAAACCTGCATAGAAACAAAAACTACTTTCCAGCTTGTAAGTACTCCCATATATTTATCTAAGCCCCTGTAGTTTCACTCTGTGTGCATTTACTGAATTGTTTCAAGCTTCTTCTGCAAGTATATGAGTCTGATAGCTCCCTTCTAACAAAGATGCTAATTAGATGCATTTCTGTTCTACTTACGTTGGTGTGTCTTTATTGCTTTGAGTGATTACTAGAGTTCACCAGAGTCTAATAAAGATACTGTGTATGCTAGAAAAAATACAGTTAGAATAATATGCTTGTTCTTCTGATATTTCAGACAGTGGACCTCCAGCTCCTGTTGCTGCTCGTTTTTTGAACACCAGGGCTATGAAGGAAACATTTAGGAGTTACATGGAACTGCTTGTTAGCATTGCCTTGGACCCAGATACAATGCTGGCACTGGAGAAGAGTAATGGTACTGTTTGCTCAAGCTCTTGTTTATTTTATCATAAGACTGTTTATCACATTATGCCTTAGCTCAAAAGTTGCTCATTGACCAGGAGCTATGTAAAAGAGACAGGTTCACAGTGCTTCTATGCATGTATAGAAAGACTGCCTTTTTCCTCACTGGATGCTTGTTGGGAAGTTTTCTTAAGAAGCTGGCTTCAGGGTGGGTACAGAAGACAGAAAAATGCAGCCCAGAATGCAACAGCTGATTTGAATTTATTCTATTTTTCCAATAGAATTTGAGTAATTAATTGCTAATATTAATTCACCTTTAAAGTCATTGCTGCCTGGATAGCTCAGTGGTTTAGGTATCTGGCTGTAGAGTCAGAAGTTGTGTGTTTGATTCCACTTCATGCCTCATGTGAGTAGAGCCAGCCTGTGTGGCCTTGGGCAAATTGCACAGTCCCAAGGCATCCCCAGAAGAAGGGAATGGTAAACCACTTCTGAGTATTCTCTACCTAGGAAACCCTGAAATTGACTTGATGGCACAGTATTATTCCAAAATACCATGCACAGTCAATCAAAATTATAAAAACATTGACTGATATTATATAACAGATACAAGTTTTAACCAAAACCTTTAAGTATCTGTTAAATATCAACATAGTATATATGCTGTTCCTAATATTGCCATTTTTTATAGCTCTGATTATTTTTGGAATCTGCAACTGCTTATGATACTGTGTGAAATTTCTTGATATTGTTCCAAAACAATGACTACAGGGACCACTGAAGTGTGTTCATCCACAAGCGAGATGTTTCGATTGCCAGATCTCTATATTTTGTTAATTTTTCCAATTCTTTATTTTCAGCTCAGGCATTCCCAGGAATCGCAATGTCAATGATCCAGACATTTCTTCATTCTATTACTACTGCTGTTTTATTACATCTACTCTCTAACCCTGAAATTGACTTCGATAAATATTACTGTTAAAAGTATATCATTTTCAGTAAGCTCTTTCAGAATGTGAAAGAAAAAAACCCTCCATTGTAATAAAGCTATCAGTTTGGGCCTAAGTAATTCTTTTCAAGTTCAGCCAAATCCAAGAGAGGAATATAGAGGCTCCATATATCGTTTGTTGAACCATAATTAAAAATATCAAGGCAAAGTAGATTTAAATTGTTTGGACTCATCTCTTTTCAGTTAAGTTTTCATTAAAAAATTGGATCCATAATTACCACATTAATATTAAGAAATAACATTGAAAATGAACTGTCTGTAAGTTGCAGTGTTGTTTCTCTTCTTTAAGAATGGAACAAGCTGCTTGAAAAACCGTCCTGCAACAAAAAGAATTAATGTCTGAAACCTCACACTAGTCTGCAAGGAGCTACATAGATGCTCTTAATCCACCCATGAACAGCCTATGTTTTCTTTCCATTCTAGTCTACAGAAATGTCTCTTTGGGTTTGGTAATATGCTGCCAAACTTACATGAAATCTTATTTTATTTATTTATTTATTTATTTTTTATTTATTTAACTTATATTCCGCCCACACTACCCAAAGGTCTCTGGGCGGCTGTGCCCTACAAATAATTATTGTCTGTGCCCTACAAATAACAACTTTTGAGTTAAAAATATTCAAATTAAAGGTTCACTAATCCAAACCTCTGCCTCCAATACATTTACCAAAGTGTTGTCTTGACTAGAAAGAATGTAAAGATTTGGAGAAGCAAGACGATTGGACACATTCTTGCTAGAAGCTGTAAAGCAGCGGTCCCCAACCTTTTTGGAACCGTGGACCAGTTGGGGGGGTGGGCTCCGTGCGCGGGGGGGCAGGAGCACCCCCACGCTTGCGGGCGGGCGTGCCGCGCTTGTGGGGGGCGTGTCGCGCTCACGCGCATGCCGCGAGTGCAACATGCCCCCCCCCGCGAGTGTGACACGCCCAGCGGGGGGCGGAGATCTGTCTCCGCGGCCCAGTCCTGGGAAGCCCATGGACTGGCACGGGGCTGTGGACCGGGGGTTGGAGACCCCTGCTGTAAAGAGTACAGTGCATAGAGGGAGACACATGGGGACCAGTTGTGTGGATAGTTTGGGTGAGAGTTGAGCTTGAGACTGAAGGCACTTAAAATAACATTTCTCAAAGAAATTGCTAGGTCTCATTGGGAGTGAGAAATAATAACAGAAGATGGAAAAGGTATTTCTGTCTTATTGGTAATAGACCAGTCACCTGTCAGCGTTTAGCATTTTCCAAAGATGTAATAGAATTGATTGACAATGTGGACTTGACTGTAAGTTGTTGATTGTTGGATGCCGATTTAGGATGAGGTAGAGATGAAGAGGCACAGGAAGAATTTGGATATTTTCCTTTGAAATTTTGTATGATGGGTCATAACCAGTGGTAGTTTTAGAAGAAAAAGGTATAACTCCTAAGTGTTGTGAAAAATACCTGACCTCCTAAAAGGAATAATTGGAAATCAGAAGTGCACAGATTTGTGTTTTTTGGACAGTAACTCACAGAATTGCCCAAGCTGCATAACCAGAAACATAAATCCACACACCTCTACTAGCCTATTTGCAATCATTCCCATTTGACTAATATTCAGAACAAAGGAGCAGATGATAAAAATAGCAGACATGTTTCAGCATTCATTGCAGTATGCTCTGGCCCAACATATTTGACAAAACAAATTGTTAAACTGATGCAGCTTCTTATAGTATCACCAAATGACAAGGTAGCAAGTATCATTCAGGAATTGGCAAGAATAACTGACAACCACTGTAAATAATTTTTAAAAATGTGTTGGCATAAGCTGTTGTTGGTATCTTCTTCAGCAGAACACAAGGGGAGATGAAAGGAAGTTATATCTGGAGATCAGCATATATAACAAACATAAAAACAAAAGAGTTGTGTTCAATCAAATATGTGTAATAAAGTAAAATAACAATGCACTCTACCATGCACAGAAGCATTTGAAGTTGCTTTTGGCCTTAGATCCATACCAATTGAACATCTGATCAGTTATCCTGTTTACTTTCCTGCCTCCTCCATCAGCTTATATTCCACACCAATTTGCTACTCCTCCCTAGAGATGGTCCATGATTTGTACAGAAAATATTAAATGTTCTTACTTACCCTGTTTCCCCAAAAATAAGACCTAACCTGAAAATAAGCCCTAGTATGATTTTTCAGGATGCTCATAATATAAGACCTACCCCCAAAATAAGCCCTAGTTAAGTGAAACCCCGCCCTCCACCATTGTGCAGCAACCAGAAGAAGATGACATGACTGTAAAATAAAACATCCCCTGAAAATAAGCCCTAATGCATTTTTTTTAGCAAAAATTAATATAAGACCCTGTCTTATTTTCGGGGAAACATGGTAGTTGTCTGTTCCAGGCTAGAGATGAGGAAATTACTTTTTAGACCACAGTTTGATGTTTTTGGACTTCAGCTTCAATGGACATGCTAGCTGGAAGATTCTGGAAATTATAGCCCAAATCGTTTAGACTTTCTTTTATCTGTCGATTTTCTGTTTATTCCTAGTATCTATATAAGAAAAGTGAATACTTGCCCATTTTTCTTTCTAGCACCAAATAGAATGTTTATAATCTCTTCTCTGCCCCGTATGTTCTGAGATGTTCTTCAGTACTATGTGGGCTTTACTGGCTACCCCATATTTTAGGAAACAAAGGACACCTGATGCATTTGGTTGCTTTAAGCAGATTCCACTATTTCTGGAAAAGGAAAGAGTGCACTAAAGCAGAAGAACTGAAGAAGACCAAGGGGCTGAGCAGAGAAGGAACTAGAACACACAGTAACAGAGATATGTTGTTTCATAGAAGCCATCTGGCTGTCCTCCTCTGTGAAGGACAGTTTTATCACTAGAAGCCTTGCAATCCAAACTTCCTTTTAAACTTGCATGAGCACTCTTCTCCCTTCTGAACTTTGACTACAATTCCACTTGGAGAGTACTAAGTACATTTTTAGCAAGGAGGGACTTGGTTCCATTCCAGATATCAAGTATATTACTATAAAAATTAATAAAATTCTTACTGAGCCAAAGAGCAGCATTATTGTACTAAATGTTTTGATAACTGGTGATTTGACAAGTAAGGATATATTTTAAAGAGTCAATGGATTTTTAATATAAAAACTCAACATTCAGAATTCAAATTTACAAAATTAAATATGACTTTATCACTATAAAAGACCATTAAAGTAATCCATTTCAGAGCGTGTAGCATATTAAACTTTGGGATTTAAAAAAAAAATCTTTGTATTTCTGTCTGCCAGCAAAATTAAACAGCTCTTAAATAAATCAGTTGCACTGATCTGTGCTCTGGGAACTCCCCATTTGCACTATAATAAAAGGTTATAAATGGTGCTTCCTTTGAAAATGATGTGGAAACAATGGCAGGTATGAAACAGCTGGAACCCTGTTCATGCAGCTCTATGAACTCTACAACGTCAGCCATGGACTTCAATCTTCAGTTAAAAGTATCCTGTTCCCCCACTCCAGTTCCAAGGCTCCCTAGGATAACTTTTGACCTGGGAAAGTTTTTAAGGTCCTTAGGAAAAGCCTTTAACACCCCAGAATTGCTAGCACTGGTACCAGTCCTGCAAACACCAATAAAATTCTAGCTTATAAATTAATGTAAAAGTTGAAAAATGTTCTCCGTGGTTCTAAGAAATCTTCACTTGCTTACACTGACTCACTCTAATTATTGATGTTTTTAAAAACTTGTTGAAAGTTTGTGTACTGTAACACATTTCAATATGTTTGTATTTTCCTCAAAAATACTGTGAATGAGAAAACACAGGGACTTAAAGTTCATCCTTTTTTAGGAGAAAGGCACAGTAAAAATATTTTAAACAAATAAATTAAATAAATAAAAGCTTACCAAGACCACTCTGGATTCAGAATGGGATCAGATAAATATGATAAAAAAACTGATCACAGACTTAAATTTCTTCTAAATATAGCTAATGAACTGTAAAGTTATTGCAACTCCTCAGTCGTGTAGAAAAAAAGGCTTTACTGAAAATAGCATTAAGCTGGGTAGTGGCTGTTCTACATTGTACCTGCTGTTGTACTGTTTGTGCACCTCCCTTGCTGAGTGCAGCAAATATATAGCTGGTTGCATTTTCATATGCAATTTGGTCCCTTCATGTTTGCATATCAGAGAGCCATTTCTTCTTCCTAAGTTTTTGGGTAGTGGGTTATTTCTTAGAGTTTATGAAGTGGCCACCATAGCTGGCAGGGATACTAGGACGAGAAGTCCTGCTATTAAAGTTCTGATGAAACAACGTATTCACAGAGTCTGGACATTCTTGCTTTGATTCTCAGTGGTGATCTCTTATATCTGGGAGCAGTGTTTGACCAAGCCAGTTGCTCTTGCTGTTGTGGAACAGATTATTTGCTTGAACCATCTGGGTGACCTTGTTCCTTTTACTAGAGATCACCTTCATTGTGTACCCTGCCTGCTCCTTTTCTGTGATAATTGTAATTGAAGTGTGACAAATGGTTCATACTTTCTTAGAGCTGGCCGTCTTTTGGATTCCCTACACTTGTACTGTTGCAGCAGAAACATCATGGTACATTATTTTATAGCAATGCTGTTCTTATGTCTGGCTGTAGTATGATAGCAGCCCAGTTTGTATGGTGTTGTGAGGATGTGTTTTCTCATATCATAGACATACAGTACAAACTTTTTGTATAGACAGGCCCTTTTCACAAAATAGGCCAAAAACAAGATCACCTTTTCTTACCTTTTTTCACTGAATCACCGCCTTTGGGTGTACAGAAATGAAAGTAATCCTTGTATACTTACATTTTGAAAATGTTTTAAGTACCGCATTTACTAAATAGAACAGTCATAAGCCATACTGCATTGAAGAGATACAAAGATGGTGAAAAATGGGTGTTATCAAGTTATACTTCACCACCACCCCTGCAGTAAAACAGTTTTCTTCAACAGAACTTGAAGGGGAACAACTCTTCCTCCCCTGGATACCCTCATATTTATGCTCTAGAGGTTTGGGGACTTTCCAGAACAAATTTTGTGTCATTGGAGTTGCAGGGAGAAAGAGAATGTCTTGCTGCCATTATACAGGATTCTTGCAGCATTCAATAAAGACACTGTAGTGCATACATTATATTTTGTAAAATATAATCTGTTGTCTTTTTTTAGATGAGCTGCTTTTACCGCATATGAGAAAAATTGATGGCATGCTAAATGACAGTAGAAAAAGGCTGCTCTCCAAATTACATTTAGAACGCTCATTCAAGGTATTAATTGCTCAAATGTCTTTATTGCTTTTATTATTCTTTATGGCATATATTTTAGTAGCAACTACATAAATTCCTTTTTCAAAATGTCCTTCAGTATATTGCCTCTGTACAGTTCTGCATTTTCATATGAAAAGGATCTTTCCTGTACACATTAGTTTGTATAATATGACTTCATGACTGAAATCCTGTAGCATAGCATAGTACGTCACACTAGAGTAGAGCCATTCAATCAATAGGAATTTGTTCAGCCAACTCCTCTGTAAATTCCATTGATTCAAATGAGCTTACTCTAGTTGTGGCAAAGAACACTAAATTAAATCATAAATAGGCCTGTTTGACTCAATGGAACTTATGGAAGAGTTGACTCACCAGATACCCACTGATGCCATGAGCCTACTGTACTGTGGTTTACTGCATTAAGCAACAGGATTTCAGTCTGTATCTTCACTGAAAAATAAATTTGCCCTGGACTGGATTGCATGGATGTATTTTAAAGAGCTAGAAAAGTTAGTTCTCTCCCCTGAATTGCTTGTTTTGCTTTTAATTGTTTGTTGTATAAGCTTCTGTGCCTTAACGTGACACATTTTTCTTTAATAAAATCCTGGACAATCTCTAATCTACTGCTTTTATGTTCTGTTTCAAGGCTGCTTTGGAAAGCTTCCCTGAACTGACAATAATCACTCGTGATTCTAAGTCAAAAACAGGTGTGAATGCAGTTTCTAAAATCAAAATGAATGGGAAAGCTTACAACAAGAAAACATTGAAGATTTCTAAAGCAAGCACAAAATTAGCACAGGTACATGGGTGCAGTGTTTTTTTTCCTTCTGTGTATCTAAAGGGACATGACTGCCAATCCTGATACTTTCTTAATAATTGTATATCAAAATTGTTTTGTATTTCCAGGATTTTTTTCTAAATGTTGAACTAAATTTGATGGTTTCCAGTTACATATTTGCAAATGCAACTGTTCCTAAATTGTGTAACAGTATTTTAAAAATAGCTTGTTTTATTTATGTTGACCTTTGTTTTTCAAAACCTGGTAAGATGTTATATTTTTAAAGTGTAAATATATAGAAAAGAGTGAAGAATGGACATAGTTGTTCTGTTAGTGAAAAACTCACAGTTGCAGATATCTGTCCTTTGTGACTGAGCCTGGATGCAAGAGTGCTGACATACACACACCAACCCAGAAATAAATCCCATTGAATTCAGTAGGGCTTGATTCTACTTAGATTTGAATCAGATTGTACTGTAAGTACCCCTCCTAACATGAATCTACATGTCAAAAACCTATAATTGTTCCATTCTCATCCTGTCACAATGGCTGCTTTTACACTGGCATCTTATAGACCTTTAAAACTCAGATGTTCACAGCTTTTGAAGACTCATTCCACAGCTCCCCATGCTGGCACTGAAGAAGCTCTTTCGCTGTGCATTCCTTGATACTCTTTTGTGGAAGGAGAAGTTGTGCTCACTATCTTAGGCCTGGTACAGGAATTAGCATCAAGGGATGTATGGGCAATATTAATGCCAACAGCAGTTCTTCTACATGAATGAAGAAGAGTATGGAAATGACAGAGTGGGGCAGGGATACAGCATTCCCCTTTAGCTATGACTATTCCATATCCTTTTTAATTTCTGACTAGGACTGTAATCTTAGAAAATAAAAAAACCCAATGAAACTAAAATTTTCTAAAGAAAAGGATTATGTATTTGTCCTGAGTACAGGGAAATAGACACTAAATAGATGTGTTTTGTGGTGTGTGCTCATTGGAAGTCATGTAAGTAGTGAAAACTCTCACATGTGTAGTTCTGATTTCATTAAGGTATCAGATACTTTTGTGCTTCCAAGTATCACAGAAAGTCATTATGTTTTCCTTTCCAGCTCATTAGAGAGTGGCAACTGGTCCTTCAGAAGTAAATCTGTCCTAGATAGCAAGCTCTTGCTAGCTAGATACTACAGACAGGATGAAAAATGAAAAACAAGTTGGGGGAAGAGACAACGAGGGCAAAGAGATACAGTCCATAAATAGGGGCAACAAATCAATTTCTATCCAGCCCATGTCACTTTCTTGTGTGTTCAGTCATACTCTGTTCCATTTCATTTCTTAATCAGTCTGCAGTTTTTTAAAAAAATCCATACAAGTTTTTGTATGCTGTTTTCCCTAAAATTGCACAGAATCCTATCAGCAATTTTCATATGTTTAAATGAAATTGCATCAGTAGCAAATTGTTGCTAATTAATGAGCTGTCAGTCATGTTTCTGGTAATACACCGATTGCTTGACTGGGCATGGAGCACAACTAGCACCTTGTTATTTAGTAGCAATTTGTTGCCACAACTGATGCATTTTCACTAAACAAGCATGTGATTCCAATAGAATTTTGACTGTTGTTGTATGTAGCTTTCTCAGCAATATGCATTTTGCATGCTACTTTCCCTAGTGTGTAAACTTTAATATGTATTTTTGACTGAAGAGTGTCATCACAACATTCTGAGAGGTGTGCTATTCAAACAGTTACTGCATTTGGATCCACATGTTAGTCCAGAAAGCGTAAGTTAGATTAGTTTGCTCAAAAATGCATATTGAATAATGTTCTCCTCCCACATTTGGGGTAACAGGTCCATCAGCTTATTAAGTCACCTTGCCAAGGAAAAAAAGCACAAGGGAGGAGTATGGACCTTTTTGTTTTTCAGTGTTACCTGACATGCCCACTGGCCTTGTTGGGCTCTGGAGCACTGTGATTTAACAAATGTTTTCCCTACTGGCAAGAGAATTGCCAGTAGGGATCCTGCAAAAAGTCGCCACCTGTGTGTGTCAGCAGTAATGTAGCAACACTTAAACTTATATATGTACTGTTTATCTTTTGAAACAGCAAATAGCTTTACTTGAAAAAGCATAATGCTGGAAGGAAAATTTGATAAGCAAATATACATTGTTAAAACATGGAAGTCCCTTTATTTTTGCACGCAGTGTCAAAGATTTTATTTCTGAATGGTTAATTTCTTGATAGTAAGAAATTTACTAGCCAGCGAGTAATATAGTGTTGGACTAGGACTCAAGAGACCTGAGTTCAGATCCTGCCTCGGCCATGAAAATTCAGGGGGGATGGCAATGGTAAACTACTCCTTAAATATACCTCAAAAGTCCTATGAGGCTCATTGTAAATCAGAATTGACTTGACAGTGCATAACTAGAAATTTAGTCTATACCTCTTTTGTCTATTTGTCTTTTCAGGAATTTGCTGTTGATCCAGAAAAAATACCACTATGTTCCTTATATCATTCACTTCATCATTACAAATACCACATGTTTCTAAGGTGTAAAGTAGAGGTGAGTTTTTCTTCCATTTTTAATGCCTTTATTTGTATTCATTAATGCAATGGAATCAGTGCAGAAATAGAATTTTCTTGTGCATTTCAGAATTAAGTAGTAATAATAGCAATTATATTGAAAGCATACTGTTTAAAATCTTGAGAATTGATTTCTTGGAGATAGTGACATGGGTTTTCCAACATGGGTTTTGTTTGTATTTGGATTTTTTCTGTTTTTATTTTGAAGGGATATGGAACATTCCTTTTAAAATGTAGATATTATTTTTGTTATTTTTTTCATTTTGTTTTGAAAGCATATGTACAGGTTGGAATATTCCTTTTAAAATGTGGTATGTATTGTATTTCTGCCCTGCCTTACCACTGGAGAGGGATATGGGCTGTAGAAGCAAGGGAATTTAACTCTTTCCCTGTATACTGTGAAACAGAAGATACAGTATAGATGCGTGTTTTCCTTTTTCCCACTGAAGCTAATAGGAGCTTGTGGAGTATCACTCATCACAATTTCATGGGAATGGGAAAAGTTACGTTCCTTCTCCAGAGCATTGCCCAGTCTAATTTTCCAACTTTGCTCAGGTCTTAAAAACTAAAGGACATGGCTTCCTTTGTTATGTCAATCCAATTCATGTTTGGTCTTCCTCTTTTCTTTCTGCCTGCCAGTTTTCATAATATTACAGGTTTCCTTCCAGTGAGTCTTCTCATAATATGTTAAAAGTATAGTGGCCTCGATTTAGGCACTTCAATGAGTAAGAATTCAAGTTAAGATGAAACAGTAAAAAATATATTATAAAACAAGGCCACCTGACAACATTAGCACTCCAGAAATTGATTGGGAAAACACCAGGACAGACAAATCTTTGGTTGATGGGAACACCACGTGCATTCATTCCACATTGTGGGCATTACAGCAGAGAAGGTACTTCTCTCCACCTTGACCAAATGTGCCTCATTCGACCCAGACACTGCAAACAAGGGCTCACTGAGTGGCTGAAATCATGTTGCTTAACATAGTGAGTTACAATAGAGTAAGCCAACTGAGCCAGTGGGGATTTGGCAAGTCAACTCTTATGTAAGTTCCATTGATTCAAATGGGCCTATTTTAATTGCACAAGTAAGTTGCAACTAGAATTGGCCCATTTGAATCAATGGAATTGATTTCCTCCTCCAGAGCATTTACCCAATCTGATTCTCTAACCTTGCTCAGGTCTTACAAACCCAAGGGCATGTAGGCCTAATATAGTGCAACTTACTACACTCACCAACAGAATTTCAGCCACTGTTTTGAAAACACAGGGATAATGGACAGGAAGTGTGAATTTACCACACAAAATTTCCATTGCCAAGGATCATTTAGTCTGTCCAAGGTCCCGTCTGCTTGAGGAGGAAAGCACTTCCTGCCTCAGGCCTTTGCCTGGAGTTTGCCTTAAATTTCTCCACACACCTCGAGAGGATCCTGCCTCCCTGTTTATGAACCATTGTCACACAAAAGGATACACATTCCTCCTGCTTCACTGAGGCATGAGAGAAGTCATGTAGTGTTCTGCTGAAAGGCAAAAGGAACATTAAAACCTTGCCTTCTCCTATTGGAACACCCCAACAATTTGTCGTCATTTTTTTCCCCCAAATATACAGCTTGATTGATTAAAATTAGAAGAAAATTAGCAAGCGGAAGGTGCTAATCTTCTCTAAGGTGTACACTCCCCATATGGTACTGCAATGCAGATCTTTACCCACTGCTTTAAAAAAACACTTGTGGTAAATGGATGTCTGCTGTAGGAAGGCTGCTTTCCTGTTATATCAGGATGGGATGTAGCTTTGATGCCAGGATAACACTGGTGTGACTATTGTATGTATGGAAATCTGCAGATTTGTAATATTTGGTAAAGTTCCAGTAACTTAAAATAGTGGGTTTCTAGACATTAAATGACAACTTCCACCATCACTGTCCATGCTAGATGGGAGTGGTGATAGTTGTAGTCCATATGGGGACCTATGCTTGGGTGTCGCCTATTTACTAAATATTGTAAGTAGATTGTGAATATAGAAAAAGTTCTTCAATTAAGAAACATGCGTTATGCTGTTAACCATTTCCTCTCTAATACTGAACCTTACTTTGTTTATATAGTGATTGTTCATTCATTGTAAAATAGGACTGATTATTCTCACAAATGTTAGGAGAATGCGGACATTACAGAGTAAGATTCTGGCTCCTTAACAGTATTGAAAACATGGAATTACTAACAAAACTAATAGTGTTCTGCTTTTTGCTCCACCAATAGATTTCTTCTGTTCAAAAGAAGAATGCAGATCTAGGCCAGGAGGAGATTGTACAACAGTGCATGAAAAACATAAAATGGGTAGAAGAACTCTTTGAGAAGTTTGGTGAACTTCTGAATCATGTACAGCAGAAGTGTTCATAACAAACAATCCCCACCTTCACAGTTTTTTCTATCAAATTTATTTTTTAAAAAAGCAGAAAGGTCAAAGAAGCTCTGGTTAGGCTGATCATGCTAGACTCTATTCTCAGTCTGAAAGATTCATGGTGTTCTTGGTTTCTTATATGGAAAAGTTACGCTGCCATGCACATGGAACTGCACATGAACCTCACTGCATTTTTAACCTGAAGAATGGGTGTTTTTTTTCTATTTTGTAAACTCTTGTATTGAAATAACTTAGGTTTATTTTTGACAAATGATCAAAGCATGCACTAAATATATATATATATATATTTGGCTATGATGAAAATAACACTTTGAGTATCATGGCTTTTTTGACTCTGAAGACTAGGAAGAGTCTGGGAGGTAAATAGATATTTACATTTGTCTGACTTATCAAGTACAGTCATGAACATTTTGCAAAGAGCTTTTGTGACAAGAAATTCTGTATATAAATAATCATCACAAATTCTGCTTTATGGACTTACTTTACTGCTGTTATGTTCAGGAGACTGGACATGGAGTTGGTGCAATCCTATGACTGCTATTTTGAGTCAGATTCTATTGTAATGAAAAACAATGACCTTAACTATTTTCCCTGTTTTTTGAAGAAATACATATTTTCTTTTATGCTGTGCTCCCCTCCCCCTTTGGAAAGAAATCATTTGTACATTTTATCTCACGAATAGTTGTATTTTTCAGAGAAAATATTGTGGCTTAAAAACTGTTTCATGTTTCTTTGTAATACACTTCCCTTTGTTTTCAGTAAATCCTGTTCATTTTATATATTAATTTTGTATTGTAAACCGAATAATCCTTGAGATAATCCTTTTGTTTATACAGGTTTGTTTCAGTGTTAATCAGGAATAAGACATACAAGACTTTATAAATTTGCTTTAGAAGGATAGTTGTGTTTAAACACTGCATTTAATTTTCCAATACATGAAAATAAACTTCCTATTAAGTGGCTTGATTGATTGAAAACTTCCAGGGAACTACTATTACATTTGTCTTCTGCACAATGAAGATTGATGATTGAATAAACTATATGCAGTGTTAGACACAGCTGGCATTAATGTTTTTAGAACTGGTAGTGGCAGCACTGTTTCTTCTTGGTGCCTTCTCAAACCCTCAGACGTCTGTAGTTCTTTTTCTGCAATAGGACCAGTAGTCATACTGAGACTACACGTATGTTAAGGGCAATTCAGCAGGAAATTTTTTTCATTTTCTGAACAGAATGCCTTACCTCAGTCATTGATTCAAAATATACAAGTTTTCTATTTGGATTTGTGAAAAAGACTTCCATCAGATAATATATATAAATAATTCCACTGTTCTCTCAACTGCCACTTAGTGCCTTAATTTCAGCCAAGAAAACAGGATTCCTCATTCACTAACTGACCAGGATATTCTTGTATGTAGCAAGGTGTGTTTTCCTTAGTTGTACATATTGTCATTGCACCTTAGAACTGTAAAGTATAATGAAGGGCTGTGATCATGAGCAATTAAACTAGGTTTTGAAAATATCAAAGGAAAACTTTTTTATTTTGATGTTTCTTACATATTCTGTATTTCCAAAAAATACATATATGTTTCTTACATTGTATGTGTTACTCCTCACATAATTTCTCTGAGGGGAGGATAGATTCAATGAAATTTTTGGTAACTTTCTCTGTTGGTATTTGTCTTAAGGTTTGTTCATTCTGCACTTGCTCTGAAAAAAAAGTTTTTATTACTGTGACTGTACATGTGCTCTATGTACTTCTGCTGTTTAAAAGGTCTAGAACAAGGATGGAGAACATGCATATTCACACACACACAATGTTCTTCTAACTCCTGTCACCCCTTGCTGATGGGAGTTGCGGTCTCATAATAATATCAGGAGGGCTGCATGTTTCCCATCTCTGGCCTAGATATGTACAGTGTTTGAGCTGCATCTTGATCCTTAGCTAGAAAAAGCTGAGACATTATCCATCTACCTGCAAGGAAGAAGCCAATATTGCTGAATTTATTTTGGAAATCTCAGTATATACAAATTTCCTGAAAATATATGTAAATTTTTACCTTCTGCTCATACTGTAAAGCTACAGTTCAGTGAGGCTTACTTTTCAGTCGACATGTACCGGAGTGCACTATAAGAGTACTTTATGTATTAGAAGATTAGAAAATATATTTTATAGATATGTAATATTTCTTGGTATATCATGCAAGTAACCTGTTCATTTGGAAGAGAACATGGAAGGGGGATATATCTGCTGGAACTGTTTTGGAAGTAGAAGACATCAGAAGAATATATTATTTATCTCAATACAAGCTGGTGGATATAATGTACTTCCATGAAACATACATAGCATGAATAGGATTGGCTTATTAATAATGTCAAATAAGCTAGAACATAATCATAATCCCTTAGGAGACAGCAAAGAACACAAGTAAGTGTGAGATAATTTAAATGCGAAGTTCCTCTTTTTTTTCAGTAAGTGAAATTTGCTGCCATCTATCTTTTCTAGCAAATCCCCAAACTTAGTTTGTCAAGTAATTATCTTTTTGAGACGTGTATTGATTTCACTGAACAAAAAGAGCTAGGAATGTATTCTGCATGTACTGTAGTTTTAGGATACAGTCCTCTAACTATATATATACAGTGAGAATATATCTCACTGTAATTGTGCGGGTTTACCTCTGAGTAGGTATGCATTGTCAGCTTTCTGTTTCATTCCTTGGGTAAGTAGATGGCAACTCTATTAAGTAAACTGTGCATAGGAAACTCTTTGGAACTACTGAAGTACAAGACAAGTATTTTGCTACACGTACCTGTGTTCAGGGGCTCAAGGGTGTGCTGCAAGGTCAGAAGACCAGCAGTCATAAGATCGAATCCACGCGACAGAGTGAGCTCCCGTCGCTTGTCCCAGCTCCTGCCACCCTAGCAGTTCGAAAGCATGTAAAAATGCGAGTAGATAAATAGGTACCACCTCAGTGGGAAGGTAACGGCGTTCCGTGTCTAGTCGCGCTGGCCACGTGACCACGGAAACTGTCTTCAGACAAACGCTGGCTCTACGGCTTGGAAACTGGGATGAGCACCGCGCCCTAGAGTCAGACATGACTGGACTAAATGTCAAGGGGAACCTTTACCTGTGTTCAAGCTTTGTGTCTCAGAGAAGGTTGATGGGCAGCAGCTCAGCGGTAGAGCATATGATTTGTATGGAGAAGGTCCCAGGTCAATTCATACCATTTTCATTTGAAAGACTCTCCTCTGAACTCCAGGAAAGCTGCTGCCAGCAGCATCAACAATAGTAGCCTAGGTAGATCAATAGTCTCATTCAATAAAGACAGCTTCCTAGGTTTCCAAGTTTTTTCATATTACCTTGCTTCTATTTAAAGTGTTACCTATTTGTGTATGCTCTCGACACTTGGAAGGGAATGTTCCCTTCGTACCCAGTTTTATCACCCTCCTACATGTGTGGAGAATGTTGAGTTTGAGGATGGAGAAGTCTGCTGTCCACAAGGGCTCTCCACATAAATCAGAATCCTTAAAAAAATCAGCATCCTAACTTACATGGAGAGCCCACATATATGACATGGGCCATTCTCTTCACATTCCCTGCCCTCCATCTACAGAAGGACAACAAAACTAACAATGGAGCAGGCCTGAATAAACCTCTTGTTTGTTCCCAGTGTGCTTTACAGAACATAGGTGCATGGCAAAGGATTTGGAGCAGGAGGGATCGTTTCTAAGCTACGCAGTTTATGCAAAACACTGATGAGGCCTGTTGAGCCTCATCACTGCTCTATGTATACAACTTAAAACATGTTCAGCAGCTCATGTGCTTGTGCATTGCAGGAAAAGGCATGTGGTGCTAGGTGAACATTATTTCAGTCACAATCATCCGCAGTCTTTGATGAGTCCTTCTGTGCTTCCAAAGAAACAGAGTTTCTTTAAACATGCTGAAGAGCCACTATGCTCGACAAATCTGTACTTATGAAGTGTTCAAAATGCAGCAATTTTAAGGGAATGTAATGGTATTAATACAAAATAAAATGTAAATGAGGATTTTAGGTTTCTGACAAGACGACAGAATTATGGCCAAAGGCAAGAAAATGTTTCCTGAATTAAATGTAAACATTCAAGAAAGGAAATTAACAGTGATTGTTCTTCAGACATAATTGGTTGTTTACCTACGAGATTTTTTTCAAGATTGTTGGGACACCACATAGAAATTGACCATTGAATACATAGGTTAAACTGCTGTCTAACATGTTTTTCCTTCCAAGGAGCCCCTCTAAGCAATAATTTGCTAAATATGCTAAAGATCCTGCAGAGAATTATCAGCATTCTTCCAACAGGAACTTTAAAAGATTTGTGTAGCTGAAGTTTCATCTAAATACATCAAAATCACTGGGACTTGCTTAGGGGTGTTTAGAATTAGGGTACAGCTGATTCGATTAGTATACTTTGGCATAGACTGTAAATGCAAGATACACTTATGCTTATGCATTATATCACAAGAAGCCTAATTTTCAAATATTAAGTCTAAGGATATGTAGCAGATGTCAAGGGAAGCATCTTTAGATTGACATTTCAGCAAACATTGCTTTGTTCCCTAAAGTAATCCTCTAATCTAGGGAAGGGGAACATCGTACTCCAGATTATGATGGACTACAATTCCCATCATCCCAGATCACTGGCTGCACTGGCCAAAACTTAATACTGGCAACTCTGTGCTTCACTTCATTTCAAGCCTTCAGGTTATATCATTAATACCAGCAGATTGTACAGCTTTCTTTGCCAGGACATGACATCATTTTCATTTTGTTTTAAGTAATATATGTTACAAAGGAAACTCACACACTGTCTTCCAATAAACAGTCTTCATAAAGAAAGTATATTTTAAATATTTAAATTTTTAGTACTATTTAAATAATTTAAAAATGAACATGCCAAAACTCTTAAGAAATTAAAAATCAATGCATAATTACTTCAGATTTTCTTAACAATTTAACATATATGGAATCATACACTAGCATATGTTTTATGTATTATACAGTGCACATCCTTCTATATATCTTGCTATTTAAGTTAATGTTCACATGTCATTGACAAATGCATGGTGATACCTGTCCTCCATAAGTACTGCAAGAATTTAGACTGGGACTAATGAGAGACTTTTTAGTCCCATTTTCAGGTGGTCCACAATAATGTGTAGAGTTATGAAAAGTCACAGTTTTTTTGTATTATTGATTTGATGTTATTAAACTCATTAAAGTCAAAACATTTTTTCAAAATTTTGTTCAGTAGTTTATTGTGCAGTCTTAAAGTTTAATCAAATTTAGTCTGAAAAAATGTGCTTCATCCATTAATGTGATGGTCCAAATTGTAGCCCATTGAAAGGTCAGATGGTTTATTATGAGGTAGGTACTGTACTGTTAAAAAACTGATGTGTTTCTAAATGCTTCTAATTCAATTATGTTTTAATAATTGAATTTATTTAATTGTATTTCTGTATTACAGCATTATATGTTTTTATCTGTACCTTTTTAGTTAATCTTGTGAGCTGCCTTGACACCCTATTTTGGGAGATAAATAAGCTCTAGCGTGTCAAGCCCATGCAATGGATCTTCTTCACCTGTCTCATTTTAAAACACAGCAAGCCATGTCACATTAAGTTGCCTTTAAAACACAGAAAATGTAATAAGATAGATGAGTAAGGCTGTTGTTTGCTATTTCTTCCTATGATGATTGAAAGACTACCCTCAATTCCTCTTATCAACTCTTGTATTTTTTTTTAATAAAGTAAGCTTGCATCATTCAGATATCCATATTTATATGTTTGTGTATCTGTCTAATTAGCTAATGAGTATACTATCCAAGAGATGGATAGTAAGATGTGATCTTCCTGTTTTTACAAACAATTTATAAAAAATAAAATTCCAAAACTTTGCAAAGTTTTGTTAATAAATATTCATGAGTGTGGGGTTTTACTGGAAGCACCCAGTCCGTAAGCACAGAAACAGTCCAGCTGTCTGAGGTGAGAAGTGCTGCAGTGCTCACTTGGAAGGCAGGTGGATTTGATTTAAATCACTATTCAGAAATAATTATTTAATCATGGAATTTTCCCTTCAAAAGTGCACTCTTGTTTTTGTAACAGTAACATATTTTTCATGATACATATTTTTCTCAACTTCCTTGCCCAGACTGACTCCACTTCCAGTAATCCTCTGTTCGTGGACACTTCCAGTGTCTACACATATGCACTGGCCAAGGAGACTGTGAAAAATACATGGGAAGAAATATATATATATTAAGGATGTGGCAAGCAGAGGTGTACGTGAGTCACATAATTAAATCCAAATCTACTCTATCCAGTACCATGTGTTCTTTCTGAGGGGGGGGGGAGGATTTCACTTTGTGGAAAATTTCAAAGGGACAGTAATTAGGGGTTGTACTCTGAAGGAATCAGTACCACTCCGGGAAGCAGGAAAGTGGCAACCACTGTAGTGCCTTTCTCACCGCTATAGCCTGCCTGCGTACACCAGACATTCTGCAGCCAGCCATATGAGCAATGCCTTTACTCCAAAGAGGTTTGGTATCTTTGGCATTCTAGGGAAAGATGTCCCAAAAAGAAATCTGTCTACAATTTTGCTACCCTTTCCCATAATGCTTTGGGGCCAAGGCATTATTCACACAGCAGATCAAGCTGCATCCAGGGAGTGTACAAAATCTGCAGGCCACAGGGGTAGAGAAGCTTATCTGGCAAAGACTGAGCAGTAGTGATGGCTCTACTAGCTAAGGTGATTTCCTCAGTCTGGCCCCAGCAGAAAGTTCATTCTCATTATCAACAGTCCATGTCACTCTTGAAAGCACCTAGCATTTCACAGTCTGTGTTTAATTCGGGAGGCAGTGGAAGACAGGAGGGCCTGGCGTGCTCTGGTCCATGGGGTCACGAAGAGTTGGACATGACTAAACAACAACAAAATTGGCACAATGTCCTGGATCCTGATATATGCTAGTACAGTGGTTCCCAACCTTAGGTAACCCAGGTGTTCTTGGACTGCAACTCTCAGAAACCCTGGGTAACACAGCTGGTAGTGAAGGAACTGCAGCCCAAGAACATCTGGGTTACCCAGCGCTGGGAACCATTGTTCTAGAATATATAAAAGGGGCTTTGTCTCAGAGGAGGCACATAGGGCTGCAGAAGGAAGGGAACATCTGCTAGGGGAGGGATCTCTCTTCTACCTATAGAAAATATAAATAGAATTTTACTCAATGGCCCAAATCCTCTTGCCTACTAGTTACATTGCTCTTGCAAAAAAAGCATAACTTTTAGAAGTGAATCCCCAAGATAAGAAATCAACATAAGTATTATCAGTTGTACACTGAATTGTATGACTGAGTGCAACTGATAATGTACTCTGTGATTTCTTAACTTGGGGCAATTTATGCCCCAAAGTTGTTGCTATGCAAGAGGGTTTTGGCTGTTGAATCTTAAGATCAAGGTCAATATATTTTGATACATCAGCTAAATTAGAAGCCAAACAATTTTAGAAACTGACCAGTTCGTAACATCTTCTGCTTTAAGCAATATTACTATGTTTTCAAGACAGGACTCCTGATTTTCTACCATACCATTTTGTGACCATGTGAGTTAAATGCTGGAAAGTTGTTTCCTCTTTAGGATAATGGATACAGAGCACATTTTCATAAGGAATTATTTAAAATGCATTCCTTTTGCCTAGTGCTTCAGAGTGGCTTCATTTTGACTAAATGAAACCATTGTTCATGTGATGAAATAAACTGCAGATGCAAGGCCATTAAAAATTACTGGGATGTTTATGAAATATTTATGATAAATAACATTCAATATAATCCAACAAAGCTCCTATCATAGTTGTTCATTAAAGACTAGTTATGTTAATTTAAAAAAAGTTATTTCCATAAAGAAGTTAAAGCATTATTCCCAAACATTAAGTAAAAAAGGAATTACGAAGTAGTGAATTACATTCCAAAGCATGATTAAAATGTGGCAAAATTTGGCCAACATGAAAGATGGATCCATGTAAGAGAAATTAAGACACAGGGCACAACAAAGCCAATATGCTAAACTCCTGACTGTGTGCTGTCAAGTTGATTCTGACGTCTGGCAACATCTTCCATGGTTTCTTGCTGTAAGGTACTCAAAAGTGGTTTACCATCCCTTCTAAGGATTTGGACTGTGCAGCATGACTTTGCTACACAGGCTGGCTCTTCCACAGATGACCTAGTGGGGAATCAACCTTGCAACACTGAGCTATTAAGACAACCCTTGTTTTACATCAATAGTATTTAGGAAATAGATAACCCATTATTTCCAAGTGAAATGGAGGGGCAGGAATCCAGCTAAGAATGGATAAACAGAATACGGGATACAGCTTGTACAATTTGAGCAGAACTGAGGAAAGCCGATAATAAGGCAAGTGACTTGCAGGAAAATAGCCTTTGATTATACATTATTCAGATGTCAAATGTCAAGATAAAATCAGTCCATACAGACTTATAGGTAACATAAAATAAATTTTGGAATAATTGTTAAATTTGTTTTGCTTGTTTGTATAATTTCTCTTGAAATAAAAATGTAACATTTTAAAACAATGGAATTGGTTGGCTTAGTCCGAGACTAAAATATGTAGGCATAGCAGTATTAACTAATTTGCTCTTTTGTAATATCTTGCAGGGCTGGCTGGATAGCTCAGTGGGTTATGTTGGGAGTTCAGTTCCCCACTGTGTGTCGCAGAAGACAGGAATGATAAATCACTTCTGAGCATTCTATACCTAGAAAACTCTCTAAAGGGTCACCATAAGTTGGAATAAACTTAATGGCACATAATTACTAACATTTTGCAAGGGAACATGTTACCTGTTGGGTAAATTTGTTTCTAAATGAATTGATGGAATGCAAAGGAGACTCAAGCTGAAGACACTGGAGAAGAAAAACTAGAAAAGTTTCTGCAATCAGTCTTTTTCAGATGGAATGGACTGGAATGTGTTGCCTTCCAAATTCTCATAATCAAGTATGTCCGCTATAAACTTTCTACAGCTCTACCAGATAGAGGGAGAGAGAAAAATTCCATAATTGAGTTGCAGGTATTATATGCAGCCTCAGCAGGGTAATTTTGTACTATCACTTTTGTGATTTTAAAATTGTTTTTGAATTTCTTGAATTTGGGCTCCCAAGAAACATGCAAGGATCAGAAACAAACCAAGGACTATTTTAATCACTCCCAGTGGTAAATGCTGCAATAAATATATTGGTTTATGTGACTTGGAGCTGGCTGGCTGGCTTTGTGGTCAATGTGCAAAATTGAAAGTCAGACTATTGTAACAGCAATGAGCTTTAGAGTCCTGCAGGAGCCATCCTCAAGCTGGGCACTGCAGTGTTTACAGATCCTGCAGTCCAAATGTTCTTCTTCATGGCCTCTGTGAATGCACACAATTGTGTTCTGCGCCGGTGCTGAACGTCTCGGAAGTTTCTAGAGCTTAAAGACGTGATTAGTGGGACGTTCCCCCGTGGAGTGCATTCTCCGCCCATCCTAAGTCCCCTCAGTTCCTTTTTTCCACCGTGTCGATCAAACCTGTTTCGGAGAAATAGAGCATTCTAATCAGTCAGAGCATTCTAATCAATCATATTCTATTTTCAATCGTCATTGTTTTACTATCGTACTTTCTTTCAACGTTCCCCTGTGAGTTCTTTCCAGTTTTTTATCTACCCGCGTTTTGCCTTCCCCCCCCAACCGTTTTTCCCTCCCTTTCTCCCCGCTCTTTATGGCCACTCCCGGCTCTTTCAAGCGGTGCGTGATTTGCTCCAACAAAATCCCGCTAACCGACGGGCACGACCGCTGCTTGTTTTGTCTGGGAGAACAACATCCCACCCATTCCTGTGCCGCGGGCAAGAGGCTTAAAAAACCAGCCCTCAAACTTCGCCTCCAAAGATTGAGGTATTACCTTTGGGAGAAATCTCTGAACCCACCCGTGGCTTCTATGGAGACTACACAGTCACCGGACACTCAAATAGAGCGGCAAAATCCACCCGTGCCTGCTCCAAGTTCCATGACTCCTTCTCCGCATTCCAAGGAGAAGTCGAAGTCCGCATCGAAATTGAAGTCGGTGTCGACATCGAAGACCTTGACTCGAGCTCTAGACTCCTCTAAAAAGAAAAAAGACAAAACGACATCAAAAAAGACAAAAAAAACACCAAATCAACTCATCTCGACCCACCACAACCGACTCTTCCATCTCCCATCATGGAAGAATCATCCAGAGATGCTCCAGGGTCCACATCGGAGAGAGACGACACCCCCCCCCCCCGTTACCTGCGGCCCAAGCTCCAGCCTCGACTGGTAGCCTGTTGCCTAGTGTTGGCCTTTCTCCGGCTGATGTGCAATCCAGCCAGGCCTCGGCCCATTCGAGCCCTGCATCATCAGGGTGGGCAATTCTGATTGAGCCTTCTGGCTCTGAGTCACCACAACACTCTTCGAGGAAACACAGAGAGAAACGAAAACACTTCTCACCTCCTCAGTACGATCCTCCACATCGGGAGTACTACTACTACCCACAATCATCACAATACAAAGAGAGAGAGAGATACTATCAATATGATCCTTACATAATTGAAGATCCTCAAGAACAACTATATTATGAGGAACCCAAACGAGTCCGATATACCCTGCCATATCCATCTCGATATTCACCGTCACTCTCTCCATCTCCCCCTTGACACCGACACCGATCTCAACATTCCATACCGGCCTATTCTACTCTTCCAGCCAAACCGACTCTAAAACGTTCCTTACCAACTGTTCAACACTCCAAGTCCAAACACTCCAAACAGTCTTCCAAAGGTCTTCCTCAAACGTCATTACAAGTCACCACTACCTATAAAGGTCCCCCTCCTCCTCCTCCCGATACAGAAAGACGCCCCACATGCCTTCCTTCTACAGTTCAGTCTCCTCCTACACGACCATCAACACAGAGACCTCGAGACCTATCTCCATCTTCATCCTCCTCATCTATTCAAGGCTTTGGCTCAGATACATCACAGGAGTCGCCATCAAACTTACCTACACCGACTTCCGATGTCAATGAGAACCATCCGCCGTCTCCGTCAGAGGACTTTACCTCGTACTCCCAACTGGTTACGAGAATGGCCAAGTCCCTACAACTTGAAATCGAGGAGCCACCACCACCTAAACCCGACTTGGTCTTTGATGACATCAATCAAGACAAAACAACTCCGCTCAGCCTGACTTTCATTCTGGCCATGCCTGATTTAATCAATCTTGGGACAAACCTCCCTCATCTTTACAGATTTCCAGATGTACTGAAAACCATTATAAGACACACAGACCCGATACCGACTTTCTCACCAAGCACCCTACACCGAACTCAATAGTAGTCGAATCCAACCAATCAAGAGCCCGTAACAAATCTTCCATTGCTCCCACAAACAGAGAAGGAAGAAAACTAGATATACGTGGCAGACGACTCTATTCTCTCACTTCGTTCATACTGCAAGTGGCAAACTATCAAGCGGCAATGGGAGCGTACCATAGACAACTATGGAACAAAATTCTGCCTCTACTAGAATCAGCTCCCAAATCAGTTAGAACAGAAGACATCAACATTCATACAGAAGCTTCTACACTGGCTAAGCAGCAAAGAATTGCATCTTGCCACACTGCAGATGCTGCATCTAAGTCTCTAGCCACTTCTGTCGCCTTATGGCGCCATGCATGGCTTCGATCTACTGGACTTTCAGACGATGCCAGATCTAGAATAGAAGATTTACCATTTGATGGAACCGGACTCTTTAATAAAAAAACTGACGAGGTAATGGAAAATCTTCATAAAATATGCAAGACAGCCAGATCCTACTCAACTCAACAGACTAACAAATACCAATGTCCACAATACCGACGACACCCATTCTATCAGCAACCATACCAACAATTTCAGCCATATCGACAATATAAACCTCAATCATCTGACAAACCATTTCAAGGACCTTCAACCTTGGTACCGTTGTCCTTTCGGAACCAACAACAACAACACCGCCAGCCCTTTTGCTGGCCTCAAAAGAAGGGTAAGCAATACCCATAAACTCCCGTTACCGTCTTTCCATTCTCGAACTCAGTTTCAAACAAGACTAAGCCCATTCTTTCATGCATGGCAATCTATAACTAACGATCAGTGGATCCTCTCTATTGTCCAATACGGTTACTTTATTGAATTTAATTCCTCTCCACCAATTGGAAGAATCAAAAATACCCCATATTCTACAATCCTTCAAGAAGAAGTCTCTCTTGTTCTCCAAAAACAAGCCATAACCATAGCCCCTTTATCTGACCTACATGACGGCTTCTACTCCAGATACTTTACAGTACCCAAAAAGGATGGAGGACTCCGTCCTATACTCAATCTCAGAAATCTCAACAAATTTATTCGACCTCGACGCTTCAGAATGCTGACGTTAGACACTATCATTCCTCTCCTTTCGCAGGGAGATTGGTTCGTTGTGATCGATCTCCAAGATGCCTACTTCCACATCTCTATTCATCCATATCACCACAAGTTTCTTCGGTTCTGGTTCGACAACACCACATACCAGTTCTGCTCTCTCCCTTTCGGGCTCTCCACAGCACCGAGAACCTTTACAAAATGCATGGCACCAGTCGCTGCGTACCTTTGACTTCAAGGTATCAACATATTTCCCTACATAGACGACTGGCTAATAGTCTCAACATCTTATCACGATGCCATCAGAGCCACCCATCTTACTCTTGACACACTTCGAGATCTCGGTCTCAAGGTGAATCTTGCAAAATCACATCTCGAACCTTCACAAAATGCCACTTACATCGGAGCCCTCTTCAATTCTCTACAGGCCAGAGCCTTCCTTCCACAAGAAAGGATCCTCAAATTAAAAAACGCCATTCAACCGTTTCGCCCTCTAGCCTCCGTATCAGCCCATCATGTACAACATATTCTCGGACTCATGGCCTTGACAACCTCGGTCATACAACATGCTCAACTCAAAATGAGATCGCTTCAATCGTGGTACCTGTCCCTATTCGATCCCGTAATGGACCACCCATCTATGCGACTAACGGTAACACCCGAACTGGCACGTCAACTCACCTGGTGGACGTTTCTCCCAAATCTACTTGTTGGAAGACCTTTTCTTCCTCTTCAACCGACGATACAAGTTACCACCGATGCCAGCCCATCGGGATGGGGAGCACACTGCCTGCATCACAAGATTCATGGCCTATGGACAAATCAGGATAAATTATTGCACATCAATCATCTCGAACTTTTAGCAATTATCTGAGCCTTTCACGCTTTCCTGCCACTCATCACAGGACATGCAGTCCAACTAGTCACAGACAATACTACAGCCCTTTACTACGTGAACAAACAGGGAGGCACACATTTTTTATCCCTCCTGTACCTCACCATCGAACTATGGGAATGGTGATATCTACATCGCATCTTCCCAATAGCAGTCCACATAGCCACAGAAGAAAACTCCCTCGCAGACTACCTCAGCCGCTTGACATCAAGGACACACGAATGGTCCCTAAACGACACCATCTTCGATCTCTTGTGCGACCGCTGGGGCACTCCTACCATTGACATTTTTGCTTCATGAGCAAATGCCAACATTACTGTTCCCGAGCCGGTGCCGACAAGAATTCCATTGGAGACGCATTCATGATAAACTGGGACAGGGACCTACTCTATCTATTCCCTCCCATACCACTCATACAGAAGACTATCATTCGACTCCGACAGTTCCAGTCCAATGCAATCCTCCTGGCCTCGTGGTGGCCGAGGCAACCGTGGTTCACTCACCTCACGTCGATATCAACAGACTCATTCAGGCTCCCTCTGATCCCCAATCTTCTCACACAGGACAACGGAATGATCTACCACCCAGACATACCATCTCTGAATCTGACAGCCTGGAGGATACTCCCGCCATAAAGAACGTGCTTGATTGAGCTCGAAAGCCTTCGACCCAGCTCCTATATCAAAATACAGTGGTGCCTCCACTTACAACCATAATCCGTTCCAGAAGATGAACGTAACTCGAAATGGTTGTAAGTCGAAGCACCATTTCCCTTAGGAATGCATTGAAATGCAATTAATCTGTTCTGGCCGAAGAAAAAAATCACCAAAAAAATAAATAAATCACTGCAAGACTCATTGGAAACGTGATTAATCCCTTCCGGCCGAAGGGGGGAAAAAGAAAAGCAATCAAGCATGCAAGACCCATTGGAAATGCACAGAAAACAAACGGAGCAGATCGGAAATGCACAGAGAACAAAGGGGGCAGGTCGGAAATGCAAAGAAAACAAAGGAAAAAGCAAGGGAAGCATGCAGGACCCATCAGAAATGGGAAAAAAAACCCCAAAAGCAACCAAACCCCCCAAGACCCATCGGAAATGGGGGGGAATGCCAAAAAACAAACCCACCCCCCAAAACCCATCGGAAATGGGGAAACCCCCCCAAAAGCAACCAACCCCCCCAAGACCCATTGGAAATGGGGGGAAAAACCCAAAAAACAAACAACCCCCCCAAGACCCATCACAGCACAAAAACACAACCCCCCAGCTCAAAACCACGCTGCAAAAACACCCAGAACAATTTTTAAAAAGCAGAAAACAGCACCTTACCTTACAAGGCAGCCTGAAACCTCCTTACAAATAGACACACACGCTCTCAAAAGCAGAAGGAGGCAGTCCCAAGCCTCCTCCTCCGACCCACACTCTCTAACTGCTGGGGCGAAAGAGCTACAAAGAAGCAGCCTCGTCGCCACCTACAGTTAGAAATTTGAATTTCCCGCCTTTTCCCCCTGCCTTTTTCTGTTTGTAAGTGGAAGCTCCGGTCGCAAGTAGAAGCAAAATTTTGCGGCCGGAGCTGGTCGTAACTCGAAATGGTCGTAAGTAGGGACGTTCGGAAGTCGAGGCACCACTGTAAATGGAAGGCATTCCTCTCCTTCACTGATTCAAACAACTTACCTGCAACGCCAGTCTCCTTGAAAACTTTACTCACCTTCCTTCTTCATCTGTTCAACTTCGGACTGTCTTACTCCACTCTGAAAGTGTATATCTCAGCTATCATAGCTCATCAACCTCCCAACTCTAAATCAGCTAAACTCTTTTCTCACCCGACTGTAAAAAGATTTCTCAAAGGACTCAACAATATTCGTCCTCCACGCCAACGTATCATCCCTCAATGGTCCCTACAACTTGTTCTCAATATACTTATGCATCCGCCCTTTGAACCTATGGCTACTTGCAATCTCAAATTATTGTCATTGAAAACTTCCTTCCTGGTAGCAATAACATCCGCTAAACGAGCGAGTGAACTCGCTGCCCTCCGTTCTGATCCACCCTTCCTCCAGTTCCGTTTGGATAAGGTCACATTACACTTCGATATCTTCTTCTTACCCAAAGTTGTATCTGAAGTTCACCTTAATCAACCAATCACCTTACCAACTCTTTTTCCATCACCATCAACACCTCTCGAGCGCATGCTCCATTCACTCGACGTAAGACACTCTCTTGCTTTCTACATTGATAGGACCAAGCCTTTCAGGAAATCACACAGACTTTTCCTATGCTTTCATGGTCCTCATAAAGGGGCACCAGCTTCCCCACAATCTTTTTCTAGATGGATTGTCCAAACTATATCATTGGCATACGAGTTATCAGACAAATCACCTCCTGAACACTTAACAGCACATTCCACAAGAGCGCTGTCAACGTCCACTGCCTTCCAGCGTGGGATTGAACTCCCTCACATCTGCCATGCAGCCACATGGTCTACTCCATCGACCTTTATCAGGCATTACCGTTTGAATGTCAGAGCACGGAGTGATGCTGCTTTTGGCAGAGCTATCTTGGCATCCTTTCTACCGTGACGTCCCACCATCCGGTAAGTTAGCTTGCTAGTCACCCAATTGTGTGCATTCACAAAGGCCACAAAGAAGAAAAAGAGGTTACGTACCTATAACCATAGTTCTTCTAGTGGTCCTCTGTGAATCCACCCATCCTCCCCTCTGTCCGTCACTTCTTATCTTAAATAGTTCTCTTACCCGGTGGACATTTATCAGGAACTGAGGGGACTTAGGATGGGCGGAGCATGTGCTCCACGGGGGAACATCCCACTAATCACATGTCTTTAAGCTCTAGAAACTTCCAAGACGTTCAGCGCAGGCACAGAACAACCCAATTGTGTGGATTCACAGAGGACCACTAGAAGAACTATGGTTACAGGTAGGTAACCTCTTTATTTTATCTCTTCTACTTAAGTTCTGTGGTGCCCAGCATGATGAAGCATCTGCAAGACATAAAAGCTGACCTTTTTACTATATTTTAGTGTTTCAATAAATAAATAATTTTAATTAAATAAAGGTATTACCCAACTTTGATTTTGGACACAGAAGGTTAATACACTTATTCATGCAAATAAAATGCCACAAGATAGATTGTTTCATTCAGCTTTCCATTATGTGCACTTGATTTGGGTGTAATCCCTATTCAGCTGGATCCCGACGTAATCACACTTAACAAAAGATCTACTGACATCAATGGGACTACTTTAAGCATGGCTAATTCTGGATCCATGAACATGGTGACCCTTCTTCTGAAGAAAGATGCTGAGAACTGTGCTAACATCTGCATTGTATCTAGTAAACCACAGCAGAGGTTGCAGTGTCCTCACAGATTGTAGTTCGTGATGTGCTGGCTGAGTTCTCTATGTTCTAACACACCAAGCAGAATTTATAGGGTAGGGTTGTGGCTTGTTACTTGATTAACAATCTGCTGTATAGGTTGCTCTGCTGCTATTGGAGCCTATAAATTCAATATAGTTGTTGTTGTTTAGTCATTAAATTGTGTCCGACTCTTCGTGACCCCATGGACCAGAGCAGGCCAGGCCCTCCTGTCTTCCACTGCCTCAATATGGTAGGTATAATCAAAGTAAACTGCAATTCAGACTTGTTAAGCATTTGCTTCAACAAGTCCCTGAAAATAACTAACTCAAAGCTTCATTGATCTGTGATAATTGTTTTAAATTCCAGTTCTTCCTAATGTTTAGGGATATGTCCAGGGTTGCCCTGGGGGTCAAATGTGGCATTATCTGAACAGATTACCTAGAGTAATTTTTATTATTTAGATATTGCAATCTATGTTCAGGATCACCTTTGGAAAAGAAGCTGCTTTGGCCACAACAGTCAATAATTTTTCTGGGAAATGAACAGGAGTTGAAGTGCAGCACTGAAAAAATTATGTTCCTATAATGTGATGTTTTGTTGTGTGGTGCAAATACTAATTGGAGAAAGAAAGCCCCTCTTCACATGCTCAGGCATACTCTTTTCTTTTATGTAACAGGTCAAATATTATTGTTTGACCTGTTACATAAAAAAAAGGGTCCATGGCTGAGTCTTGATTCCATTTAAACTCTAGGCGTATCTACATTACAGACTAAAGCTGTTTTAAGTGTTACTCTGATCAGGGTTTTTTTCCTTACATAATTATTTTGCTTCAGCCTTTAGACATTTAAAGTGGCATAGTATTGGTAGCAGTCAAGAGTGCTGAACTAGGACTTGAAAGATCCTGGTTTTGCAAAGGCTTAGCATGTTAGACTGACACCTAGGAAACCCAGGTTCAGTTCTCTAGTGAGCCATCATTCACGGGATGATAGGCCAGTCACCAAATTACTTATCACTTGTTGTTGTTTATGTGCCGTCAGGTCCTCTCTGACTAATGGCGACCCTATGAATGAATGACCTCCAAAATGTCCTGTCCTCAACTGCTCGGCTCTTGTAAACTCAAGCCTGTGGCTTCCTTTAGGCAGTCCATCTCCTATTTGGTCTTCCTCTTTCCCTGCTGCCTTCCACCTTTCCCAACATTATTGTCTTTTGCAGGGAATCTTGCCTTCTCGTGATGTGCCCAAAGGAGGACAGCCTCAGTTTCACTATTTTTGCCTCCAGAAATAGTTTGGACTTGATTTGATCTAGGGCCCACTTGTTCGTCTTCCTGGCAGACCCAGGTAACGAGCTATACCACTTGAAATAAGGAGGGGCACCTTTTATAAATCTTTCCTGACTTCGTCAGCAAGTTCACAGTGCAACGGCCCAACTAATTGAGATATACAGAACTCCACCTTCCTTCCGGAGGCCTGCGATCATCGCTGAAGGCGGTCTATAATTCATTAGCCCATAGCGCTACATGTAAAGCGTGAAAAGTAGGTTGCATACCTTACCCCCCAAACACGCAACACACCTCCCTCCGTTCCCACGTCCTCTATTTGGAATGTTAAGTGGACGATAGGCCCCGCCCCGAGAATGTATATGGGCCAATAAGGGACGGCCGCTGGCCCTAGGCACCGCCTGTTCTTCCCTGCCAGGGCGCCGCTACGAGCCGGCCCTGGTTTAATCACCAGGACGCGTTGGCTGAAGCCGGCGGGCGGTATGGCGAAGGTGAAGGAGAAGGCGGCAGCTTTGAATCTCTGCGCGATGTACAGCCCGGCTAACAAGCCCCCAGGTAACGGCGGATTCTCGGGTTACGTTCCTAAATAAACGGGGTGCGTGTGTGAGAGCGAGAGAGTTGGGAAAGAAGCACGAACCGCCAGAAGGGAAGGAGCGCGCCGAACAGGGGCCGAGCTGCAAGGACGACGTTTCCCCTTTTTGCTCACCTGTCTGCTTTCTCACCTAAATCAAGGACGTAAACGGGAGCGGGGGGGGGGGGGAGAAGAGGAACCGTGAAAAAAGGAAGCAAGAAGGACTTCAGCACAGGTGCTTCGGAGCGACACGTCTCTTGCTGCTTTTAATGGGCCAATCCTCCTCCCAGGGCAGATTTGTAAAACTCCAAGCCTTCCATGCTCTCCCCTCCACACCCGCACCACCTCCTTTCATTTGGGTCAGGTTGAATTACCTTTCCCCGTTTGGTGGACGGGAGGGGAAGATGTCACTTCCCCCAAAGGTATCTATCTGGCTGCGCACTGTGGGAAATAAACGACTGGGCGAACCGATTTGGTCTTTAGACTGGTCGACCAATGCCTGTCACATTTTCTGGGAGATAGTTGGCATTAACGCTGCGGGAAGATCTGAGTAGCCCTGAATGACTTCTGTCTGCTCCTGTTTCTGAAGGAACTTATTTTCTCTCCGTGGGCTTGGCCACTTCGGTGGTGGCAGATATGTGCACTTCTTCCAGCTGAGGTACATGTGCCCCCTGGCATGGCTGTCCTCCACCCTTCCTCCTGGTCTGTCTGATGCTTCTGACCTGGCAGAATGGTCTCTGGTGTCGAAAACTGGTTGGCTGTTCCTCCCACTGACTTTGTTTTAAAGGCTGGCTGTAGTTAGTCCAGGAATTGTTAAGGGTTAGGGTGGGTGGAACCTTTGTGAGACCATTTTGCACCCTTGTCTTTGGAGAAGGACCCATGCTTCCCTGCCTTCTCTTTGTTTCAGGAAAGAAGCCCTTTCTGGAAGGCAAGATACTCTCCTTGTTTTGTCCTCACATTTATGCTCTACTTCTTTAAAACTCTCTCTCTCTCTGTGTGTGTGTTTCTGTACTGGTTTATTCTCTGTATTTGAACTGCTCACCAAAGTTACTGACAAACACATTCTAATCAGCATGTTGCATGCATTCTTTGTGTGGTATTTGTTGCTGTTGTAAAACAAACAAACCATTAATAAATGACTGTTTATATTAACAGTAAAAAGCTCTACTGTTGTGGTGTGATCCGGGGCAGGGTGTTCAGATGTGTGAATGTGCAAAATACAGTCTCTTGTGTACCTTTTTCCTGGAGATGATATACTTTCTTTACAGTCTGAATAACTTCTTGGGAGACTGCCTTGGCTCCAATGTTGCTAATAAACAGAGTTATCCCTGGAGTCTATTTGGTATGGCTAATAAGAATAGCTGTACTGCTTACTTTATCATTCAGCAGGTACAAAAGAAGGAAATGGAACTGTTATTATCACTGCACGAGAATGTAGTGATGTTATTGTGCTGGAATCGGAAATCAGCATTCTATAAGGCAATTCTAAAAATGGGGACAGCCCAAGCAAAAAAACTGTAACTTTGAAAGTGGACTTTGGATCAGTGTCAAATTTGGCATAGATCTAGCAGACACTCTGCGTTTGTCGTGTGCCAAATTTGAGGACATTTGGGCAAAGGATTTTATAGTTATGCTTTTTTAAACAGTAAAACTCTTACCCATCCCCCCCCCCTGGAGAAACAAGTGACTTTTAAAGTCCCTAGACTTAAAACTGATCAAATAAATTGAAAAGACCGGACTTGCTTATCTTTGAAGAGAATGGTTGACACCCCCTGCTTTTTATATTTGGAAGGAATCCAGGTTGTAGGGACTGATATATTGATCCTCAAAAAAGGCCTTTCAAATGAGAAAAACTATTTTATTACAAACTGAGCATGTGTGGAACAGGTTTACCAGCAAGAGCATTGTGAAGTAGATATATTGTTGCAGCTTCCTGCCTGAAGGCTGCAGGGCAATGAAAAATCACAGCACCATAGTGAAAAGACAGGTTTTCTTTAAAGAGTTAAAAAAAAACAAAAAACCCAAAGGCCTAGGCTTGCTTTAAAGAGACTAATGGAGTGACAGTCCTCCAGAAAGGGACATTTTGCCAGGTATCTCCAGGAAATTAGCATACAATTTTGTAAGGCATATTCCAAATATTTTCCTATTACAAAAACTCAGAGCAGTTGATTTTGTCTCAGTCCTGAGTGCTTTTAGCAAAGTTTCTCTCAGGATTTCTGAGACCAGGCTCTTGATTTGTTGTTGTTGTTTAGTTGTTAAGTCGTGTCCGACTCTTCGTGACCCCATGGCTCTTGATACAAGTCTTCAAAGGGGAAATCAGCTCCAGGTCTGGGGCAATATGAACTTTTGACCATGTCAGTCTGGGTCCAAATAGCTAACTCCATGAGGAGAACTTTTAAACTCTTCACTGGCCAAACAGGCATTACAAAGGAATTCTGTGTCTGGTTATAAAAATATTTTAAAATATATTTTAAAAAGAATAGAGAAAAAAAATATTCAGAAGCTCAGTTATTTAAACTGTGAAATTACTATTTTTTGCTTTGTGACTGGGAATGGTTTTACTAGATGTTAGCAGAGCTCTGATGCCTGTATCTTGTCATAGTCTCCATTCCACCTATCTTGTCACTATACAGTTGTTTGTTAATTAAGAAAAAACACTCCAGGAAGTTACTTGTGTTCTAGTTACACAAGTAACATTTGTGTTACTAGAACACAAGTAACACAACAATGTGCCATCATGTCACTTCTGATATATGGTGATTATATGAGATAATGACCTTTCAAATGTTATTAACAGCTCTGCTCAGATCTTGCAAACCAACAGCATCTTATGTTAGTTTGTTCTGTCTTCCTATTACCTCTCCCTTCCTTGGAATATAGTCTTTTCCAGTAAGTTCTGCTCAGGTCTTCCAAACTAACAGCTGTGGATTCCTTTACTGAGTCAACGCATCTCATGTTAGGTCTTCCTCTTTTCCTACTGTTCTCTCTCCCCCCCCCCCCCACTTTTCCCAGAAATATAATATTTTCTGGTCAGTTATGTTTTTTTAATTATATGTTGAAAGGAGAATAATTTCCAATTACTTATTTTTGCTTTAGTGAGAATTCACGCTTGATTTGATTGAGCGCTCACTTTTCTGCCTTTCTGGTTGTCTGTGGTATCTGTGTGGCTCTCCTCCAACACCACATTTAAAACGAGTTGGTTTTTGTCCCTGTCTTTCTTCGCTGATGATTGTGACCTTGGTTTCTAGTGATAATCTTTGCAAACATCCAGCTTTCCCTTTTTTTATATTTCAAAAGTTGAGGGGGCATCTTTTAGAAAACATGCCACACAGCATGTTTGTAGAGCTTTTGGTCTGATATAGCTTTTTGTCTTCAGGTTGCAACCCAAACAAAGGGTTTGGGAATTAAAACATAGCTTTTTAGACTGCATTCTGCAGAGCAGGCATAGCAACAATAGTTTACCTGAGAGGTTAAAGGGTGTGTATGTTTTCCATTGTATGTGTTGCACTTATTCACACTTAACTTCACAATTTCATTAAGTCCAAACACAGTCCTTCAAAATATTTTGGCTCAGAGGAACTACAGTCACATCCCAGCTGTTCTCGCTTCTGTCCCTCCCGGCAACCATAGTACAGATCACGTGCTCATCTTCTGGGATCCTCTATGGTAGTACTGGGTAATTTTACACAAGGGAAGGTGCTGTTGGAATTTGTGTGCAGTGTATGTATACTTAAATTTCAGTTTTAAAAAGCTAGGAAATTCCATTCATCAAAAAAACAAACAAACCCTCGTTTATGAATGTTGGGATATTTTCCTTCTGTACCCATGATTCAAAACACCAGGAAATTGTCTGATATTATTAGTGCACAATATCTTACCTCCAATGCCAGCAGGAAAAAGGATGCTAAGCTTTACATAGCTAAGGGCAGCCTGAATGTTGACAACATCCATGGCAGCAGTCAAGATGGCCTACAGGATACCCTCTTGTGCTCATGACCATTCACACTTGTCAAAAATAGCCCTGATTTGCTTTGTATTTGGGTGAGAAGTGGTTAACCGAATAAAAAAGGAGTCAGTTTCTGGGATTTTCCCATGCTTTGTGTCACTTTGTGAATGTTTTTCCATTGCATGTGTTGCGCTCACTCATACTTTTGCTTCATAATTTTATTAAGTCCAAAACAGCCCTTCAAAATGTTTTGGCAAAGAGGGACTGCAGCCCATCCCAGTTGTTTTTGGTTCTGTCCTCCTGTAAACCATATTGACTGCTGACATGAGTGTTGGTAACATTCCAGCTGCCCTTTGCTATGTAAAGCTTGGCATTCTTTTTCCTGCTTGCAACATGGACACGATATTGTGCAGCAATATTGGGTCATTTCCTGGCATTTTGAATCATGGATACAGAAGCGCAGTATCGCACATTCATAAAACAGAAGTTTTTTAAAGAAGTGAATTGAAGCAAAATACAACAATTTATACTAAATTTACTGGCCAGATACATAGTTTTTAAATATGACATTTAATTATTTCAAGGGGAGCTTTCACACTTCTTCCCCTAGTGCTTCAATCGAATATGAGTACTTCTCAGAGGTACTTATATCAATGGCCCGCTTGTGGGTTTTTACATACAAGTTGCTCCCATAAACAAATAAGTGTGTGTACTAGGTAAGTTAAAAGCATTTGGTGTCAAATGCATTAGTTTTAGTAATAAACATACCATCTCATGTCAATTAGTTTTGTGCATTTACAAGTTACAAACAGGAATCAAAAACATGCTTTTACAATACAATATTTTTTCACCCTGCCATTTCAAATGGTACCCCAACACAATACCATAAACAATATATGTTAATATTCCTTAGTGTATTTACATCCTGTCTTCATTCTATTTCCCCTGTAGTCTTTTTTAAATTATCATTAGTGAACATATGAAGCTTGCTTATATTAAGTCAGCCTTATGCTGAATCAGAACTATCAGTTATGCACAACTACCTAATTTCAGCCTCTCAACTCTAGCTTTTCTGAAACAGATATCTGCCTCAGTTTCCATTATCCCTCATCATAGGCCATGATAGTTGGGGCTGATGGAATTTGCACTCCAAAACATATGGGTAGGCACCAACTTGGGGAATTGTGTTCTCTTCCACACTGAGTAGTGGCTGCTTTCAAAGGCCTTGGGCAGGCAGAAATTTTTCTACAACTGTGCTATTTGACAAACATTTTAAGTGGATGGTTATGCAATAATACAGTGCAGAAGCATGTTCAATTCTGACTCAGCAAAAATCTCTGCTGGTAATATTTCACTGGACTTGCCTACTTGTCGCTGTCCAAGTGGAGATTGCTGTTAAAGACTATGCCCCTTCTGCAAGGAAGTCCTGGATACTTCCTTCCAGAAGGGTGAAAAAAATTAAAGCACATTTATATTGTGGTCTACTTCTAGGCGGCATGACTGCCAGGGGTCCTGGCCACAGTTTTCAGTGCATGGAAAGCAGGACTGGGCAAACATACTCTGAGGTTGTTGAATTGTACCTCCGATGATCACTTACCATTGGCTAGACTAGTTGAAGTAAAGTATGGATTGGAGGATAACATGAAATTTCAGTAAGTTTTAGAGTGAGCATTATGTGAGCACAAGTGTTACTTACCAATTATCTAGAATAAGCATGTATGTAATGAAAGCAACCACAAAGTATATAAGACTCCCAGGAACACGTTTATAGCCCCAGGTGGGAAACCTCCAGCCCTTTAGATATTGATGACCTGTTGCTTCCATCATTGCTCCCTATTAACCAAGCTAGCTAGGGCTTATGAGGAACAGATATCAGAACAGATTCTTCTGCCCTGTCACAGCTATTTCATTGGGGAGATTCATAATTTTAATGGCCTCCAACCATGGCTTTACTATGTGAGAATGTGTGCACGCGCGCACAACTGTTATTACAATCTTCCTCATCCACTGAGTTGGGGGTCTTGTTAGAACATACCATTAACAAATGAGGAGCAAAACTAATATTCAAAGGCAAATTGATAATTTCTTGATAAATGGGGCATATTTTGGGAAAAGATTCATAAGTATGTTGGGTAAGCCCATAATCAGCTTCCCAAACCAAAACACGCATGGTAATACTTCTCCTGCCTTCCTTGTTCAGGCTTCAGCTTGGCACAGAGACCATTTGGAGCCACATACGTCTGGAGCAGCATTATCAACGCACTTGAGACCCAAGTAGAAGTGAAAAAACGACGTCAAAATCTGAAATGTTATAATGACTGCTTTATTGGCTCTGATGCGGTGGATGTCGTCTACTCCCACCTTCTCCAGAACAAATATTTTGGCAATGTGGATATTTCCCGAGCAAAGGTTGTGAGAGTGTGTCAGGCATTGATGGACTACAAAGTCTTTGAGGCAGTTTCTACCAGAGTCTTTGGAAAAGACAAGCGATCAGTGTTTGAGGATAGCAGCAGCAGCCTCTACAGGTTCCCAAATACAGCTAATCAGGTGGACAGTCCCTTTGGCAAGGAGGGTGGCTATTTCATACGTCAAAGGTGAGTTCCATATAAAATGCTGAAGGCTGAGCGGTTGCGTTTCCCTTCTGACTTATACGCAGCATTATCCATGGAGATCAATCCATTATGGCAAATGTGGTGCTGCCTAGAAGCATCAGCAGCTTCCTTACTTATAACAAATCCAGAAGAAAGCATGGGCTTGCCTCTTAGTCACTCTCTAAAGCCACTCTTTGCGGAATGGACTCACATCATTTCCCCTGAAAACAGTGGTGGGCAAGAACAGTCTTTCCACCAACCTGGGCTACTTAATTTTATCAGCAAGCACTAGAAACCATTACAAGGAGCAGTAAAGGTGATTCCCAGAAGCCTTGGCCAGAATGGCCAGCAGTAAGATATATGGGCACTGTCATGTGAAACATCTGGAGGGCCAGAGCTTCCTCTTACCTGTGTTAAGCAATGAGGAATTGTACTGAGCACCCTTGCAAGGCAGGAGACAAAACCAGAAATAGTTGGCTCTGCCTCTTGTTGACTTTGGTTTCAGCTCCTGTTGGGCTGCCAGTCATCTTCCATCAGTCATGACACTGAGCATAATCCTAAACAAACCAACTGGGAATTAATTCCTACAGAGTGCATTGGGACTTTATAGCTGGTATGTTTAGGGCTGGAGCATTGCAGCTTGGTGTACAACTTTAACTTATTGCTGTGGTTGGATTTTATAGATCCCGGAAGAAGGTCGGTAGAGCACTGCAGCTTTTTCTTTTGGACTGCTCTGGAAAGGATCTCAAGGCAGTGGATTTTGTAATTCTTTATGCTGGCTGTAATCCATAACACTGTGTACCTACAGCTTGAAAAAAAAAGGGGGGGATAGGCAGTCCAGCAGCGGAAGGCAAAACTGTGAACATAAGCTGTTCAACAGTCAACAACTGAGGAAGATCTATGTGTTCTCCTGGAACATGCTGTGGACTTTGCTCAGTGCCACTGACCTTGTGATTCAATGCAAGGCTGAGAGTGAAGCTCCCCACCCACTGATGAGTATTCATCACCGTTACTGTTTGACTGGGTGCCTGCTCAGTGGTGCACAGGGACAGGATTCCAGTATTTCTGAAAAGGAGATGGTTGCTGTCTTTTAAAAAAGTCTGAATAAACTTGTGTAAATAGCAGGCTCAATTCGACGGAAGTTGTTTCCTTTGGGAAATATGTGTCGCACCAGTTTGTATGAGGAGTGCATGGGTTGAAGCTTGCTCCCCCCCCCACTTGCCTTTGTTAAAGTAATTGTACCAAAGTTACATTTGAGGTAGGGGTGTGTGTGTGTGGGTGTGTGTGTGTGTGTGTGTGTGTGTTTGTGTGTGTATGTGTGTGTGTGTGTGTGTGTGAGAGAGAGAGAGAGAGAGAGAGAGAGAGAGAGAGAGAGAGAGATGGATATCTTAGCTTTGCTTCATTTTCTGAAAGTGACCACTCGTAGATTGGTGCTTTCTTCCTCCTGCCTTATTTCCCCTCCTGTTCAAATAGGAGTTTGTTTGGCCTTTGTCAGTAGTAGAGTAGAGCCAGAGTGCACAGGGTTGAAGCCCCAGGACTTTCAGATTGGCAGGGATTGTGTCACCATCCACAACTACCCTGAGGCTTTCCTTTCCCTCATGACCTTAGCTGAAACATTCACAGTAGCTAGGAAGTAGATTTTCTCAAGACTAATCTATTGATCTACTGTATTAGCTTTGCAAAAGTCCAGTTTCTCAACTGTTAATGTAGATGGATTCAGCTGCCTGCATTTCTGGACTTTTGTCAGTGGGGAGCTACAGAGACTGTTGTAACGAGCATCTTCATTTCCACATTCACCAATACACCACTGGCCTTTTTCTCCTTCTTCTGTAACAGCTGGAGAGCTGTGAGGGAACCTCCATGAGGGCCTTCAGCACTCTTGCACATACAGAACTCAATTCTAAGTAATTTTGCACTAAAGTCTAGGTTTTATCCTGTTTTATCAGGAATTGATTTTTTTTGAGCAATAAACTAAAGTTTTTCCTTTCACCTTACCATAAGCATCCTGAACGATTACTCATGATTCATAGTCATTAGCTCATGTTACTGGCCTGTTGAACTCTGCTAACACAGTTACCACAAATTCCTGCAACTTTGCCCTAGCTGAATCAAGGAAAATGTGTTTCATTTATTTATTCTACTTTTTTTTATTCTATTTTTCTATTTTTTAAAACGTAGATTTCCCCTTTTAGTATAAAAGCTTTCAAGATGCCTAGCAACATCATTTGAACTTTCTAAATTAAAAACAAAACACAGTAAAACGGCAATAAAATCAGAAACCGGAATAAAAGCAGCATTTGTAAAAGTAAAAACCTCCATAAAAATGAAAGAGCTAAACAAATAAAATCCATTATCTAATTAAAAAGCTTGGGAGAGGTGGACAGTTTTATCTCTTCCTGAAAGTTAGCAAACTACATGCTAAACAGGTGGTTCTGGGCAATGTATTTCACACTTGGGTTGCCGCTACTAAGAAGGCCAAATGTTTGGTCAGTGGTCACCACCTGTTAACCTCACAATACAGAAGTAATGAGAGAAGAACCTTCAGGGAGATTTTAAAGGACTGAAAGTTCATGCTGTTCTGGCAACTAAGAGCCACTTGACTGGGAAACCTGACAACACAGAACTGAACCAAGATGGGTGACATCTCAAGTCTAATAAAAGAAAACTAGTACAATCCAATTGATGGTGTCCTATATGGAATCAAACTCCATCTCAGCCTTCAATAGCATTATGGTATGACTACATTGACAAACAATGCGGGAAATATTCCGGGATTGGGATGGTCTGATTTGCATGATTTTCCATAAAAGCCTGCCTGCCTGCCTGCCTGCCTGCCTGCCTGCCTGCCTGCCTGCCTGCCTTCCTTCCTTCCTTCCTTCCTTCCTTCCTTCCTTCCTTCCTTCCTTCCTTCCTTATCTAGCACTAGATCAGTTAGTTAGACAACCCAAGGGGTGGGTGGGGAAAGTCAGGAATTGGCAGAGTGAGAGAAGGAAGTTTTTAGGAAGCTCTGTTCTGACCATCCAGAATTGCAGGAGGCTAAGTCAGAGCAGAGCTACCTTAAGCCATCTCCTCTCTCTGTGTGCCAATTTGTTGCTTTTTTCCTCTCTGTTTGGTCACATTGCTGTCCTAGTACTAGGACACCAAGCCTTTAAAAGGAAAGGAAAGAAACAGAACAGGAAGGGAAGGGAAAACAAGTAGACAGAGCACCAAGTGTGGGGAGGAGAGGGTTCAAATGGTTAACAAGCTGCAGACAAACTTAATTTCCTCCCCTTTCTGTGCTGACTCCTGTGTGGTTAGTTAAAGCATATTAGCCCCAGGGAAATGTGACTTCACAGTGGATCCATCTGCATTTCCCCCACTGTGTAGTTGCATCCTCAGTGAGACTGACTTCTGATTAGCCATAGCCAATGGTGCGGAAAGCTGGGAGCTGCAATCCACCAATCTCCAGAATGCAGCGCTTTGCCCGTGCCTATTTTGGAATAATTTTGCCCCTTGTATTTACTGTTTGAAAGCAAAATATGTTGGAATATACACAAAATGAAAGTCTGTTCACTTTTGCTACATGGAGATGTTGAAGAGAAATGGACTGGGAGCACCTGGTTCCACTGCTGTGGACATGTGCCTGAGAAGTGAAGAAGGAAATAAGACCTCCTAGACTTGAATAACACAAGTGACAGAGAAGATGGAATTTGAGAGATAATCTTTCTAAACTGTGCACAGAGATCTTAGCTTATATTTAAAAAGTCTTGGGATTCATTGTAGAGGAGCAGACAACTGAGGTTGAGGGTGTGCAGAAAATCTTGATGGGAATGTGAACCTAGCATAGTCTGGGCTCTTTAGAGCTGAGAGGAATAGTTAGAATCTGCTTTATATAAGTTAAATAACAGTTCATTTTCTGAGGTGGGCTGTGATATCAAGTATTTGTCATCAGGAAAAACAGAAGTGCTCCTGCACTGAATCTTGCAGTCCTGTGCACACTTATTTTGGAATAAGACCCACTGAAATCAACAGAACATACTTTTGAGTAAACATGCCTAGAATTGTATTATAAAGCTCCTTGTAAATCTACCTTGTCTCAAATAACAATGTCTTTCATCTTTATATCCCATGACTTTGCCCAGTGTTACTGTGTTTGCTGCTACCATGTGTAGCGAAAACCATTTATTTTCTTATCAGTCACAATAGATTCAGTTCTAGATTTTGGTGCCCTCTCAATTGTGGTGTCCTGGGACAAAGTCTCAGTTGCTCCAGGCTAGTTAGAGCCCTGATGACAGATTGGCTCAGTTAAGGGAAGCTGGTTCTGCATTAAAAAAAAACAGTGGTAGCTTTTGGATGCCAAAATTTGCATCTCTTATGACACCAACCAAAAGATGACCAAAAACGTGGAAGCTTTTGGCACTGAAGGATGCCTTCCTACTTTTCATTTCTTTTATGAGGAACTGGAATGAGTGTTTTACTTTGCCCTTCAGTTGAGGTAATGGTGAGTTCAAGGTTTATGTGTAGAGACTTGACCCAGCTGTTTTGACCTCTCTGGGGAAAAAAGTGATCACCCCCTCTTTTAACTTCAGACAGGAGAAAAGAGCATTACTTAGCATGACACCTGTGAAATCAGAGAGTTTGGAGGATCTCTTGGAAAACTTGAGTCTCAAGCCTATTAATTCACCTCAAGTAAAGACCTCTTCAAGTTTGTCTCGTCAAGGTGAGTGGCGTAAAGGCATCAGAACTGCTTCAGTCCAAGGGGAGCAATAGCTGACTCCAGTTTTAAACTGGAGGGAACTTGGACATTAAGCTTTCTTGGGTCCCTTTCCCAACATCCATAATAAAACACTACTGGAAGCAAAAGGAATACATTGTGTCGTGCATGTGCCTGAATGTTAGGTCAGACGGCCCTGTGCCACGACTGCCACAGGCAGCAGGAGTGTGGCACATCTGAAAGTTTTAAAAAAGGAGGACATTTTGGCAGTAATAGAATTGCCAGGGAAAGGCAGCTGGTTGCAAAGGGTGGGTTCAGACGCCTTATGTGGTGGAAAGAGGGTGCAAAAAGGACATGTTCAGGGAGGAGTTAGGGCGGGGAAGTGGTGGCCTTTTCTGCTTAGTAACACTGAGTTTGGCCTCAACAAGCTGCAGTTGAGGGAATGTGGTCCTCAACAACCAGCAAAAATCCCCTGGCCCTGCCTGTTTTCCCAACCCTGTTTCCAGCCTGTTTCTTCAAAACCCAGTCCTGCTGTTTTACCAAACAGCAATGCTGTGCTGTTATCACCACTTCTTGCTTTTAGAAGAGAAGTCAAAAGGAAAGGAATGGGAAGGAAACCCTATATTGTGGTGTTTACTGCAACGGCAGTGCTTTGAACTTAACTCATGGTACAGTTGCTGAAAACCTTGAGCACCATGGCTGGGTGTATCTAAAATGTATCTGTACTGAACATGATAGAAGTAATATATGGATGCTACTTCTCTTTAATTTTTGTTGCTGAAGAACAAAGGCAGATATCAGCTTATATTTCTGTAGATCAAAATGTAGCAAGCAAAATTCTTAGCTTTGAACGGTGGAATCCTTGTCTGGGGCAGGGGCACTAGAAGCGAAGTGTCTCATTGTTTCAGCTCCAAAGACATTAACAAGGCATTCTTTCTTCATGCATGCCCTATTGCCATGACTTACATGATTAGATTCCCTGTCCAGCAAAGATCATTTGCAAGTTTGCACAGGAAAAAATGTAAAGCATTTTGGATATGTCCAAGTCCTTGCTGTTTGCTGCGTAAATTGCGATTACTCCCCTTCTGTTTACTATGAAAAAGTCCCCTTGCAGTTGGCAAAGCACTAAGAGGCAGTAGATTGGGTTTGTGTTCTCTCCAGGAAACCTTAAGTCTCTTAGGCTAAACAACAAATACTGGGATGTTGGATTATGTTTTGATCCTTAAATCACTTTTGCTAACAATCTGTTTGGCTTTTGCCTCTCACTCTTTCAGTTATTAACGAAGTCTGGAGAGAGCAAACAATTGCTCGGCTGCTGCATCTCATTGACCTTCCACTACTTGACTCTTTACTGGAGTACCAAAAGTCACGAGACAGATTTCCACAAACGAAGCAGGAATCTGAGTGTAGCTCTGCCAGCAACTATCTGGACCGAGAGATTCTGAAAGCTTTTGGTGACTCGCAGTGAGTACATCCATGAATAAGTAGTGAGGCCAAAACCTGATTTACAGAAAACATTTTAAAGTGCCTTGCAGAGCAAAGAAGCTGCTTTTGAAAAAGGGCATGGGTCACTTTGGGGGCCTTGTTCTCTCCTTGTTATCGGTCTCCATCCTTAAATCAGAGTTAGATGGGATGATTCTTCAAGTAGAAGACTTATTCAGAATACTTCCTTTGGACAGCCCTATAGATAGAGGACTGTCCTCACTAGAAAAGGACATGTAGCCACCCTGGGAAGGGTTGGAGTTTGGGAATGTGACTTTCTGAGTTAATTCAGAACTGGCCATGCTGGGTCAAAAGGAAACTTTTCAAACTCTGAGAAGAGCAGTGTGAGTTCATTCAGGAAAATCACACAGAGAAGAGTTTTCTGCTCTTACTATTATTTATTTAAAATATTTTTACTCTGCCTTTCTCCTTAAATGGACCCAAGCATGGAACTTCAGCATGAATTATGCTATTCCTCGCAGAAGTGCTAAAAACATTCTCAAAACAAAACACAACACAACACAACACAATAGTTCAACCACATACCCACTGCTGCCCCCTCTGGACATCCCTCACATCATTCTAATTTGGTGCTCTTTCCATTCTAGTTTGGTGCACGTTCCATTGATTTCAAAGGAAGTTGGTCATGACTAACTTTACCCAAAGCAGAGTGAGCATTATTGAAAAAAGATACAGGTGGAGGAATTTTCCTTTTCTAGGGCGGATGAATGGCTATCAGCTGCAATAGACTGTCTGGAGTATCTACCAGATCCAATGGTGGTCGAAGTGAGTCGAAAGTTACCTGATGGGCCTGAAAAAGTACAAGTGGGGAAACTGCTGCTGCTTGATACTGTTGGAAGATACTACAGCCAAAAGAAAGAGCCCCTCTTAAATCATGCACCTGATATCCATCTGGGAATAGCAGAATTGCTAGGTAAGTGTGATGAAATCCAAGGAGCAGGGAAATGCCAAAGTCTTCATTTGGCACATATTCTTCTAATAGTAAAGTGATCGGCCAGGTGAAATGGGACTGTATGGAGAAAGAGGTGGTTTCTCCCTAATCTTGGGAAACTTCAGGTATACAGGCAACAAACCCCGAATGGTAAACCACAGTAAGAGGATGGAATTCAACATATGTAGAGTGGCCCATAGACTAAATCTAACCAGGTTACCAGAACTGGGGTCAAGAGATGGGGGTAAAGAAATGTGTGCCCCCCACTAAGCAGCTCATTCCAGGATCCTCTAAGCTGCTAGGAGGTAGGCAAGAGGGGGGTCCTCTAAATGTTGCGGTCAAGGAATGCTGGGTGTGTTACAGTGCCATAATATCTGGAGGTCTGTAGTTTGCATCACTTCAAGTTAGGTTCCCTTCACAGCAGAAAGATTATTTTAGGCATAGACCTGTGAATTCTGACTGGAGGTGAAAGTGCTTCCTCTGATCCAAATTGATCTACCCCAAGACTATTAAAGTTGTGTAGTGGTCAGACTATGTAGTAGATGCAAAGTAAAGATCTTGGGATTGGAATGTGTGGTAATTTCATCTTCCTACAAACTCTCCCATATGTTGTGGGGATGGGTTGGGTTAACTCTTCCCTTCGTGTACTGTACTGGTGGGTTCAGGTACACTCTAGCACTGCACCCAAAATTTAGGATGAGAAGAGGGATTTACCTATTCGTTCTACTGTGATTCTTCATGCCCCCCCTCCTTATTCACTTTTAGTCCAAGTGTATGTTATCAGGCCCCAGTGGCCAAGGTGTACATTGTCATGAGATCACATATCTGCATTTATAGTCCCAAGATATACTACTGATCATCAACCTAGAAATGTATTTGGTTATAATGCATACTATACTTCAATTATTTTTTAGTTCAGTATCTGAATTATGACAAAAACGTATGAGAGGACCCTGAATGAAATATATAGGCCCCATTTCTGCCTGCCTAATTTTTGGCCAAAATATGCCTTGCATTGTTTCCTAGGACACAGTTGTTAAGGATGCTGTTGCAAAATGGGAAACTGGCAGGTCTACACACTCCCCTGCTCAGCTTGGTAACTTGAGCAATGATCTGGTTCCACTCTACAAAAGATGACTGAATTTGCCACCCCCTTTTTGCCCTTCAAGGAATTGCTTTGCAACATTGTCGAGTCTGTCAAATAGTATTTTGCCCAGAAAAATAGTTCCATGGAGGAAAGGTGTAATACAGTGGTTTTTCCAACATGATTCTCAGGGAAGCTTTATATTCTTTGGAAGTTCATTAAGAAATTTTCTGTATTGCAAAAACATCTGAAATTTGTCTTGGAAGTTTCCACCTTGCCTTTCTGTTTCTAACTCAAACAATTATGCTGAGGAATTGCACTCAGTAAAAACATGTGTATGCCCAAGGCATTGGCATACCTGGGCCCAGTATTCAAGATAACACTTGCCACATAATGGCTGAGATCCAGTTGTAAGTTACAACTAGGATGGGCCCATTGAATCAATGGAACTTACAAAGGATTTGACTCACCAAATCTCTACTGATTCAATAGGCCTGCTCTAGTTTTGACTTAACTGTATTTCAGCAAGTAGTTGACAATACCTGGAATCTTATGTGTCTTTGTGAGCATTCTGTCTACTTTAACAATAGTTCACTCACTATCCATATAACCTTCTTTTCAAAAATCAACCCTGCCACATACATCCTCCTGTTCTCCTACTAACCTTCTTATACAGTAGGGACGCTCCCAAATTACTGTGCATAGTGTGCTTTTCCAGAACAGTCTTACTGGCAGTGGAGTTGGCAGCAGGTTGGAGCACAGGGCGATGAAGCCAGTGGTTGAGAGTTCAATATCTTACTGTGCCTCCTGGGAAAACAATCAGACTGTATAGCCTTGGACAGGTTACATTGTCAAAGAGCACCACTAGAAGCAGAGACTAGTAAATCACTTCTAACTGATTTAAGGTTAAAAAACCATACATCAGCATCCTAATTATTGTTGTTGTTGTTAATTACCTTGTATTCTTACTTGTGCAGTGGGTGCTGTACTGAAACCATGGTTTCACTTGTGCTTCAGTGGCATCAGATATATCGGGGCACTTGTTTTATTCTTCTTTTCTGTTTCAAAAACTTGAAACTTAGAGTCTTCTAGATACCTTATTCATTGGCCAAACAAAGGTGGAATTCTGGAGGCATTAGATAGCTTTCATGGTGTCTTCAAAGGATGTTGCAAAGATGAATTAAATATAAAAGCCATGCTGACTTAAACCAAAGAGCTATATAATCAGCATTTTGTTTCCAGAATGCCAGTAAGTAGGACAAGACTGCAGTAGCACTCTCCTGCTCTTGTTCCTAGCAACCAGTGTTGAGAGACTTACTGCTTCTGGGTGCAGTATATATAGCCATCTTGTCTAGTGGCATCAATAGTCTTATCCTCCACGAATTTCTCTATCTCCCAAAGCTGAAACTAACAATATTGGCACCCAGGGCAATTGGCACCAAATGCCACCTGCTCTGGGATGTGGACACACACGTTTCCAATAAAAAATTAGAAGAAGTTGGTTAGCCCCTCCGAAAAAGATAAAGTTTATCTTAAAAAAAGAAAAGAAAAGGAAAGACAGAAAGTGGAAAGGGCAGCAGGCGTCGTCATCCCAACATCCCTACTAGATTCCCTCTAGATTTTTGTCCTCTAGGGCAATGCTCCATTTGCTCCACCTTAGTTGCAGCCCTGCTATTCCCCTTTTGCAGTTGTTCAAGTTGATGGCCATCAGTACATCTCGTGGCAGTGAATTCCATAGTTTAACTATCCAAAGAAATGCCTTCTTGTCTCCTGACTAGTGACCTCTATTTTCATCCCTTGCGCTGTCATCTCTGCATCTTGAGCCTAAGGAGGCGGGACATACTGTTTCCTGAAATGGCATCCTTCTTCAGGTATGCCACTTGGTGGATATCCGCTCTGTGCCTCTGCTCCCCTTAGGGATGCGCAGAACAAGGGGCTTGTATATCAAATAGGTAATTCAGTCCAAAAGTAAGCTAAGATTGCAGTGTTTAATAAGTTGATCTTTCCACAGTAAGAAGGAACTGGCAGTCTGGGCAGAACCCATTCAAAGGACAGAGGAAGAGCTTCATGCACAGGCCATCTATTCCAGATTTCTAGATGACTAGCTGCGTTCTTCAGCTAATAAATTACTTTCTTGTATTCAATGTATGCCGTTTTTCCTTTTTTTTCAAGTGCATGCTGCAGCTTAATAGTAACTGCATGTTTTACTAGCAGACTTTACAAGTTTGTGGTGGGCTAGTTGGCAGTGTTTCAGTAGAAAAGTAATACAATGTGTGTGCTAACCAAACTGCATCATTTGCTCTTTGGTTTCTTTCAGTCAATGGAAAGAACGATCAAGCTTTGGAAGCAATTCAGCTCTACCTGAAGTTGCTGGAGAGCCCAATAAGGGAGGAATTCAGGAGGCTTCTTTACTTCATGGCTGTTGTTGCTCAGAATTCTGAGCTTAAGCTGCAAACAGAGGTAAGTGGGATCACTGGGGATGGGGGGGGGTGAGCAGTAGAGATCCAATGCCATCTTTGGTGACATGGATCCACTTGAGCACAGCACCATCTTGGGCCACTTGTTGACACTGGAAATACAAGATTATTAGGTAGTAACCCATGCCGTGATTTCTTCCCATGGCAGCATCTATGTTCCAGTTCAGCCATTCTTAACAAGGGGGGGCATAGCACATTTGAAGGGGGCCACAGACTGGAAACAATTCTTCACACACCACCTTATAAGGTTTGTTATGCATCGGCCTATATTTCTTCCATATTGTGTTTATGGCTGTGGCAAAAGAAAAAAAGAAGAAAAGAAATAAGTTGAGAATGGCTGTTCTAGATAACTTGCTCTGGTAAATGAGTTAGGAATCAGAGTACAACCTTTTCTTCACTGGCTAGAATCCTACTGGTGATTGCGTAAACTGCCACAGCTAACTGACAAGGTTCTTGGTCATCTGCTTGGTCACCTGCCTGACTATATAGTGAAAATGTACCCCTGGCGCCATGTCGATTATAGCCGTGGCAAGTGATGCAAACCTTTCATAAACACCAATAGGATTCCAGCTGTTGTTTCCTCTGTTTTGCAGAGTGACAATCGGATGGTTGTGAAAAGAACTTTCTCTAAAGCTATAGTCAACAATAAAAATCTATCTAAAGGAAAAACAGACCTTCTGGTTTTGTTTTTAGTTGACCGCCAGAAAGATGTCTTAAAGGTGAGTGGCTTATGATTCCCCCTTCCCTTCCCCTTGTTACTCAGTGGTTACTCAGCTCTGAATAACTGGAAGTTATTGTTACTGTGTGTGTTTTTACTCCAGATTCCAGGGACATTGCACAAAATGGTTAGTGATAAGCTTGTGGCTATGCAACAAGGCAGAGATTCCAACCTGAATACAGGTAATCATTATTTTAGTAACTCTTTAGTCACTTTGATAAGAAGTTGATATTTATTGTGACCCACTTTAGGCACAGTCCACAACAGAAATGCAACATGTAAATAAGCTAAGCTTCTCCAGAAATGTCTTGTACTCTTATGCCATTTGTTACCTTAAATGTTATCTCACGTTTTGGATTGAGAACTGTTTATTATAGCAGTGGGTTCAGTTAATGGTCCATTAGATCAATTAAGGTTCTTTTAATAAGAAGATAAATAATAAAGGCCAGGGTCGGGTAATATGTAGTATGTGACCTACATACACCTCTACCATTTTTGTCCTCCCAACTGCACCCTCATCACTGCTAGTGATACTGGCACCAGAACACTGCCAAAAATCACTGGCTCACATACAAATGAATTCAATAAATGTGGCTCACAATCATGAATTCAATAAACATGGCCACCTTTATGTACTGCATACTGTATAACAGGAAAGCTGTCTGCGTATTAAGTTTTACCACTATAATCTAATAGATTAATTTATAATTTACCAAATGATTTTTTCATGTTCAGGATATACTTTCTGCCAGAGGCTCGATGAAAGTGAGTATCATTGCAGTGCTAAAAAGACTACCAAAAAGGAACTTGTATCTTTGCTGAAAACAATTGATGAGGACTCCAGTCTTTCTGCCAAAGAGCGAAAGAAGTTACTTGATCAATTCTATGCTAGTAATCCAGCTATCTTTTTGCAATATTTTGATGAGAGAGGCACTGATGCGGCCGTGTACTTCTAGATCTATTAGACATAACGGAAGCTGTGTGTTTTGGAAACACTTTCTTGTTCTTTTAAAAGGTTTTTCTGTACCTAAATAAACTTGTTTTGTATATATGGTTGGAAATAACACTATCTGAAAAGAATTAAAGTTGCTGATTTGTAATCTCATTGTATCACCAGTCCTCTTTTTTAACACCTGGGCTGGGGAAGAAGATTTAAGTCAAGGGTTTATAGGCTTCCTTATCACAGTTTTGTTCAAATACTAATAGGTTAGATCTAATATTAGACTCACTGAAATGAATGGGACTTGTTTGTCATGAGAAACAAGTCCCACTAGTTTCCATGGGTTTACTCTAGTTGGAACTAACATTGCTTTTATCTTAATGTAATCTTCTGACAATGCCTTTAACTGGAGGAGATTATTGCTATTTTCTCTTAAATATCAAAGCTCTTTTCACTGCCAGTTGTTTGCAAAAATAATGGGATTGATTGATTGATTGATTGTTCTGTGTTGATCTTGAACTAACAGACTACCACTGCCCCTTGATAATTGTATTAGTACCTGCAACTGGTTTTTAAATTTAATCTCCATAATGGAACATACATTCCCCCAAAGTCTAATGCAGCATTTGTCTATCTGCTTATTTGCACATAAGCCCATCTGAAGAGAGTGGGCTTCAGAGCAAACATTAATGGAACTGGGCTACATCATGATCTTTATAATAAGTTTGCTACTTTAGGGCATGCTGTCTTCTATGTCCATGTCATGTTATCCTTGTCCAAGCATTTAACCCCTTACTCTATTTAGCTTAATTGTATTTGATAGCAGCATGCTGAATTATACAAGACCAGAGGGTCTAGGTGACTGCTTTGATAGTAGTACAACATAATCCAGACTGAAGGAGTGGTGGTCAGAAAATAAGCATTTGACTATAGGACCAAAGGTTATATAAACTGCCATTGTACTGGATACCAAGGAGTTTAAAAGACTGAGATACTTGAATGGTCATCATTTCCATCAGAATCCTTAATGGGTTCTTGTTATGAGCTTCCCTACAAATATAAAACTGCAGATGATGGTGATCTGGAATGAATAGTGTGAAAACATTTTTTAGACATGGAGACAGTCAAGAAAACATCTACATAACTCTGCAGTGGAAATCTAGTGGACTGTGGCACTGGAAGTTTTTGTGTATCTAAACAGGACAGTTATAAATCATAGCTGGCACTATATAACTACTCCTGCCCTTACATGGACATAACAAGAATTGCATCATTGCAGAAAGACTGATGATAAGTAGAGGTTGTTGTGTCGAACAATAGGAACTTGAGGCCAACTGCTTTTTTACATAGGCCAAGTGTGAGTAAGAGTTTCCAATATATCCCATTAAAACTGTTTGTTCCCCAGATATTACTGTTTTTTCCTCCTTTTTATGTTTACTGCATAGATTGCATCTAATGTTTTCAGACTACAAATATTATTAATCCTCAGAAAGTTCTTCACTGACTTCCTAAAATATAGCCAAAAGCTAATAATAGAGAACTGAATCTGGATACTTTTGTCTGTTGATGTATTCTCATCCTCAGCACGATGAGGCATACTGGAGCTACCTGTGCCAGTACACCACGCTTGAAAATAAAAAGCATAACCTAGGACTCAGTATTCCAGGGTGACATGGTAACTTGGAAATACTTTGCAAATGGGGATTGGAAATGCAAATAGCAATATAGAAGTTCAGTGTCAAAAACAAAATGCTGGCTAAAACCCTGTTGCTTCGCATAGTAAGGCCCATTGAATCAGTGGGGATTGGGGGAGTCAACTCTGCAGTTTCATTGATTTAAATGGGCCTACTCTAGTTGAGATTTAGTCTAGTGTAGCAAGTTGCAACTAGAGTAGACACATTTGAATGAACTGAACTTATGGAGGAGTTGATGCACCAAATCTCCACTGATTCAGTGGGCCAGTTGTAGTGCAACGTACTCTGCCAAGCACCAGGATTTCAGCCATAGAATCACCAGAACCACACTACTTTTGCATTGTTTCCACTAATCTTACATGCATTTCTGTTTCTACCTTGTTCTACCTCCAGTTAACCCCCACAGTGTTGTTACGTGCGCTCAAATCAGACGTTAGAGCAACTTTACTAGGGCTTTCAAGATGAAAGTCAAATACCATATAAGTCTAAAAATTTAAAATAGTATAAAACTAGAAAATTATTCAAATTGTTTCATCCCATCCACTTAGTGTTCTTAGATTCTAGGGCAGAAACAAATCCACACAGAAAATCTATCTAGATAGTATATTGCATGTTGGAGTGGTCAAGGCTGATTCAAGGCTCTGGTGGGCAAAAAATATAATAGTGGGCCCCCTTCTGTTGGTATACTGCAAGATGTAACATTCTACCCACACTGGGTTAATATCCTTAAAGACCTCACCTGTCCCTTGTAATCAATTAGGCTCTATAAAGCCTCGTCTCTCTCTTACCTTACCCATCACACTCCCTCTTCGATGGTGCTGACTGACCGAGTGAGGCAGAGACTGTGTGTGCTTGCCTGAGTTTTGTGGGCGTTGCCTGAGCTGCCGCTGCCTTTAATTCCCTTTAATGTTTGGTATGTTTTGTAATGTATTTTAGTACTTTTATTGTTTTCTTAAGATGTCCTGTTTACCCTTTTCCTAAGAGAACTAGATAAAGATTATTAATTATATTTTGTCTCAGTGTCTCGAAGCCTTTTTCCCAACAAATTTGGTAGCAGAGGATGGTTGCGTTTTTTGACAAGCTGCTTTTGAGACACTGAAACTTGTTGCTGTGTTTTGAACTTTTTTCAGTTATTATTAATTATATTTTGTCTCAGTGTCTCGAAGCCTTTTTCCCAACAAATTTGGTAGCAGAGGATGGTTGCGTTTTTTGACAAGCTGCTTTTGAGACACTGAAACTTGTTGCTGTGTTTTGAACTTTTTTCCTTTTGAAGTTCAGATAGTTGAACAGAGTGCTTTTGGCAAACATTCCTTTTATTTTCAAATTGGGGAATGCATTGTTTTTGCCTCTGACTAAAGGGAGTCATTTTTTTATAAGAGGCTGCAAAACATTTTTTAAAGTAACAGCATTTTTATACGCAGTCAAACAATCTTCAGTAAATTGAGAGTGAAGTTGTGGAAAGGAGAAGATAATTTAACTTTTGCCTTATTAGAAGACAACATTTATTAGTATCAAAATGTCTACAGTTCCTACTACTACTCCAGAAGCGAATACATCCACTCAACTTTTTCAGCTGGGTGTAAGTAACAGCAGTGGCATATTTGCAACCCCAAAGCTGAACCAGAACAATTTTCAAATGTGGGATGCAAGATTAAGAGTTTCCCTTCAAGTACAGGACTGTTTAAATGTTATAGACCAAGATATACCTGAAAGTCAGCCAGCACAGAATGAATATAAAATTAAAGAAGCAAAGGCTTTAATGATATTATACTCTTGTATAGAAGACCATGAGACTCCATTAGTAACCAAGTATAAAACAGCTAAAGGACTATATGGTGCTCTAAAAAGAAAATACTTCACTAGATCAAGTAAGAATGTAATATTTTTGAAGGAAAGATTATACAGCATGAGAATGAAAGAAGGAACTAGCATTGATGAGTATTTGGATAAAATGTTGAAACTTGTCTCAGAGCTTCAATCTGCAGGGGCAGAAATATCTGACTCTGAGTTCCATACTTGTATATTACTCAGTTTACCACAATCTTTTGCAAATCAGAAAGCTATGCTTGAGTGTACTGCAAAGGTGGACCTGGATTATACAATTGTCTACTTGAGAGACTCTGGACTTAAAAGGGCAATAGATAACATGCCTGAAAAAATGCCTGTATTAAGAATGAGACCTGATCCTAAAGAAAGGTGATGTTACATATGTTCACAGGTTGGGCACATTGCCAAATATTGCAGATTTAAAGGTGCAGGAGCTCAAATACCCAGAGGTGCAAGTGTTTGTATTGAAAGAGCGGCCCCTAGTGTCCGAGGACATTTTAGCAGTCATGGAAATTTCAGACCACCACAAGGCAGATCAAGTATGAGTTACAAGCAAAGATCCAATGATGGCAAAAATGCTCATAATAATAACCAAGTGTTCCAAATACCTGATTATCAAGGTGTGAATGATAAGAGACATTTCCTTCTTGACAGTGGCAGTTTCATACATATTTGTCGATTTCGAGAAAGCTTCAGTCAACTTGATACAGAGAACAGACCAAAGATATTACAAGCAAACCAGCAAAGTTTAAATGTGCTTGGAACTGGAACAGTACCTTTAAAGGTTCTAACTTCTAAAAATGAGGTGGTGAATCTTACAATAACAAATGTTGCTTTTGTCCCTGAAGCCTCAAATAATTTACTTGGCACTAAAAGGTTTGTAAAAAATGGTTATACTGTAATACTTAAAGGTGACTCAGGAAAGGTTATCAATGATAAAACTGGTCTAGTACTTAAGGTTGATGAAAATGATGGTTTCCATTATATAGTTGATGTCAGTGATTATTTAAACACTGTAGTAGATGAAGGAAGATCTGTATGTCAAACTAGGCAAGATACTTGTGATCATAAAACTTGTCTTTATTCATGGCATGTAAAATTGGCACATAGAAACATGCAAAGTATTGAAAAATTATTGACAGAATGTGGAATTGATGCTTCTAAATGTGATAAGTCAAAAGAAAGATGTGAAATTTGTATAAAAGCAAAGGGAACTGCTCCCAGTTATACAGGACAAAATAATATACAGGATAAAGAGTTTCTGGAACAGGTCTATTCAGATTTAGTGGGTCCCATGCCATTATCCGCAGGCAAAAATAGATATTTCCTTACCTTCACTGAATCTAAAAGTAAATATACTTATGTATATATACTAAAAAGTAAAGATGAGACTCTTGAGAAGTTCGAATGCTATGTAGCTGCTATTAAAAATAGATTTGGCAAAGCTCCCCTAGCATTACGTACTGATGGTGGTGGGGAATATTGTAATGCAGATTTCAGGAGATTTTTGGAACAAGAAGGTATAGAACATAAAGTAACCATATCCCATTCCCCACAACAAAATGGATGTTCCGAAAAACTGAACCGTACATTGCAGGAGATGTCCAGATCTATGCTAATGCAAGCTGGATTACCAAATTCTTTGTGGGCTGAAGCAGTAGTTACAGCAGTTTATTTGCATAATAGAGTCCTTAGTAGAGTAACAGGTAAAACACCTTTTGAATTATGGTTTGGAAAAAGACCTGGTTTAAAGCATATAAAAGTTTTTGGCGCTAAAGCATATACACATGTCCCAAAAGAAAAGAGAGGAAAACTTGATCCTCGAGCTGAAATTGGAATTATTGTTGGGTACCCCATTGGAGGGAAAGAGTATAGAATTTGGAAGGCAGAGACTTCTGAAATTAAATGTTGTAATGTTGTATATGTAGATGAAAAACTTATAAAGCAACAGATAAATGAATCCATAGTGGCAACTGATCTACAGAATATAGAGACTGTTTCACAGGAATTGGTCGATTGGTTATCTGGAGAGACCACTGGTCAACCGGCAGGTCCATCTTCTGAATATGCTACCAGAACAGAAGGGGAAGCAGAAACTGGACCAAGGGAAACAGAAACAACAACCTCTGTAAGACAATCAGATAGGATTAATAAAGGCAAACCTCCAGAAAGATATGGATTCTGTGAAAACCTGCATATAATAAAGGAACCAGCAAACTGGAAAGAGATCAGTAAATTACGTATTTCAGAGAGAGAAAAATGGTTGGAAGCCATGAAAGAAGAATATCAATCTCTACAGGAGAAACAAGTTTGGACTCTCACAAATCTACCTCCTGATAGACAAGCTATTGGGAGTAAATGGGTTTATAAAATCAAATATAATCCAGAAGGAAGTATGGATAGGTATAAGGCACGTATGGTTACAAAAGGTTTTTCCCAGAAATATGGAGTTGACTATTTTGATACATTTGTACCAGTAATCACCTATACAACACTCAGGACACTTCTTAGTGTAGCAAGTTCAAGAAGTATGTTTGTAGAACATCTAGATGTTAAAACAGCATTCCTTAATGGAGACCTTTCAGAAGAAATTTATATGGAGCAACCTGAAGGATTTCAAGAAACAGGACAAGAAAATCTTGTTTGTACATTTAACAAGAGTGTGTATGGACTTAAACAATCAGCCAAAAGTTGGTATGATAAATTAACAAATCTCCTACACTGCCAAGGTTTTAAGCAAGGGAAGGCTGAACCTTGTCTATATATGAGCCTTAAGGATGGACAGTACCAATATATTCTAACATATGTAGATGATTTATTAATATGCTGCCAACATAAAGAGGACATTAAAGAGATAGCTGATAAATTGAGAATGGAAATAGAGATTAAACAACTAGGAGAAGTAAAACACTATCTTGGAATGGAAGTTGAAAGACTCAATGATGGAAGTTTTCTTTTAAGTCAGAAACGAAAAATCATGGATTTCATTGAATCAGTTGGCATGAAAAACTGTAAAACAGTGAGTACTCCACTAGAACCAGCCTACTTGAAAATGAAAGATGGACAGCCACTTAAAAATAACAGTGAATATCAAGAAGCTATAGGCAAGCTCCTTTATTTAAGTAAAACCATGAGGCCTGATATTACAGCAGCTGTTAGTATTTTAAGCAGAAAAGTGAGCTCACCGAACCATCATGACTGGAGTGCTATAAAGAGAGTGGCAAGATATTTGAAAGGAACAGAAGATTTAAAATTAAAGATATTACCTTGTGAAAAACCTAGATTAATTGGATATATGGATGCTAGTTGGGGAGAAGAATCAACAGATTATAAATCAACCAGCGGATACCTGTTTTATTATGGAAATAATCTTATTGATTGGACTAGTAGAAATCAAACTATTGTGGCCCAATCTTCAGCAGAAGCAGAATGTATATCAGCAGCAAATGCATGTAGTGGGTTGGAATGGATCTTTGATCTCTTGAAGGATTTTGGGATTGATGAACCTATACCCATAATGATGTTTGAGGACAATCAAGCCTGTATTACAATATGTAAATCAGAAAGTACAAAAGCTAGAAGCAGAGCAATAGGACTAAAATGTCAGCTTGTGAAGGATTTATACCAGAAGGAATTCATTGATATCAAATATTGCCCTACTAATGAAATGGTGGCGGATATTTTGAAAAAACCACTGACGAAAGAGAAATTTGTATATCTTCGTGAAATGTTAAATATGCTTGATGTAAATACCAACAGAATTGACCATGGTTGATGTAATTGATTATGTAACCCCAAATGTATTCATGTTACATCTTGAGAAGAGGGTGTTGGTATATTGCAAAATGTAACATTCTACCCACTGTGGGTTAATATCCTTAAAGACCTCACCTGTCCCTTGTAATCAATTAGGCTCTATAAAGCCTTGTCTCTCTCTCTCTACTCTACCCATCACACTCCCCCTTCGATGGTGCTGACTGACGGAGCAAGGCAGACTGTGTGTGCTTGCCTGAGTTTTGTGGGTGTTGCCTGAGCTGCTGCCGCCTTTAATTCTCTTTAATGTTTGGTATGTTTTGTAATGTATTTTAGTACTTTTATTGTTTTCTTATGATGTCCCGTTTACCCTTTTCCTAAGAGAACTAGATAAAGATTATTAATTATATTTTGTCTCAGTGTCTCGAAGCCTTTTTTCCAACACCTTCCTCCCCATTCCCTCCCACCTAAAGAGGTCACACAACATGAACAATGTAATATAACATAAATAAGACTGACTTGTGAAGGTAATCTTGGTAGCAGTAAATAAGTGAGCAATGCTTAAGTAAACAAAACAACATAACAATGAAAAGAAAGTCTAGCTTATGAGGGAGGGATGAGGCAACGGAAGCCTAAAGCTGAGGTTCGAACCACTCTGCACATGCCTGGAGAAACGTTGTGTACATCATCTGCAGAACATGCCAAGTCTGCAATCCAGAACAGGCCCCACATGGAGGAGAGGGAGGGAGGCTGCCTGTTGGGTGGGGTTGCAGGATGCTGGGCTCAGGAGTGGGAGGAGACAGACAGCTGCAGGTGCTTTGAAGAAACAGCCACTGTCACCCAACTGAGAGTGTCTCTGAGCCTAAGCAGAGTGCCCCGTGCATCCCAGCTGGCCTTACTCCCCCCCCCCCCGACCTCCATCAGGAGAGGTGGGTCTTGCTGAGGCACCTGAGCTCCAGGATGCCATTGGGGCAGCTGGGGGCAAAGACGGCTGTGTGCACCTCCAGTGGTGTGGTGCCCTCAGGGCCCCAGAAGATGTCCCCTAGCCTAGCAAGTCTTCAAGGTGCAGGAGGGCACCCTTCGTCTCGTTGGGCAGTGGTGCTCAGCAGCACATCCTGCAGACGTGCCTCCGGCTCTCGCAGTGATGTCACCCAGCACAGGAAGAAGATCAGCCGCTCTGACAGCGTCCATGGTAGCCGCAGCCTGGCCTCCAGGGGAGCAGAAAGGAGGCGGAGTAGGACGGTGCACCCACCACAGGGTCCCGCAGCTCTTCTCTGGGCACAGCGGTGGGGATGTGGTGGGCCATTGGGGGCAGGACGTGGAACTGAGCACCATCTGCCCACCATCTAGCCCCCATGGCCTGCCGGCCAGGAGCACCACCTGCATGTACTGCACCACCACCCCAGCCTGGCCTAGCCCAACAGTTCCCGGCCTGCTGCTGCTGCACTTGCCACTCCATCCCCCTCTTCATGTGGGCCCCAACACACAGTGGGCGCTGGGCAAATGCCCACTTTGCTCTCTGAATAAAGTGGCCCTGGAAGTGGTATATCCTAGTTTTGACTTGATTTATGGCATACTTTTCTCAAAGGCTTGCTAATAAAGATGATTGCAATCATAAAGGCTAGAAAACTATTTCAAATTACCAAGCACCAAAATAATATGGATAAAAACATTGTCTATTACAAACACTGCTGTAGGGTAGAACATCCCAGAGCAGGCCAACAAGAGATATCTAATAGTGTCCGAAAAGCTAATCTGGGTCTAGTTTTTGATACCAGGAACACTCTTGTATTTCAGTGATTGGTTTGTCCCATGGCTTGCCTTCTCGCCTGATGGTATCATATTCCACTTGTGCTTGCATTTTTTCCTTGTGTTCAATGGCTGATTATAATGCTCTCTCTACAAGAAATAGAACCTGCTTTTACAGAGGTACCAACAAGCAGCAAAACATAGCCTGAAAAGGAACAAATCCTGTATCCCTGATCTTTCCAGTTTGTATGAAGAAACTGTGGGTGATATTTTAGGAGGCAGCATGTCCAAAGAGGAAGAGAGTAATCTAGTTTATTATGCACTTACCTCTGTGAAAATCTATCACTTCTCTTTCCAGAGTTCTCTCATTATCTATTTGAGGCAAGCTGTTATTTCCGCCCCCCCCCTCCCAGATAGAAGCCAATCTGGACTGTGGAAAATTTCCAGCTAGACCCACAAGAGACTATAGAGGAACAGAAGCATGTGAATTTGATGAAGCTTTACCATCTATGCCTACTACTAATGTTGGCTTCATATTCTCTCCAGTACCTAAGGCAGTGTGATTTTTCTTATCCATTGTTAGGAATAAGGACAGGGGCACTGTTGCCCAAAATCTCCCAAAGGCAGTTTTTGTTTTTGTTTTTTTTACTGTGAAGAGAATGACACAACTCTTCTTATCTTGCCCATCCTAACACAATAAAACACACACTGAAGATAAAAGACATCCAAAACCATCTCATATGATTACTGGGCATTAAAGATCTTTCCAACAGAATGACAGCAAGCGACATATGTTGGGAACAGTAATGAATATTACCCCAAAGTAAGAAAGCCATATCACCTATGCCCCCTTTCTTCCAAGAATAATACATAGGGCAAAGAAACATGATTGGATATTGCCATGTTAGCAGCCTCCATAGAACAGTGTGACTTTATTCGCTTACTTTAGTGCTGCCCTCTAATGCACGGGTGAACTAACTTCAGTTATTACATTACTAAAAAGAAAGACTACTAGTGTGTATTAAATGTTTAAAACTTGTATATTCTGGATTTCTTTAACAGCTAAGACATAACTAATCTGTGTTGTTGTTGCTTAGTCATTAAGTCGTGTCCGACTCTTTGTGACCCCATGGACCAGAGCACGCCAGGCCCTCCTGTCTTCCACTGCCTCCCGGAGTTGGGTCAAAATCATGTTGGTAATTCGGTGACACTGTCCAACCATCTCGTCCTCTGTCGTCCCCTTTTCATCTTGCCTTCACACTTTCCCAACATCAGGGTCTTTTCCAGGGAGTCTTCGCTTCTCATGAGATGGCCAAAGTATTGGAGCCTCAGCTTCAGGATCTGTCCTTCCAGTGAGCACTCAGGGTTGATTTCCTTCAGAATGGATAGGTTTGATCTCCTTGCAGTCCAGGGGATTCTCAAGAGTCTCCTCCAGCACCACAACATCTATTTAACATAGATTAACACATTAATCTGTGTTAATCTATGTTAAATGATGCTGACTGGGAGTTTTACTGAAGGACATCCTCAACTCAATCTGACCAAGGGCCATCTAGTTCACATCAGAATTTCTTGCAAAAATCCCAGTAACCAGCAGGCAACAAGGAATCTACAGAGGGAATAATGTATCCTGCCCGTGTCTGATCTATTATACAGTACTTGGTTCCGGGGAGAATTTGGTTCTCATTTCAACAAGTGTCACTGCGGGGGCAAGAAGAATGACTCCCTCTGTGCTTCAACCTCTCATTGGGAAAAAGAGAATGGCGTTTATTCATACATTGTTGTTTTGTTTTGCCATATATGAGAACTGAGAAAGTAGAAAAGCAATGGTAAAGAGGAACCGTAAGAAAATCTTCACTACTCTCGATTAACGTAGAGGGGCCGGGATGGTGGCGGCTCCTTGTTATGGCTCATGGATCTCTAGATCACTCTCCCCAAAGAAGCTCAGTAAGCACCAACTTTGGATAATTTTTGTGTTGTGTCAAGAGGAAGTCTTCTATTTATTCACCCAGGCATTCCAGCATACTGTATTCAGTTCTTGTTGTTTACACAAATCCTGCGCTTTACTCATCATATTGTCTGCTGCTGCTTCTGTAGCTTATTTTGCACGAAGCGTCTCTTTCACACTTCCCAGCATCCTCCCCGCTCGCCTGCCCCGGGAGCGTCCAGACATGGCGGCGCCCTTCGAGGAGCCCAGACCTTCTTCCGGCCCGCAGTAAACCCCCGGCTGGCCGTGAGGCGCGGAGGAGAAGCACGAAGCCTTCCCGCCGCGCCCTCTCGTATTGTTCGTGGGGTGGTTCCCCGGCCGCTGGAGTCGCCGCCGCGCCCAGCTCTCGGAGAGCCGGAAACCTCGTTTGAGGGCTGGTCCCTCTTTTGGTGCAAAGAACCGGCCACCCCACCGCCTCCAGGTAAGCGAGCGAAAGGGGCGGGCGGGGGGCTCGCCCTGCTTTTGCCAGGGCGACCCATTCCTTCCTCGCGCGTGTCCGCGTCCCCCCACCCCACCTCAGCCCACCCCCCGTTATTGGGGCAGTACACGGGCTGGGAAGGCGGGCTCTTTTGCTGCCAGGATACCGCCTATTGTTTCAGGACGGGAAGGAGGAGAGAAAACAAAAGAAGCTCCCTCTTCTCCCCCAGCCCCTTTTCTGTGCCATCTTTGCTCTCCACTCAGCAGCCCCAAAGGGCTGCAGCTCTCGGGTCCTCTCAGAGGGAGGGGGGCAAACGGGGAGCAGAGGCGCCCCAGGTTACCCCCCCTGCCCCCGCCGGCGCTGCTGCAACATTGGCGTTGTTCCCCGCCCCAGGCCGAAGCGCTGAGTCAGGGGCTGTGTGGGTTACGAAGTGCCTTTTCACACGCACGCGCGTACACGCGGGCACCGGGTAGTAATAATCACCGCCCTGTCTATTTGTTACACACGCTACCGTCGCTGGGACCTCGTCGAGATGGAAAGAGGAGAAAAAGGCCGCTTTCTGCCTTGAACAGTCTCATGGAAGGGGAGAACTCCCACAATTAAAGGACCATGTGCATATTTATATTAAATAATTGTCAGCTTCCTGTCAGCAGATGCACCTGCCACTCTTGTTTCCAGAGGGTAGCCATGTTAGTCTGCAGTGTGCTGGAACCAAAGCAACAAAAGGGTCTTGTGGTACCTTAAAGAGTGCCAAGTTTGGGGCATGAGCCCACTTAATCAATCTTTTTTTGTGCCTTATTTAAAAAAATAAGCCCAACTGGATTCAGCAAGGCTTATTCACAAGGTAAGTGATTATAGAATTCAAACTTTAGCCATTCAGCTTCTGGGTAGATGTTAGGGGATATTGTTTGTATCAGAGACATATAGAATGAACGGAACTTCCTGGTTTCAAAATATCACAGCCCTGCAGAATAACAATAACAATAATAATACAAATGGATAGACACATTGAACATAACACGCTAGACATGTTATAGATGAAAACATCTAGAACATGTCTAGAACAGAAAAATGTCTGGATAATAGACATTGCAATTCCAGGGGATGCCAGAGTTGAAAATAAGGATTTGGAAAAACTAACAAAATATGGAGACCTGACAATCGAAACATCTCGTTGTGCAAGAAACACACTTCAGTGGTCCCCGTAGTCATTGGGGCTTTGGGAACAACATCAAGAAATTTCACACAGTGCTATAAGCAGTTGCAGATCTCAGAAATAACACCATCAGAGCTACAAAAAATAGCAGTATTAGGAACAGAATAATACTGCGCCAATATTTAATAGATACTTGGGTTGTTTTTTTTAACTAGTCAATGTTTTTATAATGTTGACTGTGCCTGGTATTTTTGAACAATAATATGTTATTTAATAATTGGATACCCTCCCTTCTCCTGAGAAGTGTTTTGGTCTTTTAAGTTGCTGTTCCTGTTCAAAACTTGCTTATGTCAGTTTAGGAATGTTTATGAACTACATTGGAGGAAAATATAATTCAGTGGAAATAGTTGAGAGTTGATTAACATCTTTGTTTCTTCCATTCTTCACCTTCTGTTGCATGCTTGTTTGACTAGTCATGTTGTTGTAGTTTAGAAGAGGAAAGTAGTTTAGGAAAGAGACCAGTCATGCTGTCATATAAATAAAACCCAAATAAAGCAACTTCTCCACCAGCAGTGCTTTAAGGCCAAATCCAGCTCTAATTCTGGAAACCCCTAATTCTGATTGCAGCATATACCCTTCAAAAATGTAATGGTATCAGTTTAAAAAAGGATTTCAGATTCCCCCCTCTCTTTATTTCTGAGCTCTTGTTTACTGGCCATGAGTAATGTGTGTGATAGCAGAAATGATGTGGGTGAGGGGAGGATCTGTTTTTCATAACAGTAAAGCCATCTGGTTACTCTGTCTTGTTTGAACTATGGTGGAACTTATTGTTCGTTCCAAAAAATTAAGACATGAATGGCAGGGTCCTGGTTTTGGTGAGCTGTTTTGGTCTCTTAACCTCCTCTTCTTTGACTGTTGCCTTACTTCTAAGCATTGTTTACTTGAGAAGCTCTGAAATCTACCTGGAAATTGTAATTCCTGACATAGATACACTTCCTTCAGTAAATGCCTGATTGTGATAAATCCATTAGGGAAGGAAATGCATTATGTATGCTCATAGTATTGTTACTTGTAGTGTGAGCCCCACCAGCATATAGTTTCTATGGACTCTTGATTCAAGTTAGCCTCGTTACTTCCTGTGAAGGATAAAAAAGAACTGAGAATAAGCAAGGAAAGCAAAGTTAAAATTGCTAAAACCAAAGGTGAAAACACTGGGTGGAAAAGAAGTGAGAGAAGTATTTGGGGCTAAAAATAATGGGAAGAGGAGGAAAAGTTGTGGAGAAAGTAAAGAAAGATTAAAAGGAAAAAGTGAGCATATGAAGAGGAGGTAAGGTGTGAGGAGAAAGGATGACGAAGGAAATGTTGTGAGAACTGAATGGGATAGGAAGGTAGCAACAGCAGCAGAAGAAAACCTAATAGAAAGCTGACTTATACTGAGTGAGATAATTGATCCATCTGGCCTAGTATTGGAAGCACTGGCAGTAGTTCTCAAGGGTTTCACTCACAATTCTTGCCTAGCCTCTCCTGGGGATCCTTCACGGCTACCGATCTGAATGTGACCAGGGCCAGCCCAGCTTAGCTTTCAAAATCAGATGAGATCAGACACATCCTGCTTAATACATTGGAAGGAATAACTTCCAGAAAAAAACAAACATATCATGAAGAAGACTAAAATATTTCCAAATACTTGGAAAGTGGATTTTTCTCCTCTTATTATATACAGGTGCTTTCAGTCTTTTGAATCCTGACCTATATTCTGGAGTGATACAACTAAGATTCATGTTTTTCCACCACAGTGAGAATTAGTCTGAATGCTAAACTGCTCATAGTGATTTGGGAGGTTTGTGCTAAAATTGTCTCACAGAACCTATGTAAAAAAACCGATGGGATTATTGAGAGCAGAGAAAGGAGAGAAGACCAGAATCCCTTCTACCTTCTCTTTTTGTCTGGCAGTTGCTGTGCCACATGTGGTTTTCCCCTGCATAAGGTCTGGAAACAAATACAAAAAACAAAAAGGTTGCCAGAAACTCTTGTTGAAGTATACCAATTTTAGGACCTGAAGCTTGGTCAGAGGGACAATGTAGTACATGCCCCTCCTTCCGCTGTGCATTCAGTACCTCTGGTTGCCCTTTTCCTGCTTTGTAGCAGAACCTAAGTCTCTCCGTCTAGTTTGACTCTCACTTGTTTGCCTGAAATTAATCTTCTTGACAAGAATGTGCCTTGGGTTTTGTCCTTTTGAATGCTGATCTGTTATTAATAACAGTGCCAGGCATGCTATAAAAGTTCATTATGTCTTGATAATTCAATCAGGACTGGCCACACTGGTACTGCTCAGCAGATACTGTTCTGAATGTACTCAGAGAAAAATTGGTGGTGGCTAATTTTTAATTTATCAAATTATGCCCATCTCAGCCATTCAAAGCACTTATGACATCAGTGAGCGTAATGTGAATTATAAATGCCCATAAATTTTGGGTCTGTGCAGTGACATCATTTTTATATTAATTAATAATTGAACACGTATTGTGGTTATCTTTACATACTTATTGGCCTATACGTGGTGATTTCTATTTTGAAAGTAAGGATAAGAAACATGACATCAACGCTATACATTTTATTCCATGTGTGCTCATAAAGCTTTTTTGTTTTTTTGTGGTTTTTTTGATCCATGAACTCTGTTTTCCAAAATACGTATGCATGTACCTGAAGGCAGCATTGATAGAAGTTTGGACACAGTTCTGTCTTCACTGAAAATTTGGACAAACTCACAGGAAATATGGAAAAATTCTGACTACAGAATTTTTTCTGCTTAGTTTATGAGCTTTGTTTAGAGTATGGATGTATATTAAACATGTGAATAGGTGGCAAAACCTGTTTTATAAGCAATCACACACACTTATAGTCTGGAAGCTAGCTTGAAACTAGCTCTGCTTTTGTTACGATCAGGCTCAGAGCCTACCTAGTGTTTGAGAAAGTTTTTCTCTGTGTATCAGCTTCACAAGAATTTTTTTAAAAAGATAAGTATATGAATGAAACTCATATTGTCATGTTGAAGAAATTTGACAAAGGCGTTCAAAGAAATTACTGAGTGGTTTCTGAACAGTCAAAGAATACTAGCAGCTTTGAAAACAGCATTGTGAATGCAGAACAGTGGTTTTGTTTGATACACTAGGTACTAGACACAAAATATAGCATATCGAAAATAACAGAGCATCTTAATTGAAGAAGTGATTTAAGCAGGTCTGTTTTTTAAAAAATAACTTCCCAGAAGTACACTGATACATGTACCTTTAAATCTGTGCAACGTGAAATGTGAGTAACAAGCCATGTTTTGAGAGGAAGATGTTAGGGCTCCTTTGTGACAAATCTCTAGATCTGTGTTTTGTCCGTGCTGGTGTGTTCGATTAGCTCCCAAGTATGAAGCATTGTTTTGTGAACAGAAGATAGGATTTGAAGGCTGATTTGAGGTCTGGGACCCTTTTTGGGATATATGCCTGGCCAAGTTCCCCAGTCACATTTGTTTTATCAAGTTTTGATTAGTTTTCCTGGGAAGATTAAGGGGGGGGGGAAATCATTATCAGAAGCAAATGACAATTACAGTCCGCTATCTTGCATATCTTGATCAAGCTGCATTCTCAAGCATACCTTTGTAGGAAGTAACATTGAAAGAGGCAGGTCTATTTCACAGTTATTTAGTTTTAGGAGGCCAGATCCAGAGACATCTTCACAGACCAGTCCTTGACTCAGAGGTTTATTTTCTCCTGAAGCACCTAATTCTCTTGTGTCTTTCTCACAGATCTCTTGCTCCTGTTTGGGTTTGCTGACCTTGAAATTATACTTTCAAGGGCATTGGTTGGTCAGCTGACTTTTTCTGAGATATTAAGCCACTGTTCTAAGGACATTAAGTGAAAAGTAAGTGCCAATTGTAATTCAATTAGAATAAAACAACAGAAGAATTTTGGGGAGTTGTTTCACTTTACAGATAATATTCACATTCTGACACCATAATAAATGATTATATGTTAGGGGCTATTTTGTTTTTCCAAAATAATAAAGATGACTTGTGTGGAGAAGAAGATTGCTTTATCATTCACATGTTTTGTGCCTTCTTCCATGAAAAGATATTTTAATATGTTCTGTTTGGTGCTGTTTCTGTTGGCATAGTTCTGAAAAAGAAACTGGAACAGTTGCCTAAAAGAGGGCAGACGGTTTTGAGTACGTGTTCTTCACCTTTCGAATTTTTGTGTCTTTTTCATATTCTGATAGTTACCGTGTTTCCCCGAAAATAAGAAAAGGTCTTATATTTTTTTTGCTCCAAAAAAAGCATTAGGGCTTATTTTCAGGGGATGTTTTATTTTATTTTCATGTACAACAATCTACTTTTATTCAAATATAGCCATGTTATCTTCTTCTGGTTGCTGCACAATGGTGGAGGGCGGGGTTTCACTTAACTGGGTCTTATTTTTTGGTTAGGGCTTATATTACGAACATCCTGAAAAATCATACTAGGGCTTATTTTCAGGTTAGGTCTTATTTTCGGGGAAACAGGGTACCTGCATTTTCAAATCCTTAATGTTCAATTCTACTTTTCTTTTCTTTTTCATTATGCAGTTTCTTACCATTGCATAATGTTTTCATAAGAGGCCCCTCACCTGTTCTGTTAAGTCAAGGTCTCCCTTTTTTTAGAGGGAAGGGCGGTCACACTACTATCAAGTTGTTGATTAGTTAGTGCACACAGAGAGATTTGAGTGTCAGAATGCAGGGCTTTGCTATGCCCAGGGGAATGTTGGCTTCATGTCAAATTCATGTTTTGGTGTGTTTATGCATGTTCAAAATTTCCTGTCGGTGTGAGAATTTTTTTTTAAAAAACACTACTTTTTAATACTTGCATGTACATTTTCATACATAAGCAAGATTTTTACAGTATGAATGACACCCTTTGTGCCTTGCACAAATTAAGATGTAGAAACCAATTGTTTTTTCTTATACTTTCTTATATTTCATTGTACTAGCATTCTACTTAGATCAATTACGTTAGATATAGACTTTTGTTATATAACAGTTTTGTACCAAATTTGGGAGCATTTAGGGGACTAGATGAGTCAAGTCTAATTTCTTCCTTTTTCCTCATTCCATAAAGCTGAGAATGTCTCAGGAGCAAGACAAACCAGGTGAAGGAAAGTCAGACAAGTCCGAAGAGAACTTGGACAACACAGAGCAGTCTGTGAGGAAGAAGATTCGACAGAATACGCCAAGTCCCAGCAGAGACAACACTCTTGAGCGTAAATGAAACTATTAGTTCAAAGAAAATTCTTTCATCACATGTAGAATGCTGTCCAGTATTTTCCTTTCCTTGTTCTATACAGCTTGATGCAGCTCTCACTATAGATGAAAAGTATCCTAAGGGGAAGAGTGTGACTATTTTTTCTTTAATAAAATATATTAATAATAATAATTGTGTGCCATCAAGTCAATTCTGTCTTACAGCAACCCTTTTCAGGGTTTTCTAAGTAGAAGGTACCGTATTTTTCCGTGTATAAAACGACACTTTTTCCTAAAATAATTAGGGGAAAAATTGAGGGTCATTTCATACACGGAAGGAGGCAGAGGCAAAGGAGCAGTCGTGTGCGCTCGTGCGCCTCTTGCTGCTGCCCCCGCCCATTGCTGCCTCCAGTGCGACTGCCGGGGCTCACCTCCAGCTCACATCGCTGCCTTGTCCCCTCTGGTGGCAGAGGCAGCAGGAGGCAGAGGCGGAGGCAAAGGAGCACTCGTGCGTGCTCGGCTGCCTCTTGCTGCTGCTCATTGACTGCTGCCACCGCATTGCTTCCTCCAGTGATCCCTTCGGGCAGGGGACAAGGTGGCGATGACATGAGCTGGAGGTGAGCCCCGGCAGTCGCAATGGAGGAGGTGATCAGGCGGCGGAGGCAGCAGGAGATGGAGGTGGAGGAGCACTTGCCCATTAACTGCTCCTCCGCCTCCAGCAAGGGTCAACATTAGGGGGTCGTCTTATATATTGGGGTGTGTGTCGTATACACAGAAAAATACGGTACTCAGAAGTAGTTTTTCATTCGCTTCTTCTGCAGGCACCCTGAGACCTTACAGCTTTCCCAAGGCCATACAAGCTGACTCTGCTGGAATGCGCAGTAAGGAACTGAACTCCCAGCTGCAGCTGGCTGGATAGCTCAGTGGTTTAGGTATCTGGCTATGGAGCAAGAGTTTGGGAGTTTGATTCCCTGTTATGTCTTCATCGAGTAGAGCCAGCCCATGTGGCCTTGGGCAAGCTGCACAGTCCCAAGGTGCCCCTGGAAGAAGAGAATGGTAAACCACTTCTATGTATTCTTTATCTAGAAATCTCTGGAAAGGGTCCCTATAAGTCAGAATTCACTTGACAGTACATAATTTTAATCAATAAAATGTATTATTTGAACTGGCCTTTCTATCTCTTTTTGTGACATTGCCCATGTTCTAGAGAATGGTGAGGAAATGAGCCCTCAAAACTGGCATCCAGTGTTAAATGTATGTGTACCTGTTTTGGTTACATAAAGTAGTCCAAATGTTGGCCTTGAGTCCATGAATCTGAATTCAAGTACAGATTCCCCCTTTTCCTTTTCTTCCTGCAAAACCTGACCTTTCTTTATCATGAGTTATTGGTTGTTTGACAGTGTTGTAATTCATTCAGCAGTAACAGCACATATTTGGAGGAAGAGGTTTAATTTTCACTTGTTCTCATTCACCCTCATTTCCAGTGTTCTTTTTTGAGGGAACTTTACTGCCACACCCTTGCTGCTTGTGTTCAGTTTATCCTTCCGTTTTTTTTTCTCAAAAAGCTGGACACAAAGTAGGATATTCTTTCTTTTTGTCTTTGGCTTCATTTACTGCAGGGTTAGATTTCTTTGCAAAGAACAACCTATTAAGAACCTGTTTCTGTATTCTGCTTCAAGCATGATAAGGGAATTCAAACCATTTGAGATGATCACATGGTTGGCCAATTTGAATTAGGCACTATCTGATCTATAATATGAAGCATTTGATATCTGGCTTTTTTTGAGAATGTGATTAAAATGTTGGCCCAAAACAGATGTTAGCTGCTTAGTACTTTTCCCCCCCACTCTGTTCTAGTTCTATAGAATATGCATAGGACCTGATCCAGATCAGGACTCTCATAGGGGACTTTAACCCCTCTGCCACCCTTGCTGTGGTCCCAGTTAGGATCAGGCCCACAGCACCTGCAATAAATACATATATACAGAGAGAGAGGTTGCTTTAACCAATAGTGATTAATTGCTTTAAGGTGTGATACCTGTTGCAATTACAGGCATACTGAGCCTAATCTGACTCTAAATTAGAACCAAAAAAGACAGAACTGTTGTGCTAATGTCTGATTTGACTCTAGTGTGCTTTTTTCTCAGTGTTCATTTCTGTTTAGTATCTGTAGAAATGTCTCTGATGACTGTACATCATTCTTAATTCTTAGGAATAGAAAATGTAAAACACTTCAGGCTGTCCTGAGTGCAATGGGCTTGGGCATGTTAATATATCTCTCCATATATATATAATGGATATGGCAGTTCTAAGGTTATTATTGTTATAAAGTGGGGGGGGTGTTCATTAGATGAGGGAAGTAGAACCTCCACCCGCCTATGTTGTTTCACCTAAAGCATTTTCTTTCTCCTTGTGCAGATCCAAAGCTGGAAGAAACCATGCTAGGAAAATAGTAGCTGAATAAAGTCCATATGCCCTCACACTTTTTCCATATACAATTTAGACTTTACCCACCCCTGCTTTATTCAGTAATGTGGAGACACATGGGCAATGTGACTGAAACTTTCACATCTAGTGTGAGACCCACAGAAAGGCTTGCTTGATTGACAGATTGAGGAAATCTAAAGATATCAGGTAGCCTATCAGACGTTCTGATAAATCCCACTGTAGAATCTCTGTGTGGTTTACGGTATCTTGGGAAAAAAGGGTAAAACATTCTGTGCATTAAAAAAAAAACATTTAGATTTCTTCCTATTCCTAACACAGTGTTACAGCTTGTTTCTAGGGGGTGCTCTGCTTTTGAGAGAGTAAATAAATCACCTAAGCTTAGGCTGTTCTATTGAAGCAATTTTTCTCTACCTGACAGCCAGCCCCCCTCAGTTTGTGTCAGTGGAGGAACTGATGGAAACAGCGAAAGGTGTTACTAACATGGTATTAGCCCATGAAATTGTTGTCAATGGAGGCTTTCAGATCAAGCCAGCTGATTTGCCAGAGAACAGGTAAGAAGCCTAAAACAGGACCACAGTTTATCTCACCAAGAAAGAGAGGCACACCTAGTGGGAAACTGACCGTTCATAACATCATCCTACATGGGAATGAGGAATAGAGAACATCATCTTAGGGTAGTCAAATGTTTATTCAGGTATAACATTAGCATACTAACTGTGGAAGCAGGCCCCACTGATCAAACTATATACGTTACAGGGCTCAAATGGATAGATTCCTAGAGGAAAAGTCCATTGCAGGTTACAAGCCATGATGGGGATGTATAATCTCCAAGCTTGAAAGGAAGGTACCTCCAAATGTCAGATGCAGGGGAGGGGGTCTCAGGAGACAGGTCTCTTGTTGTCTCGTGTGCTCCCAGAGGCATCCGGTGGGGCCACTGTGAAAGACAGGAAGCTGGACTAGATGGGCCCTTGGCCTGATCCAGCAGGGCTCTTCTTATGTTCTTAAATGCACTGTCCTCCACTCACCGTGTATAAATATGTGGAATCTTCATGAATCTTAAAAACCCCTCCCAGCTCTCTGACAGTGCAGTCACCTCCAGGACATGGTCATGAGTCTGTGAAGTTTAACCGTTGAAACTAGATGAAATGTTACGTCTTTTGTCTAATTAGGAAAAGAGGTGTATTCAGATTGAATTATCACTGGTATTTCATTATAGATTTAACTAGCAGATTTCCATCATGCACAGGCTAATTGTACAACTCAGTTCTACACTGTCTGTACTGAAAGTTCTCAAAAGCTGAGTAGGTTCTAATCTTCTTGGGCAGCTTGTGCGCCAATCTCTGCCGTCACAAACCTATCAAAATAAGGACTCACAGTTTCATTTGCTACCGCTAGTCACTTTTGCCTTTCTACTTGGCAATAGATTCTCCCTTGCTAGTTCCTTCTGAATTACGATACCACCTTGGACCCAACAACTATGTCTTTTTCTGACAAGAGATACCCTTTCCTGAATGTTGTGTTGTCAGCCACTTCATGTTCTTATTGACTGCTAGTCAGAGCTAGTCAAATGTTGCTGCGGCTGCTGTTGCTGTTACTGTTATTTCTTCTAAGCCCCACTTGCTCATTATATTTACATTACAGTAACAATTCTGTTTCCTTCTCCTGTTACGTTGCATGCCAGCCTTGAAAAAAGAGTAAGAGATATTGTCCACAAAGCTTTTTGGGATTGCCTGGAAAGCCAGTTAAAAGAAGAACCACCATCATATGATCATGCAATTAAACTTGTGGGAGAGATAAAAGAGGTAAGAAAGAATAACATCATATACTATTTGGGAATCTGATAGAGGCATTTGTCTAGCCATTGTGGTACAGCCCACTGGATTAGACAGCCCACTGGTCAGACCCATTTTATTGACTGGTGGTCTGTTTAACTAGCACTTTGTGTCTAGCAATGATGTGTTATTTATTCAGAGCCCCACTCTTCTCTAAAGTGCACAGTTGTATAGGGGAGGTTGTCTGAGTCCTTTTTGTGGCTTTAGAATATTTTCATAATTACTCTGCATGGTTGAAAGCCCTGCGCCACAGTTCTTTGGCCACAGTATAGCAAGCAGTTGTGGTATTGGCCTGTTGCAAATGAAAATTTATGTTGGTTTTCATATCCTGATTGAGCAGGGACTTCTCTTTGCAGTAACACAGTGTTGAAATGTACACATTGTACTTCTAAGGTGTCATATGGTGAAACCCTGGGCATTGCTTCTTCACTGTAGAATAGTATGAGGAGAGGAAGTTTTTCAGAGAAGGTGTAAGGGCCAGGTGCTTCACCTTTCCCTCTCCCACAGTTTTTCCCCATAGCCTTCCCTCCAACCCACCACCTGGTTCCAGAGCCATACTTGTGATATAAATCCAAGCTTGGAATCCTTGAAAGAAGGATTACCCCTTCCCCCCCCCCCCCCAATTTCTTTACAGATCCCACCCTACTGAGTCCAGTTTGTAGGGAAGGCTCACATTTTTCAGGACATGTGGTGGGGCCAGAATGTGCAGTTCCACTGTTAGATTTAACAGTCCTTAGACATTTACAAACATGCCCCTTTCCTGCATAACTGTTTGCTCTCTGGAAGCTTGAGTAATTTCTGTATTGTAGAAAATGAATGAAAACTTTTATTAAAATCAAATTTTATATTTTTCATATCTTTGAAATTATTGCTTTTATGTGCCCTCAAGTTACTTCTGACTTCTGACTCCAGATAACATGAGATGTTCAAGGAGTGGTTTATCATTGCCACTACCAGTGAGATTCCATGGTCCAGTGGGGATCTGAACCCAACTTTCCTAAATTCCAGTCCAGGAGTCTACTCAGTGCACCACACTGGCTGTCAGCCTTTTTCACGGCCATGTAACATTGTCATAATGTTCACTTGATCTGAAATAGTGGTCATGCATGTGGCAGTATAATTCTGTTGGGAGGTACTAATAGAAGGAACATCGCTTTCTTTCAGACACTCTTGTCTTTTTTGCTGCCTGGCCATACTAGATTAAGGAACCAGATTACTGAAGTGCTAGATTTAGAGCTGATCAAGCAGGAGGCTGAGAATGGTGCGCTTGACATTTCTAAGCTAGCAGAATTCATCATTGGGATGATGGGGACCCTGTGTGCTCCAGCCAGAGATGAAGAGATTAAGAAACTGAAAGACATTCATGAAATCGTTCCCCTGTTCAGGTACCAGAATGAAATCATTATTTCCTGTGGACATGGACTTTTTCAGTCCAAGCTTGGCAAAATGTTTTAATTTTTAAACAGAGACCAGTTGTACAGGCAGCACTGAAAAAATGCTTTTGAAATAGTTTTTGTAGCGCAGAGGAAATAAGGCTGGAAATAAGGATTAATTGGGGAAATTATTTCTCATTATCGACCAAGGATATGTCTAGTGAAATTGTTATGATTTTTATTTATTCATTTTATTTTATTTTACTTATTTAATTTTTTACCCCACCTATAGTACTCTGATTGGCTTACAAACTTTTTTTTTATGCTTTAAAGCAGTGGCTGAAATCCTGTTGCTTAGAGTAGGCCCACTGAATCAATGGTTATTTAGTGGGTCAACTCCCCCATAAGTTCCATTAATTCAAATGGGCCTTCTGTAGTTGCAATTTACTATGTTAAAGTACGGTTAGCTGCAAATAGAATAGGCCCATCTGAATTATTGGTACTTACAGAGAAGTTGACTCACCAAATCTCCATTGATTCAATGGGCTTTTCTCTAACAGAATGAAATCGTTATTTCCTGTGGACATGGACTTTCTCAGTTCAAGCTTGGCAAAATGTGCACGTGGGACTTTCTGATCAACAACAGTTTAAAAAGGATACATTTTGCCATGTTTTGAGGGGGACCACCCACACCCCAAAATCTTTATTTTTATTTTTTTTTAAATGGCTGCTAGAAGACACAGTGGGGCCTTTTCAGTGAAAAGCAACATTGCTATGAGAATGTGGGGAGCAATGGCTGTAACTCCCCAGGGTTCAGGGTTGAGCGTGTGTGGCTGTCAGATCTCTGGGGACCACCTAGCATGATCAGGCATATATTTTAAATTGCTAATTATTATAACTTATGAGGTGCCATTGTGGGCAAATGAATACACCATTGAGATATTAGGAAACATTTTCTGATATACTGCAGATATTCCAATATGCATACGCAGACTTGAAATACATAGTTTCTTGTTCCTTACAGGGCAATATTCTGTGTTTTGGACCTGATGAAAATGGATATGGCCAACTTCGCTGTCAGTAGCATCAGGCCACATTTAATGCAGCAATCAGTTGAATACGAAAGGAAGAAATTTCAGGAGCTGTATGAGAAACAACCAAGTATGACTTTCTGTTTTTGTTTTTTTTTCTTTTCTATTTACTAAATTATCAGTTGTTAAAATGCACTCAAGTAGAGGTAATTTTGTTTAATATTCAGCTCTTAATATGAGAATCTGCTAGATGCCAGTTATGAATTTCCCTCTGCAAGGAAAACTGTCTGTGCTCTGTGAAAAAGAGGTATCTTCTCTTATTCTGGGTTTTTAAATTACCTTTCTTATTTTTTAAAAATATGCTGTTTTTATTGGGTCTTTTTTCATTTGTTCTGTTTCAGTGTTTGCATTTTGGCCTTATGTTGTTATACTGCTGAACACCCTGGAATCCATGTCAGAGAAGGGCAGGGTGAATCTGCTTTAAATGAATAAGTAGTCAGAGAAATAGGTTAGTGAGGAAACAAATTGAGAAGTCTTTATCTTTCTCCCTTCTTCCTTCTGGAAAACAGATTCATTAGATTTTGTTACTGAATGGCTGCAGGAAGCTGCTGAAGACTTGAGATCCAAAGCTGCCCTTGCTGTTGATGATGGGGCCACATCCAGCAATAGAGCTCCTGTGCTCTGCCCTGTTACTCTACAGAATCATGCATACCTTGAGCTGCTCAAGTGGGACCACCTACGAAAGCCTTTTCCAGAGGTAACTGTTTGTTTCTCTCTTTGTATTGTAATCTCGATGATAACATCTGTGTAGATTCAGAGAACACATGGAGACTAGTGCCTGATATGTAATTTCAGCCTTGATTTTCATTACTTGCCTGGTTGCCATTGTTGTTGTTGTTGTTTAGTCGTTAAGTCGTGTCCGACTCTTTGTGACCCCATGGACCAGAGCACGCCAGGCCCTCCTGTCTTCCACTGCCTCTCGGAGTTGGGTCAAAGTCATGTTGGTAGCTTCGGTGACACTGTCCAACCATCTCGTCCTCTGTCGTCCCCTTCTCCTCTTGCCTTCACACTTTCCCAACATCAGGGTCTTGCCATAGGTGACTTGAAAGTTATTCTAGGTGAGGGAGCAGTCTGCTGGAGAAGAGGTGACGTGCCATGTTCCTCTAGTGACCCATTGGCTTTCTATGCTAAGCGTGGAGGAGAGAGTTTTGGCTCTTTTCTTGTCTAGCATGGAAGTCAAATTGGCTGCTGGAGGGCTATGGAGTGCTTTCACCCTCTTTGCAGTGGTCCCGTGTGTTCTCATGCTGACTGTTTGGGAAGGTCAAGCCCCTCCTGTACATCTGCTGCAAAAACGCAGGGGCAGGAGGAAAGATGCCCTTCTTCCCCCTGCTACCGGCTTGCTCTTTCTTGTCCTAGAGAAGAAGCAGGAAATATCCAATAGGCATTCAAACAGAGTTTGCCAGCAGTGAAAGAACAGAGCAGTTGATTGCTCAGCCACTAGTCTGCTGTACAGTGGTGCCTCGCTAGACGATGTTAATCCGTTCCACGAGGATCGCTGTCTAGCGAAAACATCGTCTAGCGAAGCACGTTTTCCCATTGGAATGCATTGAAATCGCTTCAATGCGTTCCAAGGGAAAATGCAGTCGTCTTGCGAAATTTCCCATAGGGAAACCTCGTCTAGCGAGTGCGGGTCCCCATAGGAATGCACTGACAGCTGCACTGACAGCTTTTCACCACTAGTCGGCGCACTCCTATGGGGAAACCTCATCGTCTAGCGAAAATCGCCATAGGGAAACATCGTTTTGCGAAGCGCAGTAGCGCTCGCAAAAAGGCATCGTCTAGCGATTTCCTCGTCCTGCGAGGCAATCGTCTAGCGAGGCACCACTGTATTTCTAGGTGGACATTCAGAAGAAATCGCTTCACTCTCCCTAACCCCATGTATTCAGTTAAGTAGCAAGATGTCAGGTCAGGGAGGCGAGGCTTGCTGTGTCCCTCCACTACCAGCCCTCTGCATTTCCATGCTGAAAGCACAGGAATCAGGGCCTCATCTGGTATGTATGTCAACCCTCCTGGTAGAGGAGGTGGGGTGGTCTGTTTCTCTACCAGGTGCCTGCTGCATTTTCTAGCATGCATATTTTTTCAGCCGGTTTGGTTTTTGCTCCTAAGGGGAACTGGCAAAAGAAGGACAGAGTGCCCTTCCAATTTCCTTCCAATTTCCTGCCACCTTCACTCACTAGTGAAAATGCAGGCTGCTAATAGAAAAGAATAATAATTCAGACTAGTCATGTTTGTAGGTTAACTCACAGAGGTGGTTTTGATATTTGAATAATTAAAGCATTGTGATTTATATCTCTGTTTGCTAAAACATCACTGAAAACTACTGCACTGAAATGATTTTGGGACATATTAAAGTTCTATCTTTGGAGAGGGTTGGGCTTAAAGCTATGAAGATTCAGGCTCAAATTCTCATTCAGATGCTCATTCACTGAGCATCATTCTGCAGGACCTATCCCTAGTTGTAGGGATAAAGCTGGATGACAAATGTCATGTATGACTCTGTGGAGGACTTATTAATATATTACTTGATTTGTGAGACAAAGAAAGGTCCTGCATTTTTGAATCAGTCTTTAGCCTTGATGAAATGAGCCTTGAGGCCTTATTTTATTTTATTTTATTTATATGCCACCTTTCTCGCCATAGGGGGGACCCAAGAGAGCTCATGACAAACAAAAACTATACAATGATCACAGTTTTAAAAATTCCAGTAAAAAACAATTAAGCATTTGAAACAGCTTAAACACATTTAAGAATCTCTATATTTAATAAACAGCATTCCTGAGAATCCAACTTGCTGCCTAAAAGCCTGCGAGAAAAGGAAGGTCTTTGCCTGGTGATGGAAGGACAAGAGAGAGGGAGCCAACCTGGCTTCTCAGGGCAGGGCATTCCAGAGCCTTGGAGTGACCACCGAGCAGACTGTTCCTCATGTTCTCACCAGATGGGCTTGGGAAGGGAGTGGAACCGAAAGAAGGGCCTCCCCAGAAAAACTTAAAAACCAATAAGGCTCATATGAAGTAATATGATCCTTTAGATAGCCTAGACCCAAGCCATATAGGGCTTTATAGGTAGTAACCAGAACTTTGAATTGGGCCCAGAAACAGTCTGCTATTGCAGTGAGGGAGTTATATGCTTCCTGTAACTAGTGCTAGTCAGCAGTCTGGCTGCAGCATTTTGAACCAGCTGAAGTTTCTGAATACTCTCCAAAGGAAGCCCCACATAGAGCCCATTGCAGTAATCCAGATGAGATGTGGATGTAAAGCATGTGTCACCATGGCCAGATCAGACATCTCAAGGAATGGGCACAGCTGGCACACCGGTTTTAACTGTGAAAAGGCACTCCTGCCCTTAGTTCATGAACACTGAATACCCTCTGTGCATCCTAGAGCACCATGATTATGTGAGGAAGAGGGTTGTGCATTTGTGGAGCATGTCTGAATTTTCCATCCCAGATGGTTTCTGGGGTGGTCCTCTGGATAGCTTTCTGTGCAGTCATTTGAATAGAGTGTCTGTAATTCTCTCACTGTCAGTATCCATTCCCTAACTTGTCATGTCCTTCATTCTCTTCTCTCAGAGCTCTTTTATATCTTGAATAAAAACTAGACTTTAAAAAGGGTGTTTACCAATGATGAGGAAAAGCACAATATATGAGCATGTAGGTGGATTTCACTAGATGGGGTTCTGACAGGGAAGTGGGCATTAGATCCCTGGTTGCCATTTCTAGTAACAGCTGCATGCAATACAACATCAAATTCCACTTTCTAGATAACACCTTCTTTGGATTCTGATGACTTCCGTACATCTTCAAAGAATTATACTAGAGGCTGAAGAAACTTCATCCCACATATTTTTTAGAAAGGTCAAGGGCAGAGCTTTGGAAGTTATGCATTAAAAGGAAGAAATTACCTGTAAAACATACTGCAGTAACTGGTCGTGTTATTTCTTCAGTGTAATGAGAATCATTTATTCATGATTTCTGAAACAGTATTCTTTGAAGAGAAATTTTGGCTATTGTACTATTTTTTCAGTTTTTTTAAAATAGGAATAATAATATGAAAAATTCAACTAAAAACAATATGTTCGACATGTGTTAAAGTAGAGAGTAGCAGTTAACACATCACAATGACAAAAAAAATAATAATAAATACATAAAGGCAATGAGTTTTCCTAGGAAAATAATATTCCAGATTCTGGGTCAAGGAGATTATGGGTCTGAAGTTTTCACTTCTCCTGTCTTTCTAGACCAATAAATCTGTAATCAGGGAAAGAAAGGTAGATCTGTCTGTGAATACAGTACTGCTCATAGTTCTGTAGAGCAACATAAACCGAACTGTATGACCTGATATAGTCATGAAGGCTGAAACTTTGGTTTTGTTGTTGTGTAGTCACACTTGCTGGAATTTAAGCCATCCTGATATGGCAACTTCATGATGTTTCATCCCAAAACAAGCCTTGTAATTTAGTGCATCTTTCCCACCCACTTCTATCATAGGAGATTTATATTTTGCACTGTGAAAGGAATGGCCTTTCATTGTCTGAAGGTATAACATGTGTAGTAGAGTCTCCAGTTTATTATGTGTACAGAGGCTTGTTGTTTCTTAAAAATGTTTTTTTAATCATCTGTGGCTAAAATGTATGTACAAATAACATCTATACAGAAGTCATATTCAGGCCGTATAGCTTGAAGGCAGGGAAGGTCATCACCATAGTGAGGATGAACATATCCCCCCTTGTGACCCTTGTCAATCAGGCCATCATAGTTTGCACACAGAGATCTGAATGGCATACTGTAAATGGCCTCATCTGAACGGGCTTACCAGCTGGTTTTTAGGACTTTGTGGTAAACATGTGAAAGTCTGATTTGGGGAAAACATTGGGGTTGCGCTTATGTCTGCTTTCCTATCCATGTCATAGTTTACAGCCCTCACAAAATTATTCAGCAAAATTATTTGTGAATTGTGTATGAATGTATTTATAGAACTCATTGCAGGTGTCATATTTTGGAACGATGGCCTGTCAAATGGATGTAGAAACAAGAACAAGAGAAAATTCAAAGCTGTAGACATCTGTAAGCATGCAAATTTGACATGCTGCTCCGTAACACATACAGGATAATTACATTCTTGGTTAAAGGCAGCATTGAATACTAAGGGTTTCAGTGCTCACCAAGATGCCTAGGCAGATGGGCAGAAGGACACATCAGTGAGATGGGACCCCCATAGCATCAGGGCCAATAAGCAGGCCCTGTGTCTTATTCACATCTCCCTAACCAAGTCTTGAGAAGGACCTCTGAAGCAGATTTTAGTGCAGAGCAGTCCTTCAGATAACCTGCTTTCAAGCCATTTATGGGTTTAAAATGTACAACTAGCATGTATACGAGTTGCATCCACCCCTGGAATTCCTGCAGATTAATTATGTTTGGGTGGCTCGCCGGTTGTTTGGATTGCTAGAATACCTTGGCACATGAGAAACGTTGTGATTTATGAATGGGGAATTGCAACCCGTATCAATGTCCTTCCGATATATAAAAGTAAAGACAAATAGCTGGTTAAAACCTGGAACATCTGGTTCACTCTGCACTCAGTGATCTGAATTCAGTGTAGATTTACAACCTTTACCTTGGTGCTGGAATGAAATTGGACCAATGTTCTCTTTTATAATCTTGTGATTATAATCCTCTTTTATAATCCTGCCCAAGTGTGATTTGCATGAAGAATAGCTGCTCTGGAAGATTTCTGTATTTGTTTCCCTGCTATTGATGCAGAATTTATGTCCGTATGTTCAGTTTATGTTTATCTCGCTTCTCTTTATCCTGGAAGGGAATTCACACCTGTTAGAGGCTATTAAATTGCATCCAGTTATGAAGCAAATGGCACTGGCTCAGTGGTGAGATCTATTGTGACAGTGTTGTAAAAAACCAGGTTTCTTATTGGATTCTGCAAGAGAGGGACATCTTGAAACACTTTGTCCATCTTCACATATTAATACTTTACCAGACTTGATTACTTTGTTGTCCCTCAAGATTTAGATTTTCAGAGTGAAAATAATTGTGGTTGTTGTAGAAGAGGTAGCCATGTTAGTCTGTGCAAGCATTATGGGTAAAATCAAAATTAAAGAATTAAAATAAAAGAACATTCTTTAATTTTTTTATTTTAATTTTTTTACTTATAATAATTGTGGTGAGTTTATTAAAATCTGTTTGAGAGAAATTCAGGTCGTTTTTCAGCCATTAAAATGCAACCATACAGATGTGGATTGGAATGGACTGCTCACTAGGATGACTGCTCCATGTTGCAAGCTGACTTGTGAACTGTTTCAGAAATATCTATGGCCAAAATCCCATTAGTTACACCCAGTGATGCATTGTATTGTATTGCATTGCATTGCATTTCAAGTGTCATAAATCTCAGTGGCAAATTGCCACAAATTAAGAGGTTACTAGGGGTATTTGCTGTTGCCCACAAATCATAAAAATGTGGTGTGCAACAGCTAGCCTCTCACCTTGCAGCAACTTGCTGATGCTAGTGAAAAAATGTAGTAAGATTTTGGCTCGCACAGTTGTTTATTGCTAGGTATAAGAAGTGGACACAGCAGATGCTCTGATAGCATTCATTTTTTGCTCCATCTTGAATATATTCAAGATTCTTGTCCATGCCAAGCTGAAAATAGTAGTCCAGTCTATTAACATGTGCACTGATGTATATTTTTCCCTTCATTACTACAGTGCTGTGGAACAAAGCTTTACAATGGCACAGATAAAAGAGCTTGATTCCCACAAAGAGCTTTTCTATATGAACACTTTGTCATAGAGAGGCAGGCGTCTTTGGGAGCAATTTTAAGCATCCATATTGTGATTTTTGTGTGTGCGTATTTGTCTTTTGTTAAGAATCTGTTTCTGGGTTGTTTCCAGAAGAGTGTTTCACAGCTTTGAAATCACCGCAATACAGAATACGTCTTTTTGCATGGCACTGAGTGCTGCTACTCTTTAATTCTAATTCTTGCTGTTCATTCTGTGTTCTGAGGTAACACACCCACCCACCCTTTATTTCTGCAGACTGTACTAATGGACCAAAGCCGCTTCCAGGAAATGCAATTGGAACTGGACCAACTTATTTTAACTGGCGCTGTTCTTCTGGTAACGTTCAATGCTGCAGGCACAGCTCTTTCAGGTTTGCCAGGCTTTCCCGACAAGCTCAAAATGGCTATCCGGGTACTGTTAACTGGGCTACACCTTCCGTGAGTAGCACACGGCTTTTGGCTCCTTTATGGTATGATGCAGAAGGTTATGGATGTGAGTGTTGCTCATTGTTCAGAGCTGTTTTGAGAGGACCACTGTGTTCCTTGCCTGCCCTAGTTGAAAAGGGCTCTAAAAAGCTATGGGCAACACTGTTCTCCATTAAGAGCCTGTTAGCCACCTGTAATCTGGAGGCAATCGACACGTTCAGAATAAGCACTTGGCATAATCCTTTTTGGACTATGACATTTCAGAATAACAGGGACAAGGGGAATCTGTGGATATGACAGGGATCAATGCTCACTAGGGATGCAAAGAATATTTGCTAAATTCTCCATTCTTTTCAGTTAGTCTGTCTTGACTGAGGTATGTCAATGAGGAATGTTCAAGCATTGCAAGATGCTTCACCTCCAGTTGGGACCAAGACGAGAAATACTATTTTCTCTTGTCCAGAGCCTTTTCCAGGTGTTACTAAATAGGGTGCATTTACCAAAGGTAGAAGGAAACAGTCTTGCCCCAGTCTTTTGTTTCTGGTCTTTTCTCTTCACTACATATGGAAAATAACAGATGTGGAGAGTGTAGCCTCTGCTGTCTTTGAGGCCTTTCCATGTGCAGTTGGAACCTGGGAAAATCAGCATCCTGCCTCCCATTGAGAGTCCACATTGTTAGTGGAGTCTCTTTTCTTCAGACTCTTTGATCTCCATGTATAGGAGAGTGACAAAATTGGAAATGGGTGTGGCCAGACCTGGAGGGCTTCCCTCTACCAGTAGTATAAATATTAGACATGGGAGCTTCATCTTTGTCTCCCAGTTGAGACAAATACAAAGCTCGCTGGCATAGGTGACCAGCCCGATTGGACCCTCCCCTCCCTGAACCGGGCATCCACTTACCACGTGAAGCCGGAGTCATCGAAAGCACGCCAGTGACGGCAATAGCCTGGCTGTCACTGTCCTGTCTCCCTGCTTGGCTTGCCACTCAGCAGCTGAGTGGGGAGGCTTGTCATCCTGCTCCCTTGCCAGAACGGCCAGCTGAGCAGGGAGGCAGGGCAATGCCAGCTGGGCTACTGACGCAATTGGTGTGCTTTCAATGATGTTGGCTGTGTGCACCTCACAGCAAGTAGTAAGTGGATGCCTGGTTCCCAGGGGTAGGGTGTCCAATTGGACTGGCCACCTGTGCAGCAAGCTTTATAGTTGTCTCCCGAAGGAGACAAATACGAAGCTCCCATCTCTAATAAATATACTTGATTCAATGATGACTGAATAAGGTTATGTTTGTACATACATTGTGCTAGACTGGTATCCTTCCCCTTTGAGAAGTAAAGCATACACACACAGCAAGGACAGACTGCCTGAAATCCTGTTGCTTAGCACAGCAAGTCACAACTGGAATAGTCCCATCAAATCAATGGAACTTACAGAGTTGACTCACCAAATTCCTACTGATTAATGGGTCTACTCTAGTTGCAAGTTACTGTGCTAAGCAACAGTATTTTAGCCAATGACCAATAATTTAAAAAGATGCAAGCCAGTTATTTTGTTAGCTAAGTTATCTTTGTGCTCTTGCTATGTTTTCGTTCTCTGGTCTAGAGTGCTGCAAAATACCTTGCCTCCTGCAGGCAAAGAAAAATAATTTTGTAGTTCCTTGTCCTTGATTTGTGAGGGGATGAGATAAGCAAAGGTTTGCATCCCTAGTTCTCTTGTCCTTCAAATTGTGACATGTACTCAGTCACACATTATTCTATAGTAGCACAGGTCATTTTTGAATCTAGGTTAGCTCCCAGTTGCGTCTAGGAAATGGCTTTTCTCCCCCTCATTTCATAGTAAGCACACATTTCACACAACTTTTGTTTTGGTTTTAGTGAGGACTCCTCTTGTTGTCATTCACTCTGCAAAGTTTCTGATGCTCATGTGTCTCATAAGTTTGTTTGACCGGCAAACCATGTGCTAATTACAGTGGTGCCTCGAGTTATGACCTTAATCCATTCCGGAATGATGGTCGTAACTCGAAATGGTCGTAAGTTGAAGCACCATTTCCCATAGGAATGCATTGGAACGCGATTAATCCATTCCGGCCGGAAAAAAAAATTACAAAAACAAAAACAAAAAAACACTGCAAGCCCCATCGGAACGCGTCAGGGCAAAAAAAAACAAAAAAAAACAAAAAACAAAAAACCAAAACCCAAAAAAACAATGCAAGCCCCATCGGAACGCGTTGGAGCCGGAATTTTTTTTAACCAAAAAACAAAAAAACAATGCAAGCCCCATCGGAACGCACTGGGGCCGAAAAACAAACACACCAAAAAACAAACAAACAAAAAAAAAATGCAAGCCCCATTGGAACGCGCTGGGGCTGAAAAAAAATCACAAACAACAACAACACAGCAAGCCCCATCGGAAGGCGCTGGGGCAAAAAAAAAACCACACCACACCAAACACACCAAAAAAAATCACAGCACAGAAACATAACCCCCCCAGCCCAAACCCACCCTGCAAAACCCTGTAAATGTACTTACTCAGAAGCAGAAAGCAGCACCAGGCAGTCCCAAGCCTCCTCTGACGCACACTCTCTAACCGTTGGGGTGAAAGAGCTACAAAGAAGCAGCCTCTTCGCCACCAACGGTTAGCAGTTTGAATTCCCCGCCTTTTTCCCTGCCTTTTTTCCAATCGTAACTGGAAGCTCCAGTCGCAAGTCGAAGCAAAATTTTGCGGCTGGAGCTGGTCGTAACTCGAAATGGTCGTAAGTCGGAACGTTCATAAGTCGAGGCACCACTGTATATCTCAAGTCAATCCCAAATTGTTTTGCGGCTATTAGACTGTATGGAAATGCTTACCATCCTTAAGGAACTGTTTTTTCTTTCTTTCTTCAGTTCCTTCAACCTGAGTGAAGCTTTGGCTGTCATAAGTGAAAAGGTTTGTGCTGAAGTTAATACATGCCTTTCCCAACATGGATTCACACCTTTCACACCTGAGAAGGAGGCTGCATTTAAAGGACAGATCCAGGCCCTGGGCAATCCTGATAACACAGTGTGCAGACTAATAGGTAAGCTTATTTGGGGAAATGTATAAGGGGACAAGAGGCTGTCCTTTCCCTACTTATTGTGTGAAAGCTGAAGGTCAAACATACATTTGAGAACATGGTGTTAATTACGGTTGTAAAATGGGAGAATAGAAAAGCTTCAAACGAGTGAATTTATAGTCCTTTTGAGAGGATTATGACTTATGATTTTTTTTAAAAAAATTATTATTATTATTACAACAACCATAACAAGCTGTTTTGTCAAGATGGAAATGGAGGTCAGATACTGGAGAGGAAGAAGAGGTTTTGAGGGAGATGAAGGATTATTTCCCCCCAGAAATTGATAGGTGGTGTGGCACCTCCTAGACTCCCTCAGCTGGGTTGCCATGTTTCACTAGTACACAGGGACTTCTCAGATGAGCTCCTGCTCTTACATGCTGTGACCCCCAGTATACTTCACACTGTTGTCTCCACGTGCTCAGGACACCTGGGTCCCTTCTTCACCCTGTCCTTCACTCTTAGGACAAACTCTACATAAACCTTTTGTTAAAACTCAGACCCTTGGTAATGTTGCCACCACCAGTTCCTGAACCAGAGAGCCTTTAAAACATGTATTTTCCTTCCCTCCTTTCACCCTCATTTGAGCTATGAGCAAGACGTCAATGTGGATGTTTGTGACAAGAAAATAGATGTTGGGTGCATTAAAATGTTTTTGTTTTTATAAAATATTAAAATATAGGGGGTTAGAATGACAGACAATGAAAACAGAATATCTTTCATAGAGCCTTGTGCGACTTAAAACTAATCCTGATTTCTCAGTCCAAATGTAAACCTAACTCTCTCTCCCTTCATATCTCAGTGATCACATTCTCTCTCATTCAGTGTCTCAACTCTCATCTATCTAATTCATCTCATTCCATCTTTATCTCTAATCTGTTACCTGACCTGTACAGACATTCACCCAGTCGTATGTACACTTTGTTCCTTTCTCTTTGGGCTGGGGGAAGATAAACCAATGAAGATTAACTTCTGTGGAGGCCATTTTTTTCCTCCCTTTCCCAGTGGCCAAAATATTCTTGCCTACCATTCATCCAGCACTTGAACTTGTCACTCAGCCCACTTGTTCCATCATAGGAATAGCCAACTTACTGATACACACGGCACCTATAAACAGCAGTAGAGATGGGGAAGATTTGGAGTGAAGAGTAAAGAAACTGAGTTGTTTGCGTATGGTCAAGATATGACTATTGAATTTAATGTATGCGTGTTATGTCTTCTCTTAAGAGGATGTGAGGATCTTTTAATAAGTCTTACTGAGTTATTTACTTCTCTTCTCAAGATTCACGAATCCAGTCATTTTTGGAAAGTTACCTTGCTTCCGGTCATCAGAAATCCCTTCCGGGTATTCCTGGAGGATTAGGCCCTATTCAAAAAGAACTGGAGGAAATTGCTGTCAAGTACGTACGGCTTGTTGACTACAACAAGATGGTCTTCAGTCCTTACTATGATGCAATTCTGAGCAGAATACTGAATGAAGAAGAATCACCTCAGCTGTGAAGAAAGCTGGAAACACTGGACTCATTTGTACACTGCCCCAAAGCTGTAGGGCTTCAGTACAAAGTACAGTAGCAGCAGCTTGCATACCCACTATTACACGTGTGTTTCTCTCAGAATTATCAGGGTTGCAAGGCAGAAGCCTCCTTCAAACTCCTGTTATACTTTGAGGCCCCCACATTAAGACTTGTCATCCAATGTTCCCTCCCTGGGACAAAAAAAAAGCCAACACCCGCTGTAGGCCATCATTTTTCAGAAACATCTGAGTGAATTGTGATGCACTGTGTGTTAATTTAGACTGTGTGCAGGGAGAGGCTGAAGAGAACATGGAAAGAGTGGTGTTGAGATGCCCCTTTGCACCCTGAGCTTTTCAGTATACAGGGCTTATGTTTAGAAGCATCCGACAGTTTGCTGTTGGAAGGGTGCTGAGATTGTGCAGTCCATCTATCCTGTTTCTTTTGGCCAGCTGCTTAGGGGGACAGAGGTGAATTATGGGAAGAGTTTTCTCCTTCTTTGTGCAGTAGTCTGTTTTATTCTGCCACCACAGATCCATCTGTGGAAGCCTGCTTCTGTGCATGGACCATTGTTGTTGAATCAAACTGGTTATAACTTCATTGTAGAAACCTTGTAATATTTGGAAAAAGCTTTCCTGCCGAAAATGTCACTACTGTAATTTGATAGCAGTGATTGAGTGCAGAGCAGATGCATCAAGTGATGCTCAAGATACATGAAAATACACCAGCTTAGTATTTAGTGGAAAGCAAGAGCTATTGGTGTATTGCTGTTAGAGTACAGCCACTGATAAAACAGAAATAAGAGCTATTGGAACCATTCTTTTAGCATGTACTTTGATGCAAAAGAGATTAGACAACTTCTCTTTCAGTGCTACCTTATACGGTCCTTAAAGCTTGTTACCCTAACAACGGTAACAATAATTTAAATTTCCATATATTTAAAATTTGGATACTGATAGTTGATGCACTTTAGATGTAGTCTGCAAGCCAAGGCAGTTAGTCTTTCTGCCAGCCATGGTTTTTTCTATAGTCTGTTTCCGTACCTGCAGATATTCTACCAAAAATGTATATAACTATATTTTTGTAGAGTATTTTCCGGTTCTTCTCTACTTCCCGTATTCATAAGAAGGATATTCTGTAGACTTAAAATGGTGCCCCTCTCTTCCAAAGTGGGAGAACTAAAAGCCCTTTTGATAAAAACTGTATTTAATTTTTTGTTGCTGATAGCATGCAATGAGTAATATAAACAAGTTAAAACTTTAATTCATTCAGCTGCTTCAAAGCCCCATACATTCCAATAGGAAAGCTGAATTTAAATCACTCCCATTGAAATCAATCAGACTCCACATTGCTTAAATCTTTGGCCAAGTCATGCTTGTGGGTCTTGGATCACCAAACCGGGATTCCTGTTTCTAGGTCTTACTAGTCAAATGAATTGTGGGATTAGCCGTAAACTCCCATATTTCAACATAGAGGCTTACCCCCAATTAGGGTAGACTCATTCAAACTGTGGAATTTCCATAAGTGTTGACTTACCTTTAGCAACTGGTTCAGTGGGTTTATTTTAATTAGAACTCAAGGTGGTCCTTGAGAAGGCATTTGAAAGAATACTGGATTGTTTGTATCTCTTCCTCCGATGGCATAGAAGAGGGATCTGCCCTCTGGAGGGTGGAAGCTCACATCTGTTGCTTGTGTGTCTTAATAGAGGCAGAACAAGAAGGCAAATTGTGGGTGTGTCGTGGATACAGGTGTGGTGAGTGGGTGGGGGAATGGGCATTTACGTCCTAAAGCTTGTATATGCTATTTCTATCCTACTGGTTACAGTGGAATGGAAATTATTTTAAAATAAACATCCTGGGTCATTATATTAAAATGAGTTGTTGGTTTGTGCTTCTCCCTTCTGACTGCCCTGTGAGCCCAGCCAGTGCTACAGATGGCAGCTTTTAATTCAACCAGCTTATGTTTACTAACTAGTAGGTGGGGGAAAAGGAATACACATTAAATAGAAATTCAGTGTTCTCTCAACACTGTCTGAACTGTGTGTGTTGTCTTGAAACTATTAATAATGTGAACTTGTTGATGTTTTCAATTGTGTTTATTTTGCTTATATCTATATCTTCTGTGCACTATTAATATGAGATCGTAATTCATCTGTAATAACCTTTTTTACCCTATATTACAGATCTAATCAGGTGGCAGTACTGTGGTCCTTGGGAGGGCATTGTAAAGGCCCCTGGAATAATTTATATTCCAGTTCCAGACAATCAGCAATTATATTAATCTTGTTTATACTTTGCGTTTTTACAGCTCTTTTTGTTATAGGTCAGATTAGTACAGGATTTGAGGGCGGTGAATGAAGTCACTAGAGACAGTTTCATAATGCTTTCTGTAGGTGTAGGCCTTGCTTATTTATTCCCCTTCACTATATGTATATATACATATACTTTAAGGTGGAGAATTAAAAAACAGTGTGAAGGTGCAAAAGTATACAACCCTTCAAGAACTGCCATAGTGGTGTCTTCTAAAATAGGGTTTGGCAAAATGTAGATGGTAACCATGGACAAGTTGCAGTAGATCAACACATATATCTGACTCCCTTTTAGGATACTTTATTATTATTAAAAGCAGCATTAACAGCAGCAGCAATAAAAATGACACACACACCCTTAAACACTGTGGGCAAAAATGCTTGAGGGCAGAGGGTACTGGAAGTAAATCTGTTTAAGGACTGCAGCTTTAATCCTATTATTTTTGGGTTCTTAATTCCCCAGTTTTAAATACGTCTTTTCTAGCTGTATGAAATTGGTGGCTGTTGGGGGTTCTAGTAAAAACAAGTAAATCTTCAGTGGGGAACAGGCTGCTGGCTTAGGCGGAATATTCTATGGCGCAATAGGTATTCTGACAGAAATGCTTTGGCTGATGGTAGAAGACTAAATGGGGCATTCTGGGATGCCACTGAATCTCTTGGAACCAAAGCCCCTTTCTTCCTCCATAGGCTCCCACACTTATCTCTTTAATGATATGAAAGGGAAAGTTGGGGAGGGGCAAAAACATTTTTGTTTTGCCTGCTGTAAACTTGCAGAGCTCTGAATGTGGTTGTTCATCAATGGATACTCTCGCCTCCACTGCCAGTACTTAGGAGTACTTTATTAGTGGCATCTGGTTAAGAATAACTGAACTGCTGTTGTGATGAGTGAACCAGCATGAGGCATTTATATTATAGAGATCCTTTATTTGAAAGGAATGTTTTTTTTTCCATTTTAAGCTACAAAACAGTTTCCATTCATTCTGCCATAAATAAAAACAAAGATAAGGCAGGACAGACATCACATGAGCAAACTGAGAACAGCTGTTTTGTGTTCCAGCAGTGTGAATGTAAAATATTACGCAATTATATTCCACCCAGTTTTTAAAATAAAACTGTCAGAACTCTCAAAAGATTTCAAGTGGCAGATGGGGATACATTTGAAGAGCAAACAAGTGCAATTCAGACATTTTGCATGGTTTGTATTCAAACATTCTTAATTTCTGCCAGAGCGGAATGTGCTCACTCTTGGAGTCATCTGCCATTTTTCTTTTCTGATGATGAACCAGCTGGTAAAAAAGAGGCACCACAGTAATAAAATAACCCCCAGTTGCAAGATGTGTGTTAGAAACGCCTATCCCTTTTAAACATTTGATTTGTTGAATGAAAAAAAAAGTTACAAATCCTTTGTATATCCACAGTTCCATATGCAGTCTGTCTCACCGGATTCGCTTTTGTTGTCGTGCTCTGTAAATGTCATGAATGGGAGGAACCACTGATCCTTTTTCTTCTTCATCATCTGAATCTTCATTGGGTCTTTTGACAGATTTATTGAGTAGGGCATTATTTTCTAAAGGTCCATTCCCTTCCATTGATAGGTCAGGCAAGCCTCCAGTGATGATTCTTACAGCTTCATCTACAGCTGTGGAATAGAGAGGAATATTGTTGGCTTTACAAATAGTATATCTGCTCAACAGTTATGGAAGAGGTCCATTATCAATATCAGAGAAGCCCAGTTTATTTCAGAAGTCTAGGGAGAATATTACACATGAAACTTGGATTCTTGTCTGTAGTTTGGGAAAACCATATGTACTAAAATTTCTATACCATCTTACAGTTCAGTAATGGCTAGGACATTCATACACTTCCAGTTGGAAAAGGTGAGTGATTGTGTGAAATTTTTTAAAATTGTAACTGTAGCTGGTGTGTTTTCAGCACACAAGACCGCAGAAGAACGAGCCACTATGCCAGTGCCCCATATGCTGCAAGAACACCTCTCCATCAAGGGCAAAACTATATAATCATTCCGTATTCAAACTTTATGTCCCCTACCAAATCACTGAAATATGTGAGAAGGGAAGTTTCTCTAACAGGACTATTCAGGAATCACACAGACCTTTGTCCTTGATAAAGTGCTCTACTTGAAACACATAAGACACTTAACATTGTTTGAATGACTATATCCTTTCATCAGAACCTGCCTTTTGGTATGATGTAGTAAACCCTTTAAGAGTAAATAACAGAAACTTCTATGATTTTTGTTCAAAGTGTGTGCATTTGTGTGGTTTGCACCCTCAAGCTTGAAGAAACAGATTTCTAAAGAGGTACACTTGCACTGAGGAGCTGTAGATTCAGCATGTCTGCTATATACTTACAAAAGCAAACCTTTCCTTCAAACAATGTTCATCCCATGACAGGTATTAACCATGCTAAAATGCATTTGCTTCTTGAAGTGTGACATGGTCTTTATTGGCATTGAATTAAAAATAATACAATTAACAAACTAAAGCTTATTGAGCTTATTGTGTTCAGTGGTTTTCATTTTCCCGGTTCTCCTTATCCTTTTATATACTGATAGAAAAAAATTAAAATGTGAACTGTTTTTGCTGATTCATGATATGATATGAACAAGATTCTGCAGTTTTTGCTTTGTGCAACTGTGGTTTTGCAATTTCAGAATGTGACTTTAGTTTACAGCCAGTTATGTTTCACTTTTCACTCTGAGGACTCTTAAATTTCAAGGCCAGTTTCCTATTAACAGAAGTTAAAGAAGCTGACTCATATTACATTATCATCTGTTTTGAAAATGAAATGGCTGGTCAACTACACCCACATGTCAAGATTAGTGTTTTACAGGCTTCTACCCATTCCCATTAAAGGAAAGGGGCAGTGGGGCTGATCCTCACACAGTTTGTCCTTCCCCCTGCAGATCCTATGGCTCCTGAAAAGCTGGCTTTGGAGGGCTGGGTGGGAGCTCTGGAGGAGAATGTAAGAGGCACTTCTGGGGGAATCTGCAAAGACCACTTTCTCACCACCTGGCAGTGGGACCTATCAAAACTAGAAAGAGCCCTTCTGGTTACAGCAGAGGTCCCCAACCCCCGGTCTGTGGCCTGAGCCGGACCGGGCCGCCAAGACACACCTCCCGCCCCCCCCCCCGCATGCACTCACCCACCCCCGCACAGCCCATTTGCGCTTGTGCGCGCGCTCCAGCACACCCGTGCGAGCGCCGTGCCGCTGTTTGCGCATGCGCACGAGCGCAAGTGCACCCAGACAAGCGCCGCGCTGGCGTTTGTGCATGCACACAAGTGCAGGGGGTGCCCCGCCTTCCCCAGCTGGTCCATGGACAAGGTTGGGGACCGCTGGGTTACAGAATGGCTAATCTGGATCGAGTCTGTATATGACAGTGTTGTCAGCCCCTGAATTGGGTAGTTTATCAAATAACACTGTCATCCCCAAAAGTTTATACTGCCTTGTGATACAGTGCTACCTTGCTACCCAGTGATCCCACCATATGTCTTTAGCAACACAGAAGCAACTTACTGTCTGGCAGTTTGCATCTCCTGACAATCTCCATGAGTTCATCCACTTGCACAAATGGGCCCTGCAAAAGGAAAAATGAGGCCTCTTTAAACAGGAAATGCTGGCATATACCCATTATTAATTAAAAAGTATTAATGCACTGAAGTAAAGTGTTACCAAATTACAAAGACATTAAAATTAAAAAGCATGTATCCTGACCTGAAAACACACAGGAGGTGGAAGAAGCTTCATGAGAACTACAGCAGCAGGTGGGACAGGAAAGACACCACCAGGTACTGGATGTAAACCTGGAGCTAGTAAGTGATAAAACAATATGCATTTCAGTCTTAATTGGTCAATGGTTATGTTTTCTTAAAAGAACAAAGTGAGAAATTGACACCATTCATAAATACTAAATTGGCTTTTGGCCACTATTCTCAAAGGGCATGTTTTAACAAAAATGAACTGTAAAATCAAGGAATCTTGCTTTTTTTTAAAAAAGGGCAAATCTGACCAAGTTAGAGGACAAATTTCTTTTTCACCTTCACACAATTTAGGGATCAGCTTACGTGCTAGATGCCTTGGCTGAAACGGAATCATCTGCTGGGTATCTGGTTTTGGATATTCTGGTTTCCTGTCTGCTTCATCTTTTAGCACTGGTACTATTGAAGGAGCTACAACAGGATCTGGAATTATGGTGGCTAGCTTTGCTCGAGAAACATCCTAAAACGTGTATCAAGAGAAGAAACATTAATTACATCTTTTTCAAAAGAAATCTGTTGAGTTTATATCAAACCTATGTTGAGGCTAGGAAGCAGCCCAGCTACGACATGGGAACAATTTTCTGCACAATAAGGTTAGACAAAGATCTTCAAGGTCGGTATGAAACTGTCCACAGCTAATGCTGCCCATTTTTTAGTAAGAAAAGTGATGCATCAGTGCAGACTAGTAACTCTATTAGCTGCATTTCAAATAAAAGTTCACCCAGAATGACTTGTAGCAAATAGTGCACGTTACTACAAATGTCGGCAGTGCATGCTCCTATTGAATCCCAATATGCAGTACTGTATACTTGCAGAATAATAGAAATAACCTTTAAAGAGAAATACCCTCTCTTAGCCTCTTTATTTTGAGCACTGATAAAACAAGAAGGTTGAAATGAGTATTTGTTTAGTTCTCATGGGAGCCAATGTGAGTTTAACGGTTTGGCTCTTAACAAAATATACTATTTTGGAGGGTCTGTGGCTCAGTGGTGGAACACCTGGCTTTGCAAACAAAAGGGACCAGGTTCATTTCCCAACATCTACAATTAGGTTGGGGAAGGACTCCAGCCTGAAATGCTAGACAGTCATTGCCACTCCATGTCAGAACAAGATTAGGTGGACCAGTGGTTTGGCTATGTATAAGACTGCTACCTATCTCTCAGGGCTTCAGACAGGAAGAGTCCAGAAAAGTTTGACTATACTTTGAGAGTTTTGTTAGATGGCAAGAATAAGCTACACCAATATTTCAGATACAGGAATATGGGCAATATCTGTGACCAAAGGTATTTTTAAAGCAGGTGATTATTTTAACTTGATTGGAACAAAACTAGGAATGGATTTTATTGTGGCTTGCTTGCTATCTTCTAAAGAACTGCTCTTCAGTTTGCCAAGCTGGATCCAGGGTATTTCTTTTACTGATGGAGGAGTTCCATCAGTAAACAAAAAGTGACTCCACCCTCTCTTCAGGGATCTCTCCTCACCATCACATCGGAGCTTACCCACAGAAGTAAGCTCCCCAACCTCTTCAGTGCTTTTTCAGAAGAATGGAGGAAGAGGTGGAAAACTCTTTTCCACCAGCCTAGGTGTAGAGAGAGATCTGTGACCCAGCCCCCCATGGGGGGGGGGGGGACATAAACTGTTCCATGTCAATCATTTTTATTACATAGTAGGTCTTTTAAGTGTAACAAATCACTATGCTCTTAGAGTGAGTTTCTTAGTACCAAGCTTGTATTTCACCCATGGGGAAGAAAACTGCCCCTCCAGTAGACAATGGAACAGACTATCCACACAGAGGTGGCAGGATCTCTTTCACTAAGCACATTTAAGCGGAGCCAGCATAGTCACTTGTCAGCGATGTTCTGGCTGCAATCTGCCTTTGTCCAACTCATGGTAATTTCCAACTTTTATTCTATGGAGTGAGCTATTCCCATAAACAGCTATGCAGATTATTAGAACTGCCAAGCTGCAACGATGTCAAGCAGATTCCACATGATGTTTATTAGAATAACAACAACAATGTACCATCAAGTCAATTATGACTTATGGTGACGCTTTTCAGGGTTTTCCAGGTAGAGAGTATTCACAAGTAGTTTACCATCCCCTTTTTCTGGGGGTTCCCTGGGGCTGTGATATTTCCTCAGGATATCAGTTTCAATGCTCACCTAAATGCTTACAACTTGCAAAATAACTTATGAGAAGTTAAAATTTTATTGAGTAGATAGAGGCTCTGTCATTAACAGTATTATTGCTGCATCTTTTCTCCAGGTGCACATACTGGAAATGTCCTCCTTACCTTGTATCCAAGGGCTTTGAGTTCACTTGCAGAACACGGGTATAGATCCATGAACTTGTATCTGTCTACTAGCAGAGCTGTTTCTTTGCCCTCATATTCTTCTTTGAAGGCTGTAAATCTCCGTTTCTCCACTTTCAGTATGCTAGCCAGATCTCCAATATTACTTTCAAAAGCTAAAAATCGGGCCCAAATCTCTCTGTATAGGAAAACAGGAAAAAACAACAACAAATGCTTTAAGGAGAAGCAATGCATAAAGATGAAGGGAGAACAGTCAAAATTAGTTTATGGAAAGGCAGGTTTCTCAGCTGTAACTGTAGTTCTTTGAGTGGTTATCTCTGTACTCACATATATGGGTCTGTGCAGTCTTATTCTAAATCTCCCCAAGCAAAGCCATATTCTAAATATTCCGCAGCTCTATTCTGCATGGCTAAGCACATCCTAAGGGGTTTCCCTCAGTTCCAGTCTAGCAACAATGGAAAACGAGTAGCATGACAAAGGGGTGGAGGGTGGGTTGTGTGAGTTCATAGATCATGACTCAAAGAACTGCAATTAAGCAACCTGTCCTATTTTTTTCTTAACCTTCTCAACCTGCCTTTCTTCTTCATAGCAGGCATGAGACCCATACATGTGAGTCACTGACACTATGAAGAACTATATATTTATCATACATGCAGGTTATCTATTGTCAACGACAGGGCAATCCTCTACAACAGTGGTTCTCAACCTTGGGTTACCCAGGTGTTCTTGGACTACAATTCCCAGAACCCTTCACCACCAGCTATGCTGGCCAGGATTTCTAGGAGTTGTAGTTCAAGAACACCTGGGTTACACAAGGTTAGGAACCACTGCTCTACAACACTGCTCAGCACCCACGAGGCTTCAGAAGGCCAAGCCACTGCAAAGTGGGCCAGCTGCTTATCCACTGACTAAAGGGCTATCACACATGTTCTCTCCTCTGTTTTCTTGCTCTGACAGGCAACCTTGTGCTAGCATGAAAGCTATTCTATCAAAAGAATGGGAGAGCAAAGGGGACTGTCGGCATTTGCCAGTCAACTAGGAAGGGATTCTAGTCATTTCTCCATCCCATATCCACCAGCCATAGACACATCCACAGGTTAGTCACTGGCCTGCTCCCCTTGGCTATCCCTCCTGCACCAGAGGCAATCACTGGAATTCCCTGCCATTGGTTGTTTCAATTTGAAAAGAAGTAGCAACAAGTAGCAACTACCCTTGCAAAACAGGGGTGAGAAAGACAGACGTAAAATGTTTCTAGATTGGCTAGATCTACTTCCCAACAGTCTATACCTCATATATCTCCACAGCAGAGACTGATTCTCTTAGCTTAGCATTACCACCAAAGCACATTCTGACATGCAAGGAATGAAATCCACAGAAAATTCCTCCAGTCCTATGGCCCCTTCTCAGCAGATTACTCCATATTCAGGACTAACATGAAAATACAGGCTGCAAATTATCCCTTCCAATGATATTATCTACGTTACTCAAGAGACCACATGGAACATAATATTGGCAATGCTTACCCAGATTTCTCAGGTGGGAGGCTCCCTGAGGTTAATACACGCTCAAACAGGACTCTTGTATTATTATCCTCTGTTTTGAAAAAGTTTTTTAAAAGGATGATAAAAATAAGCTTCATTTAAAAAAAAAATAAAACAATGCTTTGAAATGGTTTTGATTCCAGTGAAAGCTTCAAAACTCTATATGCTAGACATTATTTCTTTGTGGATAAAATTAGATACTCATGGCAGATTCTCCTATTATTTCTGAAAGCATCTCATAATATAGTATATCAGGGAGAAGACTTTGGAAGTAGCTATCGAAGTCTCACTTTTACTTTCCTCATGCAAAAAATACTTACAACTGAAAGAAGAGATACAGACAATAAGACAACCCAAATATTTTAAAACTCCATTTAAAAATTACTGGTAGCAGCAACACACTTAGGTATGGATCCGGAAGCAGCTACTCAAGATCACTTAGGACCCTTCAGCTTCTATATTTATTGTCTCCCTTTAGACTGGGTGCCAAGGAGAAGGAAAGCTATTCACTGTGCAAGGAGACAATGAAGATGGGCCACCTGATGCTCCAGTCAGATTAGAGGACACTGGGGGGCAGGGCCACATACCCTGATATCACCCAACTTGTGATGGCCTGTAAGATCCAACCTCTGCTTTAGACCTTTCACTCTGTTTCAAATTCTCATTTAGATTAGTCATCAATCTATAGAACAGTGTTGGGTTTTTGAGTAAAGGGACCCAGGTTGTACTTAAACCACATTATACCACTTATTTATATATAGGTGTGCATTACATGCATCAAAACCAACATTTTTCTACATGCTCCTGAAGCTGGTTTTCTTCAACTTATAAATACATGTGATGAGGTATAAGACCTGATGAAACAAGCTTTACATAAATGCTTGAATAGGGAAGTCCACTGCAGTTAATCACTGGCACCTGAAATCTGTTTTCTTCAAAAAGGTGGTGTAGGCCTAAGCCCAATATGACCAAATGCAAGGTGTGTAGCTGCACCAGGCTTTTCAGATTTCCTTTGATCAATGAGGGTTTCCAGATCTTTGAAACAGGTTTGGGGTTTTTTCTAGGGTAGGCTGGGGGGGGGGGGCTGCAGGAGGGAGGGGGACTGTCCCTCTTGCTTGAGAAGCATTTATGATCTATATTGGATATTGGCTACAAAAATCCTGAGAAACAGATTTCACCCCAAACTGCAATGTCATGAATTCTCTCCGTTCCCAGTGCTTACCATTCAGATGAGAAAGATAATCAATATATGCCAAGACGTATTCTGGAATGTCTCCATATTTCTTTAGTCCCAACTCAAAAATTTTAAAGGCCACTGATTTGTCCTGCAAATATCAAACATTTATTAGCTGGAGAAGAAAAACAATCCAACCCTAAAAAGCTGAAGCAACCATTTCACTCATGGTGCATGATTACCTTGCTGCAATAATACTCCATCAGAGCAGCCGTAACATAGACATGATGGCGGGTCCGGGCATCCTCTCGTGCCTTCTTAAATATCATTCTGCCAGATTTTATGCCTTCTGCTCTCCTTGCAAACTTCATATATTGAATGTAAACCTGAAAAAGTGCAGTTTTCTTTGCGTTGCAGCTCAGTATTCCAAAATCAACACAGCATTAAAGACATGGCATTCATTACACAGTCCCCTATCTCTTCATTCACAGATCTGAATCCACAGTCAACAGAGTACCAGATATGTAATGTGTTTTGGCTCCTAAGTAGTCCCTAATAAGAGGACATTTTATATCGCAAAAATGTACTATCCAACATACTTTGTCTCTTTCTTTGAGAAAGCACCAAATGATACAGAAAAGTACTAGAAATAGAGTGGCATATAGTGAGAAAGAAAAGTCAATTCATAGTGATCTGATCTCCATCCATTTGTGTATATATAGAAGGAGCCCAGGCTGCACATGCATAATGCTGTTATAAGATCAGCGGTCACACAAAGCAATCTATTTGGACATTGGGTAAACTAAATCTATTCTTGCATTCCTAGACAGCTGGTTGTCAGAAGTCCTGATGGTCTGATGGGACTGCATACAAGCAGCCCCAACAGCTGGAATACCTGGCAGATGGCAAGTATACAGCACCTATCTGTCCATATGACTTCTAATCCAGCTAAGGAAACTCTTGGGTACATCACTCCTTGCCAGATTGGGATCTGTTACTTTTACTTCTTGTCTAAATATTCTACCATTCATTATATATCTAGTACTATGGATGCTGTTAAAATTACTATAATCAATAATTCTATTTATTATTGCTCTTAATTAATGCTCAAGGATAGAAACTGCAATATCTGACACCTTTCATATTTCGCTTTCCACAAGTCATGCACAAAGCAAAACTATAACTTCTTGTCTTCTATTGTGTCAAACAGCTGGAATAATGTATAAGCAGCAGTACAGAATATGCAATATTTTTGTATTTCAGAAGGACAAGTTGCTTACCTGTAACTATAGTTCTTCCAATGGACATCTGTGAATTCACACATGTGGGTTCATTCTGTGCCTGCATGAATGTCCTTGGAATCTTCCACAGCCTAAAAGTAAGTGTTAAGACATGCCCTGTTCACTACTCATCCACCCACCCTGAGGATCATCTTCAGTTCCCCCAGTCCGGCACTGACTCAAAAGAAATAGAGTTGTATGACAGACTGAGGGGAAGACAGGTGGGTTGTGTGAAGTTGGAATAAGGGACTTAGAAAACAACCAAGATGGAGGACAGTTTGTGAGGTGCGGCTCATCTTCAGAGTCTTCTGTTGACACCAACATGGAACAATCAACATGGGAGGAGAAATGATGTATATGCCAACCAGGTGCCTTTTTTCTCTTTTTTTGTGTGTGATTTAAATGTTGAATATAAGGTGTTAGTGTGATGTGGCTTCGACATTCTGGAGGACTTTGGAACCGAGGCAATACGACTGCCAACTGCCTAGGTTGGAGTGATGTGGAGGCTGTTTCCTGCATGAGTGTTTCAGTTCCAATGACTTTGAACATGAAGACTCTCAAGACTGGCTGGTGTATGAGACTGGTACTAGTGAATAGAGAGGTGGTTCCTGATAGTGTCCAGAGGTTTTGTCACCTAGCATCATATGACAGCGGTAATAAGATGGAGGGAAAGACCACTCTGAGCCAGGAAAACAGTTATAGCATCCAGGTAGAACTGAGGAGGTTATCTGGAGTCCTCTCTTGGCCAGTGATGGTGCTTTGCTGCTCTTTTACCTGCTGAAGTCATATTTGAGAATCAAACTTGATGCTGAGGACTCACGGGAACACTCTGAGAATGTAAGTGATTCCTGCAATGGAGCATCCCTTGGGTTATGGCAGGGCTGCAAAAGCTTGCTTGAAGCTTGCCAAGCAAGTTGGCTCCACTCAGACAAGTGGCTGAAAGCCAGCAACAATGCCCTATTCCAGGTCATTTCTCCCTCTGATGTTGACCATGGCAGACAAGGTCATCACAGTTCTTATATTCGCTTGGGGCCTCGATGTGGAGCAACAGATGTTGGGGTGACAGTGGCAGAGATACTGCTTTGGGTAAAGATGTTTGGCCCTTCTGTTTCTTGGGTTTAATCTTTTTTACCCGAATGTCAGAATAGATGGGTTTCTTTTTTCCTTTTTTGCATTGATGGTGTTGGTTTTGATGCTTTGGAAGTAGACAATCTGTCCTCAGCTTCAAGACTGGGAGTTGGGCAGGCTGGCCAGGGTCTAACTTGGGCAGTCTGCTCCTCAATGGTTTTAGTGGAAGAAGTGTCGGCCTGTAGAGGCGCAATAAGAGGTTTATTTCATGGTGGTGTACAGACCGAAGTTGTGGAAACCCAAGTCTCCTTGGAAATGGTATCAACAGCTTAAAGGGACTTTTCCCACAGATAAATTTTCAAGCATGAATGGCAATTCCTAATGGCTACCTTCACTTTTTTTTTTAAATAGGAAGAAAAAGGAAAGAAGGTGTGAGAAAGAGGTAAGGAAAAAAAACTGTATATAGACTATTTTGATTACAGATGGATAGTAGTAGGCTGTAAGAAAACTCTTGAGATGTGCTAAGAAGGGAACTGAGGACAATCTTTCAGGTGGGGAGCTTGTGTGGTGAACAGGATATGTTTTAACACTTTTTTCAGGTTCTAGAAAATTCTGAGGATGTTCATGCAAAACAAATCCACATGTGTGATTTCACAGAGACCACGAAGAACATAATATTTAAAGGTCAGGATTAAAAGTAATTATAATTTGTAAACATGACTGCATGACTAATATGTCTACGTACTGTCACCTGGAATAATTCAGGAGCTGGGCAAAAATAATTAGCATGGGAAAATCTACAGTACTTTCATTCTTTAGACAATATGATGGAACACTGAAGATTAATCATACCAAAGTGGGATCAATATCTTCAATAGCTAGGAGTCGGTTATAAATACTATGTACTTTCTCGTATTTCATCCGGCTCTGAAGCAAATGAGAGGGGGGGGGGGGGAACACAAAACATTTTATCAGTTCAATTTCCACATGGCTACCAGAACTGTTCAAGTGACTTTGTAAGGATGAGGATCTCCAACCAAGACTATCAAGACAGATTTATTAGGTTGGTTCCTCTGGCATTTTGAGAGAATACTGAAATACATAGGCTCACCTCTTCATAATCTGCATATGCAAAATAAAGAAGCATATTCTTTTTAAGTAAAGTGCTAATTGCTCTTTCATATATGTTTGCAGCTTCATCACTGAACAGCTTAGCATTATTCATGTCCTGCAATCACATAAAAACAATGAGATGACGTTTTTCAGACTAGGATGAAAACACTGTTTACTTTTGTACTTATTCATAGATCTGTAACAGAATTCTGAACCAAACTGGGTGACAAGTGTTAAAAGCCAAGCAACCAGAACATATGGACTGAAGCCTCATTAGACAAGTGCCTTCATTACACACACCAGCAGCAAAAATGGACATGTTTCACTATGCAATTATATTGATTTTTCAAAGAAATGTTACTTTAAAATTTTAAAATATTGCATATTTTACTAAAACTAAATGATGACTTGGTAAAATTAACAGCTTTATTTTAAAATAACATGTAACAAACAAAAACAAATACATTTTCAGTTTATCTCTCATCTCTTTCTCTTACCCCTTTCTCGGCTAGCAGCTTGCTGGATTGCTCAAGGTACTGTGCAGCTTCGTACCAGATATCTGGATGATGCCCCAATACCAAGAGGCATTGCTCATATGCAAACATTACTAGAAGACATTGAGAAAATAAATCTCAGTTGTAGGTGACTTTTATAAAACATGTCTCCATGTTCTTGTCCAGGTACAACAGTTCATGAATTTCACTATGAATGTATACCTTATCATATCTGTGCATAATCACCAACGTCCCAATTTCTTCAACTCTCAGCGACATCAAGTATCCTTCAAATAACTGGGAAAACTAGGGAATGCCACACAAATTTACTTGTGGTTCTTGCACATTCAACTGTTAATTAAATTTTAGTCTTGAAACTGTTGGTGATCAATGCAGTACAATACTGTATTATGTATTCAGTGGAAAGCCTCATTCTATTTGCATTTGAGTGACAAGGGAAAGCACATGGTATTCTCCTTAGTGTGTTCCAGGTTTTCAAATGTTCTTGCACGGTGAGCAACCCTTGTATTATAGTTTCAAGGGACATCACTGAATTCCCTTTGCAGATCACCAATTTCAAAGAATAGAAACACCAAAGTTTATGTTAGAACTATAAAGACAGAAGGAACTAACATGGTTTTCTTCCTTGCCTATCTAAGGTAAAACTTAAGTAAGAGAAAGTGCCTTGCAATGCTGCTCTTGCTGTGTTCAGAAAGGCAATGAGGGGGAGGCAAATCATGTGCAATGAGGAGCAGGGATGGAAAGTCAGCCAGACTATAACCCATCTCTAGAAACTTTGGAAACAACATGCATGTGCACACTAATGTGTGTGAGTACAGGCACCATGACGAAAATTAAAGTATGTGTTAATAGAAGGACAAGAAATATGTAACTCCTTCCAGCCCACTCCCCAGCTCTCCCTCCTAAATTTCCCCCCAGGAAAACTGGCTATTTCCATCCATGGAAGTTCCCAAGAATGATAATTTTGCCTTCAAACAAGGTACCCTTAGCTTGCTTTCTCACTTCCACCCACCTCTGTTTTTGTTTTTTGGCAGCTGCTGCAACTTCCAGTGGGTACTAGGGGCTGAACATTGGCCCACCAGACCATTACGTATATTCCAGAAGGAAAAATGAAATAGAATTAAGCCAGAGGCTTGAAAAGTTAACTTTTTCAGACTATAGCTTTTAGAATTTCCTACTAAGCAGTCCAAAAACTTTGAACAAATTCTTTGCTGTCAGTTATGCACATTTTTTCCCCAAGGACAGAATGATGTACACTGAAATCGAAGGAACTTAAGCAAACAATGCAGTACTAGATTTGCGTACTGGGTAGGAATCTAGTGTTCCAAAAAAGGCACTAGGAGGACCTAATTACTACTTATATAGTCTTATTATCACTATCCATGAGGGCAAAAATATGCTAATACCTCTCTTTGTTATCAGGGTTTGGTCTTCAGTACGTAGAGGATTGCTTTTTTCCCACTGTATATATTTCTTCCACATGTCTACCTGCTGAGCCTCCTGAGGAGTATTTTGTGGTGGGACAGAGGGAGCATTGCGGTCCAAACCTTTCATCACAGTCTCATATTCCTGGAGGAAAAAATATATTATTGTAATTATAAAAGGATAAAGAAGAGAGCATTTCATAACATTGTCTACCTAATACAAAATGCAAAATCAAATACTTTTTAAGCAAGCATTCTTTGTCACACTTGAAGAATTCAACAAATATCAATATTGTGTTTAATAAGAACGAAAGGGCAATGAGTCTTTACCTTGGCCACACGTCTAGCATTCATATAATCTCTACTGCGATCTTCAATCATTTTCTTAGCTAAGTGGATATTGATTCCCTGGGGGGGGAGGAAAATAAGAGTTTAAGCCTTGTGATGATGCACACACTTGCCTGGAAGGACGTTCCACTGGACTCAGTGGGATTTACCTATGACTAAATCTGCATAGCATGCACTGCAAATCTGCCATTTCATCCCTATCTCCTGTGTCCAGAAAAAAGTTGAGAATGGCTGATATAAACCGTCTTGGATTTATTAGAGGAAGGGTAAGATATCAATGTAATACATTGATACCACCCCACATACATATGGAGAAGCTGTAAAGATCGTAATTTTGAAAGAAAGCTCTACAATCATCCTCTGCTCACAGCTTACTAGAGGGGAAAAAACCTCTCTCGTGTCTTTTTCCTACGTTCCATCCTGTCCAATTTGGACAAAGGTCCTTACTGGCAATACTTATTTTTTAAACAGAGAGAGAGAGAGAGAGAGAAATGGGTTTGCAACAAGTCTATCCACCTTGCCACAGCAGAGGAACCTCCCTACTTCCAGGGAAGGAAAAGAGCTCTCTTAACTTCTCATCTAAATCAAGCTGGAATGACAGGCATCCCTTTCATTTACCTCTTCGTACTTGTTATAATCTCGCCACAGCTGTTCAATGTTGATCATTGGGTTTACACAGCCTCGCTGATAAACTCTGCGGACAGCAGTTATCCTTTGGTTTTCTGCATAGGATCCTACTGCTTCACTAAATAGTGAGGCGAGACAGTAACATGTCAGCAATTACACACTGCAACCTGTATGAATATCGACATTGCATTAATTAACAGAAAAGAACAATTACTTGTACTTACACGCCTTTCAAAAAATTGATGTAATCCACCCAGATCTATGTAAAAATATATAGAATCAAAGGATTCAAAGTTTAGTTTTTCATCTCTTTTTGCAGAAAGGCAGCATCTAAATTTAACAAATAAATCAACATTACAAAAACATAAAATAATAAAAAAACCATACCTGGTATGACATTATTTCCATGCCAATTTTATCCAGAGCAAAATCATATGCTTGAGCCATTTTCTCTCTAGAGAAAAGATATAGACATGAGTACAAATTTTAAAGGGCACCTCATCTAAACAATGTTCATAACATACTAGTAGGAATTTCAGAGTACTGCAATATTTCAAGAAAGATTAAACCTTATTTCTTGCCCTGATGGCCGTCTCCCAGCAGAGTGAAACACCATCTGTATTATTAGCAGAGCTCTTCTTAATTCCACCTACTCCACTTTCATTTAAAATATACTAGTCAAAATCCTATTACAAAAAACCACAAGCGCAAGGGCAGTCATGCAGCTGTTCTCCGCCTCTGATAAGCTGTCCTTTGTGTGACTGGGCAAACAACCAATTTTAAAACAGATGTGCAAACACACACACAACGGACTGCTACCCTGTGGAACAGACTGCCTGAACAACTACCCTTGCACTCTGTGTTTCCCAGGAGGATTCTGGTCATTGTGGTCAGGGCTGCAATTAGAAAGGCACATTTATTTATATTGGGGCACAACCTGCTATCTGTGGTGCTCTTGTTATGGGTTCAACATTGCTGATGCATGATTTTAAATAACTTTGGGAACTGCACCTTCATTGGACTAATAGACACCACCGAAAAGAAACAGGCCATCCTTGCTATGGTTAAGTTTCAGAAATGTCAGTTTATTCATCATAAGGACTAGCTGATCAAGAGGTATCTGTTCTACAATGACACAACAACCACAAAAGTGGTCACAAAAAGTGTACAACATTTTGCTGCCTGAAGCAGAAACAAAGCTGGTTCCAGGCTCCACTCCTGCTAAACAGCCACTAAACTGTATTGTGCCAGATCATACTAGTCCAGCCACGCCAGAAGCTATGATGAGCCACAACACCCCATCTGTATCCCCCCCCCCCCAATTCATCTGGAGCTTCTGCTGCATCAGCCTGCAATGGAGGAGCACCAGTTGCTTTCCTCTATAAGTGGCAGTGCCGTGAAGCATTTCCTTCTCAAAGTGAGGCATCAGGATTGAGATGGCCACAGAGAAAACATGTACCATGTGACTTTCCCCAATGGCAGGGCAGGGCAGGTGCCAGAAGGAGTAATCTAATGTTACCTTTTAACTGGGGGATCTAAAAGAAGTGAAAAGCAAACTGTATTTACTTACTTATAACTGGGTAGCTTTCCTTTGGTTTCTCGCACATATGAAAGGTAGCACTTCCACAGATCAATATGTAAAACTTTCATAAGGCACCTCTGAAATAACTATTTGCATTAAGGAAAAAAGAAACAGAAATCCATGAAAAGTTATTAGCAAACCTTTAGATTTTTAAAATTACTTTGGACATTTCTTTCAGGATAGTGGTGTGTATCCTAGCAGTGGCACATTTACCTCTGGTCGAGCACCTCAACCTACTGGCCAGCATCCCTTAGCACAGTTCTGTGGGTGCAGCAGAAATGAAGTCACCTGAAGTGGCAAACTGCCACTAATTAGAGCTCCTTTTTTGATTTTAGGCTGCACACTATTTCATCACATTACACATGGGCCGCAGACAAGCTGTTGGTGGTGATCTCATTCCAACTGCATGTATTTACTAGTAATAAATGTAATAACAGAATGCCATAATCACATAAAAGTCCTTCTTGAAAGAAGCAGATTTTTGTATCAAGAGGAGACACAGGTTCCTTGGTGGGACATAAGATGTAAAATGTTGAAAACACTGTTTTAAGAGGGACAATTTCAGGAGTCACAGCCTTTCTTCATAGTGTAAATATGATATTAGGGCAGTGAAATGCAGCTGTCTCAGAAATCCACACCAAACAACACAAAAGCTTTCTCCCGGGGCTCACACATGGGCCACACCTAAGAGCCTGTGCGGTACATGAAGGATTGATTGTCTCCACATGCCCACCTCTGGATCTTAAGATCTTCTTTGAAAGCCGTTCTGTCAATGTTCTTGCTGGCTGATGTGTAGCATGTGACTGTGGAAAGAGCCTCCTCAGATATTTGATTGCTTCTTAAAAATTAGAAACCATACTTCATCCACTTAAGATACCAAGTCAATGTACAAACACGTAAAATAAAACTGTTCATATAAATAACTGAATTGTCCCACCTCTTAGTGACATGCTTATCAAAGATATGCATACCCATGTATCATTTCAGTGCAAAGTAAATCAAAACATGCTCTAGGCCCTCTAATCGCTACTTCAAATTTGTCTTATCTGACCTATGGTTTCACAATGATTTTATATGTTTCATTGTATGCACATTGATTTTTGTCTTTGTGATAGCATGAGATCATGAGCTTGCCATTGTTACTCCCCAAATCACTTAATAAAAGAAGACAACATAGTTCGTATGTTATTTTTCTAAACCCATTTTAAATGGAGGTTGTATTTACTTACCTTTTCTACTTTATCATAGTTTTTTGCTTTAATCTGTAAAACAAAACAAAACTCAAACAGTTAGGTCAACCTAATACCAAAGATGGAAAATCATTACTTCAGTTACTCAGTGGAACGTAGTTGGTACAACATATTTTATCTTTAACAGCAAAATAGTTTCAAATATTATGATGAACCACTGTTATATTCATTGAAATAACCAGAAGGGAAATTCTTACTAACAAGACAAAAACAGAAAATCTCCTCTTTGCATGTCAGTTATTATTGAACAGGGATGTGGTGGCGCTGTGGGTTAAACCGCAGAAGCCTCTGTGCTGCAAGGTCGGAAGACCAGCAGTCATTAAGATCAAATCCACGCGACGTAGTGAGCTCCCGTCGCTTGTCCCAGCTCCTGCCAACCTAGCAGTTCGAAAGCATGCAAATGCGAGTAGATAAATAGGTACCACCACGGTGGGAAGGTAACGGCGTTCCGTGTCTAGTCGCTCTGGCCACGTGACCACGGAAACTGTCTACGGACAAACGCTGGCTCTATGGCTTGGAAACAGGGATGAGCACCACCCCCTAGAGCCAGACACGACTGGACTAAATGTCAAGGGGAACCTTTACCTTTACTATTATTGAACTACTTTTAATTATTGAGTTATTTTTATCATGCTTCTATAGATTTCATTACAACTTGCATTTAATGTACTGTTGTTCACCCAATCTACTACAGAACAAAAGACTGTTTTATGACAGCAAAGTCAATGGGTGTTCTGAAGGGATTCATCAGGGAGAGAGATTTCCCATGTCAACAGATCCCCCCAGCTCACTACACAGCTACATGGAAAAATGTAGACCAGTCTGAAGATTGCCTGGCTAACATTGTTAGGCATACAACATATATAATGCTACAGAATGTCCTACACAAAATATTCTAGGCAAATATATATGGAATATATTTCTTGAGCATAGAGACTGAAAACCACCACTTTGAGGATACACGTTTCTCCCCAAAACCCAGGTGTAACTGTGGTTTTGTATAAGTGAGAGAAGTGCTAACAAACAATTGGAAGATGCAATAACTAGTTTTCCTCGGATAACATCTGATGTATTCAAGGGCTTCCATTTCACAGTAAAGCAGAACAAGGATTTCTTATGTAGCTCTTCATAATACCCTTCAGCCCAAACATGGACAGCCATCTTTGAAGGGCTGGCTTATAGATGTAAGGAACATGTAAGGAAGCATTTCACTTCAAAATTATTTTGGGGGCACCGCCCTGCTCCAATCATGAGCCACCTTACGTATCTGTTGAGATAGAGGTTGGGAGTTCGATTCCCCACTGTACTTCATCGACAGGGGCTGGACTTAATGATCTGTAGGGTCTCTTTGAGCAATTCAGTTCTAAGATGATTATGATTAAGAACAATCTTGCAACACTGGATTTTATTGTTTTCCAAGTACTGCAACTCCTCTCCCACACTAAATCACATACTAGCTGAAGAGAAAAAGAATTGTTGCCTGTTAATTTTTTTAACTACTTTTCCAAGATAAGTAACCAAACTCACTCAGAAATACAAAGAGATCCTCAAAATGCATGAGATTCAGAAATTCAAGGCAATCCTCAAGCTGCAGAACCACAACCTTGCTACAGGTGTCAACGTAAACCCACATGAGGCGCATAAGCTGTATCACAGAAAAATATGATTGGCTCTCATTTCTACCAAGGACTAAGAGAAGGAGCACCAAGGTGCTGGATCATATAACAGTGACCTGTATGGGCCATTTAATGTGCTATCACTAGAAACACAATACATATGTCTTAACATTGGTGGATGATTTTTCAAGGTACTTACCTACTGAAGGAGAAAAGTGAGACACACGAGATGCTCAAGAAGTATGTGGCCATGGTGCACAAATGAGCATGAAAGAAAACCCAAGGCATTTCAGATAGACAATGAGGGTGAATACCTCTAGCACCATACACATAAGCCTTCCTGGAGGATCAAGGCATTCTGCACAGGAGAAGTGTTGCACACACTCCTGAGCAGAATGGAACAACCAGAAGGAAACTGAGATCTATTTTGGAGATGACAAGATGCATGCTCGGAGATGCAGAGCCACCCAACAAATGTTGGGATTGTGCAATCATTACTGCAATGTATCTCTAGAATAATTACTAACCAAGAGCACCACAAAAACATCATCTGAATCATGGCATGGCAGAGCATCATGTGTGAATATTTTAGTATTTGGAAGCCTGGCATATGCCCACATACCAAAACAGGAAAGACACAAACAGGACTCTAGAACAGGACAGACTATTTTGCATGGCTCTGCCCCTGGGAGCAAAGACTATAAGTAATGAACTGAAAACAGGTAGTCAGTATAAGACATGTGGTTCATTTTGATGAAACATAAGAAAGCTGACAAAAGAGAAACTATGTTAGATACTTCTGAAGGGCAAGACAAGTATATTGGTACAACAATGTCAATGTCTTCACAACATGAGTCAAAGAGAGAGCAGGAAGGCGATGACACACAAGATCAGAGCAGTATGCCAAAAGAAGGGGACAGAGATGGCGATGTCAAGGCTGTTAACATGCCACAACATGCTTCAGAGCCAGTCGTCATACTCTCATTGCAACCCAACAAAGGTGTACTGTCTCCTTGACTGATCTACCTTGCAAAGTTGTCACCGATGAATGAGCCAGCGACTTGGGAAGAACTGATATCAGTAGCTGAAGCTGCCAAAAGGAGAGAAGTAGCAAGAGAAAAGATAGAACCACTACACAAGAATGAGACATGGACCCTGACCAAACTATCACCAGGAAAGAAAGCCGTTGAGTGTAAGTGGGTTTTCAAGGTGAACAGGATGCAGGGGGATAAGTGGAATGCTACAAGGTTAAATTGGTTGCAGAAGTATAAAGAATTTGATGAAGCCTTTGCTCCTACTGTCAAGCACAGCACTATAAGAATACTCATGAATGCAGCAGCATCTAAGCAGATACAGGTCAAGCACCTAGATGTCAAGACTGCATTTCTACATGGAGAGATTGAAGAGGAACTGTATGTGGAACAGCTACCCAGCTTTATTAACCAGAAAAACCTTGATTTAGCCTGAAAACTAAAGAAAGGCCTGTGTGGACTGAAGAAAGCAGCTCAAGCCTGGAATGAGAATTTGAAAAAGACGCTACTGCAATAAGGTTTCAAGCAAGGTGATGCAGATCCATGCTTGTATGCCAGAAGCAGAAATGGACACTTTGCTTTTATTCTTGTCTACGTTGATGACCTAGCTGTAGCTACCTAACACGAACAGGAGTAGAAAGAAACTATACACCATCTTGACAAAGAGGCTGAAATAAAAGAGAAGGGATGAAACAAACTATTTGGGCATTCAAACTGAAAGGGAGGCAGGCAGCTCATATCTGCTGAATCAGAAACAAAGCATTATTGAACTTGCAGAAACACTAGGTCTCCAAGATGCCCACGCTGTTGTAACACCCATGACAACAAACTTTCTGAAAAGCAGAGAGGAGAGTGAACCACTACCAAATAATAGCAAGTACACAACAGCTATAGGAAAACTTTTGTATTTAACAATCACTACTAGATATGACATAGTGAGTGATATAGGACTAGTGAGAAACAAAGTTAGTTCACCAACACAGGGTGACTGGACAGCTATCAAAAGGGAAGCTAGATAGCTGAAACGAACTATAGACTTTAATGAGAACTTCTGGATGGCTCAGTGGTTTAGGATCTGACTGTGGAGCCAGAGCTTGGGAATTCGATTCCCCACTGTACTCCCTTGAGAGGGGCTGGGCTTGAAATCCATATGATTGCTTCCAGCTCTGCAGTTCTAAGATTATTATAAGCTAAGACTGCCAGCCAACGGAAACCCAAACCTTGTAGGGTACATGGATGCAGACTGGTACAATCCACTAATGAGTTCTTATTTATGCATGGTGATGGGCCGATTTCACAAGCTAGTCATAAACAAAATGTTGTAGCTTTGTCTTCCACAAAATCAGACTTCATTGCTGTAGCAGAACCACGCAGAGAACTGATATGAGAAGCTAGAGAAGCTGCAAAAGGACTTTGGACTAGATGAAGAGATGCCAATCCAGATAATGGAAGACAACCAGCAATGCATCAAACTGTCACACAACGAGGTGAATTCACACACCAAACACACTGCCATGAGGTATCACCTGGTATGTGACCTGACCAAGAAGGGAATCATCCAGATGATCTACTTACTGTCCCCCTGCAGTTGTTGTTGTTGTTGTTTAGTCGTTAAGTCGTGTCCGACTCTTTGTGACCCCATGGACCAGAGCACGCCAGGCCCTCCTGTCTTCCACTGCCTCCCGGAGTTGGGTCAAATTCATGTTGGTAGCTTCGATGACACTGTCCAACCACCTCGTCCTCTGTCGTCCCCTTCTCCTCTTGCCTTCACTCTTTCCCAACATCAGGGTCTTTTCCAGGGAGTCTTCTCTTCTCATGAGATGGCCAAAGTATTGGAGCCTCAGCTTCAGGATCTGTCCTTCCAGTGAACACTCAGGGTTGATTTCCTGCAAAATGGATAGGTCTGTTCTCTTTGCAGTCCAGGGGACTCTCAAGAGTCTCCTCCAGCACCACAATTCAAAAGCATCAATTCTTCGGCGGTCAGCCTTCTTTATGGTCCAGCTCTCACTTCCATACATCGCTACTGGAAAAACCATAGCTTTGACTATGCGGACCTTTGTCGGCAAGGTGATGTCTCTGCTTTTGAAGATGCTGTCTAGGTTTGTCATTGCTTTCCTCCCAAGAAGCAGGCGTCTTTTAATTTCGTGGCTGCTGTCACCATCTGCAGTGATCATGGAGCCCAAGAAAGTCAAATCTGTCACTGCCTCCATATCTTCCCCTTCTATTTGCCAGGAGGTGATGGGACCAGTGGCCATGATCTTAGTTTTTTTGATGTTGAGCTTCAGACCATTTTTTGCGCTCTCCTCTTTCACCCTCATTAAGAGGTTCTTTAATTCCTCCTCACTTTTTGCCATCAGAGTGGTATCATCTGCATATCTGAGGTTGTTGATATTTCTTCCGGCAATCTTAATTCCGGCTTGGGATTCATCCAGTCCTGCCTTTCGCATGATGTATTCTGCATATAAGTTAAATAAGCAGGGAGACAATATACAGCCTTGTCGTCCTCCTTTCCCAATTTTGAACCAATCAGTTGTTCCATATCCAGTTCTAACTGTTGCTTCCTGTCCCACATATAGATTTCTCAGGAGATAGATAAGGTGGTCAGGCACTCCCATTTCTTTAAGAACTTGCCATAGTTTGCTGTGGTCCACACAGTCAAAGGCTTTTGCATAGTCAATGAAGCAGAAGTAGATGTTTTTCTGGAACTCTCTGGCTTTCTCCATAATCCAGCGCATGTTAGCAATCTGGTCTCTAGTTCCTCTGCCCCTTCGAAATAGACAGGTTAATTACCTGTAACCACGGTTCTTCAAGTGGACCTCTGTGAATTCACACAATAGGTTTTAACAGCGCCTGCGCTGGTCCTCTCGGAATCTTCTAGAGCTTTTGGATAAAAGTAACAAAGTTTAAGTTGCCCCTATCGCGCATGCTCCGTCCGCCTCAGCCTTCAGTTCCATTTATCCGCCACAATAGCCTGAGCTCAGCATAGACATAGTCAGTGACGGACAGAGGGGAGGCTGGGCGGGATGTGTGAATTCACAGAGGTCCACTTGAAGAACCATGGTTACAGGTAAGTAACCTGTCTTTCTTCATCGTGGCCTCTGTGAATGCACACAATAGGGTGACTAGCAAGCTCACTTACCGGAAGGAGGGCCGTCACTGAAGAATGGACGTCAGTACTGCTCTCCCGAAACTCGTCTCTTTCTTAGCCCTAAGGTCCAGTCTGTAATGTGTTACAAATGTAGACACATTGGACCAGGTAGCTGCTCTACAGATGTCTGGCACATCGACACCACGCAGCAGGGCCGTAGATGTTGCAACAGCTCTGGTGGAGTGTGCTTTGAGACCTTCAGGAGGTGCTTTGCCTTGCAGTTCATAGGCAAGAGAGATAGTCGAGACAAGCCATCTGGAGAGGGTAGACGAAGAAGCAGGAGAGCCTTTGTATTGTCCATGAAAGCATAAGAACGGTCTTTGAGCCGCACGAAAATCTTTAGTTCGTGACACATAATATGACAAGGCTCTTTTCACATCCAACAAGTGGAGCATGCGTTCAACATCCGATGTAGGATCCGTAAACAGGGTAGACAATATAAGGGGTTGATTAAGGTGGAAATCAGAGACAACTTTAGGTAGGAAGGATATGTCCGGGTAAAGAGTAACTTTATCTTTGAAAAATTGGAGATAAGGAGGATCAGATCGAAGGGCAGCCAATTCACTTGCTCTTCTTGCAGATGTAATTGCAACTAGGAACAACGTCTTGAAAGACAGTAAACGAATGTCACAGGAGGCCATAGGTTCGAATGGGCGGCGTGTAAGCGCATGTAGAACAACTTGCAAAGACCACTGAGGTATCGGAGGTTTAGTAGGTGGTCGAATATTGGAGACCTCTCAAAAAGGTTTTGAGGGTAGGATGGGAGAAAAATCGTGCGGAGTCCGAATCACGAGGTTGGAAAGATACTATTGCGGAAATGTACACTTTAAGGGTGGAAAGTGCCAAACCAGAGTCAAACAGGTAACGAAGGTATCTGAGTAAGGTGGATAGTGAAATAGGGCAAGCATGTAAGTGATGCAGCTGGGCAAATTTAAGAAAGTTCGTCCATTTATATTTATATAGGAGATTGGTTGATGGTTTTCTTGCCTTGTCTAAGATCTCTTTGATTGATGGATTATCATCCAGGCTGTCAAGTGTAGTGACTCGAGATCTGGATGCAGGACTTGGCCTGAGTCCTGTGTTAAGAGATGAGGGACGTTCGGTAGCTTCATGACATCCACCGCCATCATCAGGAGGGTTGAAAACCAAGGCTGACGAGGCCACCACGGTGCAATGAAGATTGCACTGGACTTCTGTTGTCGAGCTCTGACCAGCGTCCTCAGGATGAGTGGTATCGGTGGGAAAAGGTAGAGAAGATCTCGTTCCCACGGGATCATGAAGGCATCCCCTAGGGAGTGTATGCCCCTTCCCGCATGGGAGGCATATTTCGTGCACTTCTTGTTCGTCTGGGATGCAAACATGTCTACGACAGGAGTGCTTCATCTGCTGCATAGTAGACGGAAGACCTCTTCGTCCAGTTCCCATTCGTGGGTTTGGACCGTAAGGCGGCTCAACGTGTCCGCAAGTTGGTTGTCTGTGGTGGAGACATGAAGCGCAACTGGGAATATGTGATGTTGGTAACACCATTCCCACAGGTGTATCAATAGTAAGAGTAGGGACATGGAGCGTGTCCCTCCTTGTTTGTTGATGTAGTACATGGTCGTGGTGTTGTCTGTTATCACTTGTACACCACGACCCTGTACCAGAGGAAGGAACGCTTTGAATGCTTTCATGACGGCAAGCATCTCCAGATGGTTGATATGCAGATGTTTTTCTTGATTGGACCACAGTGCATGAATCCGGTGGGATCCACAGTGTGCTCCCCAGCCTGTGGGGCTCACATCCGTAGTCACTTGAACTGTCAATTGCAACGGGCGAAAGGGTCGGCCGATCAGTAGATTCGGTAAGAACGTCCACCATTGCAGTTGTTGTACTAGCTCCCATGTGACAAGCAGTCGTTTTCGAGGAGCATCTTGCATGGGGTCGAAAAGGTCCAGAAACCACGCCTGGAGAGATCTCATTTTCAAGCGGGCGTGTGCCAGTGCTGATGTTGTAGAGGCCATCAGGCCCAGTAGATGTTGGGCGTGCTGTGCTGACACAGTGCAGCGTGGTCGAAATTTTCGAACAGCTCTTTTGATTTTCTTCACCCGGTCTGGGGGTAGGAATATCCGTGCTTCGAGAGAATTTAGTCTCCCTCCTATGTAGTCGACCACCTGTGATGGTAGCAGGTGGGATTTCTTGTGGTTGACAGATAGCCCGAGAGCGTTCAGGGTGTGAAGAACGAACTTGGTGTCTTGAAGGGCCCTTCGTCTGGATGGGGACACCACCAGCCAGTCGTCTATGTATGGAAATATTTGTATGTCGTGGAGACGAAGGAAGGCTGCCACTGGTGCCATGCACTTCGTGAATGTTCTTGGTGCCGTTGAGAGCCCGAACGGAAGGGCACGGAATTGATATATGGTGTTCTGGAACATGAACCTGAGATATTTTCTGTGATGTGGGTGAATGGTCACATGAAAGTAAGCATCCTTGAGGTCTAGTACTACGAACCAGTCTTTTTTTCTTAGTAGGTGCAGGATGGATTCTAATGTGACCATCCGGAAGCGTCGAGGATGGAGGTACGTGTTTAATTCTCTTAGGTCTAGAATGGGCCTTATGCCGCCGTCCTTTTTTGGCACAGCGAAGTAACGGGAGTAGAATCCGTTTGCTATGTCCCACATAGGTACCTTTTGAATAGCATGTTTCTGTAGAAGGGTGAGAATCTCTTCTTCTAGAACAGGATCGAAGGACGTAAGCTTGACTTGTCCTAGAGGAGGAAATTCTGTAAGTTCCAGACGGTAGCCGAATTGAATAATGTTTAAGACCCAAGCGTCTTTTGTGATTTTTGTCCAGTTGTAAAGATATGGTGCCGGTCGAGTGATGTGGTTGTGAATTGGTAGTTGTAAGTCAAAGATATTGTTTAGGTTTCTTTGAGGGTGGTTTGTATGACTGACGGCGTTGTGAGCCAAACTGAGGTCGAAATGTAGAAGCAGATGATGATGCCTGTGAGGATCTTGCCTGGTTCTGGTTTTTGAATGGGCGGTATGGTTGGGGAGCTGATTGTTGGTATTGTTGTGGGTATTGCTTACGCCACTGATATTTGTTCTTAGGTTGTTGCTGTATGGTATATGACTTTGCTGTCTTTTTTATTTTATGTAGATTTTCAAGGTTGTCGTCAGTCTTTTCATTGAACAGTCCTTTGGCGTCAAAAGGTAAGTCTTCGATACGTGTTTTAACATCTTCTATGATGCCTGAAAATCTAAGCCATGCATGTTGTCTCAATGTAACAGCAGACATAAGAGTTCTTGCAGACGCATCCGCCGAATGGCGGGCAGCTAAGCGTTGGTGCTTCGAGACGGTCAAGGCTTCTGCATAAGTGTTCAAGAAGCCTTGTCTGGTGTCATCTGGAGCTGCCTGAAGCGCAGGGAGTACTCTTGACCAAAGTTGTCTTTGGTAAGCTCCCATTGCTGTTTGATAATTGGCGATACGGAGTAGAAAAGTTGTGAGGGAATAAATTTTCCTTCCCAGCACATCCAGTTTACGGCCCTCTCTATTAGTGGGCGTGACATGTGACTTTGCCGATGATCTAGAGGAACTGGATTCGACAATTAGAGAATTTGGAACGGGATGCTTTGTCAGGAAAGTTGTATCTTCGCCATGTATGCGATACAGATTTTCTGTCCTGCAGGATACAGGAGCGGAGGTGGATGGTTTGTTCCAGCATTCTTTAATAAGGTCCATTAGTGCTGAGATAAATCCCAAGCTAAGTGGAAGGGTTCTCTCCTGATTAATGTCCCCAAAGATGAGATCTTCTGATGGAGGGGATGGTTCAATGGTTTGCATTTTTAAAGTGTTTGCCATCCTCGAGGTCATCTGTACGTATGAAGAAAAGTCTTCCGAGGGAGAAGATGGATGAGGGTCTCCCGCATCTGACTCCAATGGGTCTCCTTCCACAAGTGTTCCTGCAGATGCGTCAGAAGGGGCTTCATGTCCCTGGTATGAGTCGTCTGAAGGGATAGCCTCATCCTCATCTGTATCAGAAAGTAGGTGTGTATTTCTTTTGCGTTTTCTATTCTCTGATTCAGAGTTTGGAGGCATCGACGTTGAGTGGGATCTAACATGTGCATTCCTCGACGTCGAATGTGAAGCCTTCTTGGCTGTGTCCTTGCTCTTTCCTGAATGTTTAGAGCTTTGAGCAGTATCGACATCGGCATGTTTTCGATGTCGACGTCGAGGAGGGGATGAGGAGGAAGAAGAAGAGGAGGAGGAGGAAACATACACATATCTCACTTTTCTCCTCTTTCTATAGTCGTCTTCACTGGACGTCGAATCTGAATAGGAGTCATCTCGTCGATGTCGGTGGTGTGATCTTTTACGATCGGCGTCATCGTATTTTGACTTATGTCGACGCCGAGCAGATCAACGTAGAACGACTACCTCCCGTTGAGGTTTACGACGTCAATCTGATGAGATATGCTTAGTTTTAGCAGCCTTCTTACGAGGTGGAGAAGGCTCTCTCGACGAATAGGAAACCGGCGTCGAAGGTGCCGGAGACGCCCACCCGGTCGAAACAGGGCTTAGAGGGGCAGCAGCCAGGCTAGTAACAATATGGACTAGCTGGCTCGGTGTCGGAGACTGTCCGCTCTGTTCGATGCCGGCAGGGAAAGCATGCACCTGCCTAGGTGGAAGAGAAACAGCGGCGTCCGACAGGGATTCTCTATCCCTAGATGAGTCCTCAAGGATTGGTGAGGGCAGTGACGTCGAGATAGGAGGTAGATGTTTTTTAAGTTCCTTTGTCTTTTGTTTTTTGTCCCTGGATGATTTTACTTGTTTTGCAGGGTCTAGAGAAGACGAGGTCGAGGCAGACTTCGACGTCGTGGTGAGATTTTTTGTCGACGAGGCTTTTTTCGAAGGCTTTTCAGTGGTCTTAGATGGTAGTGCCGGGGAGGCAATGCGAACCTCCGAACGCAGGGTAGTCGACGCAATGGAAGCTGTCTCCATGTCGGAGGGTCTCGATGACGACAACGTCTTTTCCCAGAGGAAAAGTTTTAAACGTTGTTCACGAGCTTTGAGGGCTGCTTTAGTAAATTTCTTGCAATGATTACAAGACTTGGGCTGGTGAGATTCTCCCAAACAAAAAAGGCAGTAGTCGTGGCCGTCATAAAATGGTAATTTTCGGGAGCACGACTTGCACCTGCTGAATGGCCCTGAGGGGGACATAAAGCAGGGAGGAAGGGAAAGAAAGACTCACAGCAGTATTTCCGACGAAAGTAGGCTCCGGTAGGAGATGATAGGTTCCCTCAGCGACCGCCAAAAAGAGCGGCAGTTGAAAGTGCGGGAAAGAGGTAAAGAGTAGTCGAGGACGATCCGTGGTCGAGGGGCAACAGAGAGTCTCAAAGTCAAAAGGTAGTCCGTGTTAAAGGGGTAACAGAGAGTTTCAAAGTCAAAAGGGCAGTCCGTGTTCAAGCCGATTTTATTCAGAAAAGTTTTTTCAGAAGCGAGCTCTAACCGAGAGGTTCCAGGCACGATGGCGGTAAAATGGAACTGAAGGCTGAGGCGGGCGGAGCATGCGCGATAGGGGCAACTTAAACTTTGTTACTTTTATCCAAAAGCTCTAGAAGATTCCGAGAGGACCAGCGCAGGCGCTGTTAAAACCTATTGTGTGCATTCACAGAGGCCACGATGAAGAACCATCTTGTACTTCTGGGAGTTCTCGGTCCACATACTGCTGAAGCCTACCTTGGAGGATTTTGAGCATAACCTTGCTAGCGTGTGAAATGAGTGCAATTGTACGGCAGTTGGAGCATTCTTTGGCACTGCCCTTCTTTGGTATTGGGATGTAGACTGATCTTTTCCAATCCTCTGGCCACTGCTGAGTTTTCCAAACTTGCTGGCATACTGAGTGTAGCACCTTAACAGCCTCATCTTTTAAGATTTTAAATAGTTTGACTGGAATGCCATCACCTCCACTGGCCTTGTTGTTAGCCATGCTTTCTAAGGCCCACTTGACTTCACTCTCCAGGATGTCTGGCTAAAGGTCAGCAACCACACTCTCTGGGTTGTCCGGGACATCCAGATCTTTCTGGTATAATTCCTCTGTGTATTCTTGCCACCTCTTCTTGATGTCTTCTGCTTCTGTGAGGTCCCTCCCATTTTTGTCCTTTATCATGTCCATCTTTGCACAAAAGGTTCCTTTAATATCTCCAATTTTCTTGAACAGATCTCTGGTTTTTCCCTATTATTTTCCTCTATTTCTTTGCACTGTTCGTTTAAGAAGGCCCTCTTGTCTCTCCTTGCTATTCTTTGGAAGTCTGCATTCAATTTTCTGTAACCTTCACTATCTCCCTTGCATTTTGTTTCCCTTCTCTTCTCTATTTGTAAGGCCTCGTTGGACAGCCACTTTGCATTTCCTTTTTTTGGGGATGGTTTTTGTTGCTGCCTCCTGTACAATGTTACGAGCCTCCATCCAGAGTTCTTCAGGCACTCTGTCCACCAAATCAAGTTCCTTAAATCTGTTCTTCACTTCCACTGTGTATTCATAAGGGATTTGGTTTAGATTCTACCTGACTAGCCCAGTGGTGTTTCCTACTTTCTTCAGTTTAAGCTTGAGTTTTGCTATAAGAAGCTGATGATCAGAGCCACAATCAGCTCCAGGTCTTGTTTTTGCTGACTGTATAGAGCTTCTCCATCTTTGGCTGCAGAGAACATAATCAATCTGATTTCGGTATTGCCCATCTGGTGATGTCCATGTGTAGAGTCGCCTCTTGTGTTGTTGGAAAAGAGTGTTTGTGATGACCAGCTTGTTCTCTTGACCAAACTCTATTAGCCTTTACCCTGCTTCGTTTTGAACTCCAAGGCCAAACTTACCTGTTGTTCCTTTTATCTCTTGACTCCCTACTTTAGCATTCCAGTCCCCTATAATGACAGGAACATCTTTCTTTGGTGTCAGTTCTAGAAGGTGTTGTAAGTCTTCATAGAATTGGTCAATTTCAGCCTCTTCAGCATTGGTGGTTGGTGCATAAACTTGGATGACTGGGATGTTGAAAGGTCTGCCTTGGACTCGTATTGAAATCATTCTATCATTTTTGAGATTGTATCCCAATACAGCTTTTCCCACTCTTTTGTTGACTATGAGGGCTACTCCATTTCTTCTACGGGATTCTTGCCCACAATAGTAGATATGATAATCGTCTGAATTGAATTCGCCCATTCCCGTCCATTTTAGTTCACTGACGCTCAGGATGTCAATGTTGATTCTTGCCATCTCCTGTTTGACCACATCCAGCTTACCAAGGTTCATAGATCTTACATTCCAGGTTCCTATGCAGTATTTTTCTTTGCAGCATCGGACTTTCCTTTCACTTCCTGGCGCGTCCGCAGCTGAGTGTCCTTTTGGCTTTGGCCCAACTACTTCATTAGCTCTGGAGCTACTTGTACTTGTCCTCCCCTCTTCCTCAGTAGCATGATGGACGCCTTCCGACCTGAGGGGCTCATCTTCCAGCGTCATATCTTTTAGCCTTTTGTTTCTGTCCATGGAGTTTTCTTGGCAAAGATACTGGAGTGGCTTGCCAGTTCCTGCTCCAGGTGGATCGCGTTTAGTCAGAACTCTCCACTATGACCTGTCCGTCTTGGGTGTCCCTGCACGGCATAGCCCATAGCTTATCTGAATTACTCAAGCCCCTTCGCCACGACAAGGCAGCAATCCATGAAGGGGACCCCCTGCAGAGATGATACCAAATATCCTGACAAAGCCTCTACCAAGACATTGTTTCAAGAACCTGTGGAACAAGATGGGACTTGAGGGGTATTGCATGCAAGCTTGGGAAGCGGTGTTGAGTTAATAACAACCTTGCATGCTTTGTAGCACTGGATATCAGTAGGAGCTTTTAAGACCTAAAGGCATTATTTCCTTTCCCACTAACCTATTGCTAAAGTTCTTTTTCCTGCCTCTGGCTTGCCCATCGTCTCTTCCTGTTTTGTCTGCTTCACTTCCTTTGTCCTTTTGTTCGTCTCTCCTCTCCTGATCTCTGACCATGTGGGCTTATCTCTTCTAGTTTTTTCTTTTTATCTGTCTGACTGTAGCTATAGAGAGGAACAGTAAATAAAGATGCCTTTTTTTCTACTTTAAATGTTTCTAGAGCAGTCTTTCCCGAAGTGTGCACCGCAACGCTTGGGAGCACCACCAAGCCTCCTGAGGGACACGGTGGGAAAGGGAAGGGAAAACAGAGCAAAGTCTCTGCCCCCCCCCCCAGCTGCAGCTCCTCTGCAGTGCCTGGTGGTTCTGATCCCAGTCACCTCTTTGGGCTGCATTGCTCTCGCCACGCCTCGCTGTCCTGGCTGAGGTTGCTGGTGCCGGTGCCACCCTGGCTGCTTGCTTGTGGGCAGGCTGGGCTGTCTCCCAGCTGCCCACAGAGCTGCCCGTCTCTGACGCCACCTAGCAGCTCCACCCAGCTGCAACTCTGTGGACTATCAATCAGTGGGCCATGGAAAGCAGGGCTGGTGAGAGGAAGGCACCCTCACACACACCACCATTGTCGATGCCCTCACAAGAGGTGGCTCAGGCCAGCTCCACACCTGTCCACCTACCTCTCACAATGAGCGAAGGGGCTGAGCTGGCCTTTCTGGCTCTGCCTCCTTGCGAGATGCCATGGCCTTAAGGCTGCCCCAAGGCAGTGGAGGAGGAAGGATCCCGTCCACCTGCCTGAGACTGAAGGACCAGGTGAGCTGGCCGGGAGCCAAACCTGGGAAGGAGGATGAGCCACATGCAAGGAAAGGCCCCCCTCCCCCATGCCCAGGATCAAGGAGGAAAGGGAGCCTTAAGTTGAACAACTGTTCTAGAGTGATTTTTAACATATAGAGTGCTAGTCATTGTGAGAGGGGGTGGTGAAACTGAGCTAATCTCTCCATGTTTCTTACTCTGCTAACTCAAAAGATAATTAACTAAATTCTCTGAGAGTATCTTCCACAGTTGATTTTCATAATAAGAAAGTAAACAACTGACTTTTAAAATAGCAAAAATATCAGACAAACATAATTTGCCTTACAAAGTCTATGACAAACTTTGAGATGAACTGGACATATGGCACTGCCAGGTTGTCTGTTCTTTCCTCTCTTCTCTTCCCTCAACCAAGAAGGAAACAAATCCCAAACCATGTATTTTTTAACATATTTTGCAAATGATACTTGTGATACATTTGCTAAATGCAAACGTACTTTCCAAACGCTCACTCTTATGCAGCCAAACCACATAAGAGGGAGGAATTATAAGGCTCAGGGGAACCCGAGGTTTGAAATACCAAGAAAATAAGCCTAAACAGTCCCATGAGGACTGAATATGCTCAGCACTGAAAACTAATTATGGGAAAGATGGTAAACAAGGGGGAGGGGAAATAGAATGGCTTATCCTGAAATATATCATGCCTTGCTGGTTGTCTTCCTGAATAATGCAACATTTTATTGGAAGTCCACCTTGTTCTTTACAAACAAAGAATATATCACACTAGCTGACACAAGTAGGATTATGAGAAAATTGCACAGCTTGTAATCAGATCCCAATTTGTTCAAGGTGAAATCAGGTCATGCATCCTTGTATTGAAACGTAAGATATGTTTGCATACAAATGAAAGGCATTTGAATAGCCATATACAGAAAAAAAGGGGGAAGATCAGAGCTAGTTCTAGAACAAAGAAGAAAGAATGATCCTTGACATTTAAAAACACAAAAAGAAGGCGGCAACATTGCAAAAATAGCTGTTGGGATCCAGCTTTCTTTTGTCTGTAATGGCTAAGACGTTTGGAGGACTGATTCAGATGTCCAATTGCAATGGGCACCAGATCAGCTTCTGTAATGTAATGCTCAAAGCTCTGATGAACTGATTCCACTGATGGATGTCCATATTCCAGAAATTTATCTCAAAACAAGGGAACAGCTCAGTCTATCAGTGCTTCCAGTGCTACATTAGTATTAAATACTCTGAAGTAAAGCAAGGTTTTATATTGAATCTTCCAGTCTACTGTCTATTTGGACTCATGAACAAACAGGAGTCTTCAAACACTACAGTACTTTTTTTATATAAAGGAAGTTAATTTGGAAGATTCCTAAAGAATTTTTTCTCAAATGCAATTTCAGAGTCAGGACTCAAAAGAAGACTATGAGACATGGAATTTTACGCGAAACAAGAGCAACTTCATGTGTTATCTAAGGCAACTAAGACAGAAATGCCCAAGTGTCTTACACTTCTACAGTGTCACCCTTGAATTATCTGTTCTATAGATTCTAGTGAAGGAAAGCAGAAGCTGCATGCTAGATGTGAGACAGTTGCCAAGGAAAGTGCAGGAACTGATGTAGTATTTCCAAAGCAGCACGGTAACATCCAAAGGCATGAAAATAAATGGGAATGTTCAGTCATTGTCAGTGTTCCTATGTCTCCCATAAGCAGAGGGTACTCATCCTTCATATGCACAGAGCCAGAATGAGGAAAGAAGTAACAAGGTACTGTTGAAAAGGGGGAAAGTAATTCTGATAACATCACCAGTTTGCTTTTATCTTTTCTTTCCTTTGACCAGGGGAGCTGGGGAGGGGACTGTAAAGAACACAGAAAGCTGTCTTTCACCAAGTTAGACAACTGATCTACCTAGTTCAGTGCTGACTGGCAGCAGCTCTCAAAGATCTCGAGCAAGTGTCTTTCTCAGTCTGACCTGAAAATGCTGGGGACCAAACCTGGGACCTTCCGTATACAAAACTCTGCTGATCAGCCTTAACCAAAGGTTAAAAAGCCAGGGGAATTATTCTCTGTTACAACAACAGCAAAATATATATTTGAGTTTAATTTTAGCACCCCCTCCAAAAAAATCCTAAGAATACAACTTAAACTTAGATTGTAAAATGGCATATGTAGCAGGGGAAGATTCTGACACTCACGGCTTTTGTTTTACAAACATGGATTCATACTCAATACATCCATCATACAGGATTTCTATTTTAAGTACTAGTGTAGTGGACAGTGTTTTGCCAGAAATACTAAGGAACCACAACTCCTTCACAACACAAACACTTCCTGCATATTTATTACTACAAACACTGGCTTGGCTTACAAGCCACTTTTGTGTAAAATGACCAGAATCCTATTATGTTCATGTAAGGTTTGCGTAATAGGGACGTGGTGGCGCTGCGGGTTAAACCACAGAAGCCTCTGTGCTGCAAGGTCAGAAGACCAGCAGTCGTAAGATCAAATCCACGCGACGGAGTGAGCTCCCATCGCTTGTCCCAGCTCCTGCCAACCTAGCAGTTCGAAAGCATGTAAAAATGCGAGTAGATAAACAGGTACCACCTCGGTGGGAAGGTAACGGCGTTCCGTGTCTAGTCGCACTGGCCACGTGACCACAGAAACTGTCTTCGGACAAAACGCTGGCTCTATGGCTTGGAAACGAGGATGAGCACCACGCCCTAGAGTCGGACACGACTGGACTAAATGTCAAGGGGAACCTTTACCTTAAGGTTTGCATAACATCCCACAGCTAACTTATGAGGTGCCAGGGCACATTTTGACTGCAGAGTTGCATGCATGGCCAAGAACACAAACAAGACATACCACAATTCCTCATTAATTAGCTTCATTTAGCCATAAGTTACAGTAACCTTATGAAAACACCAATAGGAGTCTTGCTAATATGTCTTTCTCTAGGTGATTTTCCATATGAAAGGGAAAGGAATTCTCTGAGAATAGTTACACAGAAGGCTAAGAACAAAGATTTTCAGCTATCCAGCTATCCTTTTTCTCTACTGCACCAATCCGGCGCCCTCCAGATGCATTGAACTCTCATCACCATCCATCATTGTGGCAACTGTGAATGCTGGCTGGGGCTGGAGGGTATGCAGTCTATCACACCAGAAGCTGGGCAAGGAAAGGTTGTATTAAAGCCTCGTTTAGTCTTGGGCAAACAAGAATAAATTAAGATACTTCAATAGCACTCAGAAGTGTATCAAAGAGAAAGCAGTGCAAGAGAGAATTTACAGATCTCTCCCTTGCCTCAAAATTTTAAAGTTAGAAGAGTTGTCATTGACTCTTGATCACATGCATGTGTGTGTGTATGAGTGAAACAAGGTGAAAAGCAATGGGAATAACTGTACTGTGATCTCACATACTTCTAATGTAAGTAGGATGACCAGGAATTGGGCCAAGAACACAATAAGAACCTGATTATACTCTTATGTCACACATCATGCATTGCTGTTGAAATCTGGCTTGTTCTGACATGCTCCTTTGTTATTGTGACATCTGCTTTTTGTGAACACAACCTCTGTTAAGTTAAGGTTAGTTAAACAGTCACAAATTGCATTCTGAACCCACTGTTGTTGTTTCTTGTTGACTTACAACTCTGGCTTGTTTAGATTTCTGAACCTGTAACCATGGCTCTGGACAGGCAAAAGACCTCTTATGTGTTTAATAGAGACAACAAAGAGGAGCTGACAAAGGAGGAATGGACGGAGAAAAATAAATATGAGAAGTATGTGATTATGTTTTCCCAACATGTATAAATGACTTCATTGTATAACTTGAAGTTCACCTCTACACCAAGTTGTACATTCAAAAATCATGCTTCTATAACAGTCATTGGGGCCAATATAGGAGCATTTGCTACTACTTTATATTGCAGTAACACTTAATTTTTTACTGGTTTTTCCAGTAGCGATGTATGGAAGTGAGAGCTGGACCATAAAGAAGGCTGACCGCCGAAGAATTGATGCTTTTGAATTGTGGTGCTGGAGGAGACTCTTGAGTGTCCCCCGGACTGCAAGGAGAACAAACCTATCCATTTTGAAGGAAATCAACCCTGAGTGCTCACTGGAAGGACAGATCCTGAAGCTGAGGCTCCAATACTTTGGCCATCTCATGAGAAGAGAAGACTCCCTGGAAAAAACCCTGATGTTGGGAAAGTGTGAGGGCAAGAGGAGAAGGGGACAACAGAGGACGAGATGGTTGGACAGTGTCATCGAAGCTACCAACATGACTTTGACCCAACTCCGGGAGGCAGTGGAAGACAGGAGGGCCTGGCGTGCTCTGGTCCATGGGGTCACGAAGAGTCGGACACGACTTAACGACTAAACAACAACAACAACAAAAATACTTAATTACAGCAAAAGAGTATATTGTTTCTGATGGAAACAGTTTGAATTTAAGATCCTAGTTGGTTATGAAGTTGACAGCCAAGTATTGTAGATGCTTCAGAAAAACTGGGCAATGATAGCTAATTAGACAGCTTAATCTTGCATTGTTGTACAGTGAAAAACAAACAAGTTGTATGTGTATGGTCAAAAGGGTGTGAAATGTAAGCTTTATGAGTTAGGACAATCATTGGAACACAGCAATTTCCACTGTTTTAATATTAATTTCACAATTTATTACAATGGTAGTGATACTTCTTTTAGTTAAATAGCTATGTAAAAATAAAAAAGGCAATTTCAAAAGATACTGACAGCTATAGCAGCAAATTGAACCTCCATATTCCGAGATGCTCTGATTATATAGGAGGAGATCATCTCCACCTTGTTGCCTAGTGGTAGCATTTGCCTGACAGATGTTTAACATTCTTTCAACACCAAACTAACAAACAAATCTGTATAGCAAACTGTTTTCAAAGCTTTCAGCTCCTAACACATAAGGCACAGGGAAGTCAAAATGCAGGAACTACTTCAGATGTTTCTCTTTAATTCCAGAAAAGAAAATAGCACTTTCTGCATCTATATTAGTAATATTTTTTAAAGAAACAGGCAACTTAAGTTTGAATACTAATGAACTAGCCTCTTTTGTTATATCGAAAGACGACTGTTAATAATGAGGAATAACTATGGAATTCTTTTATTCAAAATTCCTATGTTCTGTCAATTTGTGTCAGCTAATGCATATTAGAGAAGTGTCATTTGAGGCTCTGTTCACCAGTTGCACTAGAGATTTTCCATTTTCTAGTCATGCACCATGGTATTTTCTGTTCCACTCTGTATTCCAGGCAATCAGGCCTTCGCTCCAAATTGGTCACTAAAATCAGGGATCCTCTTCAGAATAGAGTTCAATGTGGCAAATGGGTAGAATCAGAAAACAGTAGGCAAATTGCTCCTCACAGAAGGAACACCTGCCTTGTCAAATGGAGCTAAGTCAGAACTGGGAGTGCAAACAAGATCAACTAAATTTCCATTTCTTCATTTAAGTCCTTGTGATAGAAATTATCCCGTTGATCATCCAAGTTTATAAGGCATGCTGTTTTTGCCATCTGATGTGAAAATAAAAATCTGAACAGAGAGCATTCAGAGAGGGAGCAAAAAAAGATATTTATTTCTGAAACCGCTTCTTGGCTGTTAATATTTAGGGAAAGGTACAATTGGCTTTGAAATTCTAACTGATGTTATTGTTAAATATAAAAAATAGGAGGACTGGCTACTGAAACTCTGCAGTGCCCAAGAAATTCCTAATGAAATATTAAAATTAAAATATTAAAATTAAAGATGAACTGAAACTTGATCTAGAGATAAGGAACTTTGCTCCCTCCACATAACCTGAATCACATTTATTATTCCTTTAAAAATTACTAAAATTGCAATCCAGGCTAGGAAACAAAGAAATATTACAGAAAAGCATTGATAAATGAATATAAATGTCCAAATTACTAAAGCACAGGCAAAGAGGTCTGCACAAAAATCAAACATGGAAAGTAGTGGCACTCCACAGAAAGTAAATTCCAGTGCACTTCGTGTTAAGGCCATTTTCAAGGGACGATCATTTTAAGCAAAGCATTTTCCACACAGAACGTACTGCTTGCTTGACATGTGAATGGATATTGTGTTTTAGTATACAGTTTCATATATGTCTACTTAGAAGCAAGTCCCACTGGGTTTGGTAAATCATCTGTATTTACTCTGCAGATTGAACCTGCTCTGGACATTGGCATGAAGGCACTCTTCATCTGGGGGAAGGAGACTGTTAGGAAAAAAAATTAGGTATTTAGGTAGATTTTCCTGAGGGTCGGAAAAGGTTGGGGACCACTGTATTAAATGAGATTTTAAGTTATGGTGGCTAGTGAATTTTGGCATTTTTTTTTTGCAATTTTGAAAATGCAGTATCTCAGAAACAGGTGGACCAAAAAAACTGAAAAAATATTTTTAAACATCTCATGATAAGGTACAAATGTACCAAAAATGAACCAAATCCATGACATCAAGTTCCAAAATGGATTTTTCATTAGTTGATTTGACATGGAATGACTGACCCATTTAGGTAGATTTTACAAGCTGAATTTGAAAGTTGTAAATGCTTAGATCAACCTTTCCAAAACTGGTGTCGTTCAACTATGTTGGACCAGGGCTCTCACTGTGAGGGCAACAGACTAGCTTAGACCTATTTTTTTAGAGTCCTTTTGCTCATATGACGACAAACTCATCAGCTCAATCTAATCTATCAATATAAAGCTAATTTAGCTAAGCAGCTCATAAGGAGCTGATTTTACTGCAGAGATGCAAACACAGTCTGTTTTGAGATACAAGTACTGTATATTTAGGCAGGACCGGGCAACATGCAATCCTCAATGCTGGTGGACAGCTATTCCCAGCATTCCTCACCAACGGCAATGCTGGCTAGAGCTGATGGGAGCTGCAGTCCAAAAACATCTCAGAGGTCACACTCTGCCCTCCCGATTTAGGAAAACATAGCATTTATTGAAATAAGTGCAACCTAAAATTGTCAATATAACAAACATATACATCGTCAAGCTCCATCTGCTTAGGGACACGCAAACATTGGCTGAAATCCAGTAATAAGTTGGGGCTGGGGTGTCTATGAGGCGAAATAAAAATATCTGTAGGCTCAAAGTATGAGAATGACTAGGAGATGCAGAACAAAAATACACCAGTAAGTATATCAGTTGCTCAATGCAGAAAACCTGAATCAGTATTGATTCAATTATGATTAAATGGAACACAGCTAAACGTATCTTTCCCATTATCAAGATGCTCCTAGGAAACCCTAAATTCAGTAATGTTCTGCAGAGTAAAGCTATAGGTAAACACTCAACACTGTGTAATCAATCCCACTATCTGGCCATCTGATTACTGCCAGCAGAATTGGCACTTCAATTAAGTCTTGTCTTAATAAAAGAGAAAGTGTGCATTTCAGATATCAGAACACAACAATCTGAAGAGAATTTACAGCAAACTCACTGAAGCAAAACTAGGTATTGTGGGGTTCACTTCCCCTGGGAAGGGACCTCTAAGAATCCATGTTTATTAATTGGAAATGTAGGTGGTGGTATAAATTAATTTCTAGTGAAATATAGTAACTGTGAAAGATGAGATTATCTGAATCATGCTGTGCCAGGTGAAGAGGATGTTAACATCTAATCAGCTGTTTGTCCTATCTCCTAGATCAGTGGAGGCAAACCTTTTTGGGCTCGCGTGCCCAAAATTGGGGGGGGGGGGGGGGAGAAACCAGTGGCTGTCGTGCCGCCCGGAAGTCTGGAACCGGAAGTGGCGGTTTCAGGGGGAATCATAGGGACAGACCCAGAGGACCAGGAACAGGAAGTTTAAGGGGGGAATCATAGCGACGGACCCAGAGGACCAGGAAGTGGCAGCGGAAGGGGGAATCCCGGCTGCAGCCAGCTCATAAGGTTTGCCTCCACAAGGGAGGGGTGGGTCGGCCAATACCTCGCGTGCCATAAGAAAGGGCTTCGCGTGCCACCTGGGGCACACGTGCCATAGGTTTGCCATCACTGTCCTAGATCCTCAATTTCAACCACTGCACTCTATTAGTATATAATGGGCAAAATGCTATTGAGGAAAACCATGTAAAGGCAATCACAAAGGTGGTCTGCCCCCTTGGTTTGTTCTCTGTCATCTCGGCAAGTGTGTGACTGGGCACATTATTAGATACAGGGGAGTGCAACTGACAACAGAGTGAAAAGGTAAAACTGACTGCATCTGCCTTACAGAATAAAGTAAAACAGTAAGAGTCTGGCCACTATGTAACAAGTCTCATTGTTCTCCACTACACTGTTTTACAATTCGACATTCTCTACACATCATTCATTGCTGCTAAAATTCAAAACTTGAGTTTCCCACAAATGCCTGATCCTCTCAGGACTGTCAATCCAAAGACGATCATAAAGCCAAATGGATCCCAGAAACTCAAGACACATTCATCAAATTTCGATGGCTAGTCAAGTTACAATCTTGCTTGATTAGTGAACCAGAAAGTAAATTGAGCTATTCATAGTTGAAGCCATATGCTCTTGCACACCATTCTACCTGTAAATGTGTACTAGAAAAAGCTAAGCCAAAACATGGGTTAGAAGACTACTGGAGTACTGTTCACACTCCATGCATGTTGAAGAATACCAAACTCTGCACATATGTTGATGAAATCATGTTGTGCTAATAACAGTTCCCCCTCAATGGCTATTCCATCTGGAAAGCTAGGTGAACTGTTCTTAATGCTGTGTGCTCTAAAATTCAGTCCCAAGTTTTTCTTGCCCCTATAATAAATTTGCAATGTGACTGGCAGAGAAAAGTTAATTTAGGCTTGTGAGCTTTCAACTGATGTGCAGAATAGGAATGTCAGTGTTCTCTGACACTGTGTTCTGACACTGACTGGAATCATTTTAATCTTTCACTGCTGCCTATTAATATACAATATACTTGGAGTGAAGGAAAAGCAAACAACTGAAACCTGACGATGAAACAAATTATGAGGCACTAGTCTTTTAGGGGCAATTCTAACTTTGTTACTTTTATACAAAAGCTCTAGAAGATTCCAAGAAGACCAGCGCAGGCGCTGTCTAAACCCAATTGTGTGCATTCACAGAGGCCACGAAGAAGAACTAAGAGATAGGAAATGGCTTATGATTCCAATGGAATGCTCTCTGTAAAGTCTCAGTCCATGCCTCATTCCTTCCAATGCACGTGAAGTTTCTGGAAGAAACTGTGTAGAGATAAAGGACACTGGCACAACCCTTAGGCTTGAGATCATGCAGTCTCAATACTTATGCTGAAACTGGGTGTGACTGAATTGGTTGAAAACAATGCAGAATGATCAACAATAGGCATGCCAGTTTGTGGTATGCAACAGGAATATAGACTTCCATCCTGGATGGGGCTAGAGTGTGCTCCAACTTGTAAACCTTGACTGTGGTTTCCAAGTATTCATACTAAAGCAAGAAACACGAATATTTTCTAGCAACTCTTACTCCTCCCCACCCCATTGGAAATGTATGTTTATAAATGATACTTTTGCCATTCAAAGGACAGACTACATCATGATCTAGAGACTGCCCTTATTAGCTTGGCATCTTTGGCAGATACAAAAGGTTGTGCTTGTTTTCAAGTGCAGAGAGGATAAAGCTAGAGGGTAACACAGCTTCAGTGTGTGAAATAGATTCCTATTTGGCATAATTTAAGGCAATGACCCATTAAATCTTAAACAATATGGACCTTGTACAACTAAGCAAACATCTAACTGCCATTTAACATTGGATGACTTATAGTGGACAGGAATTACATAGAATGAAGGTAAATGTTTAACATTTACATGCATCTTTTGGGCCAAGAAGAGTACAAACTAGTTTACCTTACTGCAAGTGAAAATGATGGTAATTATGCAAGTAAAGTAGCATCTTTAAGTTTATAAATAATGCAAGTAAATAGTATTCTCCCAACCCAGATGAACAAAATAATAATTACAAGCAGGCATTATTGGGACCATATCTTAAATACTTCAAAATAAACTAAATTCCTGGTTCCAATATCTTGAGATTGTCAAACCGTAAGTTACATTTCCACTTTATTTTGCCAGGATCAATACATATTTTCTGAAAAGATAGAGTTGTTGTTTAGAGAGAAATAGTTTTCAGTTTTCCATTGCCTCCATTATATTTCTAAATTATTCTTCAATTTCTCCTTCTTTCTTAATATGATCATTTTTTCTGTCAGTTTAGAAGACATTTCCATAATAACATGGTCACGTTAGTAATAATAGTAATAATATAATCATCATCATCATCTTAGAACTGCAGAGCTGGAAGGGACCCTATGGATCATCAAGTTCACCCCCAGTCAAGGAGGGGACAGTGGAGAATCGAACTCCCTGAGCTATCCAGCATCTACAGCATGTCATTCTGAATTTCCTTCAACACAATAAGTATTTCTTTAACTGTAATTCAAACTTCATTGTTTCTTTATAAACTGATACATTACATTTCTATACTTTAAATTCCATGTTTTTTCTCCCTGCGGCATTGTTACCTAATCTATAATAGACAGTATAATTTTTGTAAGCAGTTCTACAGGGTTCTATGAAATACAGTCACAGATATTGACTTTCTATCTGCTTAAGCTGAAACATATTCAGGAATTTCAGCTTCTACAAAAAACCTACGTAATTTAGAGAAAAGTGTGTCTAAAGAAGGGATAATCTCTCAAACAAGATCATTTTCAAGGGCATCCAGATAATAATATGCCATTCTGTTTTATCCACTGGATTGATAATGACTGAAGTATATCATTTCTTTGGACTCCAGAAGAAAAGATTGACAGTACTTTCTGGATTCTCTAACTCAGTGACTGGAAATTCTCTGTGCAAGCAGATGCATCAAAAACCTATGCACATCTTGCATGCTTTGACAGCATTTATCCCAAGCCACTATTCGAAGTATGTGTTTTTTCAAGTTCTCTTCAAACCTTTGTAAATATATGTAAAGTATTTCTTGGAAGCTCTATTCATGCACTTGAACACTAAATATCTACCCTGTAATCAAATTTTAAATTAGCTCTTCTATCTGTTATAGAGGCGGAAGAGGAGTGAGAGAAAAGAGCAACTAGAATCAATGTTCAATTACAACACACTGTAAATACAAAATATAGGCATTGGGACACAAAGATATCCTTATGTTCCATCTGCAAAGAGACCCCAGTAGAAGTAAAAAGGTATCTCTCAATCCAAAGTTGTGGTACATCTGCCAGGTTCAATAACATGTAGAACTCTGAAAACGTTTGTGAACAAAGGCATATATTACTCTAAAAACACTGTGATCAGTCTTTGTGCTTCAACAGCATGCTTCCTTATATTAAAACATTTGGCGGTTGGTGTGTGCTTTCAAACTGGAACCGACTTAACAGTGACTCTAATAGGGCTTTCAAGGTAAGTGAGATATTTAAGGTGTGGCTTTACTGGTTCCACTTACCAGCGAGTTTCTATGGCTAAGTGGCAATTTGAACCCTGGTCTCCAGATTCCTAGTCCATCACTTTATCCACTACACCACACTGGGAATCCTATTAAGACATTAAGATCTCCTTAATGACATGAGTGAAAATGCATCCTCAAGAAATTATCACAAATACTTGCCTGTTTGTGGGATTCTAAAGCCTAAGTGTTCTTGCACGGTTGCAAGGAATTAAACTGTATCTCACAACAGGACTTACAATGAACTGAATGGTAAACCTGAGTTGTGAAGCCTGGCTAACTGAATATACTTTTCACTGTAAAATAGATCTTATGCAGATTGATGTATTTGTAAAGCTCGGCAAGTAATAATGAAAGAATAGCTGGTATGTAAGAAACTATACTCAGTAATTAGTATTAACAAAGAGAAGAAGGGGTCCAAGGAAAGGGCACTAAACTGCTAGAAAGGAAAGCAAAAATAATGCATCTGATCAATATTAAAAGCATTTTCTTATTAATTGGGAGCATGCTGTCAGTATCTCTTCCGGAGATGTCAAAGTTAACTAAGAAGGATTTGTAAGCTAGCAGAAGGTGGAAGTACAAAGTACTGTAAATCTTCCCAATAATCATAGAATTACTTTGAGAAGACAGAATCATGTCCAGGATGAGGAAAGTTAAGCATATTCAGAGTCCAGGACATGTAACAACAGACTCAAGTTACAGGAACCCAGATATAGGCTGAATATCAGGAAAGACTTCTTAACTGTTAGAACAGTACAACAATGGAACCAATTACCTCAGGAGGTGGTGAACGCTCCAACACTGGAGGCTTTCAAGAGAAAATTGGACAACCATCTGTCAGATCTGCTTTGACTTTGATTCTTGCATTGAGCAGGGGGATGGCCTTGATGGCTTTGTAGGCCTCTTCCAACTCAGTTATTCTACGATTCTATCATTCAGTAGCAGAGCTTGCAACCACATTCATAAAACCCTTGCAATAGCAAATTTGTTGAGCAACTCAAGATTTCTCAAGTTATGTTTAATGAATATATGGGATGGAAGAGAAGAACAGACTGGGCACCCTCTATATGCATTTAATATAACCATATTCAGGCCTTTGACTTCATTCACCAGCAGTTATCAGATAATAGTTTTATGACAACTGTTACCTGTGTACATGCTCAAGTGCTGATAAGCCATTTTTGAAATGTGAAGAGAGTTCCACAGAATTTATCTTCAAATACTTGTAAGAAGGTAAACACCACAAAAATATGTCTTGTTTCAGGCTAATTTACTATTAGCTGATGATACTGCTGGATTAGTTTTAGGGAGCCAGGGGTTACGGTTTCGATGCCCCACTGTGTCTCCTTGACAAGGGCTGGACTCAATGATCCACAGGGTCCCTTTCAGCTCTGCAGTTCTAAGATGATTATTATTACTATTTCTAACATTCCAACCAGAATGCCCCCAATTAAATGGTAGCAATAAAACAGAGCATGACTATCATATTTGTGGTACAATATTGGACAGAATGAAATAGGGGAAGAGGAAAAATACGTTTTCAGTCAAATGTTTAGAATCCATTTATTAATTACAGCATAGAAGTTGAAATTCTCCATCACAGTTTTTACAAAAGTCTATAAATTATTTTACTTGGCAGTAAAAGTTATTTTACTAGGCAGTAAATGTTTACTCTCTTGTACATGCTGTGCTTTTCTACTTGGAAGTTTAAAATGGTCAAAGGACACTATTATTACTTACCTGAACTTATAAATATACCTCATATTCACAGAATAAAGTTTTAAAGACTATGCTGCCTATCTTTAGAATGATAAAATTATAATGTAGAAGATACTAAGAGACATGAGAACTATTTCATATTTACCAATGAAAGCATTTCATACAAGTAGCCATCCTATCACGATCAGACTAATTCTTGGTGATGTTTGGCCCCAAAACATTATTCACCTCCCCTCTCCTATCAAAATGGTCTGCCATTGGGAACTGGACTCTGTGATGCTTGAATGCTCTGGTGGAGTTACAAATAGGAAGTGCTGGCAATCCTTGGCCTCACTATGGAACAATATAGCTACAACTCATAACCACTGGCCTTGTGGAATGATGAGATGTGACTGGTCATTGGCCCAATCTTTACCAACCTTCCTAATGATGTGGAAGTCAAACCGTCATGTGATTTGTTGCAGACTGGATGTCACTTAAGCACACTTGACACAGGACTCATTGCAATGACAAGTGGACATGTGAGAACACATAATCATGCAATACATGATAGTAAAGGGAGCAAAGGCAGCTTAATTTGCTGATTCCATTGTGTCCTCAACAGCTGTCAAGGGAGCTTTTCCAGATGGTACAAGGATTATTATCTGCCACAATATACTGGAATGTTTAGAACTTGCTGTCAAAAAATTGCCAAGTACAGTATTTAGAAGATAGAGTTGCTCATCTTCACAGCAACTTTGAGAGTTGAGATATCCATTGCATTTAATCAGTTTTCATGGGATTAATTTCAGTTGATACAGCTTGAGTGTGTGGACAAGATTCTTGTAGGCACAGACCCCGGTCACAACTCATTTTATCAGTTACCTAACAGGCTTGGCTGAGCAGGTCCAGGATGCGGTCAATTTGTAGAAGTGGGTTGTGTCAACTCTAAAGAGGCAATTAAGCCCTCCCCTAACTGACAGATTTATAGCATTATAGACCAGTTACAAAATCCCTATTTTGATGAGAAAATTGTAAAAAACACCAACTATACAGGTTCTTGGTGAGTATTTTGTAGAACCATTTCAGTCTGGGTTCAGGCTTGGTTTCAGAAAAGAACTGGCCTTGGTCGTACTGGTGGATTTTTTTTATTAGTAGTGGAATAAAGGAAGTGTCACCCTGTTGCTTCTCTTTGATCTTCTAGAAACTTTTGAAACTTCAGCCACTGTAATCTTCTGGACCAGCTCCATGAAGTTGGGAGTAAAAACTGGCTCTGCTCCCCCCAGCAGGGTCAAATATGGCGGGAGCACTGTCTCTCAACCTCTTGGCAACTGAGCTGTGGTAATGCTGAACATAATCTTGTCTCCAGTGGTTTTTAATATCTACATGAAGCCACTGGGAGTTGCCACTAAGGGACCTGGGACAAGTATTGGCATCAGTATTGGCATCATACCGGCATCAGTATTAAGCTTAGTAAGGTGTGGTTGTGTACACCCTAGATTGGCACTGGATCTAGTGATGGGCTGGATGAGGGCCATTAAACTAAATGCAAATCCCTGAAAGCAACAGCTCTGGAAGTAGATAGTTTTCAGGACTTGTCCTGTGTGGTGACACTGTGTAATCTGTAGCTGATTTTGGACTCAACATTGTCAGTGGAGAGCCAAGTTGCTTCAGCAACTCAAGCACCTTCTACCAAGTTCAATTGGTATGGCAGCTACAACCATTCATGGACAGAAATGGACTAGCAACATTAATTGAAGCACTGGAAAACTCAATATGTACTACTACAATGCATTCTTATGCTGGGCTACTATTGGGCCTGGTTCAGAGACTGAAGCCAGTGCAGAAGACAGCAGCAATGCTGCTTAGAGAGATTTCCATTGTGCAGATACAAAACCTCTACTTAAACGCTGGATTGGTTGCCAAATAGCTTAGGTTAAAGATGTATTTTCAGTTTATGAAGCCTTGAACTGCAGAGGACTAGGTTACCTAAGAGACTAGTTCTGTCTCCAAGCTTCAAGGGGAAAGCCCCATTTGTTGTTATTGTGACCCAGTAACATGGATTTGGCACAGCAAAGAAAAGGGCTTCTCCGTTGTGATGTCCCTTCATGCAGAATATCCTCAGAGAAATCAGGAGGGCTCTCAATACAGTGTTTTTGATAACTGTTGAAAACCTGTTTGGCCAGGCATTTTTCTGATCACTATCCTAGTCAGTTAACCCGAGTCTAATGAAGCATTTTATTGTTTTTTTTTCACTGCTTTTGATCACTTGATTTTATATCACGTGAATTTATTTCATTTTAAATCACTGGCTGATATCCTGTTGCACAGCTTCACATATGCAATGGTGATGACATAATGACTGAGAAAATGCTGTTGATTAAAGGCTTCCTTTGGGAATTTCAGAGTGCACATGTCTTTGTTGCATTCTGCATGAATTGCATAACCACCATAAGTGGTGATCAGATGCACACCTGGATTTCTGCTACTTACTTTAATTTCAATTATTTCATTTTAAATAGCTAGATTTTTTAAAAATCCACTTTAAATCACAGGATTTTATTTCAGCCATTTTAACTTTGCAATTTTAAAAAACTTTCTGGGTTTTCTAGAGTGAAAAGTGATACAGAAATATATTGCTAAAAATAAGAAAGCAAGGTAAGAGGCAAAAACTAGTGAAAAGAAGGTTAGGAACCTTACGTAGATGAAGAACTGGTAAACTGAAGACATGGAGAGAAAGATGTAAAACAGAAGCAAAAAGAAAAATAAAGTCTATTATACTTTTCAATATATACATGCTTTGGAACTTTGCCTCATCTGCTTGATAATATGTCGACTAACTTGGAATGGAGGGGGGGTGCTTTAATGAAGAGAAACATTTTGTCCCAGATCCTTAAGAAAATTACTTTCACCCCTTTTAATTATGACATATACAGAACATTAAAAAATGACTATTTTTATGGTGGATTAGGTCCCCATGTGTTTTCAAACAGATATTCTATAGTTTTACGGATTTTAAGTAAGGATCCTATGGTTAAAAAAGTCATGCAAAAATGTGGCAAAATGGAGAAGTCTTATTTTTAAATTAGAGATGCTTAGTCAGGAAACTGTATGTCAGTCATACTGTGTACTGGGACAAGTAAAGGGTATGGTGACTGGGAAAATTACTGAAGATTTTTACAGAAATAAGAATTACATCTCTATTTTTGCATATTCAGCGTGGCCATAAATAAAATTTTACTTCTAATATCACTAGATGAGGAAATAACAGATGAACCAAAAAAAGGTGACTTGGAACAAATAGTACTAACACGGTGGTGAAAATGTTTGCATTCTATCTCAAAAGTTACCAATTAATTTACATTTTTTCATCCAAGTAATCTATCAAATAAAAGGCATCTATACATGCTGCAACACATTTCATTCTGTACCAGAACTGAAAGCGATGGACATGTTATTTACCTTGTGGAAAATTAATGGGACTTTTAATAAAACACTGCAGTATGGTGTGTTCCTTTTCAGGACACACTATACTTTCCATCCCATCCAGGTTTGTTCCCCTAAACATACACACACCACATGTCACTCAGCTTCACTGGGCTCAGTGGGAATCCATATAAACAGACACTACTCTGCCTTTTTGAGTTCATCCACAACCCACTCAAGTGAGAACTGGGCCTCTGAACTTGATTAATACCACAACAAAACAAAACAAAACATAATCACAAAAATGGACAGCACTTTTTGGGGAGAAAAATGGTTATTACCCACTAAACTTCTAAATCAGAGAAATGAAATTTCTAGTTCCTCCACCTGAAGGTATATGCTAGGACTGAAAGGCAGACTGAGAGGATACTAAATCAGACTTCTCTTTAAGTCGAGAACTAAATAATATCAAACAGAATACAAGTTTCAAATTTCTTGGAATTTTTAGTGTTACATACACAGAGGAAAAGTTGGATTAAATAGCCTTCCATGTATAACCTATTACTGAGGGGAACCTGGAGACTTCTAGATTCTTAGATGCCAGCTTCTACTTTTCCTCAAAATTGTCAACACACAAAACCACATACACTTAGCACATGCAGATAATCAGGTGTTGATTCCTTTTGTTAAACTGTTTTAAAAGTATTATAGTCTAATTTCTAACTAAGCACACAAAAATTTACCAGAAATGCTAACACATACACCATGATATCTTAAATCTATGACGCCTAAAGAAACTCATTCTCTTTTTCTGATCAACCTCCATGTTATGAAGATGGATTCTATGTGCTACCCTCAAACATGCTTACTCCTGAGTTATAGCTTCTAATAAATGTTGGCTGTTACAAACCTTTTAGAGCAACATGTACATTTTTCAAACTTACCAAGACACAAAGCCAAATGATTTCTTAGATGTAATATATCTTGACTTCAGCAAAGTCTTTGACAAAGTGCCCCATGATATTCTGATTAGCAAGCTAACTAAGTGTATGCTGGACAGAACAAGTGTCAGGTGGATACACAGTTGGTTACAGAACTGTAATCAGAGACTGCTTATCAATGGCTCCTTCTTAAAGTGGGGCACCACAAGGCTCAGTCCTGGGCCTGGTGCTCTTCAACATTTTTATTAATGATTTGGATTAAAGAGAGCGCAGGGAATATTTACCAAATTTGCAGATGACACAAAATTGGATGGAATAGCTAATACCTTGGAAGAAAGGAACAAAATTCAAAAAGATCTTGATACGACTTCAGCACTGGACTGAGAACAACAGAATGAAATTTAACAGGGATAAGAGCAAAGTTCTACACCTAGGGGAAAAACCCCAAATGCACAGATGGGGGATACTTGGCTCAGTAAAACTATGAGTGAGAAGGATCTTGGAATTGTTATAAATCAAAACCTGAATATAAGCCAACAGTGTGATGTGGCTGCAAAAAAAGCAATTGTGATTTTAGGATGCATTAACAGTAGTAGTATCCAAATCCCATGAGGCAGTGGTCCCCAACCTTGGGCCTCCAGATGTTCTTGGACTACACCTCCCAGAAGCCTTCACCACCACCTCTGGTGGCCAGGATTTCTGGGAGTTGAAGTCCAAGAACGTCTGGAGGCCCGAGGCTGGGGACCACTGCCATGAGGCACAAGTTCCCCTGTATTCAGCACTAGTTAGACCTCATTTAGATTCTAGAGTAATATGTCCAGTTATGGACACCACACTTTCAGAAGGATGCCAACAAACTGGAGCAAGTTCAGAAGAGGGCAACAAGGATGATTAGGGAACTGGAAACTAATCCCTATGAGGAAAGACTGAAAGAGTTGCGCATGTTTAGCACTGAGAAAAGAAAATTGGGGAAATATGATAGCACTGTTCAAATATTTGAAAGGTAGTCATACAGGGGAGGGGCAGGATTTGTTCTTGAACTTCCCAGAGTGCAGGACACAATAATGGGCTCAAGCTACAGGAAGCTGAATATCAGGAAAAACCTTGTAACTGTTAGAACAGTACAAGAATGGAATCAATTATTTCGGGAGGTTGTTGGCGCTTCAATGCTGGAGGTATTCAAGAGAAAATTGGACAACCATTTGTCAGATTTCCTTTGACTTAGATTCTTGCATTAAGCAGGGGGTTGGACTCGATGGCCTTATCGGCCCCTTTCAGCTCAATTATTCTATGATTAACAGCATGAAAACAGAATACATTAAAATGCTGTTTCACTCTTAAATTTTAATCTTATAAAAAATTATGCTGTTGAAGCCAGACCATTAACAGAGAAGTTCTTTGAAATTTCTAGTTCCTCCACCTGAAGGTATATGCTAGGACTGAAAGGTAGACTGAGAGGATACTAAATCAGACTTCTCTTTAAGTCCAGAACTAAATAATATCAAACAGAACGCAAGCTTCAAATTTCTTGGAATTTTTAGTGTTATATACACAGAGGAAAAGTTGGATTAAATAGCCTTCCATGTATAACCTATTATATTATATATTTTTGGTGGACACGTCATAAGTATCCTCATGACGTGTCCACCAAAAAACACAGCAATAGACCCAGTGGTTTGGCAAAACAATACCTAATATCCTGTTGGAAATTTCTGGCACACATCTAATGCTGCATATGGAGGTGGCTCTATTTGGCAAGGCTGTCTGTTGTGCAACTGCTTCTGCACATTTGTACCACCAGCCACACAACATGGATCTCACCAAACAGCACAATCTTTTGTACATCAGTTATGCACACAGAAATCCCCAACACAGACAGATTTTGAGCAAAATCTAAAGAACTATGCAATTAATTCTCTAGAGATAAAAGAACACATACATATAAACCATGAAGACTTTTACAAGCAGACTGTGTGGGTGGGGGGAATCTTATTTTGTGCATACTAACCAGTTGGATCCTCTGGGTTCCCTTTGGTTCCTCCTTCTCATGTGAAATTTTACACCTCCAAAACTTGGGAGTCCCTATCTCTTGCAAATGTTTGTAAAAATGAAAACAGTAGGCTTTCCATCTCTAATGAGAATTTCCCCCACACTACTGTTTCAGGTGTTACTGTTATACCACTCGCCTGTCTGCAAGATCACTTTCCACATATCCACCTTTACCTCTTCTGTTCATAACTTCCCCTTGTAGCCCCATTTCTTCAGCCAAATCTTGAACTTACACACATTGCATGGGAGAAAGAAAAGGGAGGGATGAAAAGTACTGTGAAAGAATTGTTTTTTTGACTCTTTTTAGTTGTAAAATAATTTCTTTGTATTATTTTGCTGATTTTATCTTGTGAACTATAAGGTAATATATATATGCAATTCTTCAAAAAACCTCCAGTGTATGATGTGGGACATTGTGCTTCCGTACCTATGATTCAAGAAGCCAGAAAATGGCCTGATATTACTGCACAATATTGTGCCCATGTAGCCAGCAGGAAAAAGGATACCAAGCTTTACATAGCAAAAGGGGCAGTGATGGCAGCAGTCAAGATAGTCTACAGGATACCCTCTTCTGCTCACACCCATTCACAAAATGACATCATGAAAGGGAAAATCCCAGAAGCTGACTCTTGTTTTCATCGGTGAAGCACGTCTCACCCAAACACAAAGCAATTGTCAGAGCTGTTTCAACAAGCGTGAATGGAAGTGAGCAGAACAGGGTATCCTGTAGACCATCTTGACTGCTACCATTGCTGTTGTCAACATTCATGCTGCCCTTTGCCATGTAAAGCCTGGCATCCTTTTCCCTGCTGGCAATGCAGGCCCAATATAGTACAGCTATAGCAAGCCATTTCCTGGCTTTTTGAATCATGAATACAGAAGAACAATATCCCACATTCACAAACCGGAGGGGTTTTTTTAAAAAAGAATTTCCTGCCTTTTTAAGACACGAGTTCAAATACACATACACTAACACAAACTCCAATAGAAATGTCTATCATGTAGAATTACCCGTGCTAGAGGAATCCAGAAGATGAGCACATGATCTGTACTATGGTTCCTGGGAGAAGAGAGGAGCAAGAGCAGCTTGGATGTGGCTGCAGCCCCTCTGTGCCAAAATATTTTGAAGGGTTGTTTTGGACTTAATGGAATGGTGGAGCAAAGGTGTGAGTTATTGCAACACGTGCAATGGAGAAATGAATATACCCTTTTACCTCTTGGTTAAACTAATGTTGCCATGCCCACTTCGCCAAATGCAGACTGGAAAGCTATGTTCCAATTTTTAAACCCCCTTTTTTGAGCTAGGCAAACTATGGGCATGTTGTGTTCATGATTTCCAAAAGATGTCCCTTTGCTTTTTAAAATTAAAAAAAGAAGAAGAAGGAAGATATTGGAGTTAGCAAAGAATGTCACTGAAAACAAGGTCAAAATCATCTGTACTATGTGAAAGAAAGATGTGAGGAAAGATGGGCAAAGTTCAACACATTTGAAATGGGGTGCAGACACTAAAAACAGCAAGAAAAGCAGAATAGTAGGTGCTCAATTAAGTCAAGGTTGATCTCTCATTAGAGCAAAAATGAATAAAAATGAGCCTATCCTACCATGTACATATAATGGAAATATAGAAGTGACCAGAACAGACCATATTGCTGGAAATGTGAGGTGGAACAGTAGGAAAAGAGGAAAACCTAATATGAAATCATTGACTCAACAGAGGAATACACAGCTGTTAGTTTGCAACATCTGAGCAGAACATAATAGAAAAGACAACACTGCTAGAAATTCAAGGGCAGTTGGAAGAGTGAATCACCTTAACATTAGATGTTGGTTTGCAAGATCTGAGCAGAGCTGTTAATGATACATTTTAGAAGTAAGTAATTCATAGTTACTGCACACCAGAAGTGACTTAACAATACGAAGCATTTTTGGAGGAGTTTTTTCTTCTTAGTTACCAAACAATGGTACACTGACAAGATGGGTGGAATAGGCACCAAAGCTTTGCTAACATCAAGTAAGATCATCCTCAGCCACAATTGGGGGGGGGGGGGGGGGAGAAACAAAACGGTAATTTCACAGCTAAAATGCATGAGTTTCTGAATATTTATTCTCTATTTTGTAAAATACGCTTTAAAATATTTTTACACCAGAAACTCTTTTTAATATCTGTTTCGCCAGGAAAGAGTTTAAAAGTTCTCCTGAGAGTCATTAATTCTCATAAGAAAGCTAGAAACTCAGAGTTCTCCCCCTTTGAAATAGCTTATTTAAAAGTCTGTTAACGCCCCAACCCCATAGCTTGAATTCCTTCCAAATAAAAAAAATGGTTGGGTCTAACAATTCTCTTTTAAGACAAACAAGTTTGGCCTTTCCAATATATCTGATCTGTTTTAAATCTGCAGACAGAAAAGATCTCTAGGGTCTGCATGGGGAGGGGGAACAGTTTTATATTTAAATAATTGTAACCAGCATTCTCTCTAAGCTGCACACGCAAGCACAGAGCTGCATAGATCCCGTGAAGCCAGACTGATGTTGCTGCCAATTTGCTTCTGGTTGTGGGCAGAACCCTGTGCAGTGCTAGCAGAAATTAGAGGGAACATTGATCATAACTCAAAATCCATTCACCCAAATGCCCCCAAATTTGGCATAGAGCAAGAGCAGACTGTCTGCTACATCTGTGCCAAATTTGGTGCCTGGTTAGAGGTCCAGTTTCAAAGTTATTTTTGGGGGGTCCCCTCATTTTTACAGCTGCATTATGGAACGCTGAGTTGCTCCATTGCAATTGTGCAGCAATAATTTAAAAGTACAGTATCTATAAAAAACAAGACAGTAGGAAGGAGAAAGTGTCTATAAAAATAAGGTACCAGGAAAGAAAAAGACTGATGGGTTAAAAAGGAAAAGTATGGAATTCGTTCTGCAAAATCTTGAGCAGGGCTGTTAATAACACAACCTTTCAGAGGTCACTAGTTCTTATGTTCACTATCAGTCAGAAACATCTTGTGGACACATATAATAATAACCATATGATGTCAAATCAATTCTGACTTAAGGCAACCCTTTACAGGATTTTCTAGGCAGAGAATATACAGAAGTGATTTATTATTCCCTTGTTCTGGGGGTACCTTGGGACTGTGCAGCTTCCCAAGGCCACACAGGCTGATTCTACTCAAAGAAGGCACATACAACAAAAAATAATTTTTAAAGATTCTTTCCACTTTCACATCCCTTATACACCTTGTGTTGCTTCTAAAAAGTCCTATTTTTATATTGCTGCCACAGGATTAAAAAAATGCACCTACTCCATGTGATGTAATGACTTTTTCAACCATCTTCAAATCTAATCTACTTGCATCTTCAACTTGTTTCTTCTTTACAGCTACCAAACCATATGACCAAGTCTCCCATTCAAAATCCAGAATGCTCAAAATTCTCTGATCTTTTGCAACCAACATAGATTTTAAGCTCTCTGATCAGAACGGTTAGCTCTATGTCCTCTTTACAGCAATTAGAGCAGTATCATTTCAGAGCTGAAAGTGTAAACCAGCACAGTCCAATATCAGTTCATTTTCCATTTTAGATTGCAGGCCTTCTTCAAAAAAAAACTGTTGTGTGAAGAGATCAGTTGAGTAGAAGTTACAATTATTTTAAACCACACGATTATTATTAAAATGGTGCAATATCAGAAGTTACATGTAAGAGAACTGTAATGATGGATAATTTGCTAAGTTTATAGCTAATTACATAAAACTTAAGGCTAGTTCCAGTTGCTAGTTCCAATGAGTACAGGTTCACTGAACGGACAGAACCTGTTAAGTCAGTATTTAGGTAAATCCCACTTACTTAGTGGACCTCCTCTAGCTGGGATGAGTAATAGGATTTAGCTTATAAATATTCCCAACTAGTGAACAAGGGAAATATATAGTAACCCTTCAAAAGACACCTAAGAAAATCCAGCAAAGATTACACTGAAATTTATCAAACTACAGTGTCGTGCGTGCAAGATTAAAATTATATATCAAAGCTATCCCGGAATGCTGAGGAAGCCAGACCCCTGCCTGTAGGGGCCTGAGAAAAGTTTCTTCACTATATCATAAGGTTGACAAAATGGAGCATTGCATGCAAGAACGTCTCTTTTCTTCGCCTAGAAAGTTGTTTCCACACTGTGATACAGGGGGACAATCTGGATGTACTCCAAAAACACTTGGGGAGTGGATGAGTTTCCCCCAAATAACTGGGGATATAAATAATTCTTTGTCCCATCCTCACAAAATTATTGTTCTCATTCCCCAAGAGCGCAGTATGTTTTGTGGAGTTCTTGACAAGAGAATGAGAACAGGAACTATTATTGTGCAAATTAAAACTTAACTTGCTCAATTTTGCTTAAGTCAAACAATGCTTTAATATACACAATGTGCAAAATGATTATGGCTCCTGTTTCATTATTTGGTCTCTAAGGTTTAGAAGCATTGGAAGAAGTTGTTTACATTTCTTTTAACAATCAGTTAATCAATATGTCTCAAAGGGAAAGGACACCAGGTTTTGCAGAGACAGTTTCCACAAATTATGGAGCACCTTGATGGAAAAAAAATAGTTCTACTTGTCTCGGAGACAGAGTTCCTTGTGAAGACAGTTTAAATTGATAAGCCTGAATAATTTAACAACTATTCTTTACATCTCTGTAAGCCACTACTCCCAAACATAAAGGGATAAAGATAGGCATCCAGAAACAAATAACTGAGGGTTCTTCCTTTATGTGCAGATCTTACACTTTAGTAAGCAAGGAGTCAACCTTGTTATGTGCTCTCTTCTGAAAGAAGAAGAGCCTGGTGTAGTGAATGCCTTCCTGCTGTATTCACCCAGGTTAAAGACAAGTTGTAGGAAAACAAGTATTTTTTATGCTTTATGAAGATTCCTGCACCCACAGAGGGGGAAAATCAATTTGATATAAAAAGAATGTTTAAAATACTTGAGAATATGGGGTACCCAGATAGGACAATAGCTCCTTCTATAGGAACTGTGGATAAACCTTTTATTTACTGTAACATTCAGGCATAATATAGCACTAAGGGAACATGCTCAACAATGCCTTACAGAAACCTCTTCTTACAAAGCAATGTTTCCCAACCTTGGATAACCGAGATGTTCTTGAATTGCAACTCCCAGAAACCACTGCCAGCAAAGTTGGTGGTGAAGGCTTTTAGGAACTGGAGTCCAAGAACACCTGGGTTACCCAAGGTTGGGAACCACTGCTGTACACACATAGTTGGGGATATAAAATTAGGGCTGCACGGTTGGGTCAATAATTAGGGCTGTGACATTTTGACATTACTAAAAGCCATACTAGCAAACTGATTTCATACCATTTCATATATACCGTGCAGTCAAACAGACCTTTATCAGAAAAAACAGTATTATTTCTTGTTCACAGAACTGTAAGGCTAACTAATAAAGACAATGTCTTGGATACAGACATTCTATGGAACTCTCTGACTGAAAAGTGGGGCAAAATCTTCTCCAATTCCTTCTTCTCTCTAGAAATAGGACACTGATGGATGGGGGAAATGGAGAATCAGTGAAAATCAGGCATCCGCTTCCTCAAGCATTAGCCTCCACTGGACTGTTACCCCTTCCATGAATGGAAAGCACTCCTTCTAGTTGAGGAAGTTAACATTCTGGACTAAAAAACATTTATAAAAAATTATATATGAAAAACTACTCATTAATTTAAGGTTAGTTCATGGTAACCAAACATTACAACTAATCAGCTTAAAGCCATGATCCAGAACTCTTTAAAAAACAAACAAACAGTATCCAGAATCCTGTTTATTTTTATTTTATATTTGACACTGCTACAAAATCTTGCTTACAGCAATAAGTTACAACTGAGGCACACCAAAATGTACAGGTGTGCCCGATGAGAAATGTAACTCTTTAAAAACTTATTTCTGTAATACAAGCTGCTTCAGAAGGTGTCCTATAGAGTCAATGTTTATTTTCACATCATACTGAGAAAGGGGTAGAGTCTCCTTAGGAAACACAAATCTTAAGGTCTTTTATGTGCTTATAAATAATTATGTTGCTCTCTGACTCTTGGCCAAGCTAATTAAAGGAAAGTTATATATCAAGAATGAATAATTTACCTATATGTATATAATAAAACTCTTCAACTCTACCTTGAATAATAACAATTTTTTAAAAATTATGAGATTTTGAATATGTGGTTATATGAATTAAGTATATCCAAATTACTAGAAGCTCATTTAGATAAGGAAATAGTTTTATGTTGTCACATCATAACTGACTTACAGAGAGGTAAGTGGGAAATTTACGGAGTGTCTTACCAGTTCCACTCCCCAAGTGAGTTTCCATGGCCAAGTGGGGATTCGAACCCAGGCCTCCAGAGTCCTAGTCCATCACTCTATCCACTATACCACACTAAGTTCCAGATAAGGAAATACTGAAGTTAAAATAGTTTCAATTCATGTTTTGTGTATCATGGACATATCTGATATTAATATTGTCCATTACTGAACACATGCATGCACACATATACTGAAAAGCACACCAGTAATAAGATGAAGTGAAACTGGTATCTACTTGAATGTTTCTCACTAATACTTTCAAAGAACACACAAATATATGTATAAAAATCAAAGAACTAAGTTAGACTAGTGTTAGGATCCTATATGAATGTTAGTATGAAATCCTCTTTGAAATGTCAATAGACACCACACAGCCAAAGCTCCAAGGAGCAGTTCTAATATTTGACTTTTAAGTAATTTAAAATAGATATTAAAGGTAACAGATCACAATTCCTCAAATATGGAAAATCCTCAATTGCGTTCAGAGCTGTGTTGGGTTTGTACCATCAAGAAAGCAGAACTGAAAAACGCTGAAAGGCAAGAGTGAATACACAACAATGGACCAACATACCAATATATTACTCAAAAAATGAACTTTTGATAAATTGAAAGAGAATGTCATTAATTGAAACATAGCCTGAAATTGATGGGGAGGGAACCAAATAAAGAAATATGTATTTTATAAAGATTTTATAAAATGGGTTAATTCTAGTGTGTGTGTATTAAGAACAGAGGGAGGAAACTGAGATTAAAGTTTCAGAAGAAACCTAAAGATTTAGGAGACATTTTATTTCATGTAAAATAATACACAATCTGGAAAATATGCAACATATTCATCCAAAAGACAAATATTTGTACTGAAGAGAATGTCACAATACATTTTTTTTCCTCATGTGGAACTGTTTTATAATAAATGTAGTGAAAGCAGGATGATCTACAAACACAATTCTTACATCAATATCTGAGTTAAGTAGCATGGAAAGACAGCTGAAAATTTGTTCCAAAGCCCATTTGGGGTGTGTGTGATAGTACAACATCCACCAATTAATAGGAATATATGTGTACTAGCTAAATTAGTTACAGCCCACATCTATATGCCTGCATTCCTGCTTGAACCCATTTCAACGCTTATTAACCAGGCAATTTATGACATCTTTCTTAATATGAGGTATGTTGATTGATTAAGTATGCATCTTGGTTTGAGATAAGGGTAACAGCTACGGCCATTGCTAATGGCACCAGAAACCTCTTGAGAGCATGAGGAAATAAGAATCTTCCACTGTATCGAGCAAAGAGGATACCTTTCTCCACCAGGTGAAAGGTTCCAGATTCCCTGTGCCACATCCATTGCCTTCCTCTTGAAGGGGAACATTATCATTCCATCCATTTTTGGAAACATGTAGAATATTAATATGCAATCAATATCCTATGGTTAGATACAACTTAAATGAACCAGAATAATGAAGTGGAAGTATTATGTGATGCTTAGAGAGAAAATCAGGAATTGCACTGGACCTGTCTAGGTCACTGAGTGTACCTGAAACATCTATTCTAGTCCTAGCCAACACATTTAAATATTTTAAAACAATATTGCAAGCTTTTGAATTTGAATTTTGAAATGTATAATCATCTATTTAGACTGGGAACAATACTGACAAGAATTTCCTTTATTCTGAAATAGTATACTTATAGTATACCAACAGTAAACTCACAAAATATTGTTTGTATTTCACACTTCCACTTCACAAGCTTTTAGACATAAGGACATGTGTGTTACTTTTTGCTGATGTTACTATATAACATGTTCTCTAATCATGGATGCTTGCATTAGATTTTAGAAAGGAAAACACTTCTCAGTAAAATTTAAGTGAAATAGAAATGAGGGTTGGGATGGAAAAGTCAGAAATGTATTAACCCAGAGGTCAACTTGTAGAATGAGTGCCTTTTCTTGCTTCCCCATGATGAGATTGTATTATGTTATGTTCCTTTAATCAGTTGACAGCTTCATATTTTCAGTGCATTTGGAAACATTTACAACAAAAATGCACTGGAAAGCCTAGCCTGAACACATGGAACCTGGACTGCCATCTTCCTATAAACACAGTGCTACACATCCTTTCCTACATTGTATAGCTCACAATACAGATGCACTATTCCTTTAGAACTGGATATGTATTTATAATGAGGAAGTTTACATTAATATACTAGGGTACTAATATATCTGAATATCTTAATTCATTTATGGTAGCAAATATTTATTAGCAGCCCTAGAAATCTAGTAGGACTGATCAATGCATCATATAACCAACTATCACTATGCACATTTAGCAGCTGTAGTTTTAGAAGTAGCTGTGTTAGTCTGTGCAAGCGTATCAGGCAAAATCCTGGTGAATGATCAACTGCAGAGCAGAAAATATAGAAGGAAAAACTGCATAGTATCTCAGATCAGTTTCCCCAAACACCAAACACTTTAGAGAAGCTTCTCTGCACAATACAGTCCAAGTTCCTATAATCAATAAGCATATGTCAGTGTAGGGAGATGGAACAAATTTGGAAGTGCATATTTTTGAAAATTGCAAATATGACATAGGAAATAAAGAACTAGCTAAACATCCATATACATTCCTATAATCTGAATGAAAAGCTAACACAATAGTTTTATTTACATTTGCACAATTTTTTTAGCAGATCACAATACTTACTACCTTAAAAAAATGGGAACATGAGCTTGCATCTAGTATTCCTGTAAGCAGAACTCCAATCTCAGGACATACCCCCTTAAAGGAAATAAGGGCAGGCTTGAGGGGTGAGATACAAGTTCTGTTCCCTCCTAACTGCTTACCACTGTAATCCCATGAATATCTATCTGTTCTGGAGGTCTGGGGGAATGTTCCATTTTGGAAGCTGATGAAAGTACTTATTTATTTATTCTACTTTTTACTTGAGAATTTAGAAGAGCTTCTTTGAGACTAGGATACACATATGTTCTCAAATAGAACTTTTTTTTCTTTTTAAAGATGAAATTTTGAATTCTGAAAACACTCTGGATCAAGTGCAGTGATGCAGTGATTAGTTCCATGAATAAAAGGTGTTTGATTCATCCATACTCTGAATAATAAGAACAAGGGATGGCACTGTTAAATGCACTATAGCTGACCACAAGCAATTTATCAATTGTGTAACTCAAGAAAAAGTACTGTGCATTACCACAGATAAAGTATTCCACACATCAGTTATCCCCTGGAATGGCATGGGTTATTCCCTATAATCAGATGGCTGAATGTCTCTCAGTATGAAAGCAAATGGGACCACCCAAGAAGATATGCTTTCTACATATTTGGGGGGAACTTCCTCAATATGCAAAGGCTACAGTTATGTAGGTTGAAATAACAGAGACCAAAAAAGTAATCAAGACATGACAAGGAATAGGATACTACTACATATAGAATCCTGATGGCAGGTGAGCCTAGAGACAAGGACTGAAAATTTTCAAGAAGTAACCAGGTTACTCTGTGTAAGCATATCTAGTAAATAATTTTTTAAAATAAAAACAAAAATAGGTTAGCAGCTTACAGACAAACTATTATATTTCAATGTGAACTTTCATGGAGATATCCACTTCAAGAAAATGATTTTGATCGATTCATTTATTTTGTGTGAAAAGGACTGAAAGGCCCAGAAGTTGTGTCATTCTATAGAAACTCAGAAATGGTGCTGTCCATCCCTATGAAAACATAAAGTATCTAGATTCTGTGGCCAAAGTGCTCTAGCACAATATTTCAGAGCAGGAAAAGGAGTCATTTTCCCTCTTCTTTCTTCCTTAAACTGCTATCTTGCACAAAGCATAATCAGGACCAGGATCTTATTCCAGAGTAACAGGACTACTCCTTTTGGGAGCTGTAGACGCACAGCAATGTTTTGTTACATAACCAACTTGTTTTGTTTAAAATAAGAGGTTTCTTTACTGAAACCCTGCAAATTACACAATGCTTCAGTAACACTGGACGGAATCCTGCTTTGCCTCTGTGTAATGTAAAGTTTTGTCTAAGTACATTTGCTTGGCATTACACCCAGGCAAAAAGGACTGCACAGTCACACAGTTCCCATCACGATCAACTGCACAATGTATTTGTGGATGTGCTCTGTAAATAGTAGTTACACCTTAGTGTGATTAGAGCTACTACTTTTATGATGCCGAGTTACACAAGCATACCTGCTTAACAAGATTTTAGCCATCATTTATGAACAATGCACGACACTGTCCATGTTTAAAAGAAAAACACAGCCCTAGTTATTTCTAGCCTTTGCTTGTTAACGGCAGGGGACTAATATCCTGCAATAAAACAATCAGCTCAGTGTGGTATGGGTAGAAGTAAAATTTCATCTATTACTCCATGGAAAAAATCATTTGGTCAGCATCTGTAGACATTGCGTCAAGAATTAATAGTGAAAAGCAGGACTCATAATAACTCCTTTTGGTCTAACGTGTTCAGAGTTGAGAGGCACACGAGGAAATTAAAGCAAGTTTGACCTTTATATATATATAAACGTGTGTGTGTCTATATGTGTGTGTGTCTATGTATGTGTATGTGTATATGTATGTGTGTGTGTGTGTGTGTGTGTGTCAGTGCTAAGGATGTATAATGTTCTCTTCCCCAAGAACTACTTGGATGACAGAACAAATTCTAAATTAATATCAGTCCTTTAAAGCTCCTAAAGATTAAATAAAGGGAAGTAACTCTCATGTCATTTGATGACCAACATCCAGGAAGCAGCAACATGAGAACTGAAATTAAATAGGTGCAAATTACCACTTAAGCCTCAGATGTTAAGTAGACAGATGGTACTGCAGTGACAGTATTAAACAAGTGTATACTAACTCAAAAGACAGCCGGTGTATCATGTTTCAATTGATAGCTTTTAATCTTAAACCAAAAATTACTACACACATTGTATTATTACACCAATGCTACTGTCTCCACATATGGCATTTCTGACATGTGTGGATGCTTGTGTGAATTCCAGCTTTCAGTATGTATTTCACAAAGAGCTTCTTGATAGTGTATGGGCCCTCCCCTTAATATTTGGCTGTAGAATACTACTTTGTGAGTCTAGAAATTAATATACAATGCAGGTATGTATTAATAAGCAGAGGATATTTGCACTGAGATAGCATTTTGAAACAGAACACACTGCAATCCATCTCAGTCCTCAGTACAAATAGAGCAGATACAAAATGTTAAATGTTTCTTTTCATGGTATCTTTATTCCCGCAATTTTTGTGGTGGGGAGAAGAGGGCCATCATATCCACAACACAATGCATGCTTCATACAATTCATACTTAAGCAGTAGGACGCATCCACAGGAGAACAAGAGGAGAATTTGTTATGCTCTAAGCACTGTACACAGCATGTAAATGGACAATAGAAAACAGCAGGAAAAAAGAGAAAAATGAACTAAGAAAAGTTTGTCATTAGCAAGTACATAGAATCTAACAATTGAAAGCTTAAAAGACTGATATAGTCGCCCCCTAAGAAATCTTGTATCACACTAGGATTACTATTACAGAGCAACCATAGGTAGTTGGCAAATTAAAGCATTGCCTGACTGCTAGTATTTGGCTGTACAACATCAGAATGTTAATACAAATCTCTCTCCATAAAATTACCAAACATTGGCTCTGAACATAAAAATATCCAAAAATATGTGAGAATTACACTGCTGGTTCAGATGGAGGACTCACCTAATCCAGCACTCCTGCCAACCACACATTTCTGGAAATTCACACAAGGTATGATAAATGGACTATATAATTTCTCCCAAGTTTTCTTATGCAGGGGTAAAATAGAAGTTTATTGTTTTGGTTGAGGTTTACTGTGATCAAGGGATCAATTAAAAAAAAAAAAACCTAGCCAAAAGTGTATCCATTATTCAAATATAGGAGAAATGTGAACTGCTTAAGGCAGATTGAATTACTAATGAGCTGTATTTAATCATTTACATGAATGCTTAAAGTCACAAAAAATGTTTACTCACATGTAAAACGTCAATAAATATAGCAGCAATTATGCAGCAGCTTTTTAAAGCTTACTTTATTTATTATAGTGCTCAATCGAAAAAGACCTGGACCAGAATGTGTTCTCCTCCAACACACACTGAATCAAAGGACTGCAAATGCTTACAATCACATAGAGGTAACTTCTGCTCAACACAAATAACCAGAAAGCTGTGTCGCCCTGCAATAACTGACCTTTAAAGTTTCTTATTATTTTAATTCCACTTATGTGAGGATGATTGTATCTCCTGTTATACATTTTGTGTCTGGTTTTAGCTCTGGTTTGTTGTTTTGTTTTGGATTAACATGTTTTATTTTTTATCATGCTTGTTTTGTATCTGCCTTTGCATTTTTAATAAGCTACTTTTGTTTTGTGGTTTCAGACCTTTGTTATAGTACTACTGCTCTATTTTAGAACCATACAACAGCTACAGAAACTGTTTTATGTAAATCTTATTAATATGAAGGCTAAAACCAAATGTTATTTCCAAATAGATTGGACATTTTGAATGCATGTGTCTTATTAAATCAATACTTATGCAAGTCCCATTGATCAACTTGGAACTAAGAACCTGAAACAGCTCAAAAATTCATAAATAAAAGTTGTTAGTCAAGCATTTTGTGTCTGACAGCAGGCAGAACCTAATAGTTTACAGCCAAAGTATTCTGTTGGTCTTGCTTGTTCCTCATGAATTTATAGTGCCCCTTCTTAGAAAAATGTGTTCTATTAATGCAGGAAAGAGAAGCAACGTACATAGGGTAATTACACAATAGAGAACTTCACTTGGTCTTAGAATTCTGGTTCTATAATTTTGTGGATGATTTTTTAAAGCCAAAGAATACATTACTTTTGGTCAACTCCATTTTTAAAATATAAATCTTGTTTCTGTCCTCCCTTAGCTGTTAATTTACTTTAGTACCGTATTTTTCCATTTATAACACGCCCCTGTTTATAAGACACCCCCCCCCTTTTCTAACCCAAAAATTAAGAAAACTTAGCTTTGAGTATTCAGCCTCTGGGCTCAGAATGTTGGACATTTTGAGTCCCTGTTGAATCTGAGCCTACAGGCTCCACCTCCAAGAGGTGTGTTCCAATTGGTTTGTTCAGCATCAGCTGACATCAGTTCCATAAGGCTTGTGATTGGAGGAAGCTAAGTCTCCTGACTGTAGGAAGCTAAACCTCATGATTGAAGGAAGCCTCTTTACAGAGGTAAGGTACGGCTGTTTTGTTCTCTCCTCAGCTATCTCAGCTTACTTCCGTGTAAAAGACGCCCCTCAATTTTAGTGTAATATTTTAGGAAAAAGTAGCATCTTATACACGGAAAAATACGGTAAATGTTCCTTTGTAAAGGATGAAATTCTTAAAATGACTTTTTGCTTCTTCTCTAGTTCTTTAGAACCTATTCTGCAATTCAATTGCTAACTCTAGAGAGCTAGAGCTCTATATTTATTATGAGGTAACTTTGGCAGCCGTCAAAACATATTCTCCAGTATTGAGGAAGGAAGAAATCTTAAGAGTACATGTAGGAAGCAGAATGTGCTCTCTGGAATATCCTTCCAAACCATTTAAAAGTCAGCATCTTAAGTATGTGTAAATGGACTACTAAACATACAACACAGATAAAGAATAAACTGGGATATATGAGTATAGTGTTCAGGCCAATACCAAACCACAACTGCTGGCACCATCTGAAACCAGTCATTGTCAGCTCTTCAACACCTACAAGAAACAAGTCAATACTCTTGCCTAAACATTAACAGATCATAAAAGTGATTTCCAGCAGTCAAGATGAAGTGCTCCACTGTTCCTTGACATTCCCCATGACAGTTTAAAGAAGTGTATCAAATATGTGTAAAATTTTAATTTATATAGGTAGCAGTATCTTTTTTACTTATAAAAGATTCTGATTCCTACATATGAGGTATACAATACACTAACCTGAATATATGAAATAGAATACAGTATTGGCCCTTTTCCACTTTCTACAGACATTGTGACCTATGAATTATTCACTTTAAATTCGACTGTATTCTCTCTTTAACTGTGTTAGCTCATGATTGTGTAGCAATCACTACAAGGTATAAAATTAAGCATTTTAGACTCTAGGAACAAGCATGCTAATGTTACCTTCATGACATTTTACACTATATTTAACAACAGAGGTGTTCAAACAGTGCTTTAGATTCCTTAAAAAGCTGAGGAAAAAAGAACTACAATCTTCTTCAACATGCACTCTACATATTTGTGCAACACCTGGGACAAGAAAACTCGGTAAAGGCATAAAAAGCAAAAAGGGTTTGGTGTGATTTTTGCAATGGCAAAATTAATTGCCCACTTAGTACTTCTATAATTGAAAAAGAAAATATATTTTGATTTCTTCTTGACTAGTTTTAGGAACAAAAATGAAACATAATGCAAAGGGAAAACATGTTTGTGTGAGCACATCATGGTACTGAAAGAGAAAAAGAAGTGAAGATACTTTTTTGATAATGTGCACCATTTTTATGCCAGAATGCCTGTTTTCCAAGCCCCAAGGAAAGAACTGCTTCAGATACAAGATTAAATACATGCAAGTGTTGGAGCGTACGTTCCAGAAGATAAGAAAATAAATTACACTGTGCTTCAGTTACTGTGATTACCTCAGTTACATGTATTTATCAATAAATAATGGAGTAATGTTTGCAGTTATATTTCTTACACACAACTACAGGGCACAAAGAAGTCAATGTTCATTAGCAGGTGAAGAAGTTGTTTTTAAAAGATCTTAAGTACTGTATATAAGGAATTCACATGCCACTTGTAAATAATTACTAATACAGATTACTACAAGACCAGACAAAATGTCAATCCAAGTTCAGAGGAATTTTAAATCAAATTTAGAAATTGTTTATTTCATGGCGTTGCAAAATATTCAGTTGCAACCATGTTAAAAGTCTGTAAGACTGGAGGGTATATTGCTGCATGAGCCTTCAAACAATGATTTTGTGTTCTAGAAGTGTCTGTGAGAAAAAGTCACTTGATCAGACTTTTTCGAGAAATGTGAAAGACTTGTTTCTTCTAACTATTGGAAAAGAGAAATACTGGATTTTAATTTTAAATACTGATTTGACTTACTATTGCTAGGTAATTCAAGATAGTATGTTTATTTTTTGCTGCTTTTGGATTTTGAACTTAGCTATTTGTTTTCATAATATGTGAATATGGAAATCTGCAGGAACACATATCTGGTTATGCAATGGGATTTATCTTTACTCCTTTGAGTGCCATCTCTGTCCCGAGAGTCTCCATAAATTATGCCAAATTTCAAAATACTTTCAAGCTCAATGTACAGGCAAACGTTTCTCACTTTAGAAACAAACCTTCTAGGCCTAGTTTAGATTTAATAAGAGGCACATTTCCCACTACTAGAATGACCCAACCCCTCTTATTCTTTCACAGCTTCAATGAAATCAGAAGCTTTCTTCATCTTTAAACTACAGAATCTACCAAAAAAAATAAAAAAAATAAAAAACCAACAAAAAAAAACAGGATAAAAATCACACCTTTACATCCAAGTTCATGTCAAGGGGGAATGGAAGATTGGGGAGGGAACAGTAAGAAATCAATTTACATGATAGCTTACAACTCCAGACTCAGCCATTCTTCTGCCCATTTTGGAAAACTGAATTAAAAGGATTTTGTAGTTAAAAATGTTACTGAATATTTTAAAGTATATTGCCAAATAAAGCTGGTAGAATATCCTTATTATTCTCTCAATGAAACATCAAATTAAGGCTCACAAGAAGCCTATGCAGTAGGTAATAGCATATTGATCAGACAGGAAGCTTCTTAATTAAACTTACCAAAAGTGAAACAGCATATTGGAAAAGATAAGGAGCAAAAGTTCAGACCAACTTATTAGTGTGTGCCATGAAAACAAAAAAATTCTCAATATATTCCTTTAAGCTGTAGCATTGTGTTCTTTTTACAACATGGGAGGATGTTTTAAATTGTTCACCTAGAGTTTAGTTAGAATTCTTAAGTAAACCAGTATTTATTCTACCTTTGTACAACATAGAAGTTAACATCATCCATGCATAGAAACATTCAAAAGAAAAAATGGATAAGCCTAATAGCTCGACAGTCATCTTTAGGGTATAATTTTACTGCTAAATTACTTTTCCAGATTAATCACCAATCCGGTACATCAAACCACACTGCAGAAAAAAAGTGCATTTATTCTTTTATTTTGAAGTTTATTTTTGAATTTTTGCATTATAATACGTAACATGGCGATCTCTGCATATGTACAAGTTTATCTTGTACAAACATCCAAAACCATGTACAAAAACCCCAGACAGAACTGTAAAGTGATTAAATAACATACAGATTTGTTTATTTATTCTAGCTATTATAACACCAGTTACTTGACTTTTCATAAACAGATTCAGATTCTAAATTTACTTTACTTCCAGCCGTCACCTGACCCAGTGCCATCTACATGTTTAACAGGGAAAAATAGATGGAAATTGCAACTACAGTCACATTCTATGTAACATTATGCACAAAACGACATGGATGTGAGCAAAGAGATGTTCAATTATCTTTAGGTGTTTTACAGAAATTGTATCCATAGAAGTACAAATTAGCATGACAGAGCCCGTTTCCTTTGACTTTTCTCAGATGAGGAGTCGTCCGTGGTTCAACTAGGCCCCACTGTGCTTCAGAAGCCCCGGGGTGACACAGAAAAAAGCAAATACAAATAACTCAGAAATAAACTAAGGCAGGATTTTCTTTAAACAATTTCGAGACGCAAGACCTTCGAGATCTTCTACCCTTCTAAAAAAGCAGCAGCTTTATGAGAAATATTCCCATTTACAATGACTTAAAAGGCTAAATCTAAGAAGACCTAGTTGACTGGCAGATCCTCAGACTGAGTGTCTAGGTATTTATTCCCAAGTACCCCAACAGCAAACATCCCCCCAACTTTAGGTCCCCAGCTGTTGCCAGCTATGGACACCAGAACAGATGGAGATGAGAGGTTATTTCTGGCACAATCCACAAAGGTGGCCCAATGTCCACATTCACTCCACTACAACCTGTGCTGCTCTTACTCATTTGCAAGCAGTTTAGCCAAAGTAAAACTGGAAATGATCCTGACCTTTAGTAATATCAATGGAACTACTTTGATCTTTTGGCCTACCTAGCAAAGGTCAACTAACCGCTACATATCCACATTTATAATAACAATATGCCAGAGATTTGCAGACTAGCCAATACACTGACTCTCAATTTTGAATCAGATTGTGGTCAGTGTTTTTTTTTTTAAGTAAATCGTAGCCAAGGAACAGCTAGAGCTCAAAGTTGCTTGCCTCTCTGAAGTCCATGTGTGTACAAGCTGGACCTATTTGAAGACCCAATGCAAGGCTTGTGTTTTACACACTCCCACTTGTAGGTTGAAATTATTAGGAAGTGTGGATAAGCATGTGGCTTGTTCATAAGATTCTTCATTCACCCTGATCTTGGCTAGTAAATGCTTAGTTCTGTACAGTAAAAAAAAAAAAGGGGGGAATTTAAAATGGATGGAGAAAATATGATTGTTATTGTATTACTACTAACCTACATCTTGAATTATATAAAAATCAAGATGATGTAGAAAAAATGCAGCATAACGAAATAAAAATCCAGAAGACAAGATTATTACCTGGGTAAAATATTAAAATGAGGGCTTGAAACAGGCACTTAGATATGTAATGCAAAATGTATGCCATTTTAGGAGGACATAAACTGGAGGGAGACCCCTCACTGTGCTCAAAGTACTGTACACAGGAAAGTGTTACTAGGAAGCAAACTAAGACAAATGGAGTGTGCTGGAAACAAAAGGGTTTTCCCTGGCCTACTTCAATACCCCAGTCCCTTCACATCTGACACTGCTTTGAAGGGCAGTAACTGACCTGAATGGGGTCAGACGGTCCTCCTTGTGCATTCATTCATTCTTGTTCATTCCATGACAGGAGTTCTAAGCTCTATCCTCTTTACCACTTCACCATTGTCATCTTGGCAAGAATTAATTATGCAAAAAGTCATTTGTATTAAGTGTAGTCAACTACTTTGGATCTCACAAGGCAGAGGTTGCCACGAAGAGCCTCACAACATTCAGATACCTTCCCATTCAACTACATCTTTACACACAGGCTTCCACTCAGAAACTCATGTGTCTTTCACTCATCAGATAAAAAGAGGCAAATGCAAGCGTTGGATAAAGATGCAAACAGGTGAACACCAGTATAGAATAATGTTGGTAACTCTCACCCATTACAGGAGTTTCGCTACAAGCGGCCAAAGCTCTGCTTTCATGAGCAGCTTGGTACACATATTCTTCCAGTTTCAGAACATGATGGTGGTACCCAGGCACATACTTCCTATTTAATGCTATTAACATTTTTTTCACAAAAAGAAAGTACCTTCAATGTATATTCATTTGGTTGTTGTAGGTTTTTCGGGTTGTTTGGCCGTGTTCTGGAGGTTTTTCTTCCTAACATTTCGCCAGTCTCTGTGGCCGGCATCTTCAGAGGACAGGAGCTAGAACTCTGTCTGTGTTCTGGTGTAGTGCGTGGAAAGTACACCAACTGCATGGGGTGGAAGTACACAATCCCACACACTACACCAGAGCACAGACAGAGTTCTAGCTCCTGTCCTCTGAAGATGCTGGCCACAGAGACTGGCGAAACGTTAGGAAGAAAAACCTCCAGAACACGGCCAAACAGCCCGAAAAACCTACAACAACCATTGGATCCTGGCCATGAAAGCCTTCAAGAATATATTCATTTGGTTCTTCTCTCCTTTGCAATGGCCTAATTATAGTCCCAGGGTGTCTGGTGTGAGCAGAAGGCAATTCTCCATTAATTTTGGGTTCAACTCCTATAATCTCTGATTATCTACTGTCCATGACCCCGGCCTTAAACCACACTTCAAAAGAGTTGCTAGTAAGAACTAAGCAATACTTGACTGTAAAGCACTGAAGCTGGAAGAAAAGGAGAACTGTATGGGCTGGAAGTACACCAATGCTTTATTCAGTGTTCAGTAATATGCTCAAGTACTACAGTGCAATACTGGGAACAGTCCATTTCACAAGTACTTCTAAAAAATGAAGTTCAGAAACTTTTTGCATGGACACATTCTTAATATTGTAGGTCCTCCAATACCTGTTTTTGCCTAATACTACATCTAAGAAAGCAGTCTGAAAACTGCAACTTTCTGGTATTTCTTGAAAAGCATCATTTTTTTAAAAAAAGTAAAAGTTATAAAAACAAAAACTTGATAACTAATGCTCCAGTACAGATGTAAATGGCACAGTAAACACTCGTATGTGGAACTCCCAGCAGGAGGAAGAGGTTCCAGGGTCATAGGTTTGACAAACTTAGACCCTTTGTCTGCCAGCCTTATACTTGGCTGAAAACACAAGACCAAAAAGTACAATAAGATGTAAGAGAAAACTGCATATATTTGCAAATGTGTATTACTAGGCACTCCCATATTTTGGACTTCATGTGGTACACCTGCCAAACAGGCTAGCTACAAAAGCTTTAAAAAAATCAAAACTACAACTATTCAATTAAATCTGGGTGAGCTTCCAGAGGGGGAACGTGAGATTTGTCTGGAGAAATCCCACCTGTTTCATGGGCAGGGAAGGGAAAAATCAATGATTTTTTAAAAAAATCAAACCAATATAAATCATGATTTTAACAAAAAAAAATCAACAGTAAATGAAAATTAAAAAGCTGGACAGGGAACTTGTGTCTGCTCAAAAGATGTCTTGTGCACAAAGGTACTTCCCCATAACAGCCCATCTGAACTTCCCTGATTTTCCCATCTTGCAGTCCTATTGTATACTTACCCTCCAGAAAAGGCCTAGATGGGACAAGGAACTGAAGTGAGAATGTGGAAAGCCCTCATGTGCAAGAAAAGTTCAACCTCTCTATTTTTAGATCCAACCTTTCCCATGCTGTATTGTAACACCTGTTATTTGAAACATGTACTAAAAACTGTAAGAGCATATTACCAAGTAATGTGTTTTACAACTTTAACCAGGAAACTATGAACAATACAAGTGTAAGATACCAGAAACCTGTAGTAAATGTAAGAAAGGAATGAGTAGTATTAGAAATACTGCACATTTCTTGCTTTTTATATTTATGTGGCGTGCAATACTTCTGATATTCTTAAGAAGCCATTTTAATGCTTATTTATATTTACATAAACCTAAAAATGACAAGGTTTGCTTAATTCTTCTTAAATCTCCCATTAATCTCTAGCACAGGGCAAATTAACAATTTAGTGCAAACAGTTTGTCACACCTACCTGCTACATTATTCTATTACATATAGACACACATGACAGATAGTCAGACATTTTAGCACTTTTTTTTTTTACTCATAAGCATAGTTGTTAAAAATTTCCATGAGCTGAATTCAAATATAGGCCAGCATTAAATAGTCAAGAAAATTATCTCATACCATGCAGAATAAGAACTGTAAAGGGGAAAAAATTCTACCATGTACACAAGGCAAGATGAATTGTGCTTTGTAACAAAACTGCAAGTGTTCTTTATAGAGGGGTTTACCTCATCCCCAGCTCTCAGAAGAACAGAAAGAATTTAAAGAACCTTGACTATTCCCAACCTGACTTTTGCTTCCACATGTGCCCATGGACTGGATAGGATCTAGGAAGGCACACATGTTTGCATGCACAAAAAGAATCTCCATACAAATATATTACTCTTACTTTCTTTCTATTAGTAGCCCTTTAAGTCTTGAGAGAGCTGTTTTACAAGGTTCCCTAATTTAAAGAGGAATTTTGAAGTCTCAAAAGGCTTTAGAGAGATAAAAATCCCCCCTGCATAGTTAAGACAACCAGCCCAGCACCTGACTCTGGACATAGTCCATGTGCCACATTTAAGGTGAAGCAGTCAGATTACTGGAGGCTTCTACGCTTACAGAAACCTTATACCCACTGTTACCTCTTACCACCAGTCACTGGCATCAGGACTTTTGAGTTTCTGTTTAAAAGGACCTTCCTTCTGTGGTTTTCAATTATATCTGCCACAGACATTAAAGCAGGCTTTTTTTCCCCCTAACAGGAATATAAAAATGAGAGAAACTTCACCTTTTTAATTTTTAAGCAACAGATTGCAGTTCAATCCAACTGAACTGGAGAACAGCCAGTAAAATTAGCAAGTGGATACTTAACATGGTGGATTTGATTTAAAGTTTAAAAAAATCAAATTTGAATTTTAAATGGAAAAAAAAATCATTTTTATTTAATTTGATTTTTATCCACTCCATACTTAAGATTAAGCAAAAAATTAAAACATGAATTGCATTCCTGAAGAATAAGGCACAGACAAAATAGACTACTCCTGTAAATTTTTGCCATTAGCCTTTGAGTCGAAGGATTTACAGTGTCTAAATACTGCCACAAAAAGTTGTATTACTCAGGTAATATTACACTATGCAGGCAGATACATTACAATAATCAATTTTGCCTATTGCACAAGGTTTATTGAAGACCCCTGGAGTAATGTAACTATCTTCAAGATTCCTGAAGGCAAGCAAAATAACCCAGAATGTTAACTTGCACTAAATGTGAGACAAAGGCTATCACATGAAGAAGAAACATGTTTTCTTTTGTGAATAGCAAGACCTATTCATGGAACAGGAGTCACTCTCATTGTAAGGTTGTAGTGTGAATTCTCTTGCTGTTTATCAAACAGACATACTGGATTTCAAAATTATGCTTTTTATAAAGTATCACAGGGAAGGACTGGGGAACAGAAAGCTCTCTTAGAGGAGGAATAGATTATCAGCACACATGCAAGTAAGGTGCCTAAAACCTTTTGTACTATCTTGCTTCAAATAAGCAGCCAAGTTAGTACATTTCTGACATAACCAGGAGAACATACACCTAGAATGTTTACCTTATATTTAAGAACTTGTATACCAGAATACATCTTCTGCATAAGGAACATTCCTTATGCACAATACATGTGTGTGCCTAAAATAATCCCCATCAAAGTTTTATATGTAGCCAATAAAAATAAAAAATATTATTTTCTTACACACCTAACACCAATCATGTATCTTACAATACTCTATTGTTGATATTTTTTATCTTCTCTAGTTAGATATCTGAGATTATATTACTAATTTCGTGTCATATGGATCACATAATGTGGATCATCTTTAAATTGATTGTACAGTACTTACCAGTTTACAAGTAGATTTTGTGTCTTACCTAATTTCTAAATATTATACATTAGCTATTATTTTTAATCATAACATCCAGGTATATATGTTACCTTACCTGTCAGTTTAATACATTAGTACAAATAATTTTAACAGTATATTATTTTCCAGACATTGTTACTGTCTAAGACTTTCAGGCTATTAGGACAGGATAAAATGCTTACTTATTTACGTTATGAGTATTGTTAGGCATGTACTTGTAGATACATCTCTGATTATTCAAATTTAACTTTACCACATTTCCAGTGATTTTTAAAAAAAATTATCTGTGTTTCCAACCCCCACCCAGCAAACTTTTCAAAAACTCAACCCAGTCTACGAAATTTAAAAATAGAGCCCAGAAAGTCACAAAACCATTTGTTAACTTATATGAACAAAAAGGAGCTCTAAATAAACGACACAGGAGGCAATAAATTGACACGACAAGTAAATAAAAGGCTAAAGCACTCCAATACCATTGAAACGGTTTTAATGTTGTTGCAAGTCCATAATGCAACAATCACTAGATCAAAGACCCAAATAGTTAAGAGTTCATTTTCATTGTTCCCCTTTACCTATTTTACAGAACTAAAAAGTCAATTCCTCCCTTACCCAAGTTGTACCTAACTAATGTTTCTGTGCCAACTTAAATTCTTATTATATGTTTAAGAAAGAATATGAAAATATTAACCTCAGCTTCAATGTACAGTTTCCAGAATCTGCCAGAACTTGGGAACTGGGCAACAAGACGTTCATAGGTCTTCCGTGCTTTGTCTATAGGTTGATTCTAAAAATTGAAAACCAATAAATATTTACAATATTTATGATGTAAAAAATGTATTGACATTTAGTTGAGAACCAATCATTGTGAGTGGACCCATTGATAAGGAAATGTAATCCTATGTCACTAAACCTGTGCCTCTCGAATGAGAATGCTCCAAGCGTCAAGGTCATATGGATTCTCTTCTAGTTTCTTTTCAGCTTTCTTTACTTTTTCTGGGACATATTCAGCGGCCTAGAAAACACAAAGCAAAAGGTTAGGACTCCACAAATAGTTCAAGAACACCATCTGCTACCTATAATACAAATGTTTACATATACATTGCCAAAGTTACATTGCACATAGCGATCCTGAAATAAATATATACAAAAATAAAACATGAAGTATACAAGAAATCATATGTATGGCATCTAGTATTTTAAAAGCCATCAACCAAGCTCAGTTCTAAATTAAATCCACTGCACTTCAGAAAAGGACCGGGAAACTCAACAGGCTTTTAAAAAATCAAATAAGCTAGAAAGGCAAGAAAATACTGTAACATGTTACACATTTTTATCCTGTTCTCCTCTCTGTCACAATAAAATCTGTTCCAGACTGCTTCTCCAGCCCCATGGAACTAATTCTTGTGTGCACAAGAGATCTGGGAATAAGACCCATGGAATGACACTGGAAACTTTTGCAATAGAGAAGAAAGATTAGCAGACTTACATTACAAAATTATGTTGCTTTCTTTCTATATAATTCATAAAGTCAATGACCTTGGTGCTTCCCAGTACTCTCTAAATATAACAGCAATTCATTCCATATGCTTAAAATTATGGTGACAACTATTTTTTCCACTGACATTGCAAACAAAAGATATAAGAGTACTTTCCTTATAAAGAAATCCTCAGTATTTTTTTTCCAAATCTAATTTCAAAAACTCCAGATCTGGTTTAAGGGGCTAAACTCCCTTCCAATTCCATAATCCTAGGATCCTAAGAGCAAACTACCCTGTTTCCCCCAAAATAAGACCTTACTCCGAGGGAGGCCCGGAAAGAAAGAACAAGAAACTGGGCCTTCTCGGCAGTGGCCCCTCGACTATGGAATAGTCTTCCGTCTGTGATTCGCCAGGCTCCCTCGCTGGGTGTTTTCAAGAGTCAACTTAAGACCTGGCTCTTTAGGCAGGCCTTCCCCATTGTCAGTACTTGAGTTTTATTCTTTTATTTTAATTTTCTGTCTTTACTTTTTCATTTGACCGTTTTTCCATCTTGAGCTACATTATTATTATTATGTTTAAATTGTGGTGTATTGAGTGTTTGAATTGTTTTAATCCTACTTGTTGTAAGCCGCCCAGAGTAGACTATGTCTAGATAGGCGGGATAGAAATTCAATAAAATAAATAAATAAATAAATAAACCTGAAAATAAGCCCTAGTATGATTTTTCAGGATGCTCGTAATATAAGCCCTACCCCAAAAATGAGCCCCAGTTAAGTGAAACCCCACCCTCCACCATTGTGCAGCAACCAGAAGATGACATGACTATATTTGAATAAATGTAGATTGTTGTACATGGGGGGGGGGGGGGAATTCCCTGAAAATAAGCCCTAATGCGTTTTTTGGAGCAAAAATTAATATAAGACCCTGTCTTATTTTCGGGGAAACATGGTATGCCAGAAAAAGATATGTATCGAACACATTCTTGCTAATTCAACTAGCATTTTTGTTAAACATGCAACACTTCAATGGAGAACTGGAAAATAAACATTAAAAAGATAAAACATTTCGAACAATACTCCCAACTTATTAATCTTTAACTGATAAAATAGAAGCATTTTGCAGGCCTTACACATTTTTCCAAACACTGATGTTTTATATTACGTTAATGCAAGAAATCCCTTCTTGGCTGCACACCTTAACATGGTAAAGGGGTTTGAGTATATAAGTGAAGCTGAGAGCAATGCTGTCAAGAGGCCAAACTCCATTTCGATCCTGGACTCCTAGCAGGATTACCCTAGACAGAACTATCAAAGCTGAGACACCAGACTAAGGTGCACCCACCCTCTTCAAGGCAGCTATGAGGTGGCAGCAGTAGCTGAAGGTGACACTGGCAGAGGTGATGACACTCAAGCTAACTTTTGTTATGACTGTGCAGTAGGTGGCAAGGGTAAACCCTGCTGAAGAAGATGGAATTGAAAGTTTTTATGCACACATACAAGAGGAAGTTGATCACACACCAAAATAGGAAGCGCTTATAATCATAGGTGACTGGAATGCAAAAGTAGGAAACAAAGCAGAATCAAATGTTGCTGGAAAATTTGGCCAGAAATGAAACAGGAGAAAGACTCAGAGTTATGCAAAGCCAACAATCTGTTCATTGCAAATACAGTGGTGCCTCGCTAGACGATGTTAATCCGTTCCGCGGAAATCGCTGTCTTGCGAAAACATCGTCTAGCGAAGCACGTTTCCCCATTGGAATGCATTGAAATCTCTTCAATGCGTTCCAACGGAAAAGTCGTCGTCTTGCGAAGATCGTCCATAGGGAAACCTCGTCTAGCGAGCGCGGGTCCCCGTTGGAATGCACTGACAGCTATTGACTGCTAGTCAATGCATTCCAATGGGGAAAAGTCGTCTAGCGAAAATCACCCATAGGACACCATCGTTTTGCGAAGCGCAGTAGCGATCGCAAAAAGCCATCGTCTAGCGAATTCCTCGTCCTGCGAGGCAATCGTCTAGCGAGGCACCACTGTACATGCTTCAAACAACTGAACAGATGGCTCTACATGTGGACATCAATACAGAATCCAAATAGACTATGTAACTGTGATGTAAGGTGATGGAGAAGCTGTATTCTCTCCACCAGAGCAAGACAAGGAAGGGATTGTGGTACTGATCATGAGCAATTAATATCCAACATTAGACTAAAGCTGAATAAGAACACTAAAAGAACTGTAATGCCAAAATGCTAAACAACATTCCTGATGAATTTAAAGTCCATGTAAGGCACAGACATGCATTACTAAACTCAATTGACTGTGAACCAGAAAAACTGTGAGAACTGTGAAGTGAAACCGGAGATAGTATTAGGAAAGAAAGAATGTGTAAAGACAATTATTGCAGTACAAAAGGAAAAAAATTGATGGATGATTGAAAAAACACTTAAAATTGTAAAGAAAATATTAAAAGCAAAAGTAGGTGAAAAAACCCTCAATGCAGTTTAACAACTTTCACATACAAAGAGAACTACAACAACCAACGCAAAGAAATAGAGAACCAAAAAAAGAGCAAGATATCTTTTCCACACGATCCAAGAAAGCAGAGACATTTAAGCCCAGATTTCGACTGCTTAATGACCAACAGGAAAGCATACTATCAGACCAGAAGAAAATAAAGGTGGAAACAGTATACTGAAGACCTATACAGAAGAGACACAAAGGATGGCAGACTTCTTTGAAGAGGAATCCTATAGCGAATGTTAAAGTCTATGCTAAAGCCACAACTAGACTAGGCCCATTGAATGAATGGAAACTACTGAGTTGACTCACCAAGTCCCCACTGATTGAAACAGGCCTACTCTAGTTGCAACTTACTACAATAAGCAACAGGATTTAGGCCATAAAGAGATGATGCATCAATCTTGCAAATATTCTGGTTTAGTTGGCCTCTCAACTCTACTTTGGTCCCTTTACTGGAAGAAAAGTGGGAGATAAAATAAACTTCTAGAAGGCAGAAAGAATAGCTGCTGTTACTTGATGGACCAATTGAGATGAGCCTTGCTTTAGATGGAGGCAGAATCCCACTCACCTCTACACACTCACATCCATTCAAGAAAGAATAGAGCTATCTGTCAGATATACTTTGATTTGGATTCCTGCATTGGGCAGGGGGTAAACCTCTTCCAATTACATTATGCTATGAGTCTCAGGCCTAAAAGTCAATTAACACAAAACATGAGGGAAGTCAGGGAACTCTAATATGAACAGGTAGGTTTTCAGCAGTTTTTTAAACATGAAAACCCATAAGCAGCTGTTTGGAAGCTGCCTGAATGCCTTTCATTACTATCTAGTTAAGCAATACTTTTCACAATCATTTATCAATAGGGCAGAACTAAGCTGGGGGGGGGGAGAATGGAGTGGTAGATTATCAATCAATTCCAGTCCAACTAGCTTCTATAAGTCTAGGTAGGATGTGGCTTTACTAGGCTTGTCTAGGTGAGAGCCACTGTTTCAAATCCACTTCACTGAAACAGAAAGTGGATACCCATTTATTTATAGCATAGACCAGTTTAACTGAGGAACCTATACAGGATCACAGAGAGAAATGGCCTCAATTCTCAGAACACTCTGCTTAGAGGCCTCCAGCTAGCAGTAAAACTAGATCTGTGGTGCTTTCCATAACTATACTAGAGCAGTCATATTATCCAACAGCAGAAAGATACCCATATATCCTATCCCAACAGCCCTCAGATGGCTGTCTGTTGTCCTGCATATTTTCTCTGAAGGCCTTTGTGATGTTTTCCTTGTGACCCCTGCTTATTTCACCAAACCAAGAGCTAACGCTACGTATCCCACAAGCTGACACCAATTTGTCGCAATACCCACATGCCCCCTGTTTATTATTCCCTCACAAAGGCACACGTCGCATTCTATTCTCACTGCCACCAGTGGATTACTTCAATGCACAATACAAATGACATATGTCAGAACACTTGTCTTGTGAACAGAAAAAGAACTTATTTATTGAAGTGAAGCAAAATGAGTAATAACAGAAGTTTTTCAGATATTCAGTATACATAAGAAATTCATCAACAGTTCCCTCAGTACATAGTTCTTTTCGCTTGCAATTTCATTACCACCCTCTCTACCTATTTTTCTAACCAGGTCTATCTCTCTGAATGACTAATCCTAACTATCTGGCTAACCAGCCCTATCTGACTCCTCCTTCTCCAGCCAAGCTTCATGTAGCTGCTGACTCAGCCTCTCAAGCCCTCTCATAGGTTCATGCAAATCAGCTCATCAATATGAATGACATGAGTGACGTGGGCAGTCACCACAGCCTTGTTTAATGGAAATTTTACAAGGTGCTTTTTTTTAGCTTAGTACTGTAGTAAGCAATAACAGCTATTTGGTGCTTTATTCCACTTTTCTTTTTGTACAGAGGGCAGTTTTTAAAGGTGGAAATGCCAAAATGGTTCCTCCTTAATTTCCACTCTATACATATATTCAAAATGTTGTCACATATTAATATTTTTAATGCTATCATACTTGATAAATTACAAACAGGGTCTTAAATTAAATGGTCACTCTGATTAGGCTGAGTTTAGTATTATAATTACATGAAAACATAGGATCAAATATAATTACAGCCTCTCACATTGTGAGAGGGTAGCCAGTGACTTGAAGGGTTGACTCTGACACCTTCCATAACTCCTCTGGGATCCAGTCAAGGAGAGGGAGGCATTAGGCATCCGTTACCATGGCTCTTTTCCTTGGAGGGCTAACACCACCCCCACCCACGAAGCATGACTGGCTGTGCAGGAACCAGAGGTGTCTGGTGGTGGAAAATAGAAGCAATATTCAGGAAGGTAAGTGGTGGAAGCTATAAAAGAAGAGAACTCTGGGGCAGCGGGGAGAGAAAGCAGTGAAAATAAGACAAAATAGCATTTGGAGTGATGCTCCAGCGTTCCAGGATGGCCCATGGCACATGGAGGTTCTTTCTATTATGGTTATAACATACAGTTATACCAGCCTCATCATAGAACATTCCACTACAAGACACTGCCCAAAGGGTTCAGCACAACCAGGCAAGGGGATACTTATACCTGCCTGGGACTACACAAACAGTGGGGTGGCCTGGGCCCACCGGTGGAGCCTAGAACAATTCCAACTGTGGCAACTCCAACCGTAACGGCAGGAAAGACAATGTAAGAAATTGTATAATTTAGAATAATACATTCATGCAAAGGAAAAACAGGAGAAAGGACTAGGACACTGAGAGACTGTAGGGTGATGGTAACTACCTGGTAGACTCTGAGCTGTACTGTCAGGAGGTGAAAGTGAACTAACCCAACAGGTAGGAAAAGGGCAATGAGAGGTAGAGTGTCCTAAAGCTGCAAAGATCCTGTGAAACCCAGCAAGTTATCCGTGTATAGTTCCATAATAAAGATATTGTCGACTATTCCGGCTGCTCTTTGGTGTAATGATGACCAACCCCACAGGTTCCTTTGACATCCTCTTGCCCATAGAAGGCCAGGGGACTCATGTATATTCACCTGAAGATTACAATATTTACAACAGCAAATTCCAAGGAAGTAGCCAGGTTAGGCTATCTCAGCACATCAGAAAACTTGGGGGGGGGGGGGATGCTACAGTATTTTGTCTTCTTTTTTCATTTTCCCCCCAAACATTTCACTTCTTCAAGCATACTATTTTCTATTACAGCAGTTAAGCATGTCAGACATTCAATCACTGATCTTTCCAAATATACAGTATCAAAATCAAAGAATCAAGCCAATAAGTGAAGCCTGAATTTGCACATATGTGCCCTACCAATAATGTTCAAGAACACTATTAAGCATTCATATTCTAAACACATGCCAACTGAATTTTCCTGGTAAAAGCATGAGCTGTATTTTAAAATTAAGCTAAAAGCGTTCATGTAAGAAGAAAAAAGAAAGGCTCCAGATCCTACTCCACTAATTTTTCTCACCCCTTTCATATGAAAACAAAAACATCCAAAGCAATAGTGCTGCTAGCATGTGTGCGATAAGAATAAAAGTTTTTCAGACTGTGGCCTGAATTATTCCTTGGCTCCATGATTTCATGGAACAGAGGCACAGAATAATGTATTCAAAGAATATCATATTTAAGCATATTTATGATTCAGTGTGTACGCTGAAAGAATTCACATTATGACATACAATTGCTCTGGAATCTCTGAAGCAAGAGATCAATATACAAATATCTTTAAACAACTTCAAAAATTACTGTGCTTAAAATCTTCAATTATACCCTAGCTGCACCTTCTAAAACTAAGTCAGTAGCTAGTTTTGAGAGAGAAGGGAAGTGACAGCTACTGGCCTTGGTAATTAACTCCCCAATTCCTCATGCCAGTTCCACAGCAACAAACAATCATTTCCCAAACTTTCATTGGTTTTCTGGGTCAACAACTGTAGTCATAATTGTTTTAAGGCAGTGTTTCCAACCCTCGGTCCCCAGATGTTCTTGGACTAAAATTCCCAGAAGCCTTCACCACTAGCTGTGCTGGCCAGGATTTCTAGGAGTTGTAGTCCAAGAAAATCTGGGAACCCAAGGCTGGGATCCACTGGCTTGAGAGACTGAATTTGGCAAAGAACCCTTCAGCCACTGATCTTAACCCAGGAAAATCAAGTTTTTTTAAAAAAAAATTAAACATTATCTTAATGTTCACTGAACGATTAAATACACTTATATACCATGAAGCCTGAACAAGAAACATCTAGGCCCTGAAGAGCAAACAAGCAACCACCAAGTTGTGGAACATGGCTTATCCAGAACTGCTATTCTTGCTCTCAAGATTCACTGAAATTCTGTCTTAATAAATCAGGATATGCATATGGCTAATTTGAAGGCTTCACCACCAACACAACACACCCACACACAACCCCAAACAGATATTAACCTTTCCTTTTGCAATAGCAGTTCTCCATGTGCCAGAAGTAGTTTTGTTGTATCATATGGGAGAAAATTCCAAACATGTAGCCAATCCACAGAGATCTGTATGGACTGTTTTCCCCAAATCCTATTGTGTAGGTCCACTTGTATAAAGGGCATGAAGTTACTAGCAGCAGCAGAATGCTCCTCATTAAAGGGTAGCTGCTTCAATTTAAGACTGGACACAACTTTGTGTTACTGTATTTACACAATTTTTTTATATATCATTGGTAACACTGAGCTATACACGTGACAAGGGTACAAGACCGCTGACTTTATAACTCTTGTTCTGTATTTACAGACCCACATATTACTTCAGCAGCACCTTTATATAACACCAGTGAGCTTCAAATGGAGATGTAAATACTAGCAGACTTATTTGTTAAAAAAAAAAAGTGGAAACTATAGTTTTCCCTCTTGAACTGTACCATCACAGGAAAAGTAGTATTTAGAAGGGGGAGACAAGTGGAGTGTTGTTAAAGTGTGAGGCACACTGTCAGGTTAGACTCTCTCCAATTTGTGGGATGGGGCTGTTAAAAAGGGAGCCATATTTTCTAATCCAATAGTTTTCAACCTTTACTGAACTCTTTCCTCACCATGTAGTCTGAAAACAAGCCTTGAACACTGCAGAGGATTCTGGCAATAGGGGACATACTTAAAGTTGCACACTCAATTCATACTAACCACTAGTAGGTGTGTGCAGTTTGTACTTATAGTAGTGTGCACAATTATTTATCTACTCTATAAATGAATGGCACACACCCCTCCCAATTATTTTAAGTTCTTCTGAAACAGCTGTTCTTAGCCTATATTAGAATTATAAACACAGGACCCAATGGGACTTGACTGCATTATCATGCTCAGAATTGTGCTGCACGTCTTTTTTCCAAATAGTTCTGCTTGGCTGATACCAAAAAACTACATACAACTGTATTTACAACTTTCTTTCATCTTCAGTATTCAATGCCCTGTGCTTTTATGGGTAAACACAAGAACACATCAAAATAACTAAGAAAAATAGTCTCTTGAAAAGCACCTTCACATTCTGAAATTGTTTTGATTTCTGGCATCAAGCACAGGCTGGGGGGGGGGGGCAGAATTTCCAATGACTATACAACTAACAATGGACGTATTCATAAACACAGGAAGGTAGGCATCTGCAGGAACCCTGGCATGTTATATGAAGGCAGCATGCTCAATCACTCCTTACTGCAGTGCCCAGTGGCTAAATGAACCACAAAGCTTCCATATTTAGATTACTATGTTGTGTTTTTTGTTCTGGTCCAACAAATCAGAGGAGAACTTCCTGCTACCAAAGGACACAGTAAATCAAGCAGAGTGGTTCTGTGCAAGGCCAATCATGCTGATTATTCATGATAAATCAGTGTTCCTGAGAGTTATTGTCTTGTAAATTTAACAGTAATGTTACAGTGCTTTGTGTGCCCAAAATTATGCAGTCTTTCAACACCTTGCAGAATATTTTTCAGGAATACCCCTAGACTCAACATCACCTCTTAGTTTCATTTGTTAATACGCTTAGTCCCACACCCATGCCAAAGCAATGAGTTAGGAAACTGCAACAGAAACAAGTTCTTGTAAAACAAAACTCCATGATCCTACCCATGATCTAGGCGTTAGAGCAACATTCATACGAAAATCAGACTTAATGTCAAGACCTGCTTCATTAATTCTAGCCTTAATGTCATGCCATCACAGAGGTTTCTTTTAATATGACTTTGGGTATTTTTTTTCTGTCTAGTGCTCCATTTTACAATTCCCCTAACCATTAATTGATGTCTGCAGAGATAACACGCCTCTTAACAGCAAAAATGTATTTAAATAAACATACTGAGTTCAGAAATATCTTAATCCTATTGTTCCTCTGCAGAAATATGTTTGATCAAATACATATACTATACAGGTTGAAATCCAGCAAAGTTACACCATGTAAGCCTCATGATATTGCCAGCTGTGACCATATTTTGTTAATAAACTTTCTTGCTCTTCTCTCCAGATTCCAAGTTTCCCTCAGAATTCCCTTGGTCCTGGGGAAGCCTTTGGGGACAATGGGGAGTTTAAAATGTCCAGAATCACTGCTGCTGCTCCTACCTCAGCCACCAGAACTAGGAGTCACAAATTTCAGATATTTAAGATTCTATTCCCTACCGTCTCACTATCACCAAAAACTTCCCCAGGACCACAGGGATCCTAGGAACAGGGGTGGTGTTGAATTGAAAATGTTTGATTAATAAAATATGGCTGCAGTTGATGACATCATCAGGCTTAGGTGGCATAATTTTATGTTACTGGATTGCAGACACATTGTTATTATTTCAGTTAAATAACTAAAACAATTTAAATGGTTATTTTTACGGTGAATAATTTTTTCCTTCCAATAAAGTACAGCAAAAAAGTTGTCTAAATATAAACAGTTAACCTACTAAACTAGAATTAGTTTATCTTGCAATGATCTCATAATTATTTCAAATACTAAATATCCAAACAATAATAAATTTTCAAATAAACTAACCTGAAAACTTATTATTCTAGAAACAAAATCTTCACCTAGACTGTAAATATTAAGGTTATAACAACCAGAAAAAATGAGCCCTTACTTAGAATACTATGATTTAAATCAAGGCTTACTGACTAGCTATTTAAATTGTGATTTAAATCATTTTAATTATTTTGGTTTAAACCACACCCACCCTATTTATATATTAGCATAATTTATATATAATTACTGGTAGACAAGCACTTAAAGTTGTACATAACATGACTAGCAATGCTAACTTCAAAAAGAATTATAACTTTTGTGAAAAACAGGTTTAATGTATATGCAATGCAAATAAAAATAATCTGAAGAACATTTTAGATTTGTGCAAGATTTTGGGAAAGTCAGGAGCAATTTCTAATGTCTTTTAATTTACAAGAGATAAATGACACATCAAAATGTTTCCATGCTTAAAAGCAGCTTGCCACACAGTTGTTGTGTCCATGTTTCTCTGTGTGGGAAATATATATTCTCAAATGATGTAACTTTTAATGTTTGACACTCAGGTTTTTGCAGACCACTGCACATGAGTTGGTTATGTCATTATGTTTTTATGGGAACAAAGTGGGTGGAGGTTGTGAGGTTTTGCTTGCTTGTACAGCACCCAGAGTACTGTGAATTCACTAATTCGGTGGTATATAAATTAAATAAATATATAAGATAGGTTTCTCAACTCATCTACCCTATTTTAACATTTGAAGTTAGATATGCAAGGCAGTTTAGAGCAATAAATAACGATTTTATAAACATTTAATCCCATTTTCACGAAACTGAAGTAATAATTTTCAAACTTTTTTTGACTTTAGACATGAATGGCAATTACAATCACATAATTATATTTGTTGCCCTTTATCTCACACACGGAAATCTGAATGAAAAGATATCTCCTTAGCTTCTGAGCGATTCAGCTGATGAAGGAATGCAAATTAAAGCTATGTTACACACACTTCCTTACAAATAACCCCCCGGCCACTTAACGGTGCCTACCCGCAGATAAACATACCCTGAGTGTTGGTTTTAATCCGAAGTAGCCCTACTGAACTCAGCGAGGCTTACCTCTAAACGAGAATTTTAAGGCAGGCTGGAAACCAAGCAGTGAATTGAACAGAGATAACTAAAGCGAACTAGAAAGATACCTGGGCGATGAATGTACTCTACATTTGTACAACAGGTCACCCCAACAGACTACACGAGTCGGGCGTGAAATGCGAAGAAACACAGCCTGCCTCAACACAAAATCGCACCCATCAAGGAAACCCATTCCCCACTATCTTAAAAAGCGCCATTTTCACCTCCTCTAACGTTTGGCTGCTCCAGTCAGCCCAAATCCCCACCACCTCTGTCTTATGAACAGATTCCCCGCCAACCGTTTCACACAACTGGGAAGGCCCTGGTCGCTCACCTGGTCGCCGGCGGCAGCTTCTCCAGACATGGTGGCTCAAACCAGGCCCCGGGAGGGGGAGCGTAGGAAAGAAGTAGCCTCAAATATATGTCTGTTTGTTTTTACCCACCCCTGCCACCTTCCCTTCACAAAATCCCTGGACAATTAGCCAGCCAACCAGCTAGCGAAGGAATTTTCCTCGCGTGCCTCCTCCGCTCCTCCAAGGAACAAAATGGCGGCTAAGCCGTCCCCTCCCCCTCCCCGTCTCGCCTCCCTCAGCAACGAAGGAGGCGGGGCCGAATGGGAAAACGCGAGTATTGCAAGGGCTGCTGGGAAACGGAACTGGAGCAGAGAATGGGCGCGAGCGGTTAAACAAACAACTAGTAGAATTCAAGCAGCCGAGAAGGCAGCGCGAAAAGGATTCTGGGAAGGAAATAGACTGAAAAAAGGACGAAACAACAGACATGCGCAGAAGCTCAACGGAAGGAGGGGGATATGGGGGGCGGGGAATGCTTGAATTTTTCGATACTGTCTGGTAAACGAGGGGCGGAAATTACGAGTGCAGGATATGTTTCATGAAGCACGTGGATGAATCACATGTTTCTGGGAACTTGCGTTTTCCTGTACTTTATATAGCATCTGTTTTGTTGTCCATTTATTTCTCCGTTATTGGTACCTAACCTTTTTTGTAGCAGATCAGATGCAGTTTTCAAAACTAAGCCTGTTTTCTTCTCATTACTCAAGGAGCAGTCGTCGTAAAGGAGCAATTCCGTAATAGTTCTGGTTTGTTTATAGGACAAGTCTCACAAAACGTTTTGTGTTGGGGTTTTTTTAGAATATCGATACCCGTCCTGAATTGAGGAAGTAGATAGACATTATATATGAGGATTTAACAGAGGTTAGAATGAATAAACAGAAGAGTGGTGAGATAAGAGAATTGGTCCCCTTGGGATCTGAAATTAGAAGTAGGAGAAAATTAGTAGTTCTTATAAAGAAGCAGCAGACTCTTGCAGGGGTCTGTGTGGAGACTGTACAAGCATAAATACTTCTTCCTTTGCTCATAAATGGTGATGGAGTTAGGCGTGAGCAGAATAGTGGCCAATTTTGTGGGTAATGCCAAACTTTTCAAGAAGATGAAACAAACTTGGTAAATGCAGAATAAAATTTGAACCACCTGGTTGCTCTTTATCATAGAAGGTACTGTGGAGATAGAAATGTATAGAAAAGAGTGATCCAAAAAAGCGATTGGCTGGGGTACCTTCATTGTAAGGAATATCCAAAACAGGTATGACTGCTAGATATAGAAAAGAGGACTAAGGGCTTATCTACACACCTGTTTTGGAGGAGGCTGGAGCAGACTAAACAGGATCACTAGGAGGTTTGGTATGATGGTGCAATCCTTGCATCCAAATAGCATAGAGATCTCAAGCAACCCTATTTGGCCTGCTGTAAATTTGCCAATATTTTATAGTTGGTTAAGATGAGAGCCACTTCAGAATACAGTATTGGCAAATTAAATACTTCCTTGGCTCTGTGGAGAAGCTGAAGTAGATGTTTTTAAAGTGTTTTAGGCCAGCACTTTAAAAAAATAAAAGCTAAATGGGAGACTTCTTCCCACAAGCGGCAGGAGACAGGAAGGGGCAATGAGGATGATATTTATTTACTTTTCTACTCGAGACTCAGAGCCGTTCAAGAAAAGCAAGCAAAATATTCCCCTCATTGTGCTTTTCTATCTCCTGCTTCCAGGAGTAAGTTTCCCATTGAGCTTTTACTCTTTAAAAATGATGCAGCCTATATGTATATTCCCTTGTCAGGAATGCCCCTCCTAAAAGGATGGTATTCCACTAGGGGAAGGTGCCAACTCTAGTTCCTAATTTTCACCACCCTTTGAATCCTAGGCTGGGGTGAAACCTAGAAGGTGTGTGAATGGGCAACTATGGGCAATTCTCTAGCCCTAGATTTCTACTTATCCCCTTATTCTGGGACAAAATTCTGTTGGCTGTGTACTTTACGCCCTGCACACCAGCCTGACCAGGTAGGAAACCCAAATAACAAAAAAGCCAGCATAGCTCTGTGGCTAAGGCACTTCCTTTAGACACGCAAACTCTTGTTTGTCCAAGGATCACATTTGGGTAAAATATAAAATAAGATTTATTAAACAAGATTAAAAAGGCATAAAACATAAGGTATTCAAAAGAAATACAAATTGTACTGTTAGAATGCCAAACTTCTAAAGATTAGCGGAGCTTTTGGAAGCAAATCTCCAATTAAAAAATCTGGCTAACTAGTCCATAATGGCTTTACTACTTAATTACAGTTCTGTTCTGTGTTACCATTGCTAAGTCTCTCAACCAATCATTGAAGGCTGCAAAACCTGTCACTCCCACCTCCTTCTCAAGCATACACACACTTCAACTCAGGCCTCCCTTTCTACAACTTAAATCAAAGTCTCTGCGTCGTGATGGTATCAGCTTATCAGAAGTCTACACCCCAAGCTTGTAATTTTCCAAAGTTCAGTCTCTCTTTCCCATATTGGCAAGCAATTAAGATGGAATCCGGTGTTTATCACTCTTGGACTGCAACCTTGAAAAGAGTTCTTGGCAGACGAAACAAATTTGCTTCCCAGGCAGAGAAACGCCACCTGTGCAGACTCTGAAAAACAGGTACTACAAACCCATTTCTTTACAGCCCTAATAAACGTCTTTTAAAAATTCACTTCCTAAGCCCCTCTATGGAACTAAGGAAGTGTTTAATTTTCCAATATCCTGAAGTGGCTCTCTTAAGCCACTTCACAATATTGGCGTTTAGCAGGAAGACTTTTTTGTTTGTTTGTTGCAGTGATAACACATGGTGGAAATGGGCCAAAACAGAGCAATTCTATTAACACCAAAAAATTAGAAATACCTAACGGGCCAGAAAGATGTGGGTAGAACTGCTCTGGGGGCAGGTTGATTTGCTCTGGCAAAGATGTTGTCTGATTGCCTTCTTTATGAATGAACCAGCCCATCCCTGCAGCAGACAAAATGGTGGGCTAAATGCCTGTGTAGTCAGCCTCTAAGTAGACATGACATGTTTTCAAAATTATGTATAGTGTTCCCTTAGTGTTGTTAGAGTCATTTCCTGAGACTGGCTTGCATTACCTTCAGGACAGGTACAAGTACTTCATGTAATGCAATAATTAATTTTCACAGTTTTCAGCTGCAGTATTTGATAATGGCCAATAATTCAGGGGGGGGGGGAGGTTAGAGAAATTTATGATTGATAAACATTTAAGTCATAATGGCTATAAGGAAACCCCAGAAATAGGAGATAGACTGTTGAATATACTACTTCAGTTTATGGAAACACTAGAGAGAAGGCTGATTTGTTCCCATGTCATATTTGGGAAGCACATAGATTACATGGACCTCTGATGTGAACCAGGAGATCTGCTACTATTTACTATCTTTTTTTCCTTCCAAAGTTGTAGGGTACACCTCCCAAATGTGGCTGGGTCTTCATGCATCTGATGAAGAAGACTTTATCCCATGCAGGCTTATGCAGTAATATATGCACTAGTTTTTACAGTAGCACAAAATACCTCACTTTCTGTATTTTTATGCAGTCTTGTTAAATAGAAAGTAAACTCATCCCTCTGTGAAGTGCCTATTTCATTAGACTTACTCCCAACTGTCTATTGTTCACCATTGCTTATCCTTGTCTGGATGTGCAGAAAGACCTGTGTGAGGGGTATTGCTTATACGTATGAAAAGCTTGTTGTGATGTCAGCTACTAAAATGGACTAGTACCAGTATTTGTGAATAGAGGGTTTGATTTGAGGGTGGAATAGGACTTTGTACCTTTTTTGTTTTGTGTTCCTGGTGCCAGGTTCTACTTTTGGGCCACGTAAACTAAATAAATAAAAGAAATACACCCATCTGCCACCAAGCATATGCACTTATGGGCAAGGGGTTTTGGTCATTGCAGAACTTTATATTTCAGGCAAGCTTGAATTGGGCAATATTGTGATATTGATTATTCTTAACAAGCTTATACAGCCTGCTTCTGTGCAAGCCTACAGGGGGGATAGCTCCACTGGAATTGCATGGGAATGCAGCTTGGCCACAGAAGGTGAAGGACAGGGCTGTTCTTAGAACAGTGCATCTTATTTTGGAGGCATTCTAGAAGTGTTATACAGAGTCTGGCAGAACACCTTTCAATTTACGTTTTGTATGTAGAACATAATTTGTTGTGTTGGGAACTGTCCCTCAAGTGTATAGGGACATGACTGAGGAGTATAGCTTGCATGACACTAGACCTATTCACTGGGATGACCAAAAAATATGCATCAGAGCATGCTAGGAAAAGCTTTATGTAAGCAGTAGAGTACTGCTCTGTAAGCCTGTCCAGACAGCTATATAGAACACTGTTTGGATCGGTGTTGATATGGTTTGCTGTAAAACCAAATTACAGAGTCCACACATGTTTCTACTTAGATCAATCCATCTTGCCCCTTTAAGAGCTGCTCCACTCCTTTCTGGTACAGATTCAGTATGCTCCTGATTATCCCATTGTGTAGCCCCTGTGGATTGCTAGTTCACGCTCAAATGGAGCAGTAGGTGGCATTAACCCTGTGACATATTAGATGGGTTGTGACATTAAAAGAGAATATGGGAAAAGCCTTCCTCTATTTTTGTCTTCTTTTTTAAAGTAATTCTGTATGTGATACAGTGAAATTCTAATACCATGCTAGATTGATGCATTGCTGTTTCAATATGCCACTTCTTTTATTTAAAGAAAGTCACCACTGCCTACAGAACATGGGGGAAAGGGCTAATGTGGACCATTCTCATGGGAGAATAAACATCTCTGGTGTAAATGGAAATATTAAGTAAGAGATAAAATAGATTGCACTGAAGATAAGAACCTTTTAAGCACGTCCAGACTCTTCCAAATTCCCGTTAGGACAAGTCCTGTGTGGGTTTTTTAAAAGAAGAAAAAGCAATGCATTAGTATGCTATGGATAACTTTGTCTTTACAAAGACTTGTTCCTACAATATAATGATTAACTTTTGTTCTTAAATTGTCAGTAGAAACTATACTGACTATAGGATCATTGCATTAATTTTCTGAGCATGCAAAATGATGCTCAATGTGTTGCAACAAAGACTTTTACGAGTACCATATATGAGACAAGAAATGTATGATGCTCAGTGTGGATTCTGAAAAGGAAAAGGCACTAGAGATCATATTGCAAAAATACATTGACTACTGTAATGTTCCAAAAAAAATTTAGAAGATCAATCTGTGCTCTATAGATGACAGCAAATCATTTGATTGTATGAATCATGAAAAGCTAGAAATCATTCTAAAAGAAATGATGTGTCTTAATACTTAATTGTCCTGATGTATAACCTGTTTGGGGACAAGAAGTCACTGTTAGGACAGAATATGGAGAAACAATGATTTCGCATATGCAAAGTTGTCAGAGAAGTATGTATTTTATCTCCCTATTTTCAATCTGTTCACAAAACGTACTGCATGGAAATCTGGGTTAGATTCAGAAGAAGAAAAGAGAAAAATTGGTGGAAGAAACATCAATAATGTAAGATATGCAGGTGCTACCATATTACTGACAAAAAGCAGAAGCAGCTTGAAACAACTCCTGATAGATGTGAGAGAAGAAAATGCAAAAGCAGGTCTGTAGTTGAATATTGAGAAGATAAAAATATGACTACAGAACTACATAGCTCTAATGTTGACAATGAAGAAATGAAGACTGCTGTGGTAGTCTTATGCTTAAAGAGGAGGTCACTGAAATACCTGGTTTCACCTTCAACATAGAGCAGACTCTGAAATCCATAGATTAAGAAAATTGGGAGCCAAGGATTGCAAAAGTAATTTTGTGTTGTTACTCAAAAGTAGAGAGGGGGGTATTCATATTTGTATACGAATATCCCTGCACAGCTGGAGTTAACAAGGGTCCAGCCCCTGGGGCCGAACCGTCCACTCACACGTCCGACAGTGGAGGCGTCCCCTCTCTTCCTTCCAATCACTCCAGAGCACCACTTGGCTAGCCACTTGGCAACCTTGCAGGGAGACTCCTCCCTCCCTTTGCCAGGAGTGGCTAGACAACCAGGAAGAGAATGGCACTCGGGAGCAATTGGAAGGATGAGCGGGGCCAGCAGCAGTGGTAGACGTGTGAGTGGACGGTCCAGCCTCAGCGGCCAGACCCTCATTAACTACAGCTGCGCAGGGATATTCGTATATGAATACCCCCATCTCTACTCAGAAGCCATGCATTATATGAAAAGGCTGTAAATCAAATAGAATATGAAGTCACAATTGGAATCAGATTAAACATAAAATGACCAGTTTAGGGGGACTCTCAAAGCTTAAAGTAAAATTAACGTGTCCTTATCACTAAAAGCTTTCAAGAGTTTCCTTAACATTAAGGGCTGTCAAGTTATATCTGACTAATAATGACTCTAGTAAGGTTTTTTATGTATGGCAGATACTTAAGGAGTGTTTGGATAACTCAGTGAGTTGGAACACCTTCCTGTACAGCTATGGGCTGGGAGTATGATCCTCCACTATGTCTTGAAGGAGAAGAGCCAAGTTGTATGTCCTTGGACAAGCTACCTGGTCCCAGATTGCTTCCTAAACATGGGAACAGCAAACCACTTCTGAGTATTCCGTACCTAGAAACCCCTGGAAAGGGCCGTGTAAGTTACAATTGATCAATGGAATTATTATTTTACAAGTAATATACACAGAGAGGAAGTTTCCATGGCTAAGCAGGGATTTGAACCAAGAGTCCTGTGTCCCATTCCAACACTCTGTCCTCTACACACCACACTGGGTTAGGGTTGTTTTTTTGGTTTGTTGTTTTTATTTTTGATAGGCTTAATACAGTATGTACTAGCTGGCTGGATATCTCAGTGATTTAGGTATCTGGTTGCGGAGCCAGAGGTTCAATTCCCCACTGGGGAAGTTCAATTCCCCACTGTGTGTCCCCACAAGAGCCAGCCTGTGTGGCCTTGGGAAAGCTGCACAGTAAGGGCATCCCCAGAAGAAGAGAATGGTAAAACACTTCCGAGTATTCTTTACCTAGAAAACTCTGGAAAGGGTCATCATAAGTCAGAATTGACTTGACAGCTCACAATGATTTATGATGATGATAATTATATGTAATTATGTTGCTCCACTAGATGGCGGCCTGGGACAAATGCAGACAGTATTCCTCATACTATAAATATTAGCATATAGACTGGGATTAATACTCTGTTCCCAATACCACTTTAAATCTGTGTTTTTCCTAATATAATGAGCCCTCTTATCTAGGTGTTTATTTCTGTTTTCTTTGTTGTAGAACCTGGCAGGCTAGTTCAAGCTTACTAATGCAGCCTTGACTAGAGCTAGACTCTGACAGCCTTTTGTGTTCTCTGTACAGTAGGCACAGCCAAGGCGATCGGATGTTTTCTAATTGCCAGGTCATGACTTTCTGCACATAAATGTGACTGCCATTGGCATGGCATGGCAGGACTTTTTGTATACACATCTCCCTTGAGTAATTCTCTTTTTATAAAAATCGTGATGTAGCTATTATTCAAATATTATGAACAGTTCTGGTTGCTACTTCGGAAAATATATATAACGTTGAGCTGGAAATGGGACAACCATAAGGCTTCGGGTTTAGGAGTACCTCCTCTGCAATAAAAAAAAAATGTTTGGAGCATTTTAGTTTAGGGGAAAAACCTCATCTAAGGAGGAACTATCCTAGGAGTTGATAAATGGAGAAAGTAGGTAATTTTCTCTTACACTTACAACATTAGAACCTGGAGTTATCCAACCAGTGAAACTGGCTAATAGGAAGGGGGCTTAAAGATAGACAAAAGGGGGTATTTTTTCACTCAGCAGATAATTTATGGAATTTTCTATGACAGAAATTTAACGTCCCCAGTTTTGGTTTGAAAGGGGGTTAGACAAATTCACGGAAGGTAAGTTTGTTGTTGATATTAGCATGTAATGGTTACATGTAACATTCACCTTCATAGTATTCAGGTGCTGAATACTAATTGTTGGGGAGATCAACAAAATGGTAAAATAACTAGATTCAGTTGTACTTTTTATTGTGATCCAGCTGAAGATCTCACAATATCAGATGGTATACAAACATGATTAAATGAGCACATTACAGGCTAAGAATGGGCATGACTACACAAACAGGTAGCTCAACACTGATTTCATTGTCTATGGAAGTAATGTTTGTCTATAAACCCACTATCTCTGCAAGAAGCATTGATTTAATATATATGTAATTCTGTGCACTCCACCTTCCCAAGTCCCATGAGCTGCCAGTTGTACCTGACGTTTGGTTTCCTTTTGGAGAAGAGAGCACTGGAGGAGTCTCAAAAGTGTATTTGTGATGTTTACTTTCTTTACAAATATCCAGGTATACGAGCGTAACAAAGGGAGTGATTTCCAAAGTAGAAGCTATGTTTGTCTGATGCTGCAGAAACAACAAAAGCTCCTTGCGGCAAATTAAAGATTTGGCAGTCTTACTTGGCATACAGTGAACTCTCAAGGATGCAGCCAGCTTGTTCAGACACATTGCTCACATGCAGAGAGAGGCAAAGCAACAGTATTCATATCAAGGTGCAAACCTGTTACCCAGTCGAGAACCCCCTGAAATAGGCTCCCTGCCTGGGCATGCCACACAGTGTTTCTTTTGTTTGCATCACCTTGAACCTTGTCATTGACACCAGCTCTTTTCCCCTTAGCCTAGGGCAATGGCAAGCTCTGATAGCCTTCCTATTCCAAATCAAACTTGGAAAGTCACTTTTACAATCTCAGTTCCTCAGGTGGGCAGTACTTTTCTCAGATTAAGTACCCATTCACAAAATATGCAAGCTTTTTGCTGCCATGATGGTGGAAAACTGTGACTCACTACATTACATGTTGGTTGCTTTTTAGTAAACTTATTTTAAAAAGAAACCCCAAACCCTAAGGATTGGTAAAAGAACAAGATACAACTTGGAAAAGTCCACTCAGAATGCCTCTACACATGCCTTAAATGCTCTTTAACAAGAAAACATGACTTTTCACATCAAAAATCTTTTTAGCATCATCCTTCCTCATCATGTTACTTTTGAAACGTGACCACATTTTAAAAATGCTGCTTATATATACAGTGGTGCCTTGAGTTGTGAACTTAATTCGTTCCGGATGATGGTTGTAACTCAAGTTGGTCGCAACTCAAAGCACCATTTCCCATAGGAATACATTGAAGAGCGATTAATCCATTCCGGCCGTTTTTTGGTTGTATCTCAAGGCGCTGGTTGTATCTCAAAGCATTAGTTCCCATAGGAACTAATGCAAAAGCGGTTAATCCGTCCACTAGGGGGAAACTTTTTTTTAACCTAGAATGACCTCTAAGGTTAAAAAAAGGGGAGGGAGGGAGGGAACAATGGGGAAAAGAGGCTGTAGCGAACACCCTGTCTTCCTATATTTATAATGCTATTGGCTTGCACCAATGAGATCTGTTGGGAGGCGGAGCTAGAGAAACTAGAAGGGAGGGGTGAGTCAGAGAGACAGAGAAGAGAATAAAGTTTTTGGGGTTTGAGGCAGAGAGAGTGTTTAAGGAGTGATTAGTCAGAGTGTGACCTGTATTAATTAAGATAGAAGAGGTTAAAGTAAAATACTGAAGCTTTGTGTAACTTTAAGAATGTGCTTAAGAACTAGTCTTAAAACAACTTGTAATCAATAAACCTGTTTCTGTTTAAAAGTTAAGTACTGAATGGACCTCAGTCTTTCATAGGAATTATAGGTTGATAAAGAGATCAACTGGTGGTGGCGTGTTGAGATACCTTTGTGAGCTCTGTGTTTGGTGAAACAAACAGGGGCCACAGGGTAAACGTCACAGAGGCCTTTTTTCCGGTTGTATCTCAAAGCGCCGGTTGCAAGTCAAAGCAAAATATTGTGACCGGAGCTGGTTGTAACTCGAATTGGTTGCAAGTCAAGATGGTTGTAAGTCGAGGCACCATAGTACTTAAAGCACTCCCTGGGTGGTTTACATTTTTTTAATTATGCAGGCTACACATGCCTCCCCACCCCAAAGCAAGCTGGGTACTCAATTTACCAACCTTGGAAGGATGAAAGGATGGGTGAACCTCAAGCCAGTTACCTGAGATTGAACCTAGGCCATGAGCTAAGTTTTAGCTGCAGTACTGCGGTTTAACCACTGAGCCATGAGACTCACTGCATGTAAGACATTTAGTTTGTTTTAATATATTTTACTGTAAGTTGGGCTTACACTTCTCCCTTCAACAACACAGGTTAGGGGCACCGGACCCCATGTAGTTCAAAATCCATGTATAACTCTTATGCCCCCCAAAATATTACTACAAAACATAAACAGTTGATTAACACATACACACACAGAACAGATGAGTTTATAGTACAGTATTAACTGTACGTACCAGATGATTACAATACTGTAGTGTATTTACAATTCATATCCACGGGACGTCACTTCCGCTCGGGAGGAATGGGCAGATAAGAACTAAACCTCCGCATCGCCGATATGGTAAACAACTTTTAAAATGCATTTCTTCCTTTTGAAGACTGGTTTTTTCTACATAAATCTTCAGAGGGAAAGATAAGGAATGTGTACATCTAGTTAAACTCTTTAAAGACTGTGTTGGTTTAGAGTGGAATACTGCTTTTGTTTTTGAGTTCTGATAAGCTGTTAGAGTTTTTAGAGCCCTGCTTCTAATGAGAGCTTCCGACAATAATATTCATTCCTAATTATTCTTCTCTATGCCAAAGAGGAAGGACAAGGCTGTTAAAATTCCTGCTTGGACAAGAGATAAAGCTTTAGATAAAACTTCTGACAAGCCGTCGGATCGCAGCCTGGAACGCTTGAGGAGGGTGGAGGCTGCATTAGAAAAAAAAGAGTCAGAGAGCAAAGTCTCACCATCCCAAGCTGTAGATAAGCAAGAAGCAATGGATGAACTGACATGGGTTGTGAAGGACATGTCCTGTAAAATAAGTCAGGAGTTTGAGCAAGCAGCGAGACGAGCCAAGTCTATTGAAATGAGCATTAATAAACTTCAAGATCAAGTCGTAGGAATGACACAGGAGTTGAAAATTGTCAAACAGAAAGTTAAGGAAGTGGGAGACAGGGCAGAATCAAATGAGACCAAGATAAGCAGGTTGGATGAGGGAATCAGCAAAACAAACAAAAAGCTGATTTATCTGGAAGACAATTCCAGAAGGTCCAACATTAAAATAATGAATTTTCAATTGCAACATGGACAAGACCTCAAAAAAGAGATTATAATGTGGGTTAACTCCATAATGGGCACACAACACTTGGATGAACAGGACATAGAAATAGCTCATTTTGTTGGTAATCCCAAAAGTCCAAGGACAAGACCAGTGGTGGTGAAGTTTTTTAATTATACAAAGAAAGAACAATTTATGAGAGAAATTAAACAAAAACAAGACCAGCTGGTCTACAGAGGCACTAAGCAGCAGATTTTCCAAGATTTAAGCAGTGACTCTTTAAATTGGAGAAAATCTATGAAACCTGTTACAGCAGTATTGATCAAAAATAATCTCAAATACCAATGGGGTCATCCTGTTTTTTTGAAAATTTGGAAAGATCAGGTTCTGTTTAAAATTTACTCATGTGAAGAAGGTAAAGACCTGTTGAAGGCGTGGAAACTCTGGCTGGAGAAAGATGGAGGTCAGGAGTTAACTCCGACTTCAAGCAAAAAAACAAAAGGTTGAAGCAGAAAGGACCAGATTCCTGAAGGGTTAGAAGACGGACCACTTGTTGTCTCCCCCCCTTCTAAATCTTTTAAATTTTTTTACTTTTACTTTTCTTCTCTCTTTCCTTCATTCATTTATATCGCTTTTTTTCACTTTCTTTCTAGTTTTTAGTATTAACTATACTAATTATATCAATAATAGTTAGCAACAGTAATAATAAAACTAAAATTATTAATAATTCTGGATTTAATTGTTTGTTTACTTATAATTACAGGGGAGAAAGGGGGTCGAGAAGGGGGCTTCAGTGTTATCAAATATTAAGAAGAAATGCGAAAATTTGATAAAAAGAGCAGAGGCGAGGTTCTGGTTGCGGTTCTGCCGGAGAATGGTGGCGTCCCCCCCCCCCCACCTTGTGCCCTCGCACAAGGCTGTCCACTTTCACCAATATTGTTTTGTATGATTATAGAACTGTTAGCTAATGCAATAAAAAATGATGAATTAATTAAAGGATTAGGTAAAAATGATACAAGTAAGATTAATTTATTTGCTGATGATTCATTATAAACTATTAAAAACCCGTTAGAAAGTATGGATAAAATTAAAAATCATTTAGAAAAATTTGGGGAAATAACAGGATTAACTATTAACTGGCAAAAAACACAAATAATGATGTTTAATTACAATAAATATGAACAAGAAACGTTTGTAAATAAATATGGTTTTAAAATGTGTAATTATATTAAATATTTAGGTATATTTAGGTATAGATATAGTTAAAGTGACTCAAAAATTAAAGAAGCAAAATTTTAATAAATTAAAAAGTGATATTAAAGATAAATTGCAGGAGTATTCTAAATTGAAACTATCGTGGTTTGGGAGAATCGCTATGATCAAAATGAAAATATTACCAAAAATTACTTTTTTATTCAGGATGCTCACAATACAATTAGAAGAAGAAGATTTTAAGTATTGGCAGGGATTAATTAATGGATTTTGTAATCAAGGTAAAAAATCAAGAATAAATAAAAGATATTGGTATAAGGCTCAAAAAAAATGGAGGTTTAGTTATTCCTAATATAAAAAATTATTATATAGCGAATCAACTAAGATTTATTGGAGATACTATATATAACAAAGGAAGGTTAATTTGGTGGGATATGGAATCCTCAGAAATAAATGGGAATATTGAAAAATATTTGTTTAATGTAGTAAAAAGAAATACAATAAATCAGGTGAACAACCCTTTTTTAAGAAACATGTTAAATGTCTGGAACAGATATAAAAAGAAGTTATGTCCCTTTACTTCACCACTAAAATTAGTGACCGAAATAGAAAATTTCCCAGCAAACTTGAAGGGTTTAGCTGATTTGTTTAAGGATAAAAAACTTGCCAGATTCAAGGATTGGATGATTAAAATGAGATCGAAGGATCAGATTATAGTTAAACTTCAAACTAATAAACTATCATGGTAAAGGTAAAGGTAAAGGTTCCCCATGACATTTAGTCCAGTCGTGTCCGACTCTAGGGTGCGGTGCTCATCCCCGTTTCCAAGCCATAGAACCAGCGTTTGTCCGAATTCAGTTTCCGTGGTCACGTGGCCAGCGCAACTAGACACGGAACGCCGTTACCTTCCCACCGTGGTGGTACCTATTTATCTACTTGCATTTTTACATGCTTTTGAACTGCTAGGTTGGCAGGAGCTGGGACAAGCGACGGGCGTTCACTCTGTCGCGTGGATTCGATCTTACGACGGCTGGTCTTCTGACCTTGCAGCACAGAGGCTTCTGCGGTTTAACCCGCAGCGCCACCACGTCCCTTATCATGGTATAATTATATCTAATTAGATAGCTGGACAAATGAATGGTTGAAGACTAATGGCAAATGTAGAGAATGTACTAAGTATGAACAATTTCTATCATCACATGAAGACATGCAGAAAGATGCTTTGAGGAAGGGAGTAGTAAGTAGAATTTATAACCTAATTTTGGAACAAGAGGAAAAAGAGACAGAAATAGAAGGTTTGAAATCAATTTGGGAACATGATTTAAAGACAGAAATTAAAACAGAGGATTGGACAAAAATTTGGAAGATGAGAGTTTTAAGATTAATGTCGGTAAGAATAAAGGAAAAAAAATTAAAATTAGTTTAAGGTGGTACATGACTCCGGTGAAATTGAACATAATAAATTCAGACTATTCTAAGGCCTGTTGGAAATGTGATGAAGAAATTGGCACGTATTATCATATGTGGTGGGAGTGTAAATTGATTCAGAAATTTTGGAAATTGATTTTAAAGGAAATATGTGATATATTTGGAAAATATATCAAACTTAATTCTAACATTGCTTTGCTGTCAATTTTTGATAAGATAGAACTTGATTATTGCTCAAAGGAATTGATTTCTAATTTTATGACATGTGCTAGAATATTAATAGCTAGATTCTGGAAAGATAAAAATGATATTAAATTAGAAGATTGGTATAATGAAGTATGAGACATTGTGTTAAATGATAAATTGACTACTGAACTTAAGATGAAAAGAGGGGAAATAAGTTTAAATATTTTTTACGCTATTTTGGGGTAGATTTATTGAATTTGTATTAGTGAAAGGAAAGGGGAAAGCCTCTAAGCAACAATCAATACAATTTTGGAAAGGAGGTTCGTAATAAAAGTATTGCTCCAAAGGGTCCCGTGGGTATGGGGGTGCACTGTGTTTTAGATTGTATTAGTAAGTATATTTTGTATTCTTGTATTTGTTTTGGAAATTTAAAAAAAAAACACAATTCATATCCACAAAAGTCTTCATCCTCGTTTTCATATTTTGTCACGTGAGGGGGAGTGTAACTTTATGGAAATACATTGTAATTTCAGTCTGACTTTTTTGCTTTCTTTGCTTTTTCATTTCTCTACAGATGGGAAGTCTTGAATAATTAGAACCCTTTTTGCAGGACTGTCTAATGTCAATTTGTCTGTTGCTGTGACCTCCTCTGCCCTGTGTCAGCCTCCCGGCATGCCCCAGCATTCTCTCCAGCTGCTACGTGAAGCGGCCATGCCAGGAGAGGGGGCTGGCAAGGCCACTACCACTGAACCAGGGGCTGCCACACCACCAACAAAAGGGGACTTTGAAAGTTTGAGACTCACCTTACTTAGGCCACTTCCTAGAGACAACAATATTTATTTATTGGAATATTCATTGGAATATTTATCTATTTGTTTATTTTTTTAAAATCCATGTCTAACCAAAACCACGCTGTTCAGTCCTGTGCAATTCAAGGGAGAAGTCTACTTTATTTTAAGATTACAATTAGTTTTACTTGCTTTCATTCTTCTATGAAGATTGAAATCTGCTTTGAGCACTACTTTTAGTGGAAAGGGGGGTATAGATAGAAATAATAATATTAAATAGTAGGGGAGAATCATTTGGGCTTTTTGGATTTCATTTCCCATAATTCTTCTTTCAGGGAGTTCCATCTGACAAACCCACACCTACAGACACCTAAAGGTGGCTCACCTGGAGAACAATAGGTGGTCCTGGTCACCACCCTGACACATGTAATAGTAGCCACTAACAGTGGCCCTGGAAAGGAAGCAGGCAATGCCCATGTGTCTGTCATTATGTTATAATAAGGGACATCTCTGCTACACAGGAAAAGAGGAAGGCAAAATGCAAAATGGATTGACTCCCTAAAATAAGCCACAGGCTTGAATTTACAAGAGCTGAGCAGGGCTGTTATTGTAAGGACATTTTGGGGATCACTTATTCATAGGGTCTCCATAAGTTCGAGGTGACTTGACAACACATAAAAACAACTGAAAGATACAGAATTGCTAAGTGTCTGGGTGCTGGCTGAAGTATCAGGGAATTGCTGTGCTTCACTGGGTCTCCTAGGAAGAAGAGAAGTCAAAGTGAGTGGCACTAGAGGAGGAAAAAATCTGATTTTTGTGTTCAAGATGGGGGCACCCATCACTTTTTCCACCTGGTGCCACGGCTCACTTGTTCGGTACAAAAGTATTTCCTCCCAACCTGCCCTATCTCTGTGACATCACAAAATCCTACTCTTGTGGGCTCACGTTTTCGCCCTCAAATCTCAGGCAACAGGATGCAGCTAACCTGGAAACTCTAAATAGATAAGGAACCTTGAAATAGCTCACACACTTCAGCAAATTATACAATCATAATTAACAGCAAAGTTTCAAAGAACTCTCTTTGTGCCTGTCCGGACTGGCTGTTTTGGGTTTGGGGTGGATTGGGCTACAAAGGATCTGTTGAGGTCAAGAAGAGAAGCAATACAGTCAACCCTCGACTTACGAACGGCCCTAGTTATGAACATTTCGACTTATGAACCGCTCTGATAGAAAAATATAGCCTCGACTTGCGAACTTTGCTTCGAGTTACGAACCGAAAAAAAAACGCGCGGGAGGCGGGGAAAGCGCGAAATTTGAACTTTCAAGGTGTTCTGTTGAAAAGGTGTCTGTTCCCTCCTTCCCTCCCTCTTTTCTTTCCTTTTTTTTTTTTACCTAAGTCATTTTAGGTTAAAAGGAAAAAAAATCTGCCCCTAGTGGTAGGAACGGATTAACCAGCTTTGCATTAGTTCCTATGGGAACTAATGCTTCGACTTACAAACCGCCCCTTGACCTAAGAACCAAAAACAGCCGGAACGGATTAATTGGTTTTCAATGCATTCCTATGGGAAATGCTGATTCGATTTATGAACTTTTCGACTTAAGAACGTCCTTTCGGAATGTATTAAGTTCGTAAGTCGAAGGTTGACTGTACACTATTTGGCGTGATCTTCCCATCTGAACAGCAAATGGCCCCTTGTAGCCTGATGAGCTGTCAATTAAGTGCTTCCCCTGATCGTCTGTGGAGGGTCAAGGGAAGTTATTTTTTTTATGTTGCTGTTCTCTCCCTCTGTCTGTGCCATTCCATTTTATCCCTGCTTCCATTCCCTCATTCTCCCCCCACTTTCTCTCTCCTCATCCAGAATCTGCAGCCATGATGGCAGAGGCTGCTATCTCCATGCTAAACAATGAGTGTGCCAAAAAGAATGCATGCCCTATATTCATTTATTTCTTGCTGTTAAATAGTCCTGGCAGAGGGTGTCCCAGCCAAATTCTATTGACAGCACCACAGTAACTCCCCCCCAAGCTCTTTCCCAGCTGTCAGTGCTGCTCCTGGCACAGCTGTTGTAACATTTTCCAAATAAAATAGTGAGCATTTGCTGTTTACTGCATTTATTTTCTAATTCCTTCACCCAGTAACAAGCTGCCAGAGCTAAATGACTCCACAGTCTGTTTCGCTTTGGATGCATGCAAAGTGAGTTTGCACATATGTCAGTGCTACTAAATCTAAAGCAGCTATACATAAGGCAATCAACAAGATGGATTAAATGACTTCTGCAGAAGGTCTGTGGCTAATTTTTAAAGGCGCCCGCTTACATTTATATCACAAGCAAGTTGCTATTTACACTTAAATCTTTCTAGCTGCATTTATTTCTCATTCTCTTTCTATGTTTAGACAATTTGCAAAAAGATTTCATATTACAAGGTCAGCCTTGCAAAAAGAGGTGTGTCTACTTTTTCTGTTATGTTTTAGTTTGCATTTTTTGTAAAAGGCTTGCATGCCATGCTTGTGGAAATAGTAGAGATTGACTCTAAATCCACAAGCTTTTATTATCAAAAATATCCTGCTCTCATCATGTAATGTTGTCAAAACTTATTATCAAAGCCTGACTCTCCAAAATATCCGGCCAGACAACCCTGGCTTCTTACATACTTCAAGTAATTCCTGAAATTTCTTCTCATCCTTCAGTAACACTTTTTAGTCTGTGCATAGTTCCATAAAGGGATCTAGAATAGTCATCTCAAGTGGGAAAAGAGGACTGTGTTACTTATGCGGCTGGAAAGAGTTTTCTAAGTAATAGGGCCTTCTCCATCATAAGACTAGTTGAAGCTGACAACAGCATAATGTAATTGAGGGTTTTTCTTCAGAACCCATTCCATTTATCTAAAGGTTAATGGAAAGTCTATGACCTTCCAAATAGCATTGAACTCTATTAGCCCCAGTCATCATAGCCAATGTTCATGGATGACCATAGGTTCCCCACTCCAGATTCCAAAGTGTTTTTGAACTGTAATGTTTTGATATTTGTTTAATGTGTTTATATCTTCCATTCTTCCAGTGAACTCAAGACAGCATAAACGGATATTATCTTCCTCAGTTTAACTTCAGAACAATCCTGAGAGAGAAGTCACCCTAACAAAGACTGACCTGGGCACCCAGTGAGTTTCATTACTCATTGGCAGCTTGAACCTGGATCCTCCATGGCAAGCTGTTACTGTAACCATTATAATACACTGGCAGAAACAACCTTACTTTTGCCCTGCTTCAGGTAAGTATTGTAAGCATATTGCTTAAGTCAAGATAAATCTATCCTGCGCTGAGTCAGACCATTGGTGCATCCAGTCCTGAAGTGTTACAGTTTACAGCGGCTCCCCAAGATCACAAGGAGTGGATTTTCTGAGTAAGAGGGATACTCTTCTATATTTGAGATATACTCAAAAATATTTCTTAACCCCTTGGTATGAAGAAATGCCTTGTAGGTGTAATCAGATAAGATGATTTGCTTTCCCTTTCCTATGAACCTTCATATAATTTGCCACCATCATCAGAGACGACGTCGCATGTCTCACTACCATAGACAATATTAGTGGGAATACAGAACAAGATCTTTTTCTGCAGACATCCACTTTTTTGAAATTCCATTATTGAGGAGGCTGGATTGACACCCTCTTTATAGATGGGCAAATAAAACAGGTTTGTTCTATAGGTTTCCATGGTGTGCAATGTTGCTCTCCAACTTTAATATACATCTCCTCCACCTACCCTCTTATATATACCTTAACCATGACCTGTGAAAGAGTTTTACAGAACTGAGAAGCTTACTCATTATCAAGGAACTAGACAAACTGGAACAAGTTTGGAGGGTAACAAGGATGATCAGGGGACTGGAAACCAAGCCCTACGAGGAAAGACAGAAATAACTGGACATGTTTAGTCTTGAGAAAAGAAGACAGAGGGGAGATATAACACTCTTCAAATAGTTGAAGGATTGTCATACAGAGAGCAGAACACGTAATAATAAGCTCAAATTACAAGAAGCCAGATTTCAGTTGAATATCAGGAAAAACTTCCTAACTATTAGAGCAGTATGATGATGGCATTCAACAGAAAATTAGACAAACATCTGTCAGATACACTTTGATTTAGATTCCTGCATTGAGCAGATGGTTGGATTCAAGGGCCTTATAGCCTCCTTCCAACTCCAATATTTTGTGATTCTATGAACTATAGTTGTCCTAATAAAGATATTGTCTCTTATGGATTTTGGACTTTGCTTTTTGAGTATCCCATATTAATAGAGACCTTCTCTTTTGCCAGACATCAGCTTGTGTGATAAGTGCAAGATATCAATATCATTCAAGTATTACCTCCATTTGATCCCTTTGTAAGCTCCAGTTAATACAAAACAGTCCTAAGACACATTATTCTGGAAGAGGCGGGAATGGAAAACAAAAGGCACAGGCTGTCTAGGATTCAGTGTAAAGGAATACTTTTTGCCTCCTCGCTCTGATTTTGGTTCCTGGGGAAAAAACCTCTGGGCTTTTGAGAAAGCAAGCGAAAGCAGGCAAGTTTCTTTCTCTTCCCTGAATAAATATTCTTACTTTATCAGTACCAAAGTGCCTGATCCTACATATATGAAGTAACACAACTGCAATAAATAAATAAATACTTTTTCTTGGCCTGAAGAACTGGGAATCTACGTAAACCCTGGCCAGTTGGGAAAGAACAGACCTCTTCTAAGTTGCCTTGCTTACTTGTTAGAATAGTCATTTTGCATTTGATCTGGTGACCAAATCTTAAGAACAAGCTATCTGTGACATTTCTTTTGGAGATCATAAAAGGTGTGTGCATCGTTTGGATCAGGACTTTGGCACAGTGGGAGGTGCATCTCAAATCCAAATTGTACCACTTACCTGTAGGTTCTAGTTCATCATGACTAACATTCATTGTTGGAAGATGGACAGTTGTCCTACAATATAAAGGAAATGGATAGATACCCACACCCACTCCCCCACGCTTCAGCTCCATTGTAAACAGGCCTTCCATATCATAAGTAGCTTGCTACTTCTGGGAAACCTCAGTGTGGCACTTTTATAAATGCTATCCTTAAGATGGTTTGTTTCTTTTGTGATTTGTCAGATTTTACTTTCACTTTTGGGTAAGAAGCGCAGTACAGGAGACCAGACTTCTTTTTTTTACTTTAGGTGAAGAAGTAATCCTGGCAGCGGTAATTTTCAGTAATTAAAGACTTTCACCTTCCATCCTATGGCCCCAAACAACTTCTTGACAATGGAAATAATTACATGAGCACCCCAAGACCTCCAGGAAAAAAGTCAGAAATATGTATTGCATGTGTAGATGACATCATCAGCCTTATATGGCATAACGTACTCAATAGGATTTCAGCCAATGGCTGGGCTTTCTCAGGATGGTACTCCAGAGGTGCCACACAACTGGCCTCTCTAGAGTTACTAGGTTGTATGTAGCAGGCACTGAGGCTACAGTCCTGTTTTTTACTTTCAAACTTCTGGATGAATTCATGATATATAGCTATTTCTGCTTCTAAAACAAGAACTGAGGTTTTCTCATAGGCTCCACAGAGATTATTGTTTGCAGTGGAATCTCTAAACTGCCTTTGTCCTATGTGGTTTTTTGTTTGTTTGTTTGTTGTTGTTGTTGTTGTTTGGGGGGTGAATTATGGGAGCTCAGGTTGATGTTTGAACATTGTCTCAAAAATATGTGTAACTAAGTGTTGATTCCATTGCCCTCTGTTAGTTTTATAGGCAGCAGCACTCTAGAAAGCAAACGATATATAGGCCCTGGTTTGGAGAGTAGCTTGACAGACAAATGGAGTGCAGACTGGGAGGTGAGAATAAGCAAGTTTAGGGAACTTTGTGTTAATCCTGGAAAAGACTTTATTTATTTATTTATTAAATTTATAACCCGCCCATCTAGACCAAAGTCTACTCTGAGCGGCTAACAATAATAGCTAAAATAAAAACAATATAATAAAATAAAAAACAACAGTAGTAATATAGTTCAAGATGGGAAAAATAATCAAGTGAAAACAGGAGGGAAAGCCTGCCTAAAGAGCCAGGTCTTAAGTTTGCTCTTAAAAACATCCAGCGAGGGAGCCAGACAGATCTCTGGGGACAGATTGTTCCAAAGGCGAGGGGCCACTGCCGAGAAGGCCCTCTTTCTTGTTCTTTCTCTCCGTGCCTCCCTTGGCGTTAGGCCCCTCAGCCGCCCTTCCTGGCTAGAACGAGTGATTCGGGTAGATCTAGGTGGGAGGAGGCGTTCCGCTAGATATCGAGGTCCTAAACCGTTTAGGGCTTTATATGTCATCATTAACACTTTGAAATCAATGCGGAAACGAACGGGCAGCCAATGCAAGGCAGCCAGAGTGGGGGAAATATGCTGATATTTTCTCACCCCAGTGAGAAGTCTGCACCATTTGAAGTTTCCGCATCAATCTCAAAGGTAGCCCCACATAGAGTGCGTTACAGTAGTCTAATCTCGAGATTACAAGTGCATGGACCAGAGTGGTGAGCACCCCAACATCAAGATAGGGACGCAGCTGGGCAATCCGCCACAGATGGAAATAGGCGGAGCGGACCACTGACGCTACCTGGGTTTCCATTGTGAGCGCCGGATCCAGATGGACCCCCAAGCTGCGAACCTCACTCTTCATGGTGAGAGTCACTCCCTCAAAAGAGAGGGAGTTTCCCAAACCACCGATGGAGGGGCCACCCACCCTCAGGACCTCCGTCTTGTCCGGGTTCAGCCTCAGTCCTTTCTCCTGCATCCATTGCAGTACAGCCTCCAGGCAGCGCTGAAGGGACGGAATAGCATCCACTGTGGTTGGAGAAAAGGAGATGTAGAGCTGAGTATCATCAGTGTACTGAAGGCATGAAGCCCCACATCCCCTGATGACCCCACCCAGCGGCCTCATGTAGATATTAAACAGCATTGGGGAGATAATCGAGCCCTGCGGAACCCCACAATTGAGATTCCACGGGGCTAAAACACACTCTCCAAGCTGTACTCTCTGAGGATGGCCCTCCAAGAAGGATCGGAGCCAGGCAAGCGCCAGACCACCGATTCCCAACTCGGAGAGCCTCCCCAGGAGGATACCGTGGTCGACGGTATCGAAGGCAGCTGAGATATCAAGGAGGACCAACAAAGACATTTTGCCCCTGTCGGCCTCCCTCAGCAGGTCATCAAACAGGGCGAGCAATGCCGTTTCCGTACCATGGCACGGCCTGAAGCCCGACTGGAATGGATCCAGGGCATTGGTTTCATCCAAAAGAACCTGGAGCTGGTCAGCCACCACCCTCTCTACCACTTTGCTGAGGAAAGAAACATTGGCGACGGGCCTATAATTGCTAATGTCCGCCGTCAAACTTGGTTTCTTCCTTATGGGCCTAATGAGTGTCTCCTTGAGGGCAAGGGGAACCTTGCCCTCCTGGAGAGACCCATTAATTATTGCTGTGGCCCATTCAGTTGTTATAGGCCTGGATGCTTTGATTAGCCAGGCCGGGCAAGGGTCAAGGGAGGAGGTGGTGGCACGACAGCGGCCAAGTGCTTTGTCCACCATATCTGGTGTCACAGGCTGAAAGAGATCAAGTCTCATTGGGCAAGGCGGAGCGCTGGACGCCTCTGCTCGATCTACTGTGTATTTATTTATTTATTTATTTCTTACATTTTTATCCCGCCCATCTAGTCGTTTTGACTACTCAAAAAAGCAGAGAGCTCCCGGTGGATGGCCTCCACTTTAGATTTTAAAAATGCTGCAAATTGGTCAGGTGAAATACAGTGGTGCCTTGAGTTACGAACTTAATTGGTTCCGGAACTCTGGTCGTAACTCGAAATGGTCGTAAGTCGAAGCACCATTTCCCATAGGAATGCATTGAAATGCAATTAATCCGTTCCGGCTGAAGAAAAAAATAACACACACACACAAAAAAAACACTGTAAGACCCATCGGAAACGCGATTAATCCGTTCCGGCCGAAGGGGGGGGGGGGGAAGCAAACAAACCGTGCAAGACCCATCGGAAATGCAAAAAAAGCAAAGCAGAAAGCAAACAAACCGTGCAAGACCCATCAGAAATGCAAAAAAAGCAAAGCAGAAAGCAAACAAACCGTGCAAGACCCATCGGAAATGCAAAAAAAAGCAAAGCAGAAAGCAAACAAACCCCGCAAGACCCTTCGGAAATGCAAAAAAAGCAAAGCAGAAAGCAAACAAACCTCGCAAGACCCATCGGAAATGGGGGGAAAAAACCCAAAAAGCAAACAAACCCCGCAAGACCCATCGTAAATGGGGAAAAAAAACCCAAAAAGCAAACAAACCCCGCAAGACCCATTGGAAATGGGGGGAAAAACAACCCAAAAAGCAAACAAACCTCGCAACACCCATCACATCATAGAAACATAATCCCACCACCCAGCCCAAAACCATGCTGCAAAACCCACCCAGAACAGTTTTTAAAAAGCAGAAAGCAGCACCTTACCTTACCAGGCAGTCCGAAACCTCCTCCGATCGCACTCACTCTAACCGTTGGGGCGAAAGAGCTACAAAGAAGCAGCCTCTTTGCCTACCAACGGTTAGCAATTTGAATTCCCCGCCTTTTTTCCCTGTCTTTTTCTGTTCATAACTGGAAACTCCAGCCGCAAGTCGAAGCAACATTTTGCGACCGGAGCTGGTCGTAACTCGAAATGGTCGTATGTCAGGACGTTCGTAAGTCGAGGCACCACTGTACTAGTAGGAGGCCTATCACTTAAACCAATTCCGGATAGATAGCGGACTATACGGAAAAGTTCCGCCTGCTGATTTGAAGCTTCGCTTATCCGGACAGCAAAGTGAGCTCGACTGGCAGCCCTCACCTTAGTAAGGTAATGGTTAGTCACAATCCTGACAGCTTTCTGATTATATTCCGTTGGGTTCCGTCTCCAATTGCACTCTAGCCTTCTCCTGTTTTGCTTCATAGCTCGCAGCTCCTGGTTAAACCAGGGCGCTGGATGAGTTCTGCAACGGAGAGGGCGTTTAGGAGCGATCGTGTCAACAGCCCTGGTGGCGGCAGCAAGCCAGCCATCGACCAAAGCCTCGACATGAGCGCCAGTCAGATCAGCAGGAATCCCTCTCATGGAGTCCTGGAATCCTACAGGATCCAGTAGCCTTTGAGGGCGGACCATTAAAATAGGTCTTTGCTCCCTGCGGCGAGGGAGAGCCACTGAGAGGTTACATTTTATTAGGTGGTGATCCGACCATGATAAGGGAACTGACACAAGGTCAGTCACCATCAGACCACACTCACTCCGCTTGGTGGAGAACACCAGGTCTAGCGTGTGACCGCCCACGTGGGTGGGGCCGTTAACATGTTGGGACATGTCCAAGGAAGCCATGGTTTCCAAGAACTCAAGAGCCGGACCAGAAACCTCCATCTCCGCATGGATGTTGAAATCACCCAAGACCAGAAGCCTTGGGGATTCCAACAGTGCCACGGAGACAAAGTCTGCCAGCTCCGGTAAGGAAATGGCTGGGTCGCGGGGAGCGCGGTAACCCAGCAAGATCCCAATACCATCCCTGGCCCCAATTGACTTCAAAGCTTTAGGCCTTTATCCATGATATGTCCCTATCCAATGGGCTTACTGCTGTATCCCATTTGCCTCAAAATTCTACTAAATACCAAGTCACACAGTCATTTTCAAGCCACCCAATCACACCACAAATACATCAACACATTTCCCCATCTTCTGTTAGCCCTCAGTTGTGCTAGTTTAATTGCCTAAGTGACAAACAAATGAGAAACAATTTTATTAAAAGAAGTTTCCATGTGCAATGGCATTCATGCAGCCTGCTTTTCAAGTGGAAATCATGACCAGCGTTATGTTATGCAGGATTGTGTCCTTTATGAAAGCACTGCTGTTGCACAAGTGGAGGTGACAATGCATGCAATAGCCACATTTCACCTAGCTGGTGTAATCTGACATTGTGGTGGTGATGGTGCTTTACACTCAGTGGAAGCTCAATAGGGTACTGGCCTGTGTAAGAAAGTGGCTTTGAATTAAGCCCAAGCAGTTATTGCAGGTATCAAGAATCCATGTACGTTCATGAGGGCCCTGCACTCATTGCTACATGTGCTTCATGCTCATATCTACTGTGACAAATACCAGTGTGCATAACACCAGTCTGTTGTGTACAAAGAAACTTCCACATTCTCAGAACCAGCATGCACAATGCACAGTCTCATGGTTATTTCTCAAGTGTTTTTCCTTCTTGATCCAGAATCAGTCTCCAAAGGTGTAAGAATGACTTTCAGCCATTTTTCAGCTCAAACCTCCCCCCCCCCCCGCTTTTTTGTTTTGTTTTCTTTGCTGGAGAAAGCAATAAAGATGATAGAAGAGAAATGTTTTAAGGATGAATGCTTGCGACCTGGGAGAAAAGAATATGAATTCCAGAATGCCCAGAAGGAAACCCTATTGAATCTGCTATCCCTCGTGTGTGGCTATGTTGTCTGGGGGATGATGGGAGCTGCTACTGAAACATCTGGAGCGTACCAGGTTGGAAAGCACATAAGCAATCCACTTAAAAAAAATACAAACACAGTAATCCAGAAAATTATGTGAAAATGAGCAAGAATTAAAGTTTTACCCTATGGGCAGAATCTTTATTTTCCCTTACATATATAATTGTTTTAAGGTAGAGTCCAATATAATCATTGTAGGATGAACTATCACTAAATAAGAGACATGCATCACCAAAAAAGAAGACATTAATTTGCATAACAATATTATATTTACATGTTCAGATGCAAAATTAGAAATTATTTTCATACTCTGAACAAAATTACAGTACATCTCTCCAAAAATGAAGAAACTATGGCCACAATACATGTGGCTGCTGTTCAGATTCTAACTCTAAATGGACAACTTCATGCTCCCTGATTTCTGTCCTTATAGTTCTTTATCTTTAATATAAAGTCTTTTATCAAATGTGGGCTTGGCAGATTTTCAGATAAAGGATACCTTCCAAAAATATTGTTGTCTGGCAGCTTTTGCATAGAGGGCTGTACTCTTGTATATGTTGTCATCCCGTAAATTATATTAAAACAACAGAGAGATCATTTTAGACATAAAGAGGAGTAAAGGAGAAAGGGCAGAGTTGCTTGAGGGAAAAGGCAAGAGAATTTGCATGACAAGATGTTATGGAGATGGACAAGCAAAGCCTGTATGTAGGGATATGTTTGGCTATGAGGAAGATAATGCTGGGGGCATACACAGTTTTGAAGATAAGGACAGGGACCGGGACCATTTATAGTTAGGATCTAAACAGCAAACTCAGCTGCCACATATCTGGCCAAGAAGCCAGCATAAGGATTTAAGGAAGTGCATCGTACCAGCAAAGCAATGTGTGAGACAAATAATTGTGATAACAGAGCAGCAGATGTGGCTCTGAGCTCAAGATGATAATGGAAGACCAGCTAGAAGAGGACCATGATAATTAAGCCAAGAGATGAATAGGGCAGGGACCCAATGTTTGTTCAGGAAAAGGGAAAGGGCTCGCTCTCTGTAATATTCTAAAGTGACATGATAGATAATGAACTCATAATGAAAATCAAATCTCAGTTGCAAGATGGGCTAAGTGCAATTGGATCTATTTACTGGTGATAAAATTGTATAATGTACATTTCACTTTCAAAATGGAAATATCCAAGCCAGCTAACCAACAAGAAAAAGAAATCCATGCATCTCTCTCTCCCTTCTCAAATCTTATGGTGTAGAAAATGAAAACTTTTAAGGAGATTTTGAAGAATAGGGCTGGGTTTTTTTGTTCTGATGTGTTGTTCTTGTTGCTTTTGAGATAAAAAATATCCTGCAATGCCTCACAAAATATGTGCTTCCCTGCACTGAGCTTTATGTCATGTAGTTGATGGGTTTTATTTGAAATTCATCTCTGCCTAATCTGTTGCAAATTTTAGGGTAATTGGCCACTGTAGTTGCCCCCTAAGCTACTGTTTATGGCCTCAGATTATGATGGGCCAATAAATACAAACCAAATAAAAACAAAGAAACAAAATACCTTTTTTACAAACTCTAAATATAACATTTGATATGAATAGTTTTTAAAAGGGAATTGGAGAAAGCTACTCTGTGGGTGATCACGGAACAAAGGAAGGCTAATGATGTGGGTGATCACAGAACAAAGGAAGGCAATTAGCCTTAGAGAAAGTACCAAGGAGTCGACAAGCAGATGTCCGAGCCAGCAGAGCCTCAAGGCAACGCCCTGAGAACTCTTTTTATTAACTTAGCATGATTACATAGTATGTTGTGAGAATTCAGATAGGATACTAGTTACCTAATCGCCACTAGGATTGGCTGAATAAATTCTTTGATCTAATGCTCTACCTCTAAGCAAAAGGGCAGAATGAGGGGTTACCCCCGCCCGCTGGCAGCTGCTGCTTCTGCCAGGAGTGTGTGCACGTCACTGGAACAGAATGCAGCTAACAACCTTTAGGCAGAAGTTTCCCACACTACTCAAAAACAGGCATTATAATTCTGATATGACATCTTTGTAACACTATGCTGCTTCCTAAAATCAAGACATCGTTTAGGACCTCAGCATGCTATAACCTGGCACAGTCTTTTCCCTGCACATCCTCATATCTCCAAAAGGAGCAGGTTCTTCCTCCCTAATCTCCAGTTGCACCAAGACCTTGGGGTCCTGGGAGATCTGAATGGGGCTGCATTCTTGATAAAAGCTCAGTTCTGCAGCTTGGGGTTCCGACTACTGCATCTGATGGATGCTTCAGTGTCATCAAAAGAGCATGTATACAGCTTTTTTTAAAAAACAAGATTCATTTGGCATGCTCACTATGGCCCTTGGGAAAATGTTATTTGTCAATAGTTATTCATTCCAGTAGCGATGTATGGAAGTGAGAGCTGGACCATAAAGAAGGCTGACCGCCGAAGAATTGATGCTTTTGAATTGTGGTGCTGGAGGAGACTCTTGAGAGTCCCCTGGACTGCAAGGAGAACAAACCTATCCATTCTGAAGGAAATCAACCCTGAGTGCTCACTAGAAGGACAGATTCTGAAGCTGAGGCTCCAATACTTTGGCCATCTCATGAGAAGAGAAGACTCCCTGGAAAAGACCTTGATGTTGGGAAAGTGTGAAGGCAAGAGGAGAAGGGGACGACAGAGGACGAGATGGCTGGACAGTGTCATCGAAGCTACCAACATGAATTTGACCCAACTCCAGGAGGCAGTGGAAGACAGGAGGGCCTGGCGTGCTCTGGTCCATGGGGTCACGAAGAGTCGGACACGACTTAACAACTAAACAACAACAATTCATAGAAGGCCTATGATGAAGACCTTTAAGGAATTAAATGGGTTGAGAATTCAGCTGCTAAGTTTCTGAAAGGAAAGAATATAATTGGCAATGCTTAAAGATGAGGTGGCTTGTGGCCCAGGAATGGGGAACACTCTACTACCCCAATCACAAGCAGCCCATGCTTGAAAAGTCTGGTTGAGTACCAGGTTCTTCAAAGGCATTTCAAAGTGCCAGTTTTGATCCAACATGCCCTAGGCAGTTTGGACCAGGGCTAGGTGAAGAACCATGATCGTGAGCTCTCCTCCCATATGACGCTGATCATGCCAAGCTCTTAGAAACATTGTCAGAGGGCAGGACTCAGTGCCACCCACCTTTAGAAAAAAGGAGATAGGTGGCTACCAGAGATAAAGCCAGTTCTCATAGCATCTTATCTGGTACCCAATTTTTTTTAGACACCAGCTTTCTTTTTTCATCTGTCGTCAAGTCAGTTCTGACTTATGACAACCCTTTTCAAGGTTTTCCAGGTAGAAAATATACAGAAGTGGTTTACCATTCTCCTCTTTTGGGGACACCCTGGGACTGTGCAGCTTGCCCGAGGACACAAAGGCCGGATTTACACACAGAAGGCACAGTGTGGAATCGAACTCACAACCTCTGGTTCCACAGCCAGATACCTGGAAAATGTTGCCGTAAGTCAGAATTTACTTGATGGCACACACTTAGTTAGGTCCATGACCTCCTTAGGTTGCCATGTCTAGATACTAACTAAAAGCTTGTTATTAGCTAAGATAATAACATTGTTTTTACCACTATTAGCCAACAAACATTTATTGTGTTTTAATTAGTTAAAGGTTGTTTTGTTCTTGTTTCAATCCAAATGTGCTTTGAACTGTATTGTAAAATGTTCTTTAAATTAAAAAGAGAGAGAGAGAGAGTTAGCCTCTGGGACAATCTATTGTGTATTTTCAGCTCCAGTACTTTTATCTTATTTAGGAAAGCACAGCTGCCCTTCATTCACTGTAATGTTTGTAATCTTTTTCCTTAGACTAAGTTTGTTTTCTTTATATATATAAATATATATAAAAGGATTGCATGCCAATGGCCTTCAGAGAATCCACTTAGATGGCTGGCTGTGAGTCTGGTTTTGTGCTGGATAACTGACTGGCAAAATGGTAATTGGGTGGAGCAGGAGACAAATGTGTGGGATGATGTCAGAATATTAGGCAGAGGCTTCATATCTGTCAACTATTTGCTTGTCACTTCCAGCATGTGGTTACCATGCTGCCAACCATGGAATGGACCCCCGCAGAGCTGACGGTAGCTGGTGTGGCTTTCCTTTAGCAGAAAAACAGAAAAACAAATATAGAAAGTTGTTGGGAAGTATGGGTTAGATGATGAGCTTTTGATGAGACTGCCAGAGTTGGCCATCTGTATAAATCTGCCAGGTCTTCCTGCTTGCATGGGAGACCACAGATCTAAAGACTAATCTTCTTTCTTGTCACTTTAAACAATGGCCACCTGGCTTGCATGTATTTGCATTTCTTGGGTATACCAAGCAAATAAAAAACTCTCTGTAGATTCTCCAGTTGATTTTAAAATGCCTGTCTTCAGCTGGACTGCATAGCCTTCATCTATGATGGTGTTCCATATGGTTTTCAACTGTTTACAAATAAAATGTCACTTTAGGGGTGGTCTTGGGGAAATACATCTGCAAGGTCTGTGCAAGGAAAAGCAACCCTGCGTGCTTGCAGTAAAAGCTGTATTCAGTGTTGATTGATTGGTTAACATGTGCACCATGATGAATCCCCCTCTTACCTCCACCCAAATCTTGTTCTTGGAGCAACAATGAAAACTGTATAAACAAGATGACTAACAAAGTAATTTTTTGTGTCAGTTTACAAATATATTAAAGTGGATAGCCTTCCTGGAAAATGGGTAGAAGGGCGAGACTGACAATTGAGGCAGTGTTGACATTGTTGGTCTGCATCTGTCTACTGCATTTTTTAAAAATTAAAATATTTCCAGTCCAACCTATATCAGAAGATATTTGGGCAGAGTATAATTCCTTGGAAATTATATAAAAGAATTTAAATAATTTAAATTAATGTAAAACCATTCAGCAGTCAAAAGAAAACTGGCAGTTATATAGATCAAGAACCTGTTGCTAAGTTTTGAATTTTTGGTTAAATTCCTTTAGCTGCACAGCAGAAGTGCAGGAATTTACAGAGCAGAACAGCTTCAAGTTTCCCAGATTTGCCCGCCTCTTTTTCTCATTAACTGGCACTTTCAGTCTTAGTAACTCAGAGATATTAATCGTAGAAAGAATTAAAAAATGTTTCATTATTTGTAATTGAACAGATCAAACAAACTGACAAAAGTGGTTATCTTCGACAATAGACCTCAACAGACTCTAGAGAAGAAAAAAGACTCAGCAGAGAGCTCTCTCTGAATTCAGAGGCAGGAGGGAACAACTGGCTAGTGCTGGATGGATTGATAGTCACCCCATCCTCCCAGCAACACCTTATCCAGGCAACATTAGGTTGCAAAAGCTCCAATAGAACCAAGCCATGATATCACTAGGACCCTAAGGCTGGGTGAACATCCAACATTTAACTAGGTGCCAGGATGAGGTCAATGTCAGTTAAGTGGTCTGAATCTCTAATTCTGATTGAATATTTACAGGAGGAATATGTCTGGCATCTAATTATCCAAATAGCATGGGCAGCATAAGAAGTTCAGCAAAAGAGAGGCAAAGAACCATTGAGTCAAGGGCCCAGTCAGCTTCCCATTCCTGAGAGTCACCCAAGCATCAACAGTGCTCTGTAACCTTAATTACAAAAGGTTGCCACCACTTCCTCCCCCTTTTTACTTGCACTGGCTTCTGTGCTTTGAACCAGAAGTGAAATATCAGACACAAAAGATAGAAAGCAAGGCTTTTCATCTCATGTAGGCTCGTGGACAGAACAGGATTGCTGCTAACATTTTGTGTGCCAGGCCTGGAGCTTGGAAATAACATGTTAAAGTGTTAATATTAAAACAATTATTTTGCATTAAAGTGGAGGAATGCATCTAATCTTTTACAAGTAACAATTTGAAAATGTTGACATTTTAAAAATGTTATTTTAAAAATGTTATTCTTTAGATGCATGAGCTGGTTTGTTCTATCGTTAAAGCAAAAATAACAACTTTAACGTTAAATCTAACACGTTCTTTCCAAGCTCTGGTCAGGCCTAGAGGCATAGGAGCAGGCATGGGAAAAATAATAGTAACTCCACTTCCCCCTTGGCTCTGGACACTGAATCTAGCCAAGGACCAAAGAGCAGATCAAATGCACAGAGGAAAACAACAGCCTGTTTTGATTCTACAGAACAAGTTTTGCTGGTCTCATTTTCTTCCAACCACCTTTCTCACTATGTGAATAAGCACTTGAGAATGGACCAGGTAGGTAAACACATAATCCAAAAGCAGAGCAGGTATTGGCAGACAGGTGGAAGAAATGGGTGTAGCGTTCTCCTTTAAATGTGGTCATGGCTCAGGTTTACTTAGAGTGAGTCATGCATATTTATGTTGCTGAGAGGCGGAGCCAAGAGGCAGAGTATAAGAGGCAGAGCCTGAGGGGGAGGAGGGGAGATCAGAGTTTTGGAAGGAGTTTGATTAGCTGAGTTCAGAGATTTATGAGATTGTGATTAGACTGATGAGAATATAGTAGGAGATCTGAGAAGTGATTGACCAGTGACTGGAAGGGAGAAGGAATAGAACTGAATATTATAATACTGAAACAAATAAGCAAATAAACTAAAGATCTTTCTATTTCATTAAAGAGTGGACCTGATTCTTTCTAAAGGAGTTATGGGGATCTAGGGATCTCCTGGTGGCAGCAGTGGAAAGAAAGGAAAGAGTTTAGTTTTACCCTGGTGTGCTCTGAGGTCTGAGTCTAGGTGGACAGACCAAGGCACGAGTGGGTCCAACGCCACATAGGTTCCAGAGGTGTGGGATCCAAAAAGGGTCAAATCGCGACATTGGTGTCCAGCGGCGGGATACGAAGTAATCCAGTGAAGCCTATTGAAGTAATCCAGTGAAGCCTTTATAAAATAGTTTATTGAGTCAAGGGTACCTTTTAGACAGGATCTGTGGCAATGAGGTTTGGTTCCTGCTAGAGCTTTTGGGAAAAGCTTAGTAGCGGGGCCTCAGAACCCAGATCAGGGGGGTCTAAGATAGGGAACGACTCTGTGAGGAAATTTCTGAGTTTTACCTCAGGATCTGAGGATCAGAGGGCTTGCTCTGAAATCCCAGGCTCTGAGATAGGAGAGCGCTGTGGATAAGGCAGAAGCCAGGTCATAGCAGATCTGAGGGAGAGAACCTAAGGAAAAGGCTTGAATTCTCTGAGAGGGAATTTCTGAGTTTTACCTCAGGATCTGAGGATCAGAGGGCTTGCTGTGAAATCCCAGGCTCTGAGATAGGAGAGCGCTGTGGATAAGGCAGAAGCCAGGTCATAGCAGATCTGAGGGAAAGTACTAAAAGAAAAGGCTTGAAAAATTTATATCAGTAACTGGAAGTAAAATAAGAAAAACAGGTCCTTTTAAAAAGAAAATTTGTGAACGCTGCTCTAATCACCTCAGAGAAAGATAAACAAAAAGGAAAAGATGCCTCCCAAACGCGCCACAAGGGGGAGTCCTGAGTCTGAAGGGTTGCCTCAGGAATTGGAGGGAGACCAAAAGGAAATAGGCGTTGAGGTTACCTCAGAGGGACATAAGGAATTAAGCCCTCAAGAATTTGAGAGATGGAAACTGGAAAGGGAATTTAAATTTAAGGAACTACAGCTCAGAGCTGAGCAGGAGGCCAGACAATTTGAGCAGGAGGAGAGAAGGAGGGAACAGGAAAGCAAAGAAAGAGTTGAGCAGGAGGCCAGACAATTTGAGCAGGAGGCCAGACAATTTGAGCAGGAGGAGAGAAGGAGGGAACAGGAAAGCAAAGAAAGAGCTGAGCAGGAGGCCAGACAATTTGAGCAGGAGGCCAGACAATTTGAGCAGGAAGAGAGAAGAAGGGACCTGGAAATCAAGGCTGAGTCAGAAGCTAAACAACTAGAATTAAGAGAAAAGGAAATGAATTTTCAACTACAGATGAGACAATTAGAGATTTCTGCTCTAAATAATAACCTTAATAATAACAACAGTGGGGGAGGTGGAATCCTGTCAAAGATAGATTTGAAGAAGTTTCCCCAGTACAAAAGAGGGGACTGTCCTGAATCCTTCCTCATTGCTTTTGAACGCACCTGCAATGACTTTGAAATCAGAAATGAAGATAGAATGATGGTTTTAAGAGCGCAGGTTAGCGGAGATCTGGCAGAAATATATGCCCAGATGAATCCCGAGAAGGCAAGAGATTTTGAGGCATATAAAAAGATGGTTTATTCAAGATTTTGTCTGAACTCTGAACACCTGAGGCGGAAATTTCGCTCTCTCTCTAAAAAGCAGGATGAATCGTACTCTCAGTTGGGAGCTAGATTGGCGCTGACTCTGGATAAGTGGATTGAAAGAGAGGAGATCACTTCTTTAGAACAGTTGAAGGATTTAATTGGGCTAGAACAGTTTTACTCCCTATTACCTGGAGAACTACGGTATTTAGTAAGGGACAAGAATCCTAAAAATTTATGGGAAGCGGGAGAACAAACTGATTTGATTAATGCTTACAGGAACCCTAGATTTTCAGAGCTGAGAGTAAATAAACCAAACTGGGACAATAACTATAAAAAGCCTTTTAATAAAAATTACCTCAGCAGGAATCCTGAGAGAGAAGGTCAGGGCGGGACTTCCCCAAAGTTGCCAAGGGCTAGCCCGCCAAAAACATCAAACCCTGAGGCACGGTTCGCCAAAGTACCTCAGAATGACAAAAGGAATTTTAAATGTTTTAACTGTGGGCAACCAGGCCACTTACAATTCCAGTGTAGGCAACCATACCCCAACTTGCAGAGAAATGATTCTCTAACCAAAAAGGTGTATTGTGTCAAGCAAGTGGAATCAGGGGAGGAAAATAGTAGACAGAGACCTGATCCCATAACCACCACCACTTCTACTGACCATGAGGAGGAAGATATTCCTATAGCCCAAGTAGTCCATTGTTTCTATATCAGCAATGACCAGACCCTTCTCAGAAACGCAGGTGAAGAGATAGTTGTGAAAGGAAAGAAGTACATTGCAATAAGAGATACAGGATCTCAAATCTCCATTGTCCATTCCGATTTAGTAGCCCAGGATGACATTATTCCTGGCAAAGAAATGTCTTTAAAGGGAATTGGGAAGGAAACCGTGGTTTTAAAAGTGGCTGAGATACCAGTAGAATACCAGAATTGGTCTGGAAAGTGGCAAGTAGCTGTGTCAGATGAAATACCAGCAGCTTTTCTCCTTGGTTGGGATTTAATAGAGCATGTCAAGAGTGCGTTAGTGCTTACCCGCTCAAAGGGGGGTCAAAACTCACCCTCTGCAGCTCAAACCGATACTGTAGCAGAGAAAGGCCTAGGTGGAGCGGTTACCGTGGCAACCCAGCTTGATAGGGCTGAGGCAGAACTCATGCTACTACAGAATCCCAAAACAAATAACAATTTTGCCCAGGAGCAGAAGGAGGACATTAGCTTGGGAGTTTGCTTTGAAGCTGCCAGGACTCCCACTGTACTGTCTCCTGAGTGCCCTGAGAGCTTTAGCTTAACCAAAGACCTTCTGTACAGGGAAACGTTAGCTACTCCATACCGAGGAAAAGGGGAACCCCGAAAGCAATTAGTGGTCCCTAGTAGATACAGGGAGAAAATCATTAATCAAGCTCACAGCAGTTTATTTGGAGCTCACATGGGGATCACCAGAACCAAAAGACGGGTTGGCCAGAACTTCTTTTGGCCAGGTATGGGCAAACAGATTACTAGTTTCTGTAAAACGTATGATGTCTGTCAGAGACGAGGGACTGGGCAGGACAGGACCAAAGCCAAATTATGTCCTCTGCCAGTCATCTCTACACCGTTCCAAAGGCTGGGAATCGATCTAGTGGGTCCCTTACCTAATGCCACCCATAGGGGAAATAAATACATCTTGACCATAATGGATTTTGCCACTAGATATCCCGAGGCAATTCCTTTGCGCAACATGGAAACTGACACCGTGGCAGATGCCCTAATCAATTACATGAGCCGATTGGGATTTGCCAGCGAGATAGTCAGCGATTTGGGGATGAGTTTCACATCCAAACTGATCAAAAGGTTATGGAAGGCTTGTGGAATTACCCAAATCAATTCGACTCCATATCATCCAGAGACCAATGGGCTAGTTGAGAAATTCAATGGCACTTTAGTGCGCATGATTAAGGCGTATGTAGCAGAGAACCCAAATGATTGGGACTGCAAAATACAACCCTTACTATATGCTTATAGGAGCGTACCTCAAGAGAGCACGGGATTTAGTCCTTTTGAGTTACTGCTAGGACGAGAGACGCGCAGACCTTTAGATTTGCTCCGCATGAACTGGGAAGACCATAGAGAAAGTGACCCAGAGTCAGTGGTAGAATATATGCACAGGTTGCAAACCACCCTGCAAAGGTCTCTAGAGAAAGCCCGTGAAAGAACTTTTGGGCCTGAAGATGAAGTTCTTTTGCTTAGGCCAGTCAAAGGTCACAAGCTACAATTAGCTTGGGAGGATCCCTATAAAGTAGGGACAAAATTGAACAATGTCAATTATGTGATACAGAAGGAGGAAGGCCCTGATGCCTTAAAGAGGGATGCATCTAAAGATGTTCGGGAGGAGAAGAGGAAACTGCCTACCCTTTCCCTAGCTGAGCAAGTGAAGCCCCGAGCCAGACTTAAAGATGACGTCACTATAAAACGACCAGCAGATGACATCCTGTGGACAACCGAGTGGCCGATGACCGCCAGTCGACGGAAAAGGGTGCGGAGAAAGGAGCCAGTGGTCAACAGAGGGACTCCTGAGTACCAGCAGAGGTGTGTCCAGCTGAAGGAGATGACCACAACCGGACCAGTCCATGGTGCGCCAGACTACGACGGGAAAGTGAGAGACTTGGACTTTGCAAATTTTGCCTTTGCAACAGAGACTCAGTTCTTGCCTCGAAAGCCCCAACGTTGTCGCAGATGTGCTTTCCAGGAGGCTAGATGAATGATACCAGGACTTTTATTATAAACTGAAATGGAATATAATTCACAGTTAATTATTTATGTAAAAGTTCAGGATCGTGATTTCTGTATGGTTGTAAATTCTGTAAAATGATAAGGTAAGGTATATTATTGATTAGTAGATGATAAGGTAAAGTATTGTATTGATTATTAAATGATAAGGTAATGTATATTATTGATTAGTAGATGAAAAGGTAAAGTATGGTATTGATTATTAAATGATAAGGTAAGGTATTTGGTTGATATTTAGTAAAAATGTGAAAGTTAAAATGTTATGAGAAAAAAAAAGTTTAAGCTATTGCAGCTGTTTGTTCAGGAGGAAAAATGTGTTTCCCCTCCCAAACAAACCTAAGTAAGGGGGGAGGTCTGTAGCGTTCTCCTTTAAATGTGGTCATGGCTCAGGTTTACTTAGAGTGAGTCATGCATATTTATGTTGCTGAGAGGCGGAGCCAAGAGGCAGAGTATAAGAGGCAGAGCCTGAGGGGGAGGAGGGGAGATCAGAGTTTTGGAAGGAGTTTGATTAGCTGAGTTCAGAGATTTATGAGATTGTGATTAGACTGATGAGAATATAGTAGGAGATCTGAGAAGTGATTGACCAGTGACTGGAAGGGAGAAGGAATAGAACTGAATATTATAATACTGAAACAAATAAGCAAATAAACTAAAGATCTTTCTATTTCATTAAAGAGTGGACCTGATTCTTTCTAAAGGAGTTATGGGGATCTAGGGATCTCCTGGTGGCAGCAGTGGAAAGAAAGGAAAGAGTTTAGTTTTACCCTGGTGTGCTCTGAGGTCTGAGTCTAGGTGGACAGACCAAGGCACGAGTGGGTCCAACGCCACATAGGTTCCAGAGGTGTGGGATCCAAAAAGGGTCAAATCGCGACAATGGGTTTCAGTCATTCACATCTTCATGGACGCTCAGAGGAAATGTGAGGGAGTGTCTGGCAGATAATCTTTTATAAAAGACAGATTGAACAAGGTTGACACTTAAAGCTTCTTAGGGACTTTGTTATTAGATGTCTGTGATACCATAAGGCAGTATCCAGCCAAAGTCTAGGACTTGACAAAGGGATGTAAATATTAGCCCAGGATACCCAATGAGTCTCTAATCCATTTTATTGCCAGACACTCATACTGAATGGCTAGGATACAGGGTTGCCGTTTTTCAAGATGCTGGCTGAAGTTTGAGGAAATTGCTGTTTCCCAAGTTCTATAGGGATGGGGAGATAAATCTCAGGAGAAGTGGCAGGGCAGGACAAAAAGGTTTGATTTTTATGTGTGAGGTTTTAAAGTATGGGCATGCATCTCAGCCTACCCACAAGTGGCTTCAGAACTCACTAATTCCAGAGTGTTTTTATATGTGTTTACATGTACATAGACTTTGTGCAACAGAAAGCGACTATGGAGAAAGGAGTGGGGAGAGTGCTAGTGTGTGCCTGCACTTGGGACCATCATGCCATTTGGAAGGAAAAGGGAGTGGAGCACCAGTGTGCAGAAACGCTGACAAGAGTGAGGAACTTGGAGGGGGGGAACGCCCTGTTGTTAGAATACAGTATATGATTTTGCAACCTGGCATGTATGTGTATGTGTGTAATGTAAAAGCAAATGAGTTGCATTTGCATAAAAGAATATGTGTAACCAATCAGATTATGTCTAGTGCTAGCCAATAGATGTTCAGCAGGTTAACTGTCAGATATAAGAGGGAATGACAGGATGAAGCTTGTCTGACTTGTCTGTTAATATGTCTATATTGATATATAGGTATTCTGTTAGGATAGTCTGCTGCTAGGTGTCTGCTGTTACTGTGTCTGATAAGAATATACTATAAAACCATTATAAGACTGTCAGGCACAAACCAAAAATCTATACCAAGTCAAAATGTTCAACATGTTTATTCTTCAACATGTTATACAGTAAATATTCTTAAAGTTTACTATGACTAAATGCTCATTCTTTCTTCGCTGGAGCACACACATATATATCAAGGGATACTATTATTCATGATCTGTGTGGTTTATTAGATTCACGCTTAATCTGCTGTGTGTAAACTTTCACATTTCAACACCTGTGAGCTTTCCCTGAGCACCGCTTCTGCAACATTACAAGGGCCCACCGCTCGGTCCTAGTGTTGGCCTTGAAATCTCAGGGATTTGGAGGTTGCAGACCTAACTATATAATACCCAAAAGGACTGTGCCGCCACCCCCCTCCTAACTAGGGATGTTATAGTCTAGGCCTCTGTGGGAAGTAATAAACAACAGTTTTGAGTAAGAGACAAGATAAAATGGAGTGAGATAAAGGGCAAAATCCTGTTGGCATAGTTACACCAGCATAAACCGGATACGGACACTGGAAATAATAAAGTTTAATTATAATTTATAAATTATAATTATAATTTCAGGTTCTGAGGACTCCCTGTTGCTTTGGTGAAGTCTTTGGGAGTTTTGAGATTGAGGGATTTTAATAGGCAAAAATCAGTGCCAGGTTGCTGGTTGATACCAGCAATGGCAATCCAGCAGTGATTTTTTTTGGCTATTAAAAGCTCCTTTCCTTGGTTCAAAGGCTCCAAAAGGCTCCCCCGGGCAAAATATAACCCCAGGGAGCCTCAGAGCCAAAGGGGGGGAGGGGAGGGGAGCTTTCAATTAATTTAAATAAATTATTTCTAATGCCCAGATCAGGTTTATGCCGGTGTAACTACACCAGTAGGATTTTGCTCAGAGTTGAGTTTGAACTCTGAAAGCTAAGAATGTATTGCTGTGGTGGGCTTGTTGCTGGACATAAGATGTGGAACAATGGCATTGGGTGTTGGCTGAAATATTTAAGCTGTGTCTTCACCTACGCACTGAGCCAGTAGATTTTAAATTAACTGAAGTTTTACAAAATATTATAAGTCTCCAGTGGCACCTTTGATAAGCAAATCTGGATAGGCCCTGTATTACTGGAACTGAGTATCCATCACAGAAGCAGGGTGAGCATCATAGCAGTGTTCCCCCTTTTCCCACATCTTGTGTGGAATTAACTTGCTAGAAGAATATCTTCAGCCAGTGAGGTCTGGCTTCAGACTCCACCTTTCTTTCTCACCTATCCCCTTTTTCTGCGGGTAGGAAGAAACACGAGTGGAAACAATTATTATAAACAAATCCATTTCCTACTCCATCTGCCTGCCAGTGTCATTGCCTCCTGCCTATTTTATTTCCTAATGACAAAACTGTCCCCCCCACTTTTAGGGGCGGGTCAGATTCAGTACTCAAATAACTTTATGGTTCTATTCAGAACTCTCTCAAAGCAGAGCCATGGCTTAGGTCAACACAGGCTTGCAAAACTGCATCACTGTTCTTGGACCCTTTCCAGGTTACACTTTGTACTCTATTCATTAGTTCCAATGGCACCTGGCTCTGCATTTTCTGTGTGAGCTCAGAATACACTGTGCACAAGATAAACCACAGGAGATGGGCATTAGCAAAGATTATGAAATGGCAACACACAACTTGAGACACTTGACACGGAAAGGAGATTGACTGAAAAGAATGCCCAACTAATTCCAGTAACCAGAGCCCTGGAACATTTTCAACTTTGATCACACTTTATTTCCTTGGTTATTCTGTGAAAATGCTACATACCAGCGTGAAGGAGTGGGGAACTGAATACTGTGAACACAGTGGGGTTATTAAAACCAATGGTGTTTGAAGATGGTATCCTTGCTTTTAGCTTTCAGTGTGAAAAAACTATTTTTGCTTTCTAGATCTAACACATGTGTCTTAGCAGAATCTCTGCCATGACAGCTTGGGAAACTTGAGCGCACCTGCTTATCTATTGTTATAGCTTGCTAAGGTCAACTGGCAGGACCTGCTAACTGGGAAAGTTAACACAGCTGCTATTTGTGTGCAGACTTGCATGCACACCAACATTTTAGTAAGTTCTGGTCTTTGTAGGTTTTGACTGGTTGTTGGAATACATCGGTATTACATTCATTATTTGTATTTTGGTACTCTGTTAGATGGTTTCTGGAAGTGTATTCTGTGCATACTCTGTATTCCAAGTACTGTACTGTTTTGTGAAGTCCAGTGGTTCAGTAAGCATGGCTTAACAAGACAGCTTTCTTATTTTATCCTGTCTGTATTCTCAAGTGTTATCTGAATTGGTTAATTATTCCATCTGTTAAATTTACCTTTTCTCTTCTTTTGCAAAATACTACTACTACTACTACTACTACTACTACTACTACTACTACTACTACTACTACTACTACTACTAAGAATAAGAATAAGAATAAGAATAAGAATAAGAATCTTTGTGTGTCTCTTCTTAGTGACACACTAAGAATCCAGTCTTCCTGCCTTAGTTATAGCTGCTGAGTAACTGGGTTCCTGTACGTGATTCTGGAAAAACAGGCAGCTCAGGATGTCAAGTCTTGCTCTCCTAAATAGCCAGAGGAACATCTAATAACTGGGGTTATGAATCTAGTACTTATACTACTATGTTTCAGTCTTGGCGCCATCTGTATGATAAGCATTGACAGAGAAGGTCAAAAACTGTTTTTTTCTGGGAAAAATTGAACTTTTTGGAAATTTTACATCTCCAGATCTAACATTTAGGTTGGTTGAGGATAAATGGAAAGAAGAAAAGCTCTTTTAATTAAATTGCTTCCTGTATATATTACTGACATAAATAATAACTCATATTTACCTTTCTTGCAAAGAAGATGTTTACTCAGATGCAAGTCCTACTAGGCAAATAGGGTCTTACCTAAAACAAAATGCACATAGGATATTATATATTTGGATTATTGAGAATCTCATTCTTTACTGAAAACCATGGCTAGGGAACAGGGGAGCTAATGTGCTTGGAGACATAGAAAAGAATGTTTTACTAGCAAGAAGTAAAAGTAAAATATGGAAGGGTGGGAGGTTGGACATCTGCCAATAGTGGATTGGTACTTTCTTTGAAATATATGGATTTTTCTGGCAGAAGTTTTCAGGGAGGTCGTTAGTCCACTGCGGCAAAAACAAAACAAAGAATCCTATAGGATCCTGAAGAGTGAAAATTTATATTGGCATAAGATTGCATACTACTCACTTCTTTATCAGATGCATGACTGATATATGTGTTTAGGTCGGACAGTGTCATCAGCAGGTTAAGAGGGAACTGAAATTCTTAAATCTTTAAAAAAAATGTAGTAGGACTCAAACCTAATAAACAAAACGTTTCTCTAAAACATAGCTAACAAAACTGCAATATTCACGGTATGTATCTTGATCTCCTTATGATAATGTGAAGAAATTTTACCTTTAATATGGAATGTGTTGTGCTATTGAAACTGTTGAAATCATATTATATATATGCAAATGAATTTATTTGACCAGAGGTGTATAATATGATAATTTAACTATATGAAGTGCTTAAAATGTTGTTCCTAGGAAAAATGTTGCTATAAATGTTTTCCCCCCCCCCCCTCTGTTCTATTTATGTGATATAACCCTTGAAGAAGGCTGAAAAGACCAAGCCGAAAGACATCAGACTTTTATTTTGGAATAAAGCGCATACTACAATTTTTATATTTTTATATCCTGGGACTATAGTTGCTCCTTGCCTACAGCTTTGATGGATGTACCAGTTCCTTTTTGCTGTTGATTTACTGGCAGAGTGCAATGCTTTATGTTGAATTTTTTTTTACTTCTGAGAGTAAGTAATCATTTTGGAGTATTAGGCAAAAAATGGAAATGAATTCAATGTTTATTAATGAAGATATCTATTTAAGGATAGGACAGGAGGATAAAGATGTGTAAACTTTATTACAGAAGTCTCTGTTGATGGCATCTGTGCTTGCAGAAATGGCCTGACATTGCTCCACAATATCATGCCCGTGCTGCGAGCAGGAAAAAGGATGCCAAGCTTTACATACCAAAGAGCAGCCTGAATGCTGACAACACCAATGGCAGTAGTCAAGATGGTCTACAGCAGTGGTCCCCAACCTTTTTGACACCAGGAACCAGTTTAGTTGAAGACCATTCCTCCCAAGGACCCGCTCCATGCCGCAGGCTGTCACAAACAGCCCGTCCTCTCCTCCGCAAGGAGTGTGCACCTCGGCCAGGCAGAAGGTGGCAAGTCGGCCCTCGAGGAGCCTTGCCGGAGGGCGGACCGGCAGCCCACCCGCCCAGCTGTTTGCTCTCCCACAGGTGCGAACTCTGTGGCTGGCCGTCGCCTCCCCTCGGCCCAGGCAGGACTGTCTGGGGACCCGACCAGACCAGGCGGGCTTTCCCTCCTCGGCTCACTCAGCGCCCCTTTGCCTTCTCCGGCAGTGGGGATGTGGGCTTCCCTCCCTGCTGGGGCGACTCCATCCCACTGCTCTCCCCCTTCCCTTCCGTCTGGGTCGCACCAGCAGGCAGGGAAGGCCCAGACAAAGGAGGTGGCTTACCTCGGCAGCTCTTTTTGTTGCTCGGGAGCCGCCGGCACCGAGGACCACTCCATGAAGGGAAGTGCTGTTTTCCCCGTTGCCTCCGGCTCACAGCTAAACTTTCTGCTCACTGCTCGTCTGTCCTGGCGGCCCGGTCCTTCCAAGGCCTCCGTGGACCGGGGGTTGGGGACCCCTGGTCTACAGGATACCCTCTTGTGCTCACTGCCATTCACAAAGTGACACCATACAAGGGAAAATCCTGGAAGCTGCTTCCTTTTTTCATCAGTTAACCACCTTTTACCCAAACACAAAGTAATTGCCAGGACTGGTTTTTGACAAGTGTGAACGGTCATGAGCATCCTACAGACCACCTTGATTGCTGCCATTTATTTTGATTCCTTCCAAAAAAAAAAAAAAAGGAGGGGGGCTGGGACTAACCATTCTCAGTCAAGAAAAGCAAGTTTGGTATTTTCAATGTATTTGATCTGTTTTAAATGTCCAGACACAGAAGGCTGCCAGTGTGTGTGTGGGGTGGGTGGGTATAAAACAATTTTACTTTTTTAAAAAAAGGATTACTCAAAAACCATTTGTCCCAAACTCCCCAAATTTAGCACAGAGCAAGAGCAGACTATCTTCTACATTTGTGCCAAATTTAGTGCTGATACGAGTTTAAAAATTATAATTTTTGTTTGCCCCCCTCAATTTTTGTGTTGCTTATGAAATACAGAATTCTGCTGTTGTACAATCTCTATTGCTCCATGCTTGTAAGCATCTACTTGTGCAGCAATAATTTAAAATGCCGTGCCAAAGGAAAAAGTTTTAACCGGGCAACCCAAATTAAGGTACTATCACAAAGAAGGCCCCCCACGCCACTTTTGTACAACCACAATGTTCTTCTAAAGATGTTACCTGGAGAAAAGTCTCTGTGTGGATCTTCATTTTAGTTTTTTTTTTTTTTTTAAAGGGAGCCTCTGAGAATCTTAATGTACAGTTAAGTTGGTATGGGAGCAGGAACTCCTGCCATTCTTTGGGGCTCTGATTAAGACATTAAAGGTAAAACCAGCCCCACAAACTAGGCTTGTTAGTGAACGGACAGGCAACGTTGCCCCTTCAGAACAGACAGAAAATTAATCTATCTGGTAGACAGTGAGAGACAGAGATATTCGTCTTGTCTGGCCTTGGAATAGACTCAAACTTAACACTACATTTTTCAGCTTCTTCACATATTTATATTCTCTTATATTTAGTGAAGAGTCCCAATTGTTTGTCTTAGTGCCGAGTTGTTGTTGTTTAGTCGTTAAGTCGTGTCCGACTCTTCGTGACCCCATGGACCAGAGCACGCCAGGCCCTCCTGTCTTCCACTGCCTCCCAGAGTTTGGTCAAATTCATGTTGGTCGCTTCGATGACACTGTCCATCCATCTCGTCCTCTTCTCCTCTTGCCTTCACACTTTCCCAACATCAGGGTCTTTTCCAGGGAGTCTTCTCTTCTCATGAGATGGCCAAAGTATTGGAGCCTCAGCTTCAGGATCTGTCCTTCCAGTGAGCACTCAGAGTTGATTTCCTTCAAAATGGATAGGTTTATTCTCTTTGCAGTCCAGGGGACTCTCAAGAGTCTCCTCCAGCACCACAGTTCAAAAGCATCAATTCTTCGGCGGTCAGCCTTCTTTATGGTCCAGCTCTCACTTCCATACATCGCTACTGGAAAAACCATAGCTTTGACTATGCGGACCTTTGTCGGCAAGGTGATGTCTCTGCTTTTTAAGATGCTGTCTAGGTTTGTCATTGCTTTCTTCCCAAGAAGCAGGTGTCTTTTAATTTCGTGGCTGCTGTCACCATCTGCAGTGATCATGGAGCCCAAGAAGGTAAAATCTGTCACTGCCTCCATATCTTCCCCTCAGGAGGTGATGGGACCAGTAGCCATGATCTTAGGTTTTTTTTTTTTGATGTTGAGCTTCAGACCATTTTTGGCGCTCTCCTCTTTCACCCTCATTAAGAGGTTCTTTAATTCCTCCTCACTTTCTGCCATCAGAGTGGTATCATCTGCATATCTGAGGTTGTTGATATTTCTTCCGGCAATCTTAATTCTGGCTTGGGATTCATCCAGTCCTGCCTTTCGCATGATGTATTCTGCATATAAGTTAAATAAGCAGGGAGACAATATACAGCCTTGTCGTCCTCCTTTCCCAATTTTGAACCAATCAGTTGTTCCATATCCAGTTCTAACTGTTGCTTCCTGTCCCACATTGTAGGATTTTGAGCTTAACCTTGCTAGCGTGTGAAATGAGTGCAATTGTACGATAGTTGGAGCATTCTTTGGCACTGCCCTTCTTTGGGATTGGGATGTAGACTGATCTTTTCCAGTCCTCTGGCCACTGCTGAGTTTTCCAAACTTGCCGGCATATTGAGTGTAGCACCTTAACAGCCTCATCTTTTAAGATTTTAAATAGTTCGACTGGAATGCCATCACCTCCATTGGCCTTGTTGTTGGCCATGCTTTCTAAGGCCCATTTGACTTCGCTCTCCAGGATGTCTGGCTCAAGGTCAGCAACCACACTATCTGGGTTGTCCGGGACATCCAGATCTTTCTGGTATAATTCCTCTGTGTATTCTTGCCACCTCTTCTTGATGTCTTCTGCTTCTGTGAGGTCCTTACCATTTTTGTCCTTTATCATGTCCATCTTTGCACAAAATGTTCCTTTCATATCTCCAATTTTCTTGAACAGATCCCTGGTTTTTCCCTTTCTATTATTTTCCTCTCTATCCTTGCACTGTTCATTTAAGAAGGCCCTCTTGTCTCTCCTTGCTATTCTTTGGAAGTCTGCATTCAATTTTCTGTAACTTTCCCTATCTCCCTTGCATTTTGTTTCCCTTCTCTTCTCTGATATTTGTAAGGCCTCGTTGGACAGCCACTTTGCTTTCTTGCATTTCCTTTTCTTTGGGATAGTTTTTGTTGCTGCTTCCTGTACAATGTTACGAGCCTCCATCCATAGTTCTTCAGGCACTCTGTCCACCAAATCTAGTTCCTCAAATCTGTTCTTCACTTCCACTGTGTATTCATAAGGGATTTGGTTTAGATTATACTGGACTAGCCCAGTGGTTTTTCCTGCTTTCTTCAGTTTAAGCTTGAGTTTTGCTATAAGAAGCTGATGATCAGAGCCACCATCAGCTCCAGGTCTTGTTTTTGCTGACTGTATAGAGCTTCTCCATCTTTGGCTGCAGAAAATATAATCAATCTGATTCTGGTATTGCCCATCTGGTGATGTCCATGTGTAGAGTCGCCTCTTGTGTTGTTGGAAAAGAGTGTTTGTGATGACCAGCTTGTTCTCTTGACAAAACTCTATTAGCCTTTGCCCTGCTTCTTTTTGAACTCCAAGGCCAAACTTACCTGTTGTTCCTTTTATCTCTTGACTCCCTACTTTAGCATTCCAAGGCAGCAATCCGTGAAGGGGTAGTGCCGAGTAGGAAAGCCAATTACAGATTCTGCCATTATGATCTTTGCAAAACTGTGGATATTTTGGGCTATCAGTATTATGGAGCTGTCTGAGGTAAATTATGATGTTTACTGCATGCACGCATGTATACAGACTATACTTGTGATGGATTCATGTGCACAACTGCTTTGATGATCAGGAATACATCTTGATAAGGCCACCTTCTCCCCTACACTCCAAATATCTCTCCACTGAATGAAATGTGGGTAATTGTTAGAGAGCCTTTTAATTTTACAGAGCCTTTTTTGGAGTGATATTCCAGTTCTAAAACAGCCTTCCTGCAGTGGTTCACCTGTTGCCAACTTGTTATTTTTAACCCAGGCGAGGAGAGCTCTCTTTTTAAATAATTAATGTAGCCTGGGGTCCTCATTAGAGATGGGGGTATTCATATTCGTATACGAATACCCCCTGCACAGCTGGAGTTAACAAGGGTCCAGCCCCCTGGGGCCGGACAGCCCACTCACGCGTCCACTGCCAGCCCAGGTCCCGCTCTTCCTTCCAATTGCTCTGGAGTGCCCGGTTGGCTCTCCACTCCTGGCAGAAGGCGGGAAGATGAGTCTCCCTGCAAGGCTGACGAGTGGCTAGCCTACTGAGTGCTCCGGAGCAATTGGAAGGAAGAGTGGGGCCGGCGGCAGCAGCGAACGAATGAGTGGACAGACCCTCGTTAACTCCAGCTGTGCAGGGCTATTCGTATATGAATACGAATACACCCATCTCTAGTCCTCACCTAAAACTTTGGTGTTTGCATTCTGGATTTTTTGTGAGTTTGGTTAGTTATTACATGTATACTGCAGAGTTCAGAATGTTTTTTTTTTTTTTAAGGAACTCACTGCCTGAAATCCTGTTCCTCAGCATAGGAAGTTGCACTAGAGAAGGCCCATTGATTCAGTGGTGTTTTGGTCAGTCAACCCCTTCAACTGATTCAAATGGGTCTATTTTAGTGTGACTTTCTGTGCAAAGCAACAGGATTTCAGCCACTGAGGGCATGACTAGACAGGAGAATTTGGAGTGATCTGGGCCACGGTTAAAAGGCAATCTATTTTATCTCACACTTCAGTGATCCTTCCATTTGCACAAGAGACATTTCTTCTCCTGTGAGAAGGATCCAGATAGCAGTTCAGATCACTTCAATTTGTACTACTTTTGATTATGGACACCCATTCCTCTACCTTATGTTGTGACTATTATTCCACAGGCTGTGGAACCTTCCCTATTTTAACTATAATTTAGTAAGACCCCTAGTGCTACAGCAATACATCAACCTAGCATGTATATTCCTTTATATCTGAAACAGTGCTGTGTCACTTAGGATAATTTTTTTTTTTAAATTATGAGAAGAAGAAAATAGAGAAGAGGGTTTGTCCACTATCCCTTCTACTGTCACAACCCACTGCATACCTCACAGGGTTGTCACCAAAGAGAATGCTGCCCACAGCTCTATTTGGGAGCGAATTAAGCAACCACACAAACTGCAGAACAGGAGAATCAGGAGTGCTTCCAGTTTATTTATTTTATTTATTTATTAATTATACTTATATCCTGCCCGTCTAGTCATAGACTACTCTGGGCGGCTTACAACAGTTGCACCAAATAAACTGCAGTGCTAGTACGCTTCCAAAAAGGAGTGGGAACAGCTCACAAAAGGGACAGAATGGGTCACTCTTACTTAAAACACATGTGGTTGCTGGAAAATAGGGTGAACCAAACTGCACAAAAAGTGAACCAGATAGTGAGCTATATCCTCATCTGATCACCCCGAGTTATTCATTACATTGAGAGAGGCATGCCAACATTGTTTTTATTGTTCTATACAGATAAGTATTTTTTTAATGTATGGTCTTAAGCCTTATTATGTTGTATTCAAATTGTTTTTAAGCTTGGTTATTGTATATACTGTAAAGTAGAACCATAATAATCTCCTTTAAAATGTTGCAGAGTTTTGAATTTATGGTAAAATTTGTTTTGCTATGCAATAGAAGTACAGAGACTTGCAGAGGAGAATAGTTACAAGTTCCTCAGAGTCCACCCCTTTCTTTTTAACTGACACTTAAAATCTCCATAATTCATTCTGAGGAGAAAGAATAAAAAACATTTCTTTACTTACGATTGCTTGAAATTTTAGGCTTGTGTATGCTGCTTTCTTCACTGCACACATACTAGCAATCAAACAAGCAGATCAACAGCAACAAATACACTCCTACCAACTGCCAAAAGACAAGGACAGAATACTCAGCAGAGAGGCAGTGCTCTCTTTGAATTCAAAGGCTGGAAGGAACAATTGGTTAGTGCTGGAGAGATATACACTCACATCAGCCCAGAAAAATCCCTCCTAGTTACACAAACCACAGACAGTATGAGAGGTTGCAAATAAAACTTCAACATAAAAATTTGAAGAAATTTAGTTGGCATCCTTCAGTCTCGAGAGACTATGGTAATGTGCTCTGAATAGAGGTCTTGGAACAGCGTCTAGTGTGGCTGAGAAGGCCAATTCGAGAGTGACAATCCCTTCCACACTCAAGACAAATACAATCTGTCCCCTGTCCAGCTCCCTGATTTTGCTGGTTTCGGGACTGTCTCTTTGCCTCATCCTGCTGAACAAGTGTCTGTTCAAATTGGGAGAGGCCATGCTGCACCACCTGCCTCCAGGCTGAACGCTCAGATGTCAAGGTTTCCCATCTGTTGAGCTCCATTCCTAAGGCCTTCAGATCCTGCTTGCAGATATCCTTGTATCGCAGCTGTAGTCTCCCTCTGGGGTGATTTCCCTGCACTAGTTCTCCATACAGGAGATCTTTTGGAATCCGACCGTCAGCCATTCTCACAACATGCCCAAGCCAACGTAGACGTCGCTGTTTCAGTAATGTATACATGCTAAAAATTCCAGCTCATTCAAGGACTACTCTATTTGGAACTTTGTCCTGCCAGGTGATACCAAAAATGCGTCGGAGACAACACATATGGAACGTGCACAAAGGGTCCAGGATTCACTGTAGTACAGGAGTGTACTCAGGACACAGGCTCTATAGACCTTGGTATATGCTGTCAGCTTCTTATTAAGCCACACTCTCTTTGTGAGTCTGTTCTGAAACCTTTAATGGCATTTACAAACTACAGCAACACAAGCAAAATAGGAGAAGAAAAATTACACAAATTTCACAAATTAGGAGTGAGAAGCAGGGGACAATTTCAGAATTGCAGATAAGAAACCTGCAACAGCAGTGGTCAGGGAATTACATTCGTCACTCATGAAAATAAAAATTGACTCAGAAGAATTGGAAAAATAAGAGATCCAAGGTTCAAGAAAAAATTTTCGGAAGTGAGAATGAGCAGGGCATTGGAATAGTATATGAACCAGGGTGTCAGGAGACTCTAAACAAAAAAAAAAGTCTTTTTTCACAAGAGATATTAAGAAAGCGACCGGCATGGGTGGCCGAAGGAAAAATATTAAAACGGGCTAACATAAAAGCTCTTCTTAGATGTCAGTTTACGAGGGAATGGAAATATTTGGGAGAATGATCCTGAGATGGAAAGAATCCAACAGAAAGAGGGGAACATACAGGATTAAGGTTATTGCATAGGTAATTGAATTCGGCTTGACAGAGCTTGTTCTTGATTATGGAATAAGCCCAAGGGAGATTCATATCTACCAAAGATTCCAGGGATATGTGAAGAGAGAAGAGTTTCTTTTCAAGAAGCCGGAACCAAGAAAAGGAGTAAGAATCACACAATAAATCATATATCAGGGATCCAGAATGTGAATTTAAAATTTAAATGTGAGTAACCAGGCAGTTGTGGAATGTAGGTGAATGCCCAATTCTAAAGAAATAGTAGAAAGCCGAATTAAGTTGGGAACTCCTAATATTATGCGAAAAAACATTGCTGCAACTTGATCAATATCCAAATTAACCGAGTGTATCCATATAGGCACACCGTATAGCAAGTGAGAAAGAATCTTAGACTGAAAAATCTGAATGGCTGCTGGGATATATTGGTTTCCGGAAGAATAATGAAACTTAGAAATAGCTTTTAATTGGGGAGAAATTGAAGAGATAGCAGCTTTTTAATGTAGTGTCCAGCTGAGTTTGTGATGAATAAGAAGTCCCAAATACTTATAAGAGTGTACTTGATGATAGGAAGAAGATCCTATTGTCCAAGGGGTAGGGGACCAAGAGCGGGAAAAAACCAAAATTTGGGTTTTAATAGGGTTAATGATAGATCATTAAGATCACAGAAATCCTGAAATTTAAGTAAAGTGCGACGAAGGCCTGATCTAGTACGAGACATCAGCACTGTATCATCGGCGTACAGGAGTATAGATAAGGGAACACCGTTAAGGGCCGGAGCCGACTGGTTGCAGGGGGAGAGAAAAGAGGGAAGATCGGCTAAAAATAAATTAAATAATAGAGGGGCCAAAATGCAACCTTGGCGGACACCTTTGAAAATTGGATTTTTTTTCGGTAAGAGTGTTGGAATTGGGTAAACGTACCTGCCAGGAATTATGGGAATGCAATTGGCGGAGCAAAAATAGCAGGCGTGGATCGATATTCCAATTGGAAAGTTTTTTCCATAGTAGATCTCTATTTACGGAATCAAATGCCCCTCGGAGGTCCACAAAGGCAACAAAAAGTTTGGTTTTGTTGTGGATTGCGTATTTTGTGAGTCTAGAGAATATGGTAGCTGCTTTGCCAATGCGTTTATCCAGCTCGACATCTAGGGAGAGAGTGTCAGAGATCGTTGAGCCAAGGTACACAAAATCATGAACAACCTCCAATTATTGTGTAGCGATGGTAATAGAGGGAGGTGAGTCCACACCCTGGCCCATGACTTGTCTTTTCTTCAGGCTGATTGTTAATCCAAAATCTTGGCAGGCCTTGCTAAAACGATTCATAAGTTGTTGGAACTCTTCAGCAGAATGGGCAACAACAGCTGCATCATTGGCAAAGAGGAAGTCCCGCATGCATGTCAGCTGGACTTTGGTCTTCGCTCTCAATCTAGAGAGATTAAAGAGCTTTCCATCTGATCTAGTCTGGAGATTTTGGAACTGCCTTCTGTTGCGGTTCCAAAAGCGTGCTTCAGCATGACAGCAATAAAGACCCCAAACAGAGTTGGTGCGAGGACACAGCACTGTTTCACTCCACTTCGGATGTCAAAGGGATCTGATGTTGAGCCATCAAAAACTACAGTGCCCTTAATTTCCTCATGAAAGGACCTGATGATGTTAAGGAATCGAGGTGGACATCCAATCTTGGGAAGTATTTTAAAAAGGCTGTCCCTGCTAACCAAATTAAAGGCCTTTGTAAGATCTATGAAGACCACAAAGAGTGGCTGTTGTTGTTCCCTACATTTCTGCTGCAACTGTCTGAGGGAAAATACCATGTCAGTGGTGGATCTATTAGCTCGAAATCCACACTGTGATTCTGGATAGACTCTGTCTGCAAGCACCTGGAGCCTCTTCAGTACAACACGGGCAAGCAGCTTCCCTACAACGCTGAGAAGAGATGCCACAGTAGTTATTGCAGTTGCCCCTGTCGCCTTTGTTCTTGTACAATGTGATGATGTTTGCATCCTTCATGTCCTGTAGTACTCCGCCTTCCCTCCAGCAAAGACAGAAGATTTCATACAGCTCAGTGGTGATGATCCTTTTACAGCACTTCAGCACTTCAACAGGGAGGTTATCCTTCCCAGGTGCCTTGCCGGAGGCAAGGGAATCCAAGGCCGCTTTTATTTCTGCTAAAATTAGTTCGCTGTCCAACTCTTCCAAGACAGGAAGGCACTCAACGTTATTTAATGCCTCTTTGGTTACTACATTCTCTCTAGAATATAGCTCAGAGTAGTGCTGCACCCAGAGTTCCATTTGCTGTGCTCGGTCCTGGATGGTCACGCCTGTAGCAGACTTCAAAGGAGCACATTTCTTCTGTATTGGACCTAAATACAAATGTATAAATCAAATACAAATTTATAAATACAAATTTATAAATCAAATAAATAGGGTTTTTTGTAAGGGAGCTAGGTTAGATATGATTCTGTATACAACTGTCTGTATACAACTGTCTGAAGCCATATTGCATACGCTGTACCTTTCCTAATGCCACTTTAATATTCCTTATGTTCTTCATCCCTGCTGTTGCATATCCTGTCTTGCTTCATTGTTTTATTTTTATTGTAAAAGAGTCTAGACAGGGCTGGATTAAGACCTTTAGCGGTCCTAAGCACTGAAAAGATTATGGTGCCCCCCTACAAATATAATGCGTGGCAGGTCCCATGGCTTAAAAAAACTGATATAACATAGACATTATATGTATGAAAATACAATAATTTAATTGTATAGCATTTGGCAAAATATATACATATTGTATACAAAATCATACATACAATCAAAGTATCAGTTTCCATCCAATTCTTGCACTTTCACGCTTTGATTAATGTAGACAGATTTTGAAAAGCTCAAACAACAGCTTAAAACCCCTTTGGGGGCATTTTTAACAGTGGCTGTTATTTCTTTGGCTTGCACATGTACTGCAGAGTCCATGGGTCTAAAAGACCAGCAGCTCTTTTTATCCTTATCCCCACCCAACCTCCCAAAATACAGAAGTAAAAAATAAACAAAAACCACCAAGCGATGATGTTGATGATTGATCATTTCACTCAAAACTTTATTTATTTATTTATAATATTTTTACCCCGCCTTTCTCCTTAAAAACTTAGTTTTCTCACTAGGTGAGTTATTATACTTTTTAGTTTGTACTGGTGCATACTCAGTTACTTTAGGTAGGGAGGTGGTTTTCTTGGTGCTCTTGAGGGAGGTAGAGAGAGAGCTGAGGGTGAGGGGATGGATGTAGTTTGTTAAGGAGGGTGCACCATTTGCACCATGGTCCATAGAAAATCCAGCACTGAAAAAAACTCTGTGGTGACTCCTTCCCTTGTTGATGCCCTGAGCACGTGCTTGTTTAATGGTTAATCTGAGGCTGAGTCTACATCAGAAGAACAGCATGTAGGAACTTCTGTCTCTTTGCTTTGATATTGATTGCTCTATCAGATATACCTGTAACTTTGCTATACACGATCAAACAAACAAACAAAAAACTAGTAATAGTGAATCCTTTGTGTGTTTATTTGGGAATTAAGTCCTACTGTATTCAATGGGGTTTATTTTTACTTTTATTTTATTTTGTTCTTGGCCTGATACAGTGGGGTTTAGTCTCTAGTAGACGGGTTTGGGACTCTAAGCTGGACTGCTTAGCTGTGACACAGCAGTGGAATGGGAAAAAACATACTGTGCAATGACGGAAGCGGATGAAATATGGACTGCTTTTAACTGAAACTCAGTTTTTAATTTATTTATTTTAATATTTAATGCTATTTTGTTAAATAATGTCACAGATAATAACAGTTCAGCTTTAATTATTTAGCTTTAATAGTCCTTTAAATCATTGGTGTTTTGCAAGTGGTAAGCATTATACTTAACTATTCCAATGAAATCAACTGAGTTTGTTGCTCGCTACTGGATGTACTTAACTGTGATCTACAAATCTGTAAAGTCCAAATCCACAGCTCTGTTTCCCCCCTTTACATCTAGTCCATGCTCCTTCCTGTTTTTCAAGTGAGAAAATGTGTTCTTTTAGCAAAGCTTTTGTGTGCATTTTTAAAACTGTACACATTACTTTAATACATTCCTTCGCTGTCTAAAGTATGTTTGACCAATATTTTGCATGCATTTGAAGTGTACATATCTTTCTGTGTCCACCTTTCCAATATGTGCATTTTTTCTAGATACTTCGACACCCATCCATCAATATGCACTAAGTCTGCTAAAACTATCCACCAGAGCAGACTCCTTTCACATCTCTAATATTTACTTAGAAGTCACTTGCAAGTGTTTACTCCAAAGTAACTATCAACCAATTACTTTCCTGCCTGAACGAGCTATCACACACCGATAAACCCCCTCCTCTCATTAATCTAAAATATAATTCTATTAAGTGAAGCCGGTTTACATATTCAGTCCTTGAGGAAAGATAATCATATCATATACAAGCATGTGTGAATGGACCATAATAAATATTACACTTAGTTTAAGAATATACTGTTCTCAGCAGGCGTAAGGGTTGATGAGTGGCTGTGATAAGGAAGTCCTATTAGATGACACCTGTTGGGATTCAGACTGAATTCATGCCTTGTTTCAGTGTTCCAGTTGGGGCTGGCAGTTGTTCTAGGGATTAAATTATTTAAAGCCTTCAGCTGGCCAGTGTAGGCAAGCAGTAGCTTATAAAACACTTAATCAGTTTCTATAATGCTCTTCACAGGTTTGCTTTACTTAGACTGTAAAACTATATGTAACCGACACCTGCTACTGCTGATTTTCTTTGACAGATAAGTGTGTGTATGTGCGTATCCATCTATACATACACATGTTCCTTTACAGTTGCCGTCTCTTGCTTTTCTTTACTTTTAGAATTTTTAAGAAAAACTCTGGCTGGGTGCAGTCATATTCTCTAGAAGAAAAGGGATGCCCAGCAAAATAATTGTTTTGGGTAGTGTCTCACAAGACAGACTGCAGTAATGGGAGACTTAAATTTATTTCAGTATCTTGACCATGTTGCACTGCAAAGGCAAGCTTTCATACACACGAGAATTAAACATGTTTAATTAAAATTGAAGTTCCTGCAAGATATATTTGTGTCTAGAGAACAAGCAAGTAGTAACTGGTGAGTAATAGATATAGAGGGAAGACAGAAGCAATCTGGATAGCTCCTCACCACAGGATTAATTGGGTAAATCCTCTTAGGTTTGATTAGCTGTTACTAAGATCTTGTTGCTTCCTGTTGTGTTTTTTTATTGCTTGTTCCTATAAACGTCTTTTTCCTGTCACTATCCATTAGTCTGGTTTTCATTTAGTAAAAGACTGTCATATGTAAAACAGTAATATAATAGATTAAACTCCAGCTTGCTTTTTCCATTCCAAAACAAATTTATGTCGGGAAGGAGGTGTGAAACCCACCTGTACTTCTGATATATGGTTGTTTCATAGGTAGATGTTTGGCCAAGCATGCACCTAATGAGAAGCTGCAGATAAGGCTGTAGATTTTCAATAAGTATATACTGGGTTAAATATTCAAGTACAGGTGGTTTCACTCATGGTAATAGACATGCCAGGATTTAATTAATTCAAAACACACACATCTTCCCCTTCATTCTGTATGCTTACTTCAAAGCATAGAAACATTCCTTTTTTTTTTTTTGGACCACAAGTGCCCATGTCAGTTTAAGTATTCTGGGACTTGTGGCACAAACACCTAATTTCCTCAAATTTTGGATTATTTTGGATGACTAGTACAAACTGCTGGCTTTCTTTCCCTTACTGCAAGAACAGCCTAACAAACACAAACCATATCATCCAAATGCACCTGTGCATTTATCTATAGTATTTTTTATCTTCTATATTAGTGAAATAACCTGTGAAAAGAAATTAAAGCAAATATTAAACATATAACAGCCCCAAACGGTCCCTTATCAGCACAGATGTGATTAATAAAATTATTTAAAATACTTGTTTGCAAAACAGGTCCCCCAGACTGTAGATGGGTGCCATTCTGGTCAATTTTCCAGAAGACCATACTGCAACCTATTGTTTGATTAGGGAGCATTGAACATGTCTTGCTCCATGCCACAGAATGTTGCCTCTTAAAATGATAGGCACAACAGGCTAGTGGGGGACATACACCCATACACACACTGTTTCTCTTATGTCTGATGAAGTGGACTTGTCCACGAAAGCTCACATTAAAAACTATAGAAGTTAGTCTTTAAGGTGCCATCACATTTTTGTCTTTTTTTACTTTTTATTTCTGTGTTGTTTTTATCTATAATACACAAAGGCATCCAAAATTACAGCCATAATGTTTGTAATAGTCCCTTTCTATCTAGCTATTTTGAAATACATAATTTATATTATACTTGGAGCCAAGAGATTGAGTCTCTTGAAATTCACAGGCTACACTGTAAAAGCACTTGACAACATATTATCTTCCTGTTATTGGGTTGAGCTGTATGGGGCTACCTCTTAAGGCTAATAGTAAAAGCAAAGGGTGCTGCTTATATACTGCCCCACAGCTCATATATACTGCCTCATAGTCTACACAGAACACATCATACAGAAAGCCAGATGAAGGAGGAGTGAAAATTGGTGTGTGTGTGGGAATCAATAATTTAAGATATGCAGATAACACCATCTTACTGGCAGAAAACAGCAATGACTTCAAATGGCTGTTATTGAAAGAGGAAAGTGCCAAAGCAGGACTGCAATTGAACATTAGGAACACAAAAATCATGATTGCAGAAGAACTATAACTTTACCTTTGACAATTAAGATGTTGAAATAGTTAGAGATTTTTTATACCTTGGTTCAATCATCAGTCCAAATGGAGACTGCAGCCAAGAAATCAGAAGACTAGAAACTAGGAATGGGTTCATCAAGTGTTGTAAAGATGTGTCACTGGAGACCAAGACCAAGATCATCCACACTCTTGTCTTTCCAGTCACCATATGTGGGTGTGAAAGCTGGAAAGTTAAGAAAGCTGACAGAAAAAAAAAAATGATTCATTTGAAATGTGGTGCTAGAGGAGAGTTTTGCAGATACCCTGGACTGCCAGAAAAGAAAAGAAAAATGGCCAGGTGTATATATATTTTTTCAAAAGAAAATGTGAATGATTTGACATCTAACATGTGGTTTTATATTATGCTTAGCTCCTGAAGAAGGCTTCACCGAAATGTGTTGAGCCAGAGCTTTTTAACTACCTATTTAAAGAATACAGAATAAAAAACTTGATTCTAGTTTCTGCATCCTGAGACTTCATCTCTCATTTATAATCTTGGGTTTATAAGAGCTGTTCAAAGCAGCTGAGGAGAGGACATTTTGGAGATCACGCACTCATAGGATCGCTATAAGTCAGAAGTGACTTGATGGCACATAACAACAACAATAGTAATTGAAGCATTCTCTGGGCGATTTACAATTTAATTATGCAGGCTACACATCCCCCCTCCCCGGTGAGCTGGATACTCAGTTTATGAACCTTGGAAGGATGGCAGGCTGAGCTGGCTACCTAATGTCGGGATCAAACTTAGGTCATGAGCGGAGTTTTGACTGCAGTACTGCACTTTAACCTCTGCACCATGAGGCTCTTGATAATTGTCTTTATTGTATATTGTCTTTACAGTATAGATATGGGACCATCACTTTAAATGCTGCTTATTACCCATCTCTATTAGATTGTTGGGAGCAGGTGGCTCAGAAACTTCTTGGTCTGGAAGGTTACTTTTTTCTTTGATTTTGTGCATAGTGGCATCATGTTGAACTTTGCCTACAATTTTGTATAATGTTTCTTTCCACCACCACCTCACCTTATTTTTAGATGATAGATTTGCTTTGAGAATCTGAAATATTTCTTACCTAGAGATTCCTTAAATGGAAGGAGAGCTTCGGGTGCTTTATGCTGTGATGCTCCTGGCCCACTAATGGGTCACAGGGCACTCGGTCAGAGAGTTCGCCAGGCTCTTACCTACCACCTTTGTGCTGGATCGAGTCCTTAGACCTCAGCAGTGTGTAGCATAAGCCCCTTTGAACAAGTCTGACCTAAAAAGAACACTTTGCACTTACTTAGTACTTAGCAAGTACAGGCACATGGGCTTTGTGATTCCTTAGAACTCACCAAAGCTCTGTGAGGTAGGACTCTTAAATGATAGCAACTCTGTGGCCCTCTTCACTACCGGATTTAGCCAGACCTTGCTGTTCAAGAGACCAGTCCTTAGTAAGGATTTTTAAAAGTAAATTTTTATTAGAAAAATAGAGTATCATAGAAAATCAGTTTATATTGCAAAAGCAGTAGCATTAAAGAACATATTCAAACATTATTGCAGTTAAATAAAATACCTATTTCCCATTTAAAATAATAAACTACTAAACTGAACTACAGAGGCTATGGTGGGCTAGGTGGGCTAGCCCCCCCTTGCTTTCTCCTTTACTTACATCCTCCCTCTTTCAAGCTACATGCTCACACCATCATCAGAACAGAATCCATCATCAGTAAGAGAATAATGGAACACAATTGAATACGATTCACATAACCCATCTTCCGTTTCTACTTTCCCAAACTCCTCCTTTCTCCATGGCCCATCTGGCTGTTAACCAATAAACTTTTTAGAGGTTGTACCACCTTTCTCCACCCATTATTCCCATGAGAGTCCAGGTGTGTTATCTCTTCTCCAATTAGCTCGGAATGTTGAGTCTTCCAGGGGCCTCTTGGTTTGGCCTTCACAATATCTCGTTCCTGGCTGTAACAGTCTCAGAAAAACATTCTCATGGTGCTTAAGAAAAACACATTCTAAAGTCCTTCAAATCATCTCCACACAGAACCATTCTGACTCCATTTTATATTTCTTTGACTACATATCCCATGATCATGACAGAAAGGTTACTTACCTGTAACCATGGTTCTTCGAGTGGACCTCTGTGAATTCACACAATTGGGTTCAGTCTGCGCCTGCGCAGGACTCCTCGGAATATTCTAGAGCTTTTTAGAAAAAATAGATAGTTGAGAGTTGCCCCTACAGCGCATGCTCCGCCCGCCTCAACCCTGAGTTCCATTTTATCCGCCATCAAAAATCTAGAATATAAGCCCATATAGAGTGATGGATAGAGGGGAGGTAGGGCGGGATGTGTGAATTCACAGAGGTCCACTCGAAGAACCATGGTTACAGGTAAGTAACCTTTCTTTCTTCATCGTGGCCTCTGTGAATGCACACAATTGGGTGACTAGCAAGCTCACTTACCGGAAGGAGGGCTGTCACTCTAGTATCGACGTCAAAACTGCCCTTCCAAAGTTAGCCTCCTTTTTGGCTCGGAGGTCCAGTCTATAGTGCGTCACAAATGTTGACGCTGTTGACCAAGTAGCTGCTCTGCAGATGTCAGGAACATCGACACCACGCAGCAAGGCTGTGGACGTTGCCATGGCCCTGGTAGAGTGTGCCCTAAGGCCCTCTGGAAGGATATTGCCTGTAAGTTCATATGCCAGAGCAACAGTGGAAACAAGCCACCTGGAAATCGTAGAAGGAGATGCAGGCGATCCCTTACGCGGGCCATAGAAACAGAGGAACAGCCGAGGAGAGGCACGAAAGTCTTTAGTTCGTGATGTATAATAGGCTAAGGCCCTTCGGACATCCAAAGAGTGAAGCATACGTTCTGTCTCTGAAGAAGGATCGGGAAACAAAGTCGGTAGAATCAAAGGTTGGTTCAGGTGGAACTCAGAAACAACCTTGGGAAGAAAGGAGACATCAGGATAAAGGATCACTTTATCACGGAAGAATTGTAGATAGGGAGCATCTGCTCTTAGAGCCGCAAGCTCACTTGCCCTCCGTGCTGATGTAATAGCCACCAAAAACAAGGTTTTAAAGGAGAGCAATCGGATATCCGAGGTGTTCATTGGTTCAAACAGATGTCGTGTGAGACAGCGAAGTACAAGCTGTAGAGACCATTGTGGTACCGGAGGTTTGACTGGAGGGTGAAGATTACGCAAACCCTTTAGAAACAATTTGAGCGTGGGGTGAGAAAACAGGCGTGCTGATTCCGAATTTCGAGGCTGGAAGGAGACAATGGCTGAAATGTAAACCTTTAGAGTTGATAGGGCTAAGCCGAGATCAGACAGATGACGTAAGTAGGTGAGAAGAGTACGAAGTGAAATAGGCAATGGTTGTAGATCGTTAGATCGTGCAAACTTTAAGAAGTTGTTCCACTTATAGGAATACAGGAGTTTTGTAGATGGTTTCTTAGCTTCTTTCAAAACCTCCTGAATCAAGGGTGAATCCTCCAAGCCGTCAGGTGTAATGACTGGAGGTCCAGATGATAAATGCTGCCTGCATTCTGAGTGAGTAGATGAGGCAGAGGTGGCAATCTCATTGAATCTGTGGCTATCTGTGTGAGAGTAGTAAACCATGGCTGACGCGGCCAGCATGGTGCTATCAGGATGACATTGGCTATGGTTTGACGGATCTTGACAATAGTCCTTTCAATAAGAGGTATAGGCGGGAACAGGTACAGCAGGTCTGTGTTCCAGTGAATCATGAATGCATCTCCTAGAGAATTGTGATCCCTGCCTGCTCGAGAACAGAACATTGCGCATTTCTTGTTCCGATTTGTCGCAAACATGTCGATTAAAGGATGACCCCACCTCTCGCAGATTGTGTGGAAGGTCGGAGTGTCGAGCTCCCACTCGTGATTCTGTGCTGTCAGTCTGCTCAATGTATCCGCCACCTCGTTGTCTGTGGTGGATACATGAATGGCCACCGGAAACACCTGATGGTCGTAACACCACTCCCAGAGGTCGACCGCGAGATAGAGAAGGGACATGAATCGAGTACCTCCCTGCTTGTTGATATAAAACATTGTAGTGGTGTTGTCGGTGACCACTTGAACTCCGCGACCGGTGAGAACAGGTAGAAAGGAGCGGAAGGCCTTTATGACTGCTAATAACTCGAGATGGTTTATGTGGAGATTGCTCTCGTTCTTGGTCCAAAGCGCGTGAACTTTGTGAGGACCGCAATGTGCCCCCCAGCCCATGGGGCTGGCATCCGTCGTCACCTGTACAGACAGTTGTAGCTGTCGAAATGGACGGCCCATTAGCAGGTGTGGGGTAAATGTCCACCACTGTAGTTGCTTCGATAGCTCTGGCGTGACCCGTAGGCGTTTGTTTGGACTGTCCATTATGGGATCGAACTGGGTCAAGTACCATGCCTGGAGTGAGCGCATTTTGAGACGTGCATGTGGTAGAGCGGACGTTGTTGAGGCCATAAGTCCTAATAGGTGCTGAGTATGATGTGCTGATACTCTGGAGTGTGGACGAAAATGGTGGATTGCATTGCGAAGCTTCCGAATGCGTTCCGGCGGAAGAAAGATGCGTGCGTTGATGGAGTCTAATCGTGCCCCTATGTAGTCCACAGTCCGTGAGGGTGTGAGATGAGATTTTTTTATGTTCACTCTTAGGCCAAGATGCTCTAGGGTGTGTAGTACAAATTTGGTGTCCTGAATGGCCTTTTGCCGAGATGCCGCTACTATTAGCCAATCGTCTATGTAAGGAAAGACTGTAATGTTGTTCAGGCGTAGATATGCTGCTACTGGTGCCATGCACTTTGTAAACGTGCGAGGAGCGGTGGACAGGCCGAAGGGAAGTGCGCAGAATTGATAAGCGGTATTTGTGAAGATAAAACGCAGGTATTTTCGATGATGTGGATGAATGGAAACATGAAAATAGGCATCTTGTAAGTCTATTACTACGAACCAGTCTCCTTGTTTTAACAGGTGGATGATGGAGTCTAGCGTGACCATCCGGAAACGACGTGGTTGAAGGTAAGTATTTAGATTTCTTAGGTCGAGAATGGGTCTGATGCCTCCATCTTTCTTTGGGACTGCAAAGTAGCGGGAATAAAAGCCATCCAAGATGTCTCGTGGTGAGACCCGCTGAATTGCACGCTTCTGAAGAAGAGTTGAGACTTCCTCCTCCAGGGCCGGGGTGAATGAAGTAATTTTCAGAAACCCTAATGGAGGGAGTTCCGTGAATTCTAGACGATAGCCGAATTGGATGATGTTTAAGACCCATGTATCCTTTGTAATTTGAAGCCAATTGTGTAGAAAGGGGGATAACCGTGTAAGTGGGGGGAGTTCTAAAGGAATCCTTGTGGCCAAGTCAAAGGTACTGCTTTGTCTTTTTTGCAGGAGGACGAAAAGATTGTCGTCTTTGAGTAGGAGCTTGGGATCTGAATGGAGCAGCTGCAGAAAAGCCTTGTGAAGCTCTACCCTGGTTCTGATGTTTAAAGGAACGGTAAGGCTGTGTGGAAGTTTGTTGGTATTGCTGTTGATTGTAAGGTTTACGCCATTGGTATTTTTTAGGTTGTTGATAAATCGTATAGGATTTGGCTGTCTTTTTGATCTTATGCAAGTTTTCCATGGTGTCATCAGTTTTCTCATTAAAGAGCCCTTTAGCGTCGAAAGGGAGCTCCTCGATGCGAGTCTTAGCATCTTCTGTTATGCCAGATGATCGTAATCAGGCATGCCTCCTCAAGGCAATAGCTGAGTTCATTGACTTGGAGGCTGCGTCTGCAGAATGGCGAGAGGCCAATCTTTGGTGCTTAGCCACTGTCAGAGCTTCTGCATAGGTATTAAGCAGGGCTGTTCTAGTGTCGTCTGGTGCAGACTCCAATGTTGGTAGTACCTTAGACCAGAGTTGACGCTGGTAAGCTCCCATTGCAGCCTGGTAGTTCGCTACCCTAAGTAAAAAGGTAGCAAAAGAATATATCTTACGCCCTAAGACATCAAGTTTTCTGCCTTCTCTATTAGTTGGTGTGACCTTGGCTTTTCCACCAGTCTTAGAAATGTTAGACTGTACAATAATAGAATTGGGCGCTGGATGTTTACTAAGAAAGCTTGACTCATCACCGTGTGTGCGGTAGTGATTCTCAACTCTACGTGTCACCTGCATGGAAGAGGAAGGTAAATTCCAAGATTCCTTGACCAAGTCCATTAAGGCTGGAATAAAGGCAAGACTTAGTGGAGGGGAACGCTCCTGATTGATGTCTCCAAATATCAAATCTTCTTGAGGAGAGGGAGGTTGTTCCACATCCATCTTGAGTGATTTAGCCATTCTAGAGATCATATTGGCATAGGATGAGAAATCCTCTGAAGGGGAGGATGGATGAGGATCACCTGCATCAGAATCAGGTGTCCTGCCATCTACCTGAGTCTCTTCTGACGCCTCAGATAGAATCTCCCTATCTTGGTCAGAGTCAGCAGATGTCAGAAAGTCCTCTTGATCTGAATGTGAAGGTAGAGGAGGTGCCTTCTTAGCCTTATGTTTGCGGGTAGGGTGCTGCGGATTTGCATGTGAATGGGCAATTTCTGAAGTGCCGCTGGGAGCTTTGCCCCGAGACACTGCCTGTGAGGTAGAAGTCTTGGAAGTAGCATGATGTTTTACTTGTTTCAAAACTTGCATATCGACCTCGTGCGAGTGTCGATGTCGACGCCTAGGTGGTGAGACGGAGGAAGATGACGACGTCGATGCATAGACGTAGCGTATCTTCTTGCTCCTTCGATAGTCGTGTCCATCCGATGAAGAGTCGGTGTCGGACTCTACATCTCGACGTCGACGATGAGACCGTTTGCGATCGACCTGTATAAAAATAGGGTCGTCGTACTTAGACTTCGCTCGACACCGAGTGGAGCGAGGCACAACAACGACCTCACTGTGGCGATGGTCCAGAGAGATGTGCCTAGTTTTAGCCGATCTCTTTCGAGGTGGAGGTTCCGGTCCCGAAGACAGTGATGGAGACCGATGCACACTCGACGCCCGCCTGGTATAAACAGGGCTATAATGGGCAGAAGGCGAGCTAGACAAAGCATTGTCCTCTAGCTGGCTTGGGCTAGGCGAGCGGCTCACCGTGTGGGATAGAGCCTGTGCCTGTCGGGGTGGAAGCGACGGAGCTGCTTCAGATAGAGACTCCCGGTCCCGAGAAGAATCCTCCAGAATAACAGATGGAGGGGATGTCGGCACTGGAAGGATTTCTCCATGCTGATCCTTCTTATGTGCCAGCTTGTTCTTGTCTTTAACAGTTGTCTTTTTCTTTTTCAGAGTCTCCTTAGACGGTGCGCTTGAACGATCCGTCGACGTCGAGGTAAGTTGTTTTTTTGACATCGAGGTCGAGGATTTTTTTGATGTTTTATCGGCGGTCTTAGGCGCCGGTAAATCAGTTGGTGATGCCCCCAAACCCTCGGGGCGGGGGGTAGCGGACGGGGTCGAGACAACTTCCATGTCAGCGGGTTTTGATGCCGATAATGTTTTGTCCCACAGAAAAAACTTTAAGCGTTGCTGTCTTGCCTTAAGGGCGGGTCTGGTGAAATTCTTGCAATGCTTACAAGATTGTGGACGGTGAGTATCCCCTAAACAAAACAGACAACGGTCGTGACCATCTGAAAAAGGGAGCTTACGAGTACAGGACACGCACCGTTTAAAAGGGCCCGAAGGGGACATAAAGCGGGGATATAACTGGCACTCTGTAACTCACGAAAAACAAAGTGGAATCCAATACAGTCCGGAGATCAAGGTGAAGATAGAGTAGTCTAAAACAGTCCGATTCGGCACCAGAATATCAAAAATATAGAATAAGTCCGTGATAGAAAGCGCGGGAACGGTAACAGTCCGAGTCGTAACAGGGAAATCCAATGCGAAAAAAGAGGACAACGCGAGGGGCAACAAGTGGAAATGTGAAAAATCGTAGTCAATCAGTCCGTGTCTAAAGCCGTTTAATCAGTTTTATTAATAAGATACTAGCTCTAACCGAGAAGTTCCGTACGCCAAGGCGGTAAAATGGAACTGAGGGTTGAGGCGGGCGGAGCATGCGCTGTAGGGGCAACTCTCAACTATCTATTTTTTCTAAAAAGCTCTAGAATATTCTGAGGAGTCCTGCGCAGGCGCAGACTGAACCCAATTGTGTGCATTCACAGAGGCCACGATGAAGAAATATGCCATTCCTCAGTGAAAGGCAGGGAGAGCCATTTTGGAAGTAGAGCATTGTGATCTGGCTACTTACCCAGGTGCACATTTAATTTTGTGATGTTGTAACATATTACAAAGATGAACCTTGAATGGGTCTGTTCCCCATCTCAGGGATGGGAATTTTTAATTTTTGGTCTATGTGTTTTGTACCGTCAAGTCACCTCTTACAGCACTTTGACAGCATTTTCCAGGTATGTGAGAGACATTTAAGCAACAGTTTTACCATTCCTGCCATCCTAGTGGTTGGGTTAGATTCCTCTTGAAAACAGTTTTCTAGGATTCGCACCTGGATTAATCACTGAGCCTGAATGCCCAGGTCTCAGCAATGTCCAGGAGTGCATTTGCACAGTTAGAGCTGAAACATGAGTTGCGCTTGTTCCTGTGGGTGTCTGATTTGGCTGCAGAAACACATTCTTTAGTTTTACATCCCAGCTGGATTACTGTAGTGTGATATACATGGGTCAGCCTTTGAAGAGTGTTCAGAAATGTTAACTGGTCCAAAGGAGCACAGCCAGACTGTTAAAATGGGGTCTGTTATAGGGAACATATAACTCCCTGTGGCATTCACCCAGGTAATGAATATTCATATGCTATTTGCATAGACCAATGGGAGTGCTGAAGGGGCGGAGTCATGAGATATAAGAGACTCAGGAGGAGGAGGAGTTGAGATAGACATAGATACGGTTTTGAGATGGAGAATCAGAGTGTTAGAGAGTTGAGAGAGTTTTGGAGTTTGGGCGGGAGGATGGTGGTTGAGGGTGGATAAAGAAGAATGTTTGTTTAAGAGTTAACAACATTGCTTGTTCTGTCAACACCTGTATCAATAAACAATTTCTATTTGGTTCTTTTAAAATGACATATGGCCTGGACATCTATCATTAATAATAGGTATTGTTAATGTAATCAACTGGTAGCAGCTGAGGCGCACGTAGTGTGAGCTCCTAGTTTGGTGAAATAATCAGGGGCCACGTGGGGATCGCGACACTCCCCCTTTCTGCAACAGCTTCACTAGCTACTGGTCTGTTTTCAGGTGAAATTCAAAGCGCTGATTATGATCTATAAAGCCTGAAACAACTTGGATACAGGCTATCTGAAAGACTATAATCTCCCATACATTTCTGCAAGGGCTTTATCTGCCAGAGAGGACCTTGTCCCTATACTGCCCCCCTCAGAGGCTCATTTGCTGAGGACCCGAGGGAGCTGGTTCTGTGACCTTCCCAAGCTCTGGAACCCCCTTGCTGAGAAAGACTCGGTTTGCCCCTCCCTGCCATCCTTCCAGCAGCAGTCAAAGACCTTTTTAGTCAAGACGACCTTTGGCTATTAAGAGCTTTGGATCATCACATTTTAGCCAATTTGCTGATTTTCCTTTATTATGGCAAATTATTAGTAGCATTTTAATGAAGTAATTTTAAAGTGTTTTAATTTACTTGCAGGTTAATAATATAACACATTTAATTCTACATTAATATCCAGTGTGCTGCAGTAGATAGAGTGAAGGATTAGGACTCAGAAGGCCTGGTTTGAATCCCTGTTCAGCCATGGAAGCTCACTGGTGTGTGTGGAACTGGTAAAACTACTCCTTAAATATCTCACTTATCTTGAAAGCCTTATTAAGGTCACTATAACTTGATTCTGATTTGACAGCACATAAAACCAGCAAGAACAACATGCCTGTATTTTAATTTGGTGTTGTGTTTTTAACTGTTTTGTAGGCCACCTTGGTTCCTAATTCTGGGAGAATGGTGGCATTTAAATAAAATAAAATAAAATAAAATGAGAATACAAAATAAAATGACTTTGTATGAGAATAAGGCAAGAATTGTAACATGACTTAATTAATACAAATGACCTAACCAAGAAATGTAATTGTTGGAATCTATGAGAAGAAAAGATTTTTAAACTAAATCAACGTTTTCTAGGAGTTCCTTTTATTAAGACTTACGTCAGAGTAGACACGTATAAGACAATGCTGTGTAAGATATGTATTTCTCAAAATACTGCAAAGGAAAGCTGTGGAAATTAGAGAGGTTACAGCATATTGAAGAGGCTTTAGGATCTAAACCTAAAAATTGATTAACCATCAACAAGGAAAAAGCAAATTATCAATCTGAGAGTGGGTGATTGTTTACTTATGCTAGTGAAAGCTTCAGATGCTTCCAAAACAAAAGATGTGTGATAAGTATTCCAGACACAATCTGTGGAGGAAGTGGGAATAGCAGATCGTTATGCAGAAGGGCAAACACAGACCTCACAAAAACCAAGGCAGGACTACCTCTTGAAAAAGTTAAAGCAAATGTCCTGCTTATAATGACTGCTCGAACCTTTTGATTCATTCTTGTGCGGTTCTTAGACTTCACATTGAAAAGATCTTATCTGAATTTTCAAATCTTTTTTCCTCTATGATATTTGTACTGCCTCTTTATTTTAAAAAGGTGGGATTGCTTACAACTTTTTGCATAGATTGTTCCTTGGAGTAGGGGAGGGGGGCATCTATCCAAGTCAAGAAAGAATGTGTATTCCACCTGGTACTCAGGAAGAAGCAGTAAGGCAAAACTTAGAAACATTACCTTTTGGGATGACATCTCTAAGAATCCCTCCAGCTGGCTAGGGAATTCTGTGACTGTCATTCCAAAAAGGGACTTTTTTGAGCTGTGCAGTGAGGAGTGTAACAATGCTTGAGGTGTTGAGGGTGGTGTAAGGTCTTCAGTCTCCATGTCAAGGACTGTCAGTATTCTTTTTGTTGGAAATTTGTTTGCAGCCTCGCATGGTGTTTGTGGTCTGTGTGACTAGGAGGGACTTTTCTGGGCTGGGTGATTCTATTCATTCAGCACTAACCAATAATTCCTTCCAGCCTTTAATTTCAAAAAGAGCCTCTCTGCTAAGGGTTGTTTTTCTTTCTCTTTCTTCTCTTGGTGTCAGTGGTTTTTTTTTTGCCATTGATCAGTTCAGTTGGTTGCGAAGTATGTGTGCAGTAAAGGAAGCAGCATACACAAATCTGTGATTTCAAGCAACTGTAAGTAAATGTTTTTTTATTCTTCTTAGAGTGAGTTATTGAGACTTTAAGTGCTAGTTAATGAGAAAGGGGTGGACTCTGGGGAAAGAGAGGTTACTTACCTGTAACCATGGTTCTTCGAGTGGTCCTCTGTGAATCCACACAAATGGGTTAATCTGCACCTGCGCGGGACTCCTCGGAACTTTCTAGAGCTTTAAGACATGTGATTAGTAGGATGTTCCCCCATGGAGTGCATGCTCCACCCTTCGAAAAGTCCCTCAGTTCCTAAGGAAGTCTGCCGCTGTTAAAAGAAAAAGTGAAGACAATGTGACGGACAGAGGGATTGAAGAAGTAACCTCTGTTTCTTCTTCATGGTCTCTGTAAATGCACACAAATGGGTGACTAGCAAGCTGACTTACCGGCAGGTGGGACATTATGTTAGCAGCGATGTGAGGATAGCTTTGCCAAAACTTGCGTCCATCTTGGCTCTGATGTCCAGCCTGTAGTGAGTGACAAAGGTCGAGGGTCTAGACCAGGTAGCAGCTCAACAAATGCTGGAAATGTCATTGCCGCGAAGTAGGGCAGTAGACGTCGCCAGAGCTCTACTGGAGTGAGCCTTAAGAATGTCTGGCGGTGCTTTACAAGCCAACGCATATGCCAGGGTGATGGTCTGGATGATCCATCTGGAAATAGACTGTGAAGAAGCTTGGGAGCCTTTGCATGGACCTTGATAATAGACGAAGAGACGAGGAGATTTCCGAAAGTCTTTCATCCGGGAAACATAAAAGACTAAAGAACGCCTGACATCAAGAGTGTGCAGAATGCGCTGGAGATCCGACAAAGGAGAAGAGAAGAGTGATGGAAGGATAATAGGCTGACTGAGATGGAAGTCTGAAACAACTTTAGGTAGAAATGAGATGTCCAAATAGAGAGTGACTTTATCAGGGTGAAATTGTAGATAAGGAGGGTCGGCTCTGAGAGCTGCCAACTCGCTAGCTCGCTGGGCAGATGTAATGGCAACTAAAACAATGTTTTGAGAGAGAGAAATGTGAGGTGGGTAGTCACAAGTGGCTCGAAAGGCGGGCGAGTCAGAGCGTGGAGGACGAGTTGAAGGGACCGTTGCAGAAGTGGAGGTCTTGGAGGAAGGTGCATATTTTGAAGGCCTCTGAGGAATCTCTTTAAGGTTGGATGAGAAAAGAGAAGTGATGCCTCCGACCCAGTGGGTTGATGAGCCACAATGGCAGCAATGTACACTTTTAACATGGAGTGGGAAAACCTCAGTTAAATAGATGTAGAAGGAAGGCAAGGAGAGTGTCTAAAGAGACTGGTTTTGTAGATAGACCCTTGGAGAGAGCAAATGCAAAAAACTCTTTCCACTTGTAGGAATACAGCAATGTTGTGGATGGTTTACGGGCTCTATCTAGTACAGCTGTTATGGATGGGGGTGGAGAGAGTCCAGGGCTGGGTGGTAGACCCTGCCGTTGTCCTGGGTCAATAGGTGGGGTGTAGGGGGAGTTGGAGGAAGTCGGATGACATTGCTTTCAGCAGAGTGAACCAGGGCTGGCGTGGACACCACGGGGCTATGAGGATAGCATTTGACCCTAGCTGATGGAGCAGGATTACTGTCCTTTGGATGAGGGGGATGGGAGGGAATAGGTAGAGTAGTCCCGTCCCCCAAGGCATCATGAACGCATCTCCGAGAGAGTGCGTGCCTCTTCCCACTCAGGAGCAATACATTATGCACTTCGCGTTGTGTTCTGTGGCAAAGACATCGAGAGTGGGTGTAGTGGTCACCCTGTCATGCATATTTAGCAGTACATTTGCATGAACCAATAGGGAGCTGTTGGGAGGCGGAGCCAGCTATATAGAAGGGGGGCTGAAGCAGATAGGGGGTAGATAGGAGAGACAGAGATAGAGAGCAGATAGGGAGAGAGATTTGAAGAGAAAGGTAGGTAGTTTGGGTTTTGAGGCAGAGAGAGAGTTTAAGGAGTGAATAGTCAGAGTGTTATCTGTATTAGTTAAGATAGAAGAGGTTAAAGGAAAATACTGAACGCTTTGTGTAACTTTAAGAATGTGCTTATGAACTATTCCTGAAACAACTTGCAACCAATAAACCTGTTCTTATTTCAAAGTTAAGTACTGAATGGACCTCAGTCTTTCACAGGAAACATAGTTGGTAAAGAGATCAACTGGTGGCAGTGTGGTAAAGGACGTGTCTGGATACATAACGTGAGCTCTATGTTTGGTGAAACAGGCAGGGGCCACGTGGTGAAACGTCACAGTGGGTTTCTCCCAGCGTTGGCAAAGTTGGAGGAAAATAGCCTTGTCCAACATCCACTTGTGAGTGCGAGTGGTGAGATGACTTAGGTGGTCCGCTAAGTCATTGTCTTCGGTGGCAACATGGACTGCAACCAGGAATACATGGTGAGTGTAGCACCACTCCCAGAGTTGTACTGCGAGATAAAGAAGGGAGAGAGAGTGCGTGCCTCCCTGCTTGTTGATGTAGTAGAGGGTAGTCATGTTGTCCATAGCTACTTGACCCAGGAGGAGAGACCGGAAGGCACAGAAGGCTTTGATGACGGCGAGCAATTCAAGGTGATTGATGTGTAACATTTGCTCTGTTTTTGATCACAGGGTGTGAATCCTGTGGTTGTCGCAGTGGGTGCCCCAACCTGTAGGGCTGGCGTTTGTCGTCACTTGGATGGTGAGTTGAAGCAGGTAGAAGGAGCAACTGACTGTGAGATGGGAAATGAAAGTCCACCAGGTAAGTTGGTTTGCGAGCTCGGGAGTCACGATCAGAGACTTGGAGGGATGATCTGTGAGAGGGTTGAAAAGGGATAGATACCATGCTTGAAGAGACCGCATTTTGAGCCTGGCATGTTGCACAACTGATGTGGTTAAGGCCATGAGGCCGAGAAGGCGTTGAGCTTGATGAGCCGAGACAGAGGTGAAAGGCCTGAAAGGGAGTATGGCATCTCTTAGCTTGATTATCCTCTTGAGAGGGAGGAAAGCTCTTGCGGCAGAAGAATCGAGATGAGTGCCGATGTAGTCCATGGTTCTGGAAGGTTCGTGGCGCAACTTGTTGAAGTTTACCTTGAGCCCGAGATCTGCGGCTACTGGAGCCAGGCATTTTGTGGACGTCCTTGGAGCAGTGGAAAGTCCAAAGGGGAGGGTGCAACATTGGTATATGGAACCCTTGAAAATGAAGCAAAGGTATCTGTGATGGTGTGGGTGAATTGAGATATGAAAGTAGCCGTCCTGAAGATCTATGACAATGAATCAGTCGCTGGAGCGAAGGAGTGGGGTGACGGCATCAAGAGTGACCATCTGAAAACACCTTGGTTGGATATAGATGTTGAGACGCCTTAGATCTAGGATAGGACAGAGGCCTCCATCTCGTTTAGGAACTGTGAAGTACCGGGAGTAAAAACCGGTGTGGTGGTCTTGTATAGGAACTATTTGTATAGCTTCTTTGTGAAGAAGGAGTGATACTTCTTCTAGAGCAGGTGAGTATGGGGTGGGTCTTAAGTGGCCGGTAGGTGGAAGTTGTAAGAATTCTAGCAGGTATCCATAGCGAATGATGGCCAGTACCCATTTGTCGTTGGTGATGAGGGACCACTTGTGGAAGAAGGGGGGCAGACGGGATTGGGAGGGTGGAGTGTGGCGAATCTCGGGAGGGAGACAGTCAAAGATATTGTTTGTTCTTTTTTCCAGGACGACGGAATGGCTGATGAGAGTGTTGACCGGGGGCTTGTGACCGAAAAGGTGGAGCTGCGGAAGGAGATGGTGTGGGACGTGACCTTTCGGTATCAGAAAGTTTGTATTGGTGAGATGGCTGTTGGTGATACGGCTGTTGAAGAGTGGAAGGGCGGAGCCATTGTGTACGAGGGTACCTATATGGTTGCTGGGTTGAGTAAGATCGGGCTGTTTTCTGGATCTTATGGAGATTGCCCATGACCTTATCTGTTTTGTCATTAAAGAGACCAACACCATCAAAGGGAAGGTCTTCTATGTGCGATCTTGCATCATCAGTGATGCCAGCATATCAAAGCCATGCATGTTGACGAAGTGCAATAGCTGTTGCCATGGATTTGGAGGCTGCGTCCGCAAAGTGATGTGCAGCTATGCGTTGCTGTTTGGCGAGAGTCAAGGCTTCAAGGTGGACATTGAGCGCCTCTTCCCTGGGAGTCTTCGGGGGAGGATTGGAGAACTGGCAAGACTTTATTCCAGAGTTGCCTGTGGTAGGCCCCCATAGCCGCCTGATAGTTAGAGACTTGCATGACAAAGAAAGCGAGGGAGTATAGACGGCGGCTGAAAATATCAGCTTTCTGCCCTCTCTGTTGGTAGGGGCTACTGAAGAACGGTTTTGGGCTCGATATTAATTAGACTCGACAATGATGGAGTTAGGCAACGGATGTTTAGCTAGGAAGGCCGTGTCGCTTCCATGGGTACAGTAGAGATTCTCTACTCGTCTAGCAATTTGGAGAGAAGAAGAAGGTTTATCCCATGACTCTTTTATAAGGTCTAACATAGCAGGGATAAAGGCAAGACTTAATGGTGGAGACTTGTCTTGATTAATATAGTCAAAAACGAGGTCTTGTTTAGGTGGTGGTGGTTGTTCGACCTCGAGCTCAAGGGACTTTGCCATACGTAGGATTAGTTGTGAGTAGGAGGTGAAATCCTCTGATGGCGAGGGAGGATGATTATCAGCCACATCAAAATCTGGAGTGGGACATTTCGAGGGTGATTCTTGGAAGACATCAGAAGGTGGATCAAGAATGTCAGAAGGTGGAATATCTGAAGACCCTCTATTGTATGAGAGAGGCAAAGAGGGTGACCGACGTTGAGACTTCGACGTGGAGGCTCGAGCTGAAGTAGAAGCAGAGGGACGGTGGGTAGACAGGCTGGGTTCCGTGTCTGTCAGTGCTGGAGGTGGTCCTCTATAAGTGGTGGTAACTTGGAGAAAGGAGGACCTCACTTGAGAAAGTGTTGCATTCGGCTGAGAGGCAGCAGTAGGTGCTGGTACCGTGGAGGTATGGGTGCGTTTAGGCGGTAAGTGATGATCAGGCTGAGATACAGCTGGTTGTGGTAGGTGATGCTTGAGGGATGATTTTGAGGGCGCAGGTGCCGCAAGGTCAGGCTGAGGGGGCCTTGAGGTATAACCACAGTGTCGACGCCGGGGAGGCGATGGCGAAGATTCCGAAGGATAGGTGTACATGTAGCGGACTCTCTTTGGTTCTTCATAGTAATAAGCCTCATAAGTCATCGTCGTCATCTGAGTGTTGACCGCATTCATATTCTCTATAATAAGCCTCCGGATAGTTGGGATGGGGTTGGCGTCGAGAAGACTTGTGCACATAGTAGATCTCCTGATGCGGAGGCTGTTGATATGGAGGTGAAAGATGGTACCGTTTCACCAGATGCTTGTGAGGTGGTGATTGTCGCAAGGAGGAATCAGAATTAGAGAGGTGTGTGATGGTTACCCGCCCTGTAGATGCAGGGCTCGTATGGGCCGAGGCTGGGCTTGAGAGAACATCAGCCACTGAGAGGCCATGACTGGGCGAAAGGCTCAGAAGAGAGGTCAGGGCCTGGCCGGGAGGTAGCGGAAGAGGGTTGTCTGCCTCCGATAAGGAGTCAAAATTGGCTGCCTCTCTAGAGGACTCTTCTAAGATTGGAGATGTGTCGGAGACCTGCTCTGGCAAACTGTGATGATGAGAGAGATCTCTGAAATGGTCCGGAGGGAGAGATCTCTGAAATAATGGAGACTGCAGTCTGGATATCAAGTTTAAAGCGTGGTCAGGGTCATTGGCTGAGATACAAGATCACTCTTACTGATCTACTCCTTTCTCTTCAGCCATGCCCAGCACACCCTTTTATTCTCTTTTATGTTACATAACATAACTGTCAGTTACATAACTGAAATTGGCCTGAACCAATAGGGCGTCAAGGTTATTCTGCCCAGCAACAAGCCTCACAAGAACATAAACATGGTACAATACAACATGGTACAATACATGAATACGTGATAAGAAACATGTAAGTTATGGCACATATTCCCACATCCCCTCCGTTTTTGTTTATTTAAAATGTTACAAATATATGCGAATTATAAGTACCAGAAGGTTTAGAATCTATTGAAGTCATCATCGTAGGAATTCAAAACATGGTACTTGATCTGATACAATCGTTTAGCAGAGAGGGATACAGTATTTGACGATTTTTTACAACATTGAACAAACATAGCAAGTAAAGAAGAGATGCAAGCAACAACCATTATTGCAATGGTAATAACCGCATACTTTAGTAAAGAACGAAGCCAGCCAAGGTCAGGAAGCCAAGACCATAACCAGTCCCCGGTGCCGGAGGATCCAGCACCAGTGTCCCGTAAATCATCTATGGCTTTCTGCAGTTGTTCCATGGACTCAGTAATTACTCCGGATTTGTTAACATAAAAACAACATGAAGTATTTAGCCAAGTACATAAGCCACCATTGCGAAGAAAGAGGAAATCTAAACCTATACGATTTTGAGCAACAACATTTGCAAAAGAATCAATCTCTATTTGTAAAGCCTTGGTAGCAATCTTGGATGTATTAGCAAGCAATTCGATGTCACGAGATATTAAATCCAATTTAGCATCCGTTGCCAGGCCATAAAGACCTGGGACAAACCAGCCAAATTTATCTAGGGCTAAGATACCAGCTGTTTTATTAATGGCCCGTTTATAGATATGCGGGTTGCGGGCATACTTAACGTGATGATGTTGAGCAATATACAAATTATAAGGTCCTAGCGTGCCTAAAGTACATCGCCCCTTCCAGTCTGAGGGAAGAACTTTATAAGCGGAAGTACCACAAATGAAAAAGACTCCCGGGGAAAGGCCGTACGTGTAATTTTCAAGACCATATCCCCGTATTATATCTACTCGCTGCCTACGCATAGATTTAAACAAAAGGTAATCATTGTTTCTGAGGGAACTCCACCCTCCCCAACGAGTACGGTTATCAGGCCAACCGTGGATAGAAACACATTCCGAAGAGACCAATTTTTGACCGTAAACAATGCAGGTAACAGCACTGCCGGCTTTAAATATGCATTTAGTGGCATTACAGGGACATAATGGTAGATATACAGATTGACCATAATCTGCCATTGTCGAGTTCCAATCAATGTTACCATAAGGCAACGTGAGGGTCATGTTACAGACAGGATAAGAACCTAATGAAATGGAGCCATTGAGAGACTCAATACAGATAGGGGCGATAGGCCATAAGGAATTGGACACCAAAGGAATGGGATGGGTAGTGTGCATATGAGAGGTTTTGCTATCCTCCGTTCTTATGGACAGGTTAGCCCATGCAGTAGAGTTAAGAAAGCGAAAAGGGCCAAGAGGCCAAGCTTTGATGTAAGTCGTGGGGGCACACAGCCAACAATCAGTTTCAGTAGTAGTGTTTACTAAAAGATTAGCTAACTGAAGAAACTCATTTTCCTCTGAGTAAGGTTTCAAGCTTATAAAAGCACAAACATCAGAGAATGCAAAGGAGAGACTACAAAAAACCAAAGTCATTCTGATTGAACTGTAGAAGGACGAGATTTCCAAGGTCGGACGCATCTTGCAGGTATCCAAACACAGGTATCTGTCCAGGGCAACAGCAGCGTAGCCTCTTCCCCAGGTAATCAGCGGGACGGGGCCTTTCCAGTCAGGATCTGGAGGTTGTCGGTAGGAGACCAACGGACGAGGCAACTGTTCCTCAGACCTGAAATGAAGTTCAATAGGCGTATGGTTCCTATTATGAGGAAAAAGCAGAAAATTTAGCGTAAAAAGAACTCTGGCAACTGCAGAAGGAATCTCTGCAACAGGAACGCCTTTCCCTGAGGTCTGCTTCTGCAAAAGAGATTTGAACGTTAAATGAGCTCTTTCGACAATGGCTTGACCTGTGGAATTGAATGGAATCCCATGTTTAAGCTTAACACCCCATTGGTTACAAAAGTCTGTGAAGGCTGAAGAGGTATAAGCAGGTCCATTGTCTGTTTTGAGGAGCTTAGGACGTCCCATGACAGCAAATGTGCGAATGCAATGCTGTATGACATGACGAGAAGTTTCTCCCCGAAGGGGGGTTGCCCATATGAATCCAGAGAAGGTATCTACTGTGAGATGAAGCTTCGATAGCGGGGCCAACAAAGGGACTTGTGTAACGTCCATTTGCCACAAGTCATTGGCCTGTTCACCTCGGGATTAACAGCATCGAAAGGCAAATTAAGAGGTGAAGTGTTACAAGAGGGACAAGTTGTAATAATGTCTCTTGCTTGTGTCATGGGAATAGAAAACATCTTATGTAAAACCTTAGCAGACTGATGAAACATATGATGAGAAGCAATGGGGTCATCAAACAGGTGATAAACTGCATTATGCTGTTTTAACAGGGAATCCGCAACCGCATTGCCTTCCGCCAAGAAACCAGGCAACCTCGTATGTGATCGTATATGAAAAACAAAACAGTTCAGGGTTCGATGCTGTAACAAGTCCTGTAAGCGAGAAAACATGGCATATAATTCTTTATCCAAAGATGGTGACAAATAAGAATAGGGCAGGTGGACCAAAAGCTTATAAACATACTGAGTGTCCACTACAAGGTTAAATTCATCACATACAAATAGTTCAAAGGCTAATATTACTGCCGCTAGCTCAGAGCGTTGTGCAGAGGAGTGTGCAAAAGTAAAACGAGACAACCAGCTTCCTTCTGGATCTTGCCAAGTCACAACTCCTCGGGTAGACGACCCATCTGTAAAGATAGTTCGAGCGTTTGGTAAAGGACAATTTACAAAACAAGTTGTTAAAGTATAGGGAACAAGAGAAAGAAATGTTAAACGTTTATCTTTTGGAGGGTTAGGTAACACAAGTCCCAGAAAGTCAGCAAAAGCGGCTTGAAACGGGGTAGACAATTGTAAAAGCTTGTCCATGTTTCCCTGCGGAAAGGGAAAATAAACAGAGTTAATGTCGCTGCCAGTTAATTGACAACACCGCTGACGCGCTTTACCAAACAAATCAGCCACCGCTTCAATCAGAGGATAAAGTTTTCGAGATGGTGTGTGTGGCAGATGCAACCATTCAACAATAGCAAGACGATCCTTCTGAAACGGCGCATAAAGAATTGCAGTGGGTAGCAGTGGTGTAGAGAAGATGGCACAGGAGAGGCGGCGAGCACCAGCAGGTAGTCGATCCACAGCTTGTAATCGAAAACGCTGTGAGACAAGATGCAACGCGTCCTTCATCTCCGGAGAAACAGGAATAACATCTGCAGGAGAAGTACGGCCAGCAAGGGCAGTAAAGAGCGGTGAAAGATCCTTGGTTGATAATGCCAAAAAGGGTCGAGCCCAATTGATATTTCCTAAAAGGCTTTGCAATTCCACTAATGTAAACGAGGAGGGTATTTTTAACTGTGGTAGTTTTGGAATAGAAGCAGTCTCTGATAGTTTATGGCCTAGGTATAAAAATGGAGGAACTGTTTGTACCTTGTCTGGGGCAACACAAAGTCCGAAAGATGTTAATGTTTGAGTGAGAAAGTTAACATGTGTTTGTATAATATGAGGACTGGCTATGAGAATGTCATCCATGTAGTGGTAGACTAAAATGTCCGGAAAAGCTGTACGGAATGGTTGTAAGGCCGTAGCTACAAAAATCTGACACAAGGTGGGGCTGTTTGCCATGCCCTGTGGTAAAGTTTGCCACTCAAAACGGCGTACTGGGCGGTCGTTATTGTATACTGGTAAAGTAAAGGCAAATTTTTCATGGTCCTCAATAGCAAGAGGAATAGTAAAAAAAACAGTCTTTGAGGTCAATGACTCGCAGATCATGATCCAAGGGAATCATGTTAGGATTCGGCATTCCATATTGAAGTGGACCCATAACCTGCATTCGTTCATTTACCTTCCTGAGATCTTGCAGGGGCCTCCATTTCCCTGATCTCTTTTTTATTACAAAAATGGGAGTGTTCCAAGGGCTAGTACTGGGTCTGATGTGCCCTAAAGTTAATTGCTCCTGAACTAGGGCCTCCGCCGCTTGGAGCTTTTCAAAAGGTAATGGCCACTGATCAACCCAAATAGGGGTGGGGTCTGTCCATGTAATTGGCAAAGTATGCAGTGGCGCACTGGGGAAGGCCCTTATGATAAATTTGTATGAATGACTGCACCAAGACGAGACAGCAAGTCCCGTCCCCATAAAGTCACCGGAATATCCATGACTAATGGTCTTAACTGTACAGTTTTGTTTTCTGTTTGGAAAATGAGGTCATGGGCGCTCTGTTCTGCAGCAGTGAATCCACCAACTCCGTAGACAGCAGCTGCCTTTTGCAAGGGCATGTTAGGAGACCAATCTTTCTTTGCAATGACTGAAACATCTGCTCCGGAATCTAACAGTCCAGTAACCTGTCTACCAGCCATTTGGATAGTTAACATGGGTCGTTGATCAGTGAGGGAAATGGTAGCCATCACCATGTTGTCTGATACCTTGACTGTGGGATCAGACCCGGTCGGAATGAGAAAAAGTTTGGCTATAATTGTGTCCGCCGGGAGATGTAACGGCGTAAAGGCCCGAACATGAATAATGAAAGTGGTAGTATCAGAAGGAAAAAACATCCCAGGAACAATGTCCAAATTAGGAAAGCACATGTTAGGGAGAAGGAGACCCATGAAACCGTCTGGAACAGGACCCGGACTGTTGACCAAAACAGGAGTGAGCAGATTTGGGATATTGATGTAGGAGTGTTCCACTGTTTGCACAAACATGCCTTTGTCAAATGCAATGGGGGAAGTGAGCTCATCTGGATTGACATTGTTGTTGATGGCTCCTAATTCTTTGTGCGGGCCTGGAGCTGGCCCGCTTTCCGGTTTCCCTGAATGTTGTCAGTTTGGCCTAGGTTATCAGGGTGGGAACGGCACTGGTTGGCCCAATGATAACCTTTATGACAGATGGGGCATTTTTTTGATGGTCGAGCCGCGCCCTTGGGGGCCGAGCGGCATTGAGAACGGAAATGTCCCTCCTTTCCACAAGAAAAGCACTTTCTACCCGCCGCTGGGTGAGCGGCTATTTGGGCGGCTGCTAGCAGATGTGCTTTGTAGGTATGAGTTCCAATATTTTGACATACACGCAACATATCCTGGATGGTCGTGTCACTTTTGCTGTAAATGGGGGTAAGCGCTGCTCGGCAGTCATCGTTAGCATTTTCAAAAGCTAATTGTTTAATGAGCATAGAGCGGGCATTAAGATCTTCTATCTGAAGTTCTAAAGCACGGTACAGTCGGCTCACAAAATCGGAATACGCTTCCTTCGCCCCTTGCCGGACTGTGCCAAAACTGGCGGTAGCATCACCTCCAGGTATTTTTTTCCATGCTTTAAGAACTAACTTAGCGGTCTGCTCTAGGGATACATCTGTCAGTACCAATTGCTGCTGATTAGTTTGATACTGACCATCTCCAATCAACATGTCCCTATCTACTAGCACTATAGGGGTGGCATGTTGATTTTTCTCAGCTTGTGCTAAGGCGAGGTGGCGCCATTCCTCCATAAGAAGCATATAGTAGGCCGGAGGTAAAAGCGATCTGACCACTAGCTTCCAATCATTGGGGGTCAAATTCTGTTCACTCAAATTTTCAAGCAAAGCTTTAGTATAAGGAGCATGGGGCCCATTTTCTTTGATGCTCTGAAGCAAATCTTTTATCACTTTCATTTGAAGAGGCTCATATCTGTCAGGTACTGGTGGTCTGCCTGCCACACCAGGGTCATGATCATCAGCACTGAGAACAGCCGGTATGGCAGGTCGTCCGCGGATGATGGGGAATGCTGATAAGACAGAATTGTCTGTAGCTCCAGTTTCGCAAAGGGCGACCGCAAGGGATCTAGAGAGCATTGTCGTGTGCCCATGGGGGGTTGAACATGACGCGGAGGGTGTATTGGGTACGGGCTTGCCATGTTCATCAGCAGGGAACATTTCGGGGCTGGAGTCATCATCATCTTTCAACAGTCTATCCGGAGGTTTCGGAGGCACCCGGCCAGGATTACATTGTAGTGGTGGGGCCGGCGGTGCCGAGGGTAACAAATTAGTAGGCTTAGGAGGCAGTATTTGCAGCAAAGGTGGGTAAAGAGTGTGTCCGCTCTCTAATTGTTGATTAAATAAGATATTATTGGGCGTAAGTTCCTTCAGAGAGGCACGGGCCTTACACCATGTGAACAGGACGCGGGACGAGACTTTAGGATTGTTTTGAAGGTACGAACCAATCTTGGTCCATTGTTCCAAGTCTAGTGTGCCAGACTCAGGCACCCAGGGACACACATCGTCAATAGTCCGAACCAGGACTGTGACTTCTTTTCGAGTGGCAGAGTGTCCGGTTTCAGTTATAAGGTGGTAAAGATCATCTATATATTCAGACTGTTGAGAAGATAGTGAAGAGCCCATTGTGTATTAACTTGACAAGATCACTCACCCGGGATCCGAAGATGCAAGGCGCGCGCTGAAACCCTAGCAGGGCGTGGGTGAGGGAATGACCTCTCGCCAGTCTTTGTAAGCTATGGGAGCCTCACGCTGGAGTAGGCCTCACACGCTGGAGTAGGCCTCACACGCTGGAGTAGGCCTCACACGGGGCACCACTTTGTCGGAGACCTGCTCTGGCAAACTGTGATGATGAGAGAGATCTCTGAAATGGTCCGGAGGGAGAGATCTCTGAAATAATGGAGACTGCAGTCTGGATATCAAGTTTAAAGCGTGGTCAGGGTCATTGGCTGAGATACAAGATCACTCTTACTGATCTACTCCTTTCTCTTCAGCCATGCCCAGCACACCCTTTTATTCTCTTTTATGTTACATAACATAACTGTCAGTTACATAACTGAAATTGGCCTGAACCAATAGGGCGTCAAGGTTATTCTGCCCAGCAACAAGCCTCACAAGAACATAAACATGGTACAATACAACATGGTACAATACATGAATACGTGATAAGAAACATGTAAGTTATGGCACATATTCCCACAGAGATGGAAGAGTTAGCTGATGAGAAGGCAGCTCTGGTGGTTGTTTAGACTTCGAAGGGCATTTAACCTTCTTCTGCTTAGCTTGATACTTTTTTCATTTAGGTGAAGATTCTCGAGCCGGTGCTGAGGGTGGCTTTGAGCTTGACGTAGATTTTGACTTCGATGATGACTTGGAAGCCGATTTCTGCTTTGGAGATGGCATGGTCAGGGCCGATGTCGGGTCTACCGACTCTGATCTTGGAACTGACGTAGAGGTAGGTTCCATGACCGTTTGAGCCTAGGGACCAGAAGGTTTGAGGAATTTCTCCCACAGGAAAGATCGGAGGCACTGCAGGCAAAGCTTAAGAGCAGGCCTGGTCAGACTCTTGCACTCCGGGCAGGAGTGAGTTTGGTGTTTTTTTCCCAAACAAAAAAGACAACGATCGTGGCCGTCAGAAAGGGGGATTTTGTTGGCACATGAAATGCACCGTTTAAACAGGCATAAAAGGGTGGGAGATGGGGGAAAGAAAGTGGGAGAAAAACGGAGAAAATAGAAATGAAAAACTCATGGGGAACATCCAAGTGAAAGAAAAATAAGTATAGAAGATGCCTGGAAGGCAAAAGCAGAGATCACCAAGATCGCACGAAAAGTTGCTCTAGCGTCAAAAAGGAGTGTAACCTCAGTGGTGGCTAAAAGGAACTGAGGGACTTTTTGATGGGTGGAGCATGCGCTCCATGGGGGAACATCCTACTAATCACATGTCTTAAAGCTCTAGAAAGTTCCGAGGAGTCCTGCGCAGGTGCAGATTAACCCATTCGTGTGGATTCACAGAGACCATGAAGAAGAACTTGTAGCTATTCTCCTATATGGATAGCTGTGCTTCTACTGCATAGGAAAAAGGAATTTTCCCAGAAATTCCAAACTCTGCAACACTTTTGCCTTGAAAGATGATACCTGAAACGGAACTAGAGTCTGATCAAATTTCCTATCACCTCTAAAGATAATTCAAGGTGCCGTTCTAGAATGGTGGGTAAGAATCCTGAGTCTTTTACAATCACTGATCAGCCAAACATTTACCATGTATATGTCTAGCATTCTTGCTGAGAAAAGCTGAACATACTATATTTGACTCGTTATCTATCAATCTTGGTTATGGGTAATAATTTGGACCTGGGAATCACTATCAAGCAGGACCAGAGAGCAAATAGGAAGGTAGAAATGATGAAAAGTCAGGACCAAAAATCAAGGTCAGGTACATAAGTCATGTCAAAGTACCTACAGGTGTTTCACACAAGCAGGAAAGAACCAGTAAGACATACAGTCTCCTTATATTCCTTCCACTTGAGGAATCAATGGGCACTTCTGAAAGAGTAATGCCAGATCAGAGCTGGAACATGTTTTCCAAAGAAACTGTAGATCGCTTACCACAGGAGACAGAAGTCAGCTGTTCTTGAAGTTAATTCAGCTTAATTTTAGTGAGATATATTTCTATAAAGCAAATATCTGAATATTTCACAATTTATTGAATTTAATACATTTTGTTTCACTGACAAGTCAGTTGTCTATGAAACAAAATATATTAAATTCAGTATATTTGAATTTAATATTATGCACCTCCTCTACTTCAGGTGGTGCTGTTTTTCAGTCATGGAAGAAAATATGTCTGGTATTCTCTTTACTGATTTCCGTAACATGCTCATATTTTCAGTTTGGTAGAAAGAAGATTTCAACACCTCAGCATGCAGTTCTCCGATATATCAGAAACAGTATGCATAAACTGGATGTAAATATGCATTTGTTTTGAGATACATATTCAGACAGAAGACATCAAATCCATGAGGTGTGAGTGATGGCATGTTTCCATTTATTTTCCAATGTGTATTCCAAATCTTTTTTTATCCAGACCGACCCCGTGTTGTGCGTAGCACTGGAGGATTCACCTGAAACCCCTTCACACATGAAACGAACACACATAGGCAGCATGCTGCATAGCTGGGCATCTGCTGTACATTTGGTGACTATGTAAAAAAATGGCCCAGTGCATATGCCCTCTACATGAGGATAGATTTTAAGTGATCCACGATCCCTCACCTCAACTTAAGAAACACTATGTGTGGACATTGGCTAAAATCCTATTGCTGGGTGTAGTAAATCACATTAGAGTAGGCCACTGAATCAATGGAAATTTGGTAAATCGACTCCACCATAAGTTCCATAGATTCAAAGGGGCATATTCTAACTGCAAGTTACGTTAGCATAGTCACAGTTAAGAGAAGGTCCATTTGAATCTATAGAACATACAGAGGAGTTGACTCACCAAATCCCATTCCTACTCTAGTGGGCCTACTCTAGTGGGCCTACTCTAGTGTGATTTATTTTGCTAAGTAACAGGATTTTGGTAATTGACAGACATGGAAGGCCCTTTCACATTGTCACTGAATACATGGATAGCATATGTTTCAGTGGTAATGATCGGGAAAACAGGGATATGCAATTTGACTCTGTGACCTTTTCATGCATTATTTCAGCATGGCAGTAGGTTCAAATGATGCTTCCTGGCCAGAAACCCTGAAGATTATGGTGTATCACCTGGAATCCCTGAAGAGCATGGTGCCTGGATTTTTTTAGAAAGTGCTCATCAATACTAGAGGAATTTAATCTCTGAATCAACTTCAAGATGAAGCTCTACTGCTTTTCCATTTGTTTGGCCACTTATTTAATAGGATGAAAGAGAAATATATTGTGGTCTGTTGGTCTCTTTCTTTAGGTGGTTAATTTTTGTTTCTCCCTTTTACAAATGTGCCACAGTTGTGTAGTGAAAACAGTTTAGTCCGGAAGGGTTACATTCTTTCTGTAGTAGCTCATGTTGTTTCAGCATGTTATGGAAAATTCTGCTGTGTAGGGAAAATTACACCACTCTAATGTTTTAAGTGTACGGTTTGGAATGCCAGAGGGTTATGAATCCAAAGACTGTCAAACTGATAAGCTAAATTACTTCTTTTTGATTTCTCACTGTAGATCCATATTTTTTTACTGGATTAAAAAAAGAGAACACACACAGACACTTAACATTGCTGCCATCTGATCATTTGCTATGTGCCCTTCCTTTGCTTCTATAGTCCAAAAGAAGGGGCAACAGCCGCAAAGTTATTTTAGATGAAGATCTCTTTAGAAGCCAAACAGTCTCTGTTATGTCTGGCATCATAATAGCCTTGCTCATGATTAGAACTCACTAGATGCTACAGCAGTAAATTCTACTACAATTACCACAACTAATAATACTATACTAGCTTGCTGGTAGTGGCTACTTTCCCATTACAGCCCACTTCTGCACTCCCAGCTCCCACTTACAAAATGTTGGCACTGCATAAATTTGCAACAAATAGCAAGCATTGCGTTATTTAAAGTATGGAGGATGACATTTGGTGGGATGTATGTATGAACTGCACTGTGTACATCATTTCCAGTTTTCAGAACAACTCTGGACTTGGACGTTTACATGCCATCTCTATTAGATTTGAATATCAATGTGAATCATATCAGTGACTTGCACTGGTACTAAAAGCTTTGATTTGGGTACCAGCTATTGAGATGACTTAGCAGTGATCTTTGCACTAGTAATCTTGTGTTTAGATTATTGCAGTGTGCTATAGGGATGGAGATGTTCTTGAAGATGAACCGTAAGTTACAGTTGGTACAAAATAGGGCAGCCACGATGCTGACAGGGACAGCTGTCAAGGAACATATAATTCCAGCCTTTAGGAAATTCCATTGAGTGCTTTTGTTTCTAGGCTGAATTCAAGATCACAAGGTACTCACCTATAATGTGCTAAATGATGTGAGATCCAGGTATCTGAAGGAATATTTCTTTCTGCACTGACTTACTCATGCTCTTGATCCACCATGCAGGCTTATCGCATTGTTTCAGTACATGGAAAGTAACATTAAATGATGCAAGATAAGAAGTAGCCTCAAAACTTTTTTTTTTTTTTTTTGGTCTGAGATCAAGACAAGGTGCTGTTCCCTTTCCAGGTACAAAGACAAAGGGACCAGCACCATTTGAGACTGAAAATAGGAAAGCTTTTTTTTTTTTTACTGCTACTCAGAACAGCAGCCTAGCTTGAGGGGCAAAGTCAGATTGCACCCACAGATTTGTCAATTCTGAATCACACAGGTTTGCCACTTTAGGCAGCCACCTTGTTCTGCCCTATTGTAGGGCTGGCTCTGTATAATAAAACAGTGGTGATGACCCAGCTTTGGGATGCCCTCCCCCATGAAGTATAGCAACCATCATACTTACTGTCATTTTGGTGCTTGGATAAGACATATTTCTTCATCCGGGCAATTACGATAGCTGTGCTGTGGATTGATATACAGATCCACAATGGCCCGGAAAACAACCATCAGAAATCGGGCCTTTTTGGCGGTAGCTCCACAACTGTGGAATAGCCTCCCGCCCAAAGTCCGCCTGGCCTCTTCACTGGGCACTTTTAAAAAAACCACTAAAAACCTGGTTATTTAGATAGGCCTTCCCAGATCAAATACGTAACATTCTGATGCAATAGTGCTTCTGACAACGTAACATCTAATCTGCCACCATGCTTTTCATGTTATTTCATTTTATTGTATTTTATTATGTCTCTTTTTGTATTTTATGGTATTTTTGTTTTGCACTTTTATGATTTATGGATGTTGTTATGTTTTGTGATTATGTTATTGTTACTGTTTAGTCGTTGTAAACCGTCCAGAGTGGCCTTGGCTGCCAGATGGGCAGTATAGAAATCAATCAATCAATCAATCAATCAATCAATCAAACATTCTGTCTACTACATCAAACTGGCTCTCCCTCTTCCTTTAATAATCATGTGCTGTCAAGTCAATTCTGACTTACGGTGACCTTTTTTCATGGGCCTCTAGGAAGGGAATAGTCAGAAGTGGTTTACCATTCTCTTCTTCTAGGAGTACCCTGGAACTATGCAGCTTGCCCAGGCCACACAGGCTGGCTCTGTTCACAGGAGGCACTGTGGGGAATCAAACTCACAACCTCTGATTCCACAGCAAGATACCTAAACCACAGAGCTATCTAGGCCTCTCTGCTTAGCTGTCACTAAAATTACAATTACATATAATATTTGCTGCCTTTTCATGTATGGTGGCCATTTACAGGTCACCATAAATGAGGCATGTATCACAATAAAAGGAAGCCAAGACAAAGGAAGACACAAATTTACAGAAAAGTGCATGTGCAGTTTTATGTCCAGGTGCAATATTGAGAATGATTTTTATAACATGCAGTAGATAGAAATATAATACTATCTCACCCAAGGGGAAGAGAATGTGGATTTGCTGACTTGTATGCTGCAGTTAATACAGGTCCTGTGGATGCAATTATGGCCTCTGCTTGTCTTGCATTAATGGATAAATTTCAGTTGGTGCAGCCTGATGATGTGTACAGGCCCCTTGGAGAGGTGAAGGCTACCATATGTCTGCTGGACTCTTGCCCTTCCTGGCTTGTAAAGTTGCCAGAGGGACTGGCTGAGGGGGTGCAAATGGTGGTGAATGCCTCCTTGCATCAGGGTAGGACCCCAATATGCCTAAAGAGGCAGTAATAAGACCATTACAGAAAGAAACCTTCTTGGACCCCATGGTACTGGATAATTACTGGCCAGTCTCTAATATTCTATTTTTGGGCAAGGTGCTGGAATGGGTTGTGGCTTCTCAGCTCCAAGGGTTCCTAGATGAGACAATTATCAAGATCTATTTCAATCTGAAGCTGAGGCTCCAATACTTTGGCCATCTCATGAGAAGAGAAGACTCCCTGGAAAAGACCCTGATGTTGGAAAAGTGTGAAGGCAAGAGGAGAAGGGGACGACAGAGGACGAGATGGATGGACAGTGTCATCGAAGCTACCAGCATGAATTTGACCAAACTCTGGGAGGCAGTGGAAGACAGGAGGGCCTGGCGTGCTCTGGTCCATGGGGTCACAAAGAGTTGGACATGACTTAACGACTAAACAACAACAACAACAATAGTCTAGTTTGTGCCCAATTGCACAGCAGAGGACCAAGGGCTTCTTGAGGATGCTTTATTTTCCCCCAGCCAAGCTTGGGAACATTATGTTTTTAATCTATAGTTCCCTGAAACCCCACTGGGCAGGATGGCTCCCAGTTTCTGGAAATTATCATGAAAAAAGGTAATCTTGTGAAGCTCTGTCCCTTGCAAAAATGTGCATAACAATAGCTAAGTGCTCATGGATCTATTGCTGATTTGGGAGTGCCATGTTTTTCGGTTTCTTTAATGTGAAATTATAAATATTTTTATAGATCATTTAGAGGCTTTGGGATAAGGAGACACTTCTCTTGGTTAAGTAAGACAGCACATTTAATCTATATTAAAAGAATACATTAAATGAGACACAATAGGCAGAACCCCAGAAGAATATGGATACGGACATATTGACATGAAACCTTGTGTTTACTGAAGAAGATACGTAATCCTATCTCATCTCTTTTTATTTAACCAGAGATGGCAGACAGGTTATAAAGTATTTTGTGGACTGTAACAGCAATCTGTGGCTATTGTTTTTGTGATACGATCCTTTCTGCTGCTCTTCTCATTACTAAGAGAGGGGGTGGTGTATTTTGTTTTGTTAAAACATTTAATGAAAACACTGCTGACAGTCATGTTTCCTGTATTTGAAATATAGGCATAACTGGAAGCAAAGTAAATCAAGCCTTCTGTTGTGACCTTGGTTATCACATAATATTTACTTTACTTTTTCACTCAAAGAAAATATGAATAACAAACGGATGATGCAGTTGGTTACAAGTAGGAGTTGTTCTCTGAAGCTTTGTGCAAAGTAACTTTCTTGATTTGAGAATAGATGAGTGAGGACACAATCTTGTTCTACGGATTCCTCCCACTGCCCCCAATTCTGATGCAAGGGGAGTTAAGTTGTGCTAGCTCCAGGTTGGCACAGAGGATGAAGGGTGGCATTCTTGTGTTTGTGTTCTCTTTTAGGGAGGACAGTCCTCCATCTGAAGGGCTGGCAAGAGAGCAACTCTCTTTTAAATAGGCCTTCCATTTAAAGGGCTGTCCAGTCCAAGTCTAATTTAAAGATAAAGAACCATAAGGAGGAGATCAGGGACCCTGAAGTCACCCATGCACCATGTTGCCTACCCAGCTAGAGAAGAAGATTCAGCAGGTACTGTTTCAAATGTAAAATAAATGGAGTGGGCAAACCATTAAACTCTAGATCACCTTGCCTATGAAGAGGATGTGACTACCTATTGGCCTATTTTGAATGTCTAGTTTCTTTCTGAATTGTCAGATCATCACTTTTTGGAAACAATGCCCTCTTGTCAGAGTTATTTACAAAGTTCTGGACCCAGCAGGACAAGAAACCTTTTAAATTTGTTAAGCCAAGTGCAAGGTTTGAGTATACAAATGTCTTTTGGGACCTTCATGCAATTATCATGTCCATTCCCTCAGGCTGTATCAACTAAAAAAAAAATCCAACAAAAATGATCCAAATACTACTCTGAATACTTCTGCAGATAAACTGTTGTAAGTGTGGAGTCTGTCACTTCACATGTGAAAGCTTTTATTTTCAAACAGAATTCTACCGCATGTCTTCAATCTTAGGCATATTTATGGAAGAGTAAGCCCCACTGAACATATGAGACTTACTTCCAAGTATGCATGTGCAGATTTGTGCCATAAGCTTTATACCACACAGAAGGGAGCCTAAAAGCATCGCCTTTAAAATCTGTCATTTTGTTAAGTCCTGTCAGTATGAAGACTATGAGTAGCAAGTGGGGCTTCACAAAGCCAGAGGAAGAAGAAACAAATGGGAGATTCCCTTCACAGTTAGCAGTTTGCTTATACATGAGAAGAATCCTCCACCTGTTCTTTCAGGATCCAGTTTCCATATCAAATTGCTAGATGCAAATTCATAGATTCAGGGCTTTGACAGACTAAAAATTAGAATGCAACAGCAACCTGTTACACCAGGTGCCTTGTGCTCTTGTTACAGAACATTCTATGGTGGGAGATGGAGAAAGTGGGGGCTTATCTCTTAATTTCCACATATTAATTGCTGCTTTAACACTTTCCATCTTGACTGTGATCCTTCCAATACCATTGATTAGCGCTTCCGAGGGGGCTTTAACTGAAAAATGCTGGACATTAGTCTGCACTCATTTCCTTTTTAATAGTTGGCTGTTAATCTGTTTACTTTCATAATTAAGGGCCCATTATGCCAGACCCAGGAATTTGAGAACATCCTGCATAAAGGGCGGGGGACTCTTGCTTCACGTGACTGCTCTTAAATCTTTCTTATTGCAAAGAAATACAGGTAGTTATGTTGGTCCATGAGAACAAAGGAAAACCAAAATCCAATAGTGAGCAATATATATATTTTAGACCCATCCAAAGCTCCAGAAAAGTCTGAAAACTTCCATATTCTCCATTTTTTCTCATCACAGTAGATGTAACAAAAATGGGGAGGGGGCATAAGAAGCATGGAAGTCCAAAAATTTGGCCAGATGTTTTAGCCATGAGTTCGGCTATTAGTCAGTCTGAAAGTAGAAATTGCCCAGTCACTGTTGAGTGCACAGGTATCAGATTACACCTAGTGGCTGAAATCCTGTTGCTCAGCATGGTAAGTTGCACTAGAGTAGGCCCACTGAATCAGTGGAATTTGTTGAGTCACCTCCCCTATAAGTTCCATTGATTCAAGTGGGCTTCCTCTTGCTGCTAAAGTAAGTTGCAGCTAGAATAGGCCCATTTGAATCAATGGAACCAACAGAAGAGTTGACTCACCAAATTGCCACTGGTTCATTGGGTCTACTGTAGTGCAGCTTATTGCTAAGCAACAGGATTTCAGCCAGTCATGTATAATCAGGGAGAAAATGGTCGATCTCTATTTCTGAAAACAAAAATCTGCTTGGAACAGAGAGATTTGCCGTTTGCCTGAGGCAAACACAAGGTTCCTACAGTAGCCCCGAGCTGAAGTTCAGGGAAACACCCTGGTCCTTACATAAACAAAGCTTATTACATTTTAGGCAGTGTGCTAGGTTTAAAAAGTCAATTAAGGCCAAATAGTTAATGTTATCTGTTGTTGGAAGGGACAGTAACTTCATTGCTGTTCCTATTCAGTGACAGAAAATATTTTTAGTCTGTTGTTGTGACATTCTTAAAAGAGTGACACATCCCTACTGGGGTTTTACAAACTTCCTATTTGGGTTGTACTAATGAACTAAGTGAGTGACACAACTCTGGGTCTCCTCCATAGTAATGCCCAGTACTCTCTATTGATGTGTTATGAGTATCATCATTGAATGAATGGGATCTCTTCCTAAGAACGATGTACTTTGCATAAGCTTTAAAGCATTTCGCAGGCTTTTCATATCTATTCCCATGTTTACATTCAAGAGTGGTCTTAGCTGATTCTTTCATGTTGACTTGGCAGGAGTATATTTTAATGTAATTCAATCCCTTATGCGAGCAAGTCCAAGAGACAAGCTGTACATTCAGCTGTTCCAGGTGACCTCACTTTCCAAAATAGTATTGCAATCATGGATCATTCTGGTTTGATGAAAGATGCAGCTAGGATCATTCCTGAAGGTAGACTTCATCCCCAAACTTTAGAATAGGCCTTTATATTGGCAGAATAGCATGGGAATTGCTGCAGATGGTATCACATCATAATGACATTAATTGCTGGGAAAAGCCTGGCTCTATGAAAATTCTTTCCTCCTCTCCTGAGAAGCCTTGACATAAGGACCTGACAACACTTCCAAAATGGGCTTTACTAGACAACTTTGAACTCATCATTATGTACCAGCCTTTAAGAAAGCCTACGTTTTAGAATATTTTGGCTGTGATAGTAAAAAAACACCCAAACAGAAAACGTAAAAGGGGAAAGTGTGAGATATATTGTATTCAGCAGAAGTTAAGAAGCTTCAGCTTCCCATTTGTTTTGGACTTTGTTTGAAACCTTAGCCTGCATGGTCAGTGGTATGGGACTGTAGCAGTTGTATTACCAAACTGCTAAAGAGTGATTAGTCAGCTTTTGTAGATGGGCTGGGTAAGGGGTGCCATTTTATCCTTGCCCTCAAGTTGCAAAAGCTATCGCTACGCTTGTGTGGGCGGCACCAGGAATAGATGTGCTTACACAAAGTGTTGTCAGGTCAGCAGCATCCCATTTCTGAAATCTAAGACCATAGGGCAGACCCTTATGATGTCATGGAGATGGGCTTCAGGACAAGTGATTGTGGAAATAGGCAAGATCTGGGTAAAAAAACTCAGAATTCTAGAAAAAACTGGTAAACCAGCTAATACGGCAACTTAAAACCAGGAAGGAGAACCGTTTCCTGGCAGTCTGACAGGCAGCAACTGCTGCTTCCATTACTGCTAGCGACTGAATTCTGTGCAGCCTTATGTACAATAACACACATGACACATGGGGAGTTTTTGTTGCAGAGTTTTGAATTTCTCGTAGAATTCCTTTTGCTACACAGCAGAAGTACAGAGATTCACAGAGAGGAATAGCAACAAGTTCTCCAGATAGTCCACCTCTTTTCTCATTAATTGACACTTAAGTCTTAATAACTTACTCTGCAACATTAGTAGTAGAAAGAATAAAAACGTTTCATTCCTTACAATTGTGAACAGATCAGCAGTTTTTCCAGGCCTTGGTCTGTGCCTATGATTTATAGAAGGCTCACTGTAAGCTCACAGGGAGGTGATCTGTTTTGCTTTATTATCCTTCTGCCATTATAATCAGGAATTGTGAAACAAGAATTCTCACAAGTCAAGATCCTTTCCTTGCTGCAATTGGTATGGTTGACCCCAATTCATGCACCTATTGGCTGTTGCCCCAGTTCTCTCCCCCCACCCCACCCCACTCCTGGCTTTTTTGGTTGCTGATACTGAGCAAGCATAATACATATGCAGACAACCTTTGTGCTTAGCCAGTGAGCTCTCTGGCATTAGCTGGGAATGACAGAGATGAATGCCAAGGCTTTGAAGAATATAAGAAACAAAAATAAATCTTTCAGCATCTCCTGTACTGGTTGTCTTGAGATCTGTCTTTCATTGGTGATCTCAGAAAGAAGAGCAATTCTGAGACTTCAACTGGCACCCTCAGATATGCCAAACCCAACTTTTGCAGTGTCCTATACCCTTTCAATTCATAATCATGCTGCTGTTGAAGTAAAGCTTTACACCATATTCTGCCTCTGTCTCTCTTTGTGTGTATTTTGTGACTTCAAGAAGAGTTGGTAAGCACACACTGGATTTGGTGGTGGTTCTGTCAGTGTAGTGGCATCATATTTTCCCCTTTCCCAACTGTAATTCATCTGTAACTTTTCCTCTAGCCAAAAGGCTTATGCTATACACTAAGTTCACAGTACATTGCTATCTTGGGATTGATGGCTGCTAATTTTCCTTTATTGTCCTATTGGATGGTGGGTAAATCCTGAAAGTTTTGCAGGACTGGGTATTATGACAATAGTCCAAGTATTGACAATGGAATGGCGGCAATAGGCAGTGACTTAGGCTGTTTGTATACTGTAAAAGGAACTTGTAACACTAGTTTCTAAAATGTTAATACAGGGAATGTGAGCTTTCTTGTAAATTAAGCTCAATAAATGTATAATGGGAAGCTGTGTGTTTATTCCATAATCCTTTTTTTAAAAAACAAAGAAACAAAAATGGCTTACAGTGGGTTGTTATTTTCATGAAAAAAACACCCTAGGAGCTGTTTTCTGACTTAGTGGACATTTACTAAGCTTCCTGCCAGCCTATAAATGTATACACATGAACATGGTTACTCATTAGCTTTCTTCAGAGCATAAGGGATAATGATCATTTAGCAAACTAGTTGTGGTGTGGTATATTTTACCAGAACATGAATAACAAAGAAGCTTTTAAAAGGATTTTCTTAGGCTTAAGAATTGCTTTCCAGAAAGGTCTAATGTTGTATGATTGTTTTTTTAATGCTTAAATTGTCTACTAGATTGCAGACTTATAAATTGGGCAACAACTTGGCAGGCTCAAGGCTCACTGAGCTGTGCTTTGGGAAGAAGGGATGTGTTCTAGGTTTATGGGTAATAAAAGCAGGTTGATGCAATGCTCCAGTGGTGGACTCTGTACTTCAGAGGGAGGGTATACAATAACAGATGTGACTTTCCATACATCAGCTTGGATCCAGAGAATTGCATAGTTGCTCATGTTTGAGCAACAGGGCTTTTAATTTCTTTGCTTTCAGTAGCAGTTCCTGAATCCTTCAGTGGTTTGTGCCTTTACAAAAGCATCCTATATGATTTAAGGAAACAAAGCAAGGTGCTTTACGGTTATGTAAAAGACAAAAGGAGCTTAGCCTGTGGTACATACAGTCATGGCCAAAAATATTGGCACCCTTGCAATTCTGTCAGAAAATGCAACCCTTCTCTCAGAAAATTGTTGCAGTTGCAAATGTTTTGGTACTCACATGTTCATTTCTTTTGTTTGCGTTGGAACAACACAAAAAAGCAGAGAAGAAAAGTCAAATCTGATACAATCCCACACAGAAACTCAAGAATCTTTGGAATTTCCAAAGATTTTTAATCCACTTCTTCAGATGCAGGAAGGACCTAGAACCCAAGATTGTAATCTAGGAAAGCTCACCCTGAAAAAAATATGTTAGTCTTAAAGGTGCCACAAAATGTTTAAAATTTCTGTTGTTGTTTCTGAAAAAGACTAACATGAGGATTGTTAGTAAAGGCAGGCCAACACTGGCCCTTTTGGTGTGGGCTGGTGCAGTCTAAATAAGGTCACCTGAGTTTGGGTGGAGGAGCAATATGCCATTTGGCCAAATGGTATATCGACCTCAGGCTCCTTCTGCTATCAGTTGAACACTCCCCCTGCCCCTCTGCAAAGGGACAGGGCAAGTGAAATTATTATTTTTGCCTGTGCCACAACCATCACTGGAAATTGGTTTCCACCGGCATTACACACAAGGGGAAAGAAAAAATATTTTAAAAATTTAATCTGAGTGATTCAGCACACCAACAATGGTTTAGCAGATTCAAAAAATATATAGTTTCACTTATATATTCAAGTATTCAATTTGCCAATACCCTGACGCAGCTCATTTGTTAGGCCACTTATATAATGTGATGGGGGTGGGAAGAGTGAACCAATCCACCCCTGAAATACACCAAACACTTGGACAAATACCCATCTGAATGAGCCTTAATTAGCCTCTTTGTCCTCTATCTCTTTCTCTCTTAACTTAGTTCATATGCTAAAAGCCTGTACTGTGTAGACAAAGGTCCCACCTGTTACTCCATTAGAGTATTTGTCTCAGGTGCTGATCACCTCTATGAAAAAGGCATTGTAGGGGACAGTTACATACACTCCTTTGCCATTTTTTTTCTCTAGCAAGCAGCCCCTTTTCAGTGATGAGCTCCTTCTCATCACTGCCTACTCTTTTGGGGAAAAGCTACCACTGACACATTTTAGCCTAATAAGAAGCAGTTGAAAGATAGACTGGCTGTGCTGTGCATTAGTGGGAATCAATTTACTTCAAGCAGTATTGTGATATCAGGGGTGAGACTAGGACGTAGTGGGGGTAGGAGCTAGCAACTGCTAAGTCTATAGCTGCACCCAGTGTCCCTGTGAGCTTGTGAGCAGAAGCTTGTAAACAAAGTAAACAGAGTTGTTTTGCATAGGCATTTGGGGAGAGATGTTGGAGGGGAAGGCCAGTTGTTTCAGCACCAGCATAGGACAAGAGATAGAGATGTTGAAGGAGCTTGTGCAGTGACCTGCAACATCTGTGACATGTTTATTTTTCTGCCTCAGGACGTAGGAACCTATAGCTACAGCAAGTACATGCTGGTTGCCCTGCTAGAAGAACAAGGTACAACAGCTTGAGGCCCATCTATTTACACTTCAGTTCAAAATGATGTGTTTCTGGACACAGCAGAGCAGACTCTCCTAGAGGGCAAGCATTTGGAGGAACGTGATCTACAGAAGCAGAAATATGAAGAAGCATGTTGTGTCCCAGGAGCTATAGAACTGGTATCAGACTCTCACTATGGACAGGCATTCCGAACCACTGGAATGAAGGCAGCCTTTCTCAGGCCCTCCCCATGGGCAGTAATTTTGAACTGCTAGAACAGGGGCAGCAGAGACCATGAAAGTGGCTGTGAAGGATTCTGCAGGTTCCCAGAGGAGGAGGTGTTACGTGGTGGTGGTAGGTGGGTGACTCCCTCTCTCTTGAGGATAGAACAGATATTTGCAGACCTGACAAGATGTCTCTGGAGGTGTGCAATGTCCCTGGTGTGAAGGTCCAGAATGTGACAGAGAGCTTACTCATCAAGCCCACTGACTATCATCTCTTCCTTCTAATCCACATGGGAACAAATGATACCGCCAGATACAGCCTTTAATGACTGCTAGTGTTTTCATCACTCTTTCCTATTGAATGTAACAGTCCAGGAAGAGAGACATGAATGCTTGAAGTGAACAGCTGATTGTGTGGGAGATGTCATTGGGAATGATTTGGCTTCTTGTACCATGGTTTGAACTTCCTTGAGAAAGGACTCCTGGTAGAGATAGGTTATACCTTACAAGGATTAAGATGAATGTCTTGGCTAGGAGTCTTGCAAATCTGGTCACAAGGGAATCTTACTGATTGCAAATCTGTTCAGAAGAGAATCCTACAGGCAGCATGAGGATACTCTAAAGGAGACATCAAGAATTGGGAACAGGAGTGTGAGTGATGTGTCAGAAACTGGGATGGTGGAACAGAAACCCACCAAATAGATGTAAAAAGACAATAAGGAAGCTGTTGGAGGAAAAGACTTCTAGCTTCAAATGTGTCTGCACCAAAACATAGAGCATGGGATGTTGGCCAAATGAGCTTGAACTCTGGACACAGGAAGGCAAATGTGATACCATAACTATTATGGAAACCTCTTGGCGTGAGATTTGTGACTGGAATGTAGTGTCTGAAGGGTATAATGTATTGAAAAGGAACAGACTAAACAGCAGGGGTACAGCAGCAGCACTGTATATAAAGGGTGTGTACGATTGTATGCGAGAGCATGCTGGTGGAGACCCTTGGTAAAAATCAGAGGAGAGAAAAACAACACTGATATCACTGCGGGGAGCTGCTATAGATCTCCCAGCCAGACTAATGATTTGAATGATGCCTTCCTAGATTCTCGATACTTTACTTGACAAAATTTTCAAAGAGATATACAGTAGTAATGAGAGACTTCAACTACCTCTGCATTTGTTGGAAGTCTGTCCTGGTAAAAAATGTAAGCTCCAACAAGAGGATCAGTAAATTTGGATCTGGTCTTCACCAGTTTCTTAAAGGCAAAACACCAAAGGCACACTCACAAACAATTCCTTTGAGAAAAATTAAAAGGGTGCCTGCATCAGGAATTTTCAGATGACCTAAGATTTAAAAGAGGCATGCATACGAAACGGAAGGAGGAGGAAATCACCAAGGTACAGTATAAACAAATAGCCAATATTTGTAGAGAGAAAGTCAGGAGGGCTAAAGATGAGAATGGATTCAGCCTTGCAAGAGAGGTTAAAAATAATAAAAGGATTTTTAAAGCTATGCTTGGAGCAAGAGAAAAAAACAATGAAGTAGCATATACTGATGGGTGATAGAAGGCAGAACTGTTGAATACCTTCTTTGACAATTCCCAAAAGGAAAACAGTGCTTAACCTAATGCAAGTCGAATAAATAGTACAGTGAGGGAGGTGCTGCCCAAGATAAGTAAAGACTTGGTATGGGAACATCTAGCTAGTCTAAGTGAATTTATTTCTGCAGTGCCAAGTGAGCTGCACCCAAGGTACTAAAAGAACTTGCAGATGTAATCTCAGAACCTGTTTGAAAATTCTTCGAGAACAGGTGAGGTCCTTGAAGACTAGTGGTGGGCAAATGTCATCTCCATCTTCCAAAAGAGAGAGCGAGAGAAAAAAAACCTATTTGAGCAACTACTGATCAGTCAATTTGACATGAATAATAGGAAAGATCTAGAGCAGATCATTAAATAGTCTGTGACCATTTAGAAAAGAACATGGTGATCATCACAATGAGTTTCTCAAAAACAAGTCATGACACACTAATCTTATCTCCCCCTCTCCCCAAGTCACAAGCTTGATAAATGAGAATAGTGCTGAGGATATTATATATCTTGGCTTTTGCAAGGATTTTGACAAGGTCACTCACAATATTCTTAAGAGCCCACCTGTTAAAATGTGGGCTAGATGATGCTACTTTTATATAGATTTGTACCAGGTTGGTGGATCGTACCCAAAGAGTGCTTACTCAATGATTCCTTATCATCCTGCAGAGAAATGACACATGGGGTGCCACAGGATTCTGTCCTGGACCCAATGTTGTTCCAAAACTTTATAAATAATTTAGATGAGGGTGTGAAAGGAATACTGTAGTTATCAAATTTGCAGATGAAACCACGCTGGGAGGAGGTGGTAATAACTTCAAGATTAGGACTAAATATGACTTTAACAGATCAGAGAACTGAGTGAGGACCAACAAAATGAGTTCAGACAGGGGAAAATGTAAAATTCTACATTTAAGGAGGAAAATTCACAAATATGAGATGGGTGACAGCTGCCTTGATTATAGTATAGGTAAAGGTTCCCCTTGACATTTAGTCCAGTCATGTCCGACTCTAGGGCGTGATGCTCATCCCCGTCTCCAAGCCGTAGAGCCAGTGTTTGTCCGTAGACAGTTTCCGTGGTCGCATGGCCAGCGCGACTAGACACGGAACGCCTTTACCTTCCCACCGTGGTGGTACCTATTTATCTACTCACATTTACATGCTTTCGAACTGCTAGGTTGGCAGGAGCTGGGACAAGCGATGGGAGCTCACTCTGTTGCGTGGGTTCGATCTTACGACTGCTGGTCTTCTAACCTTGCAGCACAGAGGCTTCTGCGGTTTAACCCGCAGCGCCACCACGTCCCTTGATTATAGTATACAGGTACATAAAAATGATCTTGGGTAAACATGAGTCAACTGTGTGATGCAGGAACAAATAAAATAAATGTAATACTATGCTGCTTCAAAAGAAGCATAGTGTCCAGATTAAAGGAAGCAATGGACCACTCAACTTCCCACTGGGTTCTACAGGTTAAGGATACTGATAAGCTAGAATGCATGGTGAACCATCTAGACTGGACTAAGCCCTGTGAAGAATGGCTAAGGGTGTTGGGCATGTTCAGCCTGGAAGAACGAAGCTGTGTGTGGTGATATAATAGCTATCTTTAAATATCTGAGGGGCTGGCATGTGAAAAATGAAGCAAACTTCTTTTATGTGGTTCCAGAGGGTGTGATCCAAACCAATGGTTCCTGCCAGGTGACCATCGAACCGCCATCTAAAACCCTCCAATGAATAAGTCATTGTTCTTAGATATTTTTCTCCATGCCTACAACTGTACTTTTTGGGTGGAGCTTGGCACAGAACCCAGGGTGGTAGCCAGAGTGGGGTATAAACAATTGATTCTTGTCTATATGCCAGAGACTGGTCCTTGTATATTCCTGGATGTTATTCACTCATATAGCGGCAGCATTCGAAATGGGCGAAGGAAAAAAGGTATGAGAACTGGCCTGTTTAATTTTTGTTTATTCTGAGAAAAGGGAAATATAAGTTTGTATTTTTAAACCTAATGCCGTCACTTTTTATGGGAATGTGAACAAACCCTTACCTTCCTTCTCGACAACACCGGAGGTCTCAAATCCTGCTTCTAAGCTAACAGATGGAAGCAGGAACCCTGTTGGAAATTGCTGGCAGAGGCAGCTTTCTACCCTGGAAAGAACAATTTTGCAAATGGCCAATCTGACCCATCGCGCGTTTTGCATTTATATTTCAGACCTGTCTGAGGCGGCATAATATGAAGTAATTTGAGCCAGAAGAGGCATTGAAAACTGGTTTCGCCTTGGCTACCATCCCAGGCACGCTTGTTATGGGAGGAAGGTTCAGTTGTTCACTCCCCTCTTGCAAGAAAACCACCGGTACTCTGAAAGTAACGGCACTGGGCTGTTCCCTTTCCCCTCCTCTCCCCCTTTTCCGTTCTCTGTCTAAACCTTAACCGTTGGCCTTTATCTTCGCCCTCCTCCACAGGAGGTGTTTTCTGAGCGAACCCAGCAGGGCCGTAAGAAGGCACCTTTTCCTTCCCCGGGAGAAGGGGCGGGTTTAGCTCTCTCTCCTTTCCACCAGGAGGCAAGAAGGAACCAGCCGGGGGCGCTGCAGCTGCGGAAGAGGGCGGCTCACCTCTTCTCGTCAGGAGGGCCCCGAAGGCTGGGAACGGAACACAGACATGTCGGAGCGGGGCTGAGGTTTCTTCACAGCCTCGGGAGTGAGGTGGGCGGTGGCGGCAGCAGTAGTGGCGCTGCCCTTAGGCCCCGCCAACCGGGAAGCGGAACGGCCGCCGAAGTGGGCGGCGGCGGAAGAAGCGGCGACTGTGGCGGAGGCAAGAGGAGCGGGGGGCAGACTGGGTCCCTCCCCGGGAAGATGAGGCGGAGGCCCGGGGAGCTGAACGGGCTGAGCTGGGGCGCTTTCCCCATAGCCGCCAGGACAAGATGGCAGCGGCTGAAGAGGCGGCAGCAGCAACAACAGAAGAAGCCACAACAGCAGCAGCAGCAGCAGCCGCCGCCGGCAGAGGCTGAGCCCGGCCTGGAAGGCGCCTCCCTGTAGTAGCTCCCGGGACATGCCGAGGGCTGCGGCGAAGGCAGCGGGAACTGTAGAGCTGCCCGCTCTGTGAAGGTGAGAAAGAGAGAGGGAGGCGAGGCCAGGCGGCGGAGGCGGCGGCAGCAGGAAGGTCCTTGCTCTGCCTCCCCCCCCGCCGCCGCCGCCGCCGCCGTGTGTTTTGGGAGTTACCGGGACCAAAAACGGAGGATCTGGACCTGCCCAAAGAGGCTTGGTGGAAAACACTTGGCGCTTCAAACTCCGCGTGTGTCCTGCGGGGCCGCCCGTTCTCCCTCTCCGGCTTCCCTCTTTAACTCTCTCTTCTTGGAAATAAGGAAGCGGTGAGCGGAGCCAGCCCGGAGGGGTTGGGTTAGGAAGTGCGATAGACCTGCGCTTCTCTTGCCTAACCCCCCCCTCCCTCTCCCTCTCCCCCGATTTGTCAGCTGGTCCCTTTCTGGGAAGAAGGCTTGGTCTTGTTTGTCCAGAAAGGAGGAGAACCGGACCCTGGGCATGTTTTCTTGGAAGGAAATTCCTTTCGGGATTTGCTTCCAAAGAAGTGTACGCGGAATTGCAGCCTTTGGCTGGACGGGCTGTACTTTCCGTGTCTTAATCGCCGCTAGTGTTTAGGCTGAGTGCCGCTCCTCGATAACACGACTGAACAGAGAGATCCCTGGGACGGGAGATCTAGTACGGAGTAGGCGCGAGCGCATATGCAGAGTGTTGTTAAAATCCCACAGCGAAGAAGAGCGAGCGACCTCAGTCGGTTGGGGACTAGGAGAAGGAAGGGGCCGTCAGGGAAGAGGGCCTGGCTCCCGAGGCAGGCTTGAGCCTTCACACGTTTCTTTCTAGAAGGACCCCGCGGTCTGCTCTGAGGTTTAACCCTCGCGTGTTTCACCCTTTCATGTGATGAAGCTCCAGGGAAAAGGTTTGCCTCTCTTGATGATCAGTTGTGTATTGTTACGGATGGACAAGAGCGGGAATTTTCTGAAAGATCTCCCTCTGCCTTCCCGCTGCAGAGATGTGTAAAGTTACAGGAGAAAGAGAGCGAGGCTTCCTGCCACCGACAAATCGGAGAGCAAACAGATTAGTATATAAATAGTTCAGCCCCATTTCGCGTGTCGCTCCTCTTCTCGGTTTCTGCGGCATTCTTTTCCTTTGGCAACCAGAAATTTCCCTGTTACGTGTGCGGGTGTGCCCCCTTTCCTCCCCCTCTCCGAGCCACACTTTTGCTAGAGGAGCCTGTTCGGCTTGTGTAAAACTAACCTTTAGGATCCCTGTGTATGAAAGAAGAAATGTGACACGACTGCTCCGCTTGCAACTTGCTAGGGCAGCAGGAAGGCGTGGTCGCAGACGACTCGTGTTACAAGGGATCATTGCTTCCCTTTGGGACACGGAGGTAATCAGCAACTGTAGTTTTGGGAAAGTAATGTCTGTTTCCATGTCAAGGGGGAAAAAAGCTAACTTAAAATGGTACGTGATGAAGTGATCCCTTGGTACTGGCAGCCGTACAAGTAGGGGACTTAACCTTGAAGTACAATTGCAGGATCACAATTTAGTCTTTTCTTTGGATTCTCTGAAGTGAAATGCTGGTGATTGGTTTGTATTTTCCTTCGTACTGTGGTGTATCTTGCTCCCTAAACACAATTATTATGAAATGTTACTTTTTGTACTATCTGCTTTTGTTTGTAATTTTTTGTGTGGCTTGATGTGTGACTTAGATCTCTGGACATGAACTTTGAGAAGCTATACTGCTATGGGGATTGTTTTTATTTTGAAGAACTTGAGCATGTAAACAGTTGTTGTGGAGTTTTTATTTCAGGATTTGAATATGTATAACATAGCAGTTTGGTTATAAAATATTTGTCTTGATAACTAGTAACCTGTAATTATACTTTCAAAAATATTGATATACGGGGATGTTTGAAATTCTTTCTTCACCAGTGTAACTTTGGAGTGGCATTTTGTGCATATTTTACAGTTCTAAGGTTGGATTCTCTCAGCCAGAGATGTTGGTGTCCTGTTCTCATATGCCTTGTGAAACTAGACACTTAGAAATGCATGTAGCTAATTTTGTAAGTGCACTTATATTAAGCTATGACGGTGTGCTAAGTGCTATATAAAGTGTACTCTAAATCATTGACTCTTTGTTGTACTGTGTCAGAGCCTGTATTTTTTTCATTAACAAATGAAGATTAGTCTTTTGGGTGGTGACTGTTGTCTTCTTGAATGATTTACTTGAACAGGTGGAATCTTAGTTTGTTGGAACTTCAGTCAAATTGCTCTGTAGTGCTGCTTCCTCATTTTTGAGCAGTTAGGAGGATGTTGAGTATAACTAAAGTTTACTGAACTACAGTTTTCTAGCCATAAGGCTGGTTGTTCTGAATGCTGGTCTTATTTATAAAGGAGTAATGTTCCAATAATATTAAAAGTTTATTTTGTTGGAGACTATTTGCCAATGGTGTTAGAGAAGAAATTTGGTGATATTAATGCTGCACAGTTACAAAATTCTTAATTTTAATAAACATCTCACCAAGCAAACAGATTAAGAAGCATTTAAGTAGGTCAGAGCTCTAGTATTGAGAATGAGGTTCTGAATGAGCCAAGTTCTTTTAAAAGTGATGATTCAGTGTGTGTGTGTGTGTGTGAATGATCACACATGCTTGACATTCTCAACTTTTTATGGGCAAATACCTGCTAAATTATATATATGCCCAGCAGATAAGAAATCTAGTTCTGTGAGTTTTCCACAGAAAACAGTACAGTTCTCTGTCTACTCAGAAATCTAGCTGACTTTCTAAGGGTTACTTCTTGGTAAGAAAAAACAACAACAACTAAAGCTTTTAGAGCTACTGGAACTCTAATTTGTTTCCAGAGGCAAGCCTATGTTAGTCTGATGCAGCGAAAATATTGAGGAATCTTTTAAAAACAAACAAATTTATTACAGTGTAATAGATCTTAGTCTGTGAAGATACAAGCTATAATAATTGTTTTTGTTTTAAAGATTTCAGTACTATAATTAGTACCACTGGACTACACCCGGTGAATCAGTGGGAGCCAAGTAAGTGGACACTTCCCTAAGTAGTGTTGATTTAGTAGATAATTAAATTTTGGGCCTAAAGTGACTTTTTCTTGTACAGTGGTGCCTCGCTAGACGATGTTAATCCGTTCCACGAGGATCGCTGTCTAGCGAAAACATCGTCTAGCGAAGCACGTTTTCCCATTGGAATGCATTGAAATCGCTTCAATGCGTTCCAAGGGAAAACGCAATCGTCTAGTGAAAATTTCCCATAGGGAAACCTCGTCTAGCGAGTGCGGGTCCCCATAGGAATGCACTGACAGCTGCACTGACAGCTTTTCACCACTAGTCGGCGCACTCCTATGGGGAAACCTCATCGTCTAGCGAAAATCGCCATAGAGAGACATCGTTTTGCGAAGCGCAGTAGCGCTCACAAAAAGGCATTGTCTAGCGATTTCCTCGTCCTGCGAGGCAATCGTCTAGCGAGGCACCACTGTATTGTTAATGATATAAGCTTAAGAATGCTGCACATTAGTATATAATGATAGGCTGCTAGCATACATATAGACAATACCATGTTTCCCCCGAAAATAAGACAGGGTCTTATATTAATTTTTGCTCAAAAAAACACATTAGGGCTTATATTCAGGAGATGTTTTATTTTTTCATGTACAGCTATCTACATTTATTCAAATACAGTCATGTCATCTTCTTCTGGTTGCTGCACAATGAGTCCCTGGTGGAGGGTGGGGTTTCACTTAACTGGGGCTTATTTTTGGGGTAGGGCTTATATTACGAGCACCCTGAAAAATCATACTAGGGTTTATTTTCAGGTTAGGTCTTATTTTCGGGGAAACAGGGTAGTAGTAGTTAAAGAGCCAAAGAAGAGCACATTAGGAAGAATGGCATGAATATTATATTTATGTGGGCAGTCAGATAGATTTCAAGAAAGTTAACCAGAAGAAGGAACTGGTTAACAGTTTCTGAGTACTTTATACTTAGGAAACTCACAGTGCCACATGGAAGGAGAGCCAATTTGAGTAGACTTGGGCAAGCTGCATAGTCCCAGAGTACTACCAGAAGAAGTGATTGTTAACCACTTCTGAGTACTTTATGTCTAAAAAAAAAATCTGACAAGAGTTGCTATAAGTCAATATCAACCTGATGGCACATAGCTACTAATCAAGTAGTAAACAGTTCACTTTAAATTTATTTATAGTTTACTGCATAAACAGCAAGAGCAGTCAAAACATTCTTGTAAATCCCGTGTTTTCATTAAATTAATTGTATATTTTTAAACTCCATTTTGTATATTTTAGCCATAAATATGTTTTATGAGCTGGTCACCCGACCGTAATAAATAAATTCTACCATTAAATTAATTAATTATATACTTTTTCTCAACTTGTATTTATTTATTTATTTAAAATATTTTTGCCCTGCCTTTCTCCTTAAAAAAGACCCAAGGCGGTTTGTATCATTAAAAGACAATATTTAAAAACTCAAAACAGCAAGTATACAAATTTTTTTAAAAATCAAACAAATACCACACTAAAAATAGTAAAATCAACACCAAAACCAGATTCAAATTAAGAAGGCATTGTTGATTTAAAACCCCTCTCAGGCAGTCACTAAAGGAAAGCCTGTCTGAAAAGAAAGGTCTTCATCTGGTTGAGAAAGGACAGCAAAGATGGGCCAGACTGTAATGTATTTTAAGTGAGTATTGTAATTCAGCCTTGTTTCTACCATGACCCCAATACAGAATTAGGATATTTTAAGCATCAGAAACTGGCCCCATACCAGTTCCTGGAGCCAGACTACACCTTGATTTCTTACATGCAAAGAGAAGTATGAAGGCATCAATATTATTTAAGGTGCCAAGAAAAAAAGTCAATTTAGTGAAATTATTTAAATTAGCTTTTTTGTGTTCCATTTTCTGAAGAAGACTGAATAGTAATAGAACGTAATTTTTATAGTAATCAGGCAGGCAGCTCCTTTATAGTACTTCCAAAAGTAATCCAATATTGTGCGAGTCTTTTGTATTATGGAATCTTAACACCTGCTTCGATTGGGAAGCAGTTGTGAAATTAAGGGTTTCTGTGTATTAGTTTATTTTGATAGGGATACTAAACAAGATTGTATATATGATACCTAAACACCCAGGACTTTAGAAAACTGATTATTAGACAGGACAATGGATTTGTAGGACTTTCTGGTTTTTTGTGTCACTCCCCCCCCCACCCCCAATCTAGAACAGCCTGGTGAGATTGCATTAAACTGAAGGAGAGTCAGTAGGAAATGCTGCTTGATTCTTTCTTGTCTGTCAATTTCTAGCTGAAAGGTCCTCCCCTCAAGCTCTCTTTTCCAGTATAGGGGTATCAAGATGTGACAGGGGAGTATGACGGCATGATTCAGGAATGTTTCTTGACCTTGAGGACATGGACATTCACAGTGATCCAAGAAATTTAGTCACTGACTAAAGTCTCTAAAGTGTCCCTGTTGTATTCATCCTTCACATCCAGAAAATAATAGCTTGCTGAACACTTCCTCTGCTGCTCATGCCTGTAAATGTCAACCTTACAGACAAGTCTGCAGAATAGGTTGTGACTTGCCTATCCATAAATATCAAGGTTCATAATTGGGAGCACACTGAGAGACTGAAAAAGGTTTTAAAAAGTCCCCATCTACACATTTTCTTGCTCAGCTGCCTGGAAGCTGCTCTTACTTATTACTTGTGACTGAAGAACATGCTACCAAGAAGCCTGTTGCAAGGCTTTATTTTTCTCCTATACAGTGGTGCCTCGACTTACAGACGTCCCTACTTACGAAAATTTTGAGTTACGGAAAGCTCCGGCCGCAAAATTTTGGTTCGACTTGCGGCCGGAGCTTCCACTTACGAAAAGAAAAAGGCAGGGGAAAAGGGCGGGAAATTCAAACCGTTGGTGGCGAAGAGGCTGCTTCTTCGCCCCAACGGTTAGGAAAAGGGAGGCTCAGCCTCCTGGGCTTCCAGCGCTGCTGCCACCCGCCCCCGGGAGGCGAGCCGCCGGACCATCCTGGCTGGGCTCAGCCTCCCGGGGTTCCCTGCCGCCGTGACCGCCGCCGCCGGAGGCCTCCCCAGCTTCCCTGCCGCCATGGGAGGCCTCCCGGGGTTCCGTCGGAGGCGGCTTGAGGCAGGGAAGGACAACAGCAATGGACGGAGCTTGCTGGAAAACTCACCTTTTCGGGTGACCGCTCCTGGACTCTCCCAACTGGCCTCTAAAAAGGAATGCTTTAAACATCTGGTGAGGGTTCCCGTTTGTTTTGTCTCTCCGCTCCGAGGCGAGATGCAGCCTTGGGGGCGGAGAAGCCCGTTGGTCCTGCCCCGGTCGGGCCCGGAGTGTGTGTCGCGCTGCCCTCAGCTGGCCTTTGCCTGGAGGGGTCCCGCCAGGCCTCCCCCGGCGGCCAGCCACAGGCACTCTGCACACGCTCACTGGCACGCTTGTCTTCTCTGCCGCCCGCCAAGCGCAAGGGTTGGGATCGCCTCCATTCCTTGACCCGCTCTTCCCGGCCCAAGCTGGGGGGGACGGGGACTGGCGGCCTCCCTCCCTCCCCCTTCCTTCCCTCCCTCCCTCCCCGTCTGCACTGCGCTGGCCCCCTTGGAAGTCACGTCCGTCCCACCCACCCGCCCGGCCCCCGCTGGCACCCCCACAGTCCCGTCCCCCCCTTCAGCCGTCCGCTTGCAAGCCAGATGGGAGGCAGCCGGCAGTCGCTCCCGCCCGAGCTTCCAGGCGCCGGGTCCGTCCGCCCGCTCCGTCCGGCACCAGCTGCGGGAAGCCCCCCAAGCCCCGAGGATAGAGCGTCCCGCCAGGGTCCTGCTGCTCTCGCTGCTGCGGCTCACCGGTGCCCAGGAGCCCCCCGCTGCCGCCCCCCCCCACACCCAGTAGGTGCCCCGGTCCCCGGCGCTCCCGGACGACCACCCCCCTCCGTGGGGTGCCCTCCCCTGCTCCCCGCACATCTGCCCGGGAGGCCTCCGACAGCGGCGGCAGTCACAGCAGCGGGGAAGCCCGGGAGGCTTCGGATGGGTAAGGTGCTCCTTTTTCCTTTTAAAAAAGTTGTTCTGGGTGGGTTTTGGAGGGTAGGTTTGGACTGGGGGGGTTATGTTTCTGTGTTGTTTTGTTTTTTGGTGATTTTTTTTTTTTTTTGCAGTCCCAGCGTGGGACTTGCTCTGTTTATTTTATTATTATTATTTTTTGGTATTTTTTTCTTCAGCTGGAATGGATTAATCGGTTTTCAGTGCATTCCTATGGGAAATGGTGCTTCGACTTACGAAAATTTCGACCTACGGCCACCGTTCCAATACAGATTAATTCCGTAAGTCGAGGCACCACTGTACAAGGAACCACTGTATCTTGTTTTGCCTACGATATTCTTTCCTTCTTTAAATTAATTATATCATTCCCTAATTATCTTTTCAAGGCCAAATTAACTCCTACTATTATTTTCCAGGTAAAAATTCAACTGAATGATTCTTGTTAGTGGCACTTAAAATAACATCAACTGTTTTGCCTTAGCATCAAATCATTTACTACTTTCAATAAAACAAAATTGATGAAAGTTTAATTACTGTCTATTTGAATAACTTCCTTATTTTGGACTCTCTGTAGTCAGATGTATAATCTGTTTTAGAATAAATTTAGATTTAGTAAAAATTCAAATGAAAACGATAGATACCTGTTCTTGGATGATCGTGGCATAGACTTTTTAATGGAAAATCTGTTCTTTATTTTACAGCGCTGCTCCTCTGTCAGAATTAAGCACAACAGTTATAAAGATATATAAAATGTTAACATTCTGCAGCTTGAGCTTTTGATGTTTTAGAGTTAGGCAGACAGCCTTTTTATTTTGACTGTGCAGCTTTTCAAAAGTACAAAGACACTGAAAAGTCTTTTGCAGTACTTTTTAGCAAACTAAAGCACACTAACTAGCTTATGTCCCCATAATAGTGAATTGACTAAAACGTTTTTGCTATGTTTATTTTCAAGTATTAGTTATTTGATATTTTCAAGTATTACTTATTTGAATATCTGTGGTTCCATGTATGGCTAGAAACAATTTTTTTCTTGTTTTCCTTGTCCACTTTTTAATTTTAAAAAAATCATTCAAAGGCTTGCATGCTTTAGGGAAAAGTTTTTTCTCTCATATCCTCATTGAGTCACTAAGCAGTTAGGGCATATGTTTATTGGGGTAGAGTGACATCATATCAATGGATAGTTGAAAATGGTTAGGGCTGTACCTTTTGGCATAGCATCACATGTCAGCTATGCGCACCAAGTGTGTTAAGTAGTGCATTTACATCAGTGCAGCAGTTTATGTGGGATTACAGCTTGGCTTTGTGGTACTGCCTGACTTGATCCTCTTGATGAGTCTCTCCATCTTCTGAAGCGTTTTAAAATCTGTGTTATGTGCCTTTCAGCAAGATAAAGTCTGGAAAAAATAGAAAAATACGGTATTTTTTCAGTTGGTAAACTAAGTGGTGGAAGCTAAAACTAGAGGAAGCTAAATTTTCCTGAGAGGAACAGGCTAACAGAACAATTAAAGAACAATTTTGGATAGTCCTAAATTTACAGGGAAGGCCAGACATCTGTACTGGCCTGTTCCTGAACACCATATTTTTCCGTGTATGAAACGACACTTTTTCCTAAAATAATTAAAGGAAAAACTGAGGGTCGTTTTATACTCGGAAGTAAGGGGGGGGGGGAGGGATCAAAGCACTTTGATCCCTGCTTTCCCTCTCCATGTTTTCCAAAGAAAATTGAGGGGGCAAGCGATTTCTGCTTTCCCCCTACATTTTTGTTGCAAAAAGCAGCTTTGCAACGAAAATGTAGGGGAAAAGCAAAAATCGCTTTCCCCCTCCATTTTCTTGGCAAAACGTGGAGGGGGAAAGCTGCTTTTTGCAACAAAAATGTAGGGGGAAAGCAGAAATCGCTTTCCCCCTCCATTTTCTTTGCAAAACGTGGAGGGGGAAAGCTGATTTTTGCAACGAAAATGTAGGGGGAAAGCAGGAATCGCTTTCCCCCTCCACTTTCTTGCAAAGAAATAAATTTTGGGTTAGAAAAGGGGGGCGTCTTATACACGGAAAAATACAGTACATTCTTCATTCTACTTGTGTTGACGTACCATTTTTTCTAGTAATTTGTTTTCACTGCAGTTGAGGCATGGTTCTAGACTGTGGAGGTGTTGGCAAAGTAAGTCTTAGAATTCTCATAAATCTACTAATGACACAGTTATTTGCATGAATAACTTCATTCTGTTCTTTGGCTTGCCTGTTGCAGCAGACATTTTGTATGGCGTGTATTTAATAACTTGTTTTCCACTGTGTTTTGCTTGGAATTTATCTGCTTTAGCATGCCTTGAACTACTACTTCCCTGCAGCAAAAGTGGGGACAGGTAACAAGCTTAGACTGGAGTGTATTTGTGAAGAATCTCCTCCCACCCCAATTTGTAGAAAATTATTATTTTTTAGCAGACACATCTCTTTTGCTCTGTCCTAAGTATATGTACAAAACTAAATAGAATAAATGAATAAGTTTAGGCTGTTCTATATATATTTTAATAACTCTAAAAGTGTTTGTGTTATATTGAGTAAAATAAGATTCATAAAGAAAGATGAAAGTTTTCTTTAATAGATATTTCTGCCAATGGTTTTCAGAAGTAAATTTTTTGCTTAAAGGGATAAATTGCCATCTTCACCCAGCTTATAAGGTTGTAAGTCAGTGGGTCTTTTAGGAAAGAAATGAGGTAAGGTCTTCAGATGATTACCTGTTTCCTGTGTCCCACTGAATGCAGATAAGACTCTGCCTCTTTTAAGTATGGTTTGTGCCACAAGTTGAACCTATTCCTACCATCTTTCTCAAAAACCCTTCTCGCTTGAAGTCTGGAGAGTTTTGTAAGAGCTAAAGTAAACTATAGAAGAAATGTGTAACAGAGTTCCAAAGATATTAAGAATGGAAAATAAAAAAGAACTTTGAACTCAGAGTCAAGGAATAGTGCAGGAGAGGTCTGCTAAATGGTTTCCTTTCAGTTGTTGTTGTTATTGGGTTTTTGTTTACAGTTTTTGCTCTCAAACGGGATCCTATATCTTTTGCCTTCGACATAGTAATTTGGAAAACATACTGAGCTGAAAAACAGTTTATAGAAGAGAATTAAGCCATCTCCAGTGTTCCTCTGCTTTTGATTATAGTCACCTGTCTGTTCTCTCCACTTCATTAAAAAATAAAATAAAAAGCCCCACCTGGACATGCACTTGGATTCTTCCATTCAGTATCTAGTTTGGCCTTGAAATGGAAAGAAGGACACAGATGAGATTGGAAACTGCAACTGAGCAACATAATTTGTAGTTCTGCCAACATAGGTGAGATTATTATTTTTTGTTGAAAATTACACACCCACCAGCATGGGTGGATTTATGGCTTATATATTGTGTTCTTGGCTGTAGTTTTCTACAGTATCTTTCTGCCCTTTCCCAAGCACTATATATTTGTGAGTACTCAACTTTTCCTTTAAACCATTTAAACCCTGTGTCATTGTTTTGAATAAGTAATAAAACTGCAGGTGAATGAAATCTCAGAGTTTGGGATCAGAAGAAGCCATACATGATATCTAGTGTTGCAATAGAGTTTTCCTGTTAGATTGCAAACCTATAGGAAGCAATCACTCACTTTGTTTCTGGATTGGACAAAATTCCTGCTGATTTTCTCCCTTCAATAACTTATTTATTACCAATTTATTTATATTATCTATCTTTTATGTTGCATTTCTTCCCCATTTATCAATATTAAAACCAAGATTTAAAACATTTTAAAAACATTTTAAAAATCTCTAAATTTAATAAATATAGTATTCCTGAACCCCCACTTATTACTTAACTGCCTACCTGAAAAGAAAGGTCTTTGCCTGATGATGGAAGAACAAGAGGAAGGAACCAACCTGGCTTCTTGGGACAGCATTTTCCAAAGCCTGCGGGCAACCACTGACGGCTGTCTCTCATGTCTTTACCAAATTGGCTTGGGAATATGGTGGAACTGAGAGAAGGTACTCCCCAGAAGAATGTAAAACCTGAGAAGGCTCATATGGGATGATGATCATAATAGTAGTAATTGAATGTTGTCTGACTTATAGTGACCATTTTCAAGGATTTCTCAGGGTGGATTTGATTTAAATCAAGATTTAAATTTAAAAATCAGTTTTTAACATTTAAATCATGATTTAAATTTAAAAATCAGTTTTTAACATTTAAATCATGATTTAAATCAGTCTGATTTTAAAAAAAATCATTGATTTATATTCACACTGGAAAGTACTCAGAAGTGGTTTATCATTCCATTCTTTTGGGGACACCCTGAGACAGTGCAGCTTTCCCAAGGCCACACGGGCTGGCTATTCTGGGATGCACAGTGGGGAATCAAATTCCCCAACCCCTGGCTCTGCAGCCAGATATCTAATGCATTGAGCTATCCAGACAGCATATATGGGATGATACAATCCTTCAAATAGCCTTGATCCAAGCTGTACAGAATATGACTTTATTGGTGATAACCAGCACTTTTAATTGGGTCTGGAAACAAATTGGTAGCCAGTAAAGCTGTTGTAATAAGGGCCTGATTTGGATATATCAAGGAATATATCTAGGCTCAACATTGTGTTGTGTTGCATTGTATCTGTGTTTGTGCTCAGCAAAATAGTTGAACTATACTTCTGGGGCAGCTGTTTTTCAAATCAGCACAGTGTGCCTAGTCTGTAGCTGTTTGTATAGTGTTCAGGTAAGAAACATGTCATCCAGCACTTCACAAATAAGACAGGGATGCATCTGTGTACATGAATCCTATCTGTTTTCATACCAGTGATCACTGCTTAGCCTCCAATTCGAAATGTACAGTGTTGAAGCTTTACCTACCTCCTGTACTTGTTTACTTCAATAGCTTATTGTATCATGCCTTCAAAAATGTATGAAGGAACTATCATTTAATTTAATTTAATTAAATTTAATTTAAGAAAATGTTCCCCATCTTGCAACAAATAGGGTTATCCTTTTTAAAGTGACAAGTCAAGTACATTCAGTAAATGGCTAGGTGATTGTGATAATGATTTGAGGGAAGGGAAGTCATGACCTAATAACCTAGTATTTATTGGGTAGCCCATTAGCATTTGGGAGATAAGTTGCAATCCAAAAATGGATGAAGAGAAACAGGAAGAAAATATGGAGAAAGAAGAATACATTAAAAACACAGGAAGAACAAGGAAATGGTTCTCATGCAGTACATTAGAATGCAGAGGCAACTGTGTTGAATAGGACTCAAAAGTCCAAAATCACCATGAGCATTGTTCTTAGTTCAAATATCTTGTTTCTAAAAACCCAGAAAGTAGACTAACTTGTGAAAAAAGCAGGTGGATATATTATATTATATTATATTAGAAGTATCTTTAAAAGGCATTACCAAAATACACAATAGAGATTGAATGCTTAGTAGATGAAGTATATGAAGGTGGCAATCATGTAGTAGAAAGAACTCACTGCTGGAGGAAGTCAGTAGTTAAGAACATGATTCCCCGTTGTTTGTCCCTGACAGGGGCTGGACTTGATGGTCCATGGGGTCTCTCCCAGCTCTGCAGTTCTAAGATCTCAGATTCTTTTAAATTGCCTGTAGATTTTTGTGAAGCACATTCATATAGCAGTCTTGCCCACACACTGTCTGATCTCTATCCTGTATGAATCTGTGCATTCGTGAGGGCAGAGGTGGGTATCAGGCCCTCTTATGGATGACCTAGACAGGGCTTGCCCTTAGATCACCTTGCATATTGTAGATTCAGGTGTATTTTCTTCAGATCTACTCTATTTGGTATTGCTTATATGTATGGGGCTCCTGCCAACCTAGCAGTTTGAAAGCATGTAAAATGCGAGTAGATAAATAGATACCACCTCGGTGGGAAGGTAATGGCGTTCCGTGTCTAGTTGCGCTGGCCACGGAAACTGTCTATGGACAAACGCTGGCTCTACGGCTTGGAAACGGGGATGAGCACCACCCCCTAGAGTCGGGCACGACTGGACATTTGTCAAGGGGAACCTTTACCTTTACCGTATATGTATGGGGATTGATCAGTTCTAGACTGGTTTGTGATGTTTATGTTGTGAGGAAGCTCAGGTTATAACAAAAGATAGACTGTATTACCATCTATTTTAAGAGGATTGATTTAGTGCAGAAATATTTGTTTAGGTTCTTAATACACCACTAATTTTGACTGACATAGTGTGTAATATGTGTGTGCATTTAATACATATTGCAGGATCTGTGGCTAAACCAGTTTTTTCTTGCATATGAAATCTTGTTGCCTATTGTAGTAAATTGCAAGTAGAGTAGGTCCATTGAATCAGTGGGAATTTGATAAGTCAACTTCTCCATATGTTCCACTGATTCAGTGGGCCTACTCTAGTTGTGACTTGCTATACTGTACAGCAGGATTTCAGTCAGAATAGCAGAGAGCTACATTCACTTAGCATCACAGTTTTGCAGTTATTAAATATTACAGTTTAATACTCTACCAGGAGGAGGTTTTATGTGTACAGACTTTGAGGTTCAGAATATATGAGAGAAGAGACTGAGGCTTTTGCACTCTGTCTTGGCATGTCTCTTCCTCTTAAAAGTTAAGACTTCTTTCTCTTTCCTGCCCTGGGATTTTGAATTATTGTAGGCTGGATTCAAGCTCAGGGATCTGCTGTCATCATGTGTAGTTTGAGCTTCTGTCAGACTTTTCCTTGATGCATTCTAAAGGACATGGAAGTGATTCCTTATACAGTGGTGCCTCGACTTACGACCATAATCCGTTCCAGAAGATGGGCGTAACTCGAAATGGTCGTAAGTCGAAACACCATTTCCCATAGGAATACATTGGAACGCGATTAATCCGTTCCAGAAAAAAAAAATCACCAAAAAAACAAACAAACAAACAAAAAACACCCCACTCCAAGCCCCATCGGAACGCCATGCGGCTGGGAAAAAAACCAAAAAAAACACAACACACCCCCACAGCCAGCTCCATCGGAACGTGATGGGGCTGGGGAAAAAAAAATCAACCCCCCCCCCCCAGCCAGCCCCATCGGAACGCCATGAGGCTGGGGAAAAAAATCAAAAACACCCCCCCCCCCCCACAGCCAGCTCCATCGGAACGTGATGGGACTGGGAAAAAACACACCAAAAAACAACAAAAATCACAGCACAGAAACATAACCCCCCCAAACCCAAACCCACCCTGCAAAACCCTGTAAATGTACTCACCCAGAAGCAGAAGGCAGCACCAGGCAGTCCAAAGCCTCTCTGCAAAGGCGCACACACTAACCGTTGGGGCGAAAGAGCTACAAAGAAGCTCTTCGCCGACCAACGGTTAGCCCTCTAATTTGAATTCCCCGCCTTTTTCCCCTGCCTCTTTTGTTTGCAACTCGAAGCTCCGGCCGCAAGTCGAAGCAAAATTTTGCGGCCGGAGCTGGTCGCAACTCGAAATGGTCGTATGCCGGGATGTTCGTAAGTCGAGGCACCACCGTATTGAATCTTTCTTGTATATGTGGTTGGGGTTGTCATCCTTTCTTTTTGGCTAAAGATTATCAGTGAATTAAAAAAAACCCTATCCCATCAAGATTTCAACAGCATTGTTTCTGCTACTGCTATTTATTGGTTCAGACTCCTCATTAACAAAAACTTTACTACCCTGTTTCCCTGAAAATAAGCCCTAGTATGATTTTTTAGGATGCTCGTAATATAAGCCCTACCCCCAAAATAAGCCCCAGTTAAGTGAAACCCTGCCCTCCACCATTGTGCAGCAACCAGAAGGTGACATGACTGTATCTGAACAAATGTAGATTGTTGTACATGAAAAAAATAAAACATCCCCTGAAAATAAGCCCTAATGTGTTTTTTGGAGCAAAAATTAATATAAGACCCTGTCTTATTTTTGGGGAAACACGGTATTTCTTTATTACTGGCAGCAAGGATGCTGGTTGCTGCTAACTGGAATATTGATCATCATTAGGCAGTGTTGCAGTGAATATCCAAAATTTGGCAGGCAGCTCTTACAGATAAATTAACAAGTCCAGACCTTAATCAATAGTCACAGCACCACCAATTTTGCCAAACATGGTTTCCTTATATTGGTTATATTAACTCAAACAGGGCTCTGTATTCTCTATCCCCATAATACTCTTATCTTTGTAAACCTGTACTTTACTAAAGCTATTTTTTTTTTTACTAAAACAAGGTAATGTAGTATTATATGATAGTTTTAAGTTGTGATTCTGTACTGCTTCAACTAACTTTAAAATTAAGAAAGGAAACCAACACCAAAAACAAAGGAAAAGTGGTTTAACATGGTTCTTTTAGATTGGAATGGGCAAAGTAGCCCTACAGTTGTGAGACTCCAGCTTCCAGTGCTCTTCATCATTGGCTTTGATGACAATATGCAGTTTGAACAATGCGTGGAAGACTGCACTTGATCTATCCATGTTGTTAATACACAGGGCCTCACTTGTGGGAGCATATTGATTCTGTTATAGCACTTTATGTGGCTTCTGGTAATGGCTAATTCTTACGACATCAGCATAGATGTCTATTAACAGTGTTCGTGAACTAACAAGTTGTATTAAAAACAAAAATTCACTGGACCTGCTTGTATAGTACATAGTATGCAGACTCTTTTTGTATACTAATTTATTGCCTTGCAACAGATTACAAAGAAAAAAAAATCAGTTCATCCCATTTAATTATGGCTAAAGTCATGTTAGTATCACATGGTTTAATCCCCATATGAATGTAATAATTGTGTTTTTGCTGAGCTCTGTTTGGGAGAAATGATCCTCGGATACAGCAAGAGATATTGCATTATGTGTGTTTAATCTTTGAATAATGTTGTTATATAGGACTATTCAAGAATTCTATTTTTGCTCTTACTTCTGGAGGAGTGCATGGTCTGGTGGAAGACCACATGCTTTGGATGCAAAAGATCTCCTGTTTTAATCCCTGGCATGTCCTGTTAAAAAGAGCTTTGTATTTGGAAACTAGAAAAGAATGGTCTCTGCTTGAATTGTTGGAGGCAGGGTGGATAAAAATCAGTGACTCTGTTTTTAAAAAATCATTTTTTTTACAGATTTTACATGATTTAAACCACAATTTTAAACATGATTTAAATAAAAAAATGAATTTTAATTAAATCATCGAAAAAATTCAATTTTAAAAATTTAAATCATGATTTATATTAATTTGATTGAAATAAAATCCACCTTGATACTTTATTTAAATAGGCTTTAATTTTTTTTAAATAGGTTTAGACATTTTTATTATCAAATGCCTTTAAAAAAACTATATTGTGATAATTCTAATTTAAAATTTGTTATAGCTCAGAGATCTCATTATGGAATATAGATTATAAATTCTAATTCTCTGTCATGACACAATGTATTCACATAATCTGTCAGAAAAATGTGCAGTTCTTAAAAAGGGGTTGCATCTCCAGAAGATAGTAGCAGTATATAGAGAATCTGATCATCCCTACTTTCCAGCTCTAACTGAAGTTTTTTTCTGAAGCTTTTTCCCTGTCTCAACATGATGTAGTGATGGAAATTCTGGAAGCTGTACTAGAATCTCCAGGATTGCTTTCTAATCCTTGTGTTGACAAAGTCAAGCCCTTGCTCTTCTCGCCAAATTGCATGCTTTTAGACAGTGTAAGTGAATAGAAGATTATGGGAGGTGGAGACTACACATGGGTGCTTCATTATTCGTATCCAAAATGAAGTGTGGCACCATAGGTGGTGTGGATTTCCTTCCCCCACTCTGAGGCAGCCGGGCTACCAACTGGTTCTGTGCTTCACTGGGGTCCTTCTTTAGCAGCAGTGCACCATTCCGGGCAGGAGCCTGGCTGACCCGCCCCTGCCTCCCCAGGTAGTCAAACACTTGTCGGCTGTGTGGGGAGACTCCCTGTCCTACCTCTTCACCAGAGTGATTTACTGCCTGGGGAGGCGGGGCCAGGCTCCTGCCCAGACTGGTTCACCACCACTGAAGAAGAACCCCAGTGACGCGAGGAGCTCAGTTAGTGGCCTGGCTGGCCTGGGAGGTGAGGGAAGGCAATCCGCACCATCTGTGGTGCCACACTTCATCTTAGATAAGAAAGACGAAGCACCCATGTCTAGTGGAGACAATATGGGCAGGGAGATTGTGAAGCATATGTATTAACATAGCAGGCATGAATGCATTTTTGTGTGTGAAACATCACCCCCACGATTAAATAACCTTGACAAGTGGTTTGAATCAAATGTACCCTAATGTGGAGAGCCTACACACAAGTAGGAATAAGCATATCACTCTTCATGGGAAGGAAGTGATATAAGAAGGAGTGTCCTCTCTAAATGTGAGAACTCAATAGGGCTTGTGATCATTCCTATTCTTCTGCATTTATATCTTGTGATCAAATTCAAATATATAAATATTTGTTCTGCAGCTCTTTGGTATTCTCTCATCACAGATCTTTATATATAATGTAATGGAAATTTACACATGAAGTGATGTGAGTTTACTCTTAATCTGGTGATTTTGTGGTAGGGATTATTAGGAGAAAGATTGAAAACTCTGAATATTATTTGTGATGATCATTGAACTTGAAGTGCTGGGTATAGTTCCAAAGAACTAATGTTGTAGAGCTAGGAGAAGTGTAGTAAATGGGCTACCAATATTATCAAGGAGTTGGAACACCTTTGCTATAACAAAGATTAAACATATACATGTGCTGCTCAGTTTGGAAGGAGGACGACTGAGGAGTATGGTCGACATTTAGAAAAAGATTCTGTGTGGAGAAAATAGAGAAAAAATATTTTATTTATTTTATTAATTGCATTTCTTTCGTGCCCATCTAGTGACAAAGCACTACTCTGGGTGGCTAACAGCAATTAAAAAACACATACAACAACAACTACCCACCACGACTCACAAAGACATAAATAATAAGATCCAAACAATAACAAGTACCCAAAAATGAAATAAACCCAGAGGCAACAGCGAATCAAGATCAACATTCATCTCATGGATCCATGAGGATGTTTCTGAAGCCCTCTTCAAACAGTACAGATTTTACATGTTTCTTTAAGCCAGAAGGGAGAGAGTTTGGCATGTATCAGTGGACATCGTGTTGTGGCCACCACTGAGAAAGCCTATTTCCTGGTGGTAGTTTTCCTGGTCATTCTAGATGTGGCCACCTGCAACTGCAAAACCTGGGTGGCCTGGATGGATGATTTTAGGGAGAGATGCTCCTGCAGGTAACGAGATCCCAAAATCTCTTCCCCTAATAATAATAGAACACAGACTTATACAGTGGAATTGATCTTTAATAGATGTGGACAGACAAATTACTTTTTCATGCAACATGTTAATTAATTAATGAAATTTTCAGCAAAGTGCACTGATAACATGAATATGCGAGAGATTAGACAATGTAGGCTAGGCGTGCTAAGTCATAATAGCTAAATAGGACCTCCATGTTTGCATGCAGTATGTATTTAAATGTCATTTGATGGGGAGAAAAGCAGAGCATGGTTTTTGCATTTAACCTTGCTTGCAAGTACTTGCAGATATTTGGAAATATTTGTCTGGAAGTTACATGTTGAAGAAAAAATATGTCCTTAATCTGATGATTCACTAAAGTGGAAATATCTTGCATTTAATCCTCTTGCACTAAGGAGAAGAGCAATTCTAATGTGTTTAAAGCAGTGGTTCCCAACCTTGGGTAATCCAGATGTTCTTGGACTGCAATTCCTAGAAACCCTGTTCAGCACAGCTAGTGGTGAAGGCTTCTTGGAATTGTAGTCCAAGAATACCCAGGTTACCCAAGGCTGAAAACTACTGGTTTAAAGCATGCATTTGGTTGTGACAAAGCGTGTTATGCTATTGGAGTAAAACTTTGATTTTGCCCGGATTTGTCACTTCAGCATATGGGAAGACTAGTACTTGTTCTGTATTTTAATCTGTACCTGACGCAGCAGTTTTAGAAACAAGGAAGACAGGATGTCTGTATTTATGTTTGTGCTTAATATAACATTAGGGTGTGTAATCCAGTGTTTGAATAGGACACATGAGAATGTTACTAGTACTTAGTCCATGCATCCATGTTAATATATTATTTAGTTGTTTGCATAAATCATAGCCAACGTTCCCTCTAATTTTCAGCCCTGCTGGGCAGGGCTCTGCCCCTTGCGCATGCGTGATCCCCCCCTCTGTGTGGGGGTTCTGTTGAGACTGAAACCAAAGGGGCTGAAAATGTTGCTGTCGTTGCGCAGAGGTGGAGGAGCCCTGTGCGGAGGGGGCAGAGTCGCTCGCACTCGCACGCACCTTAAAGGGAATCTTGATCATAGCCCATGCTTTTATTGTAAATTTAGTGCCATATCAGTTCTTTTACAATTTTGTATTATTGTGAGTTCGCTATTTTGAAAAGTGTAGTTTGGAACCTTGCTTTTGTATTTTTTTTACTTCAAATTCCACATCATCTTGGCCTTCATTAACAAGCACATGGGTGTCCTAACTCAGTCTCTGTAAAAAGATTTAAAACCATCTCTTGCCTTTTATTGATAGCTCTGATTTGCAAAGAAATAAAGGAAAACAATAAATTATGGTTATGAAAGGAAGGATAAATAAAAATAGGAAAGAAAGCGGAGGACTGAAATCACCTGGTTGCCTTAGTGATAATTTATAGCAGCAAATTGGTCTGTGTGAAGGAAACAAACTTAATCTCAGGTAACCTGTCGCTTTTAAGGCAATGTATCTAAGGAGATAAAGGAGACCATGAAATTATAGAAATAGCATTTTAATTAATGCGTAAAATACACTTGCTGTGATTGTTGCTGACAACTTTACTTTAACCATGGGGAAGAAGTGAAGTTTTCACAAACAAAAGGAGAAATTGTGTTGCTGTTGTGGATTCGTTTTAGTAGAAGCTTGGTTTAAGTTAATCTTATATAATTAACTAATGTAGACATAATGCTCAACTGGGGTTGGTCTGAGCCATGCTGTGGTACTTAACCCTTAGCTAAGAAATGTAATGAAACCATGAATATGCTTGTCATACTTCCCATTAAGTGTTGTAAGATCAGGCACAATTTAGACAGAAATGCACTGCAGGTGATATTTTTATTTGTAGTTCCTCCTTAACCATGGTCGGTATTCCGGGGTGTGCAGAATGTAGATCTGCATCCCTTGGTAGATCTCTAGATGATTTACAGTAAATTGCCAAAGATTCCTGACTCTTAACTGGTTAGCAAATATACCACTTTCTCTTGCCCTTGCTCTGAAATGAGGAACGCTTGGAGTAACTGGGATGAATTTTTATGTGAAGGATCTGTAAGCCAGGCCCCATTCAGTTCTGGTGCTTAGAACAAATTTCCTAGGTGCACAATGCTTTATTTCCAAGCGTATATCTTTTGCTCCAAGCTCTGCTTGAAGGCTGTCAGGAATCCAGGAAGGAAAGCCTGAGTAGGTTTTGCCAGCTTAATTCTGGCCACTCTGACATAATTGCATGCCGCAGTAAACTAGGATTTTCTGCTTCTGCAGAGAGCTGTGCTTGATGACCCTTGGCATCCCTTCTGGCCTTCCAGTTCTGTGATTCTGTGATAAAATTGAATAGTCTTTGTGGCCCAGTTAGTAACTATACTTGGAGGGCCTGGCGTGCTCTGGTCCATGGGGTCACGAAGAGTCGGACACGACTGAACGACTAAACAACAACAAATGCACAGCCTTTGTACTTCACATGCCCCACCTTTTCTTGTTCTCCGCCTTTTGTACAAGCAGGCCAGGAATTTGTAGTGAACCTTAACTGTCCTGTTTCAGGCATAACAGTAAGTTACGATTAACAGCACCTTCATGGCTTGCTGGCTTGCTTGAAGGAAAGAGTGAAGTGGAAGCACTGGGGCTGTATGCTGCTATGCAAAGCTTGTCCATATCCTGATTTTTTTAAACCAGGATTTAATCAGGCAGATGTAGCTATCAGACCAGTGTCTGAATAATACACAAAATCTTTTTCTTGGTACTGTATATCCATTTCTCCATTTCTCTGGTTTGTCTTTCTCGTCCCAAGAGCTACATGTTCCTTTTTATTTCATCATCAAAACTTTAAAACATATTTCAAATTGCCTTTTAAAAATAAAGTTTAAGATCTGTAATGGGTGGAAAAGTAGTTAATTGCTAGGACAGAAATTAGTTTCTGTACCTGAATTATGTTCCTGAGTATCTTTATGCCTTCCTTGTAGTACTCTTGAAAATCTAAGGCATTTAGAAATATTCTTTCAAATATGAAATAACTTGAATTTTTTAGAATCTATAGCAGCGGTCCCCAACCTTTTTAGCCCCGCGGACAGGCTGGGGAAGGCAGGGCACCCTCCTGTGCTCGTGCGCATGCGTGAAGGAGCGGGGGGGCGCTCGTGCACATGCGCAAAGGGTGGTGTGATGCTCAGGGGCACTTGTGCACATGCGCAAAGGGGTGGGGGAGTGCTCATGTGGGCGCAGGCGTGCGCGCGCAGGCACAAACAGGCTGTGCGGGGGGGGAGTGCGTGCGGGGGTGGGGGGGAGGTCTGTCTCCACAGCCTGGTCTGGCTCAGGCCACGGACCGGCACCGGGCCGAGGACTGGGGGTTGGGGACCTCTGATCTATAGAACACAGTGCTTTATTTTTTATTAACCTAAATATTAATAAAGGTAGACTCCTTTAGTGGTGAACTGTGTAGTACATAATGGACTGGAAGCCATCTTGTACATCAGCTCTTCAATAGCATGTGATGATAGTGTAGTATTTTGTCATATTAATAAAACATGTCAACTTGTCTGTGTAATCTGGAAAAGCAGTGCAGCTGAAGGTGATTGTTTAGGGCAGGAATGCACAACACAAAGAAAACATTGAAGACATCAGACACTGGTGTTGTGTATTCTAGTGTGAATCACTGTTGCATTTGGACATAACTAAGGTGATATGGACAGGGATCGGAGAATAATGATCGCAGTTGTTTGAGCAATTAATATTTATAATGCTGGTTGAACTAACTGTGGGCCTGTGTATATAATACAATTACATGAAGAAAGTGCTTTAGGAAGCAGAGTATGGAGAGATAAGGGAAGGGTAAGTGAATGTTTTTGCTTATCTCTGTTAAGCCCTCCCTTTGATGTTGAAAATAATAGCAAACACACCACCCTGCACCTTTGTTTATTTTATGAATGGGGCAGCTCGATCAGTAAATTCAGATTGTTGCCTCATAATGTTTATCTTGGCACTGACTTTAGGAGTACTTTTTTCAGGTGGTGAAATGGTACAGCTTGAGAATTTCTGCTTTCAAGTTCTTTCTTATGCTTTTTTGTATATTGGTGGTGGTGATGATGTTGGATGGGCTAAACCTTCATTATATAGTTCTGTTTCTGCACTTCCAATCAAGTGTACCACTACTTTTGATTTATTATTTCTTACATGTGTTGTGAAAAACATTACTTGACAGTATTGTAGAAAAACAGAAATTATAGATTTTAATCCTCTGTTATTTTGATCATAGCAATATAATACTTAATTTTTTTAAAAAATTAAATGTTTAATTGTTTTTTAAATGTGATGTTTATATACTGTTTTTAATTTTTTTTATTTTACCTATTGTGAGCTGCCTTAGGTCCTCTGTGGGGAGAAAGGAGGCATATAAATAATATAACTAAATGATTATAATAATAATAAAAACGTAGATGAATTGACTGTACATCTCTTCCCCCCCCCCCCCCCCGGTTTTTAGTTTGACAGTGTCTAGAGCTTGAAGGTCACATCAAGGCTCATTCCATTCGGGGCAGAGCAGCTTTGGCAGCTAACCTCAGATCTGTCAATATCCAAGAGATTAGAGGCCAGCCATATGGTCTGGCTTATTCTCATTTACAAAGAATTATTACTTAGCTATCATTCAGACAAAGTTCTGGCTTGGGCTTTTACTGAGAAGACAGTCTGTGCTTGTTCAGGTGGAATCATTTGGATATCTTTTGGGCATGGCACAGTCAGACTAGCAAGCTGCCTGCCATCTTTTGGAAACCAAGGTCCTGGTGGCTATAATTCTTGGTTTAGCTGTCAAGATTAGTAAAATGTTACCGTGTTTCCCGGAAAATAAGGCAGGGTCTTATATTAATTTTTGCTCCAAAAAAAGCATTAGGGCTTATTTTCAGGGGATGTTTTATTTTACAGTCATGTCATCTTCTGGTTGCTGCACAATGCTGCACAATGGTGGAGGGCGGGGTTTCACTTAACTAGGGCTTATTTTTGGGGTAGGGCTTATATTTCGAGCATCCTGAAAAATCATACTAGGGCTTATTTTCAGGTTAGGTCTTATTTTCAGGGAAACAGGGTAGGAACACCTGGTATAAAGATTCATGAGTTAAATGCAGAGCTTTCTAAGTGAGCCCTTATAGAATTACTGTATCCATTCTATATTCCTGACAAGTTCCGTCTGCTTTCTCCCCAATGTCCTTGTGTGTGTACTTATCCATTGTCTTTTTTTCCAAGTAATTTAGCAGTGTAACTGGTTCAGAGATCTGAGTGATAAAAACACATAATGACTGTTCGGAGTGTTAAAAAAATGGTACATAATTTTCTCTTACACTTCTTTCAAGAGTCAGCATACCTCGGGTTTCCAGGTAGTGTTTTAACTGAGCATTGGCATCTTCTGGGTCTGGTTAGACACAGTGGTATGATAGTAAAATGCCTGATTTCTTGTCTTTGTGCCTCCCTTGGCCCAGAGCTGCACACCATCTGAAGTTTACCTGTCTGTTCCATGAAGTTGGCTGCTCAATTTTGTCCTAACTTGTTCAAGGATCATTAGGCGGGATGACTTCAGCAGAAAGTAAAGAAAGTGGCAAGGCACACAGCCTTAGTTTCTCTGTTCAGCCTCAACTGCCTTTGTTAAAACTCCTCCTTTTAATAGTAGCTGTGCTTAGCAGTGCACAAGTAGAGCACTGCATACCTTCCTTTCCCTACAAAGCATTAAATTGTAGTGTCTTACAGCTTATATAAAGGGACGTGGTAGCGCTGCGGGTTAAACCGCAGAAGCCTCTGTGCTGCAAGGTCAGAAGACCAGCAGTCATAAGATCGAATCCACGCAACGGAGTGAGCTCCCGTCGCTTGTCCCAGCTCCTGCCAACCTAGCAGTTCAAAAGCATGTAAAAATGCGAGTAGATAAATAGGTACCACCTCGGTGGGAAGGTAACAGCGTTCCCTGTCTAGTCGCGCTGGCCACGTGACCACGGAAACTGTCTTCGGACAAACGCTGGCTCTACGGCTTGGAGACGGGGATGAGCACTGCGCCCTAGAGTCGGACACGACTGGACTAAATGTCAAGGGGAACTTTTACCTTTCCTTACAGCTTATATAAAGCATGTAACAACAGTGTAGGCTTATGGAAAGTAGAAATGAATAGTATTGCACTCTCGTTCGTTAAACTCAGCTTTATAAAATAGGAATTCTCTTTGCACAAAAACTTTGCCAGTTGCAGTTCATTGTACAGTTTGAAATCACGTGGTAACACATTTACTAAAGTAAGTGGATTCAGACATGTCTTACAGTTATCATTGGGTACTTAACATTCAGGAATGCCTTCTTCCCTTTTCTTTGTGGATGTACAAACTCTACTATTGTCTGAAAAAGAAAATTTTAAAAAGAATATTTTCAGGGACACACAGTTTTGACAATATGCTATAGATGTAGTACTGGTTTGTGCAAACCTATTAGCATACAGTTAGAAAACATTTTCTGACTAAAGAGCAAAAGTATTTTGAGATGATTAAAAACGTAAGTACAGTATACCCTATTAGCAAATGTAAAGGTACACAAATGTTAGTTTGAGAATTCCTGATGTGTTAGATTAGGGACAAATGTTGTCTTCTAAAATATGATAAATCATTGCCCTCATTTTCTAAAGCAGTGGTCCCCAACCTTTTCTGAACCGCAGACCGGTTGGGGGGATAGAGTCTGTGTACGGGGGGGGCACTCCCATGCTCACGGGTGAGTGGGGCTTGCTCGCGGGGGAGTGGGGCACACACTCACACATGCGTGGGTAGGCGGGGTGCACACTCGCTCATGCGTGGATGGGTGGGGCGTGCTTGTGGGTGGGTGGGGCACGCATGCACGGGTGGACGGGGCACCCATGTGGGTGGGCCGTGCGTGTGGGGGGATGTGCGTGGGGGGAGTGCGTGCGTGGGGGCAGGAGATCTGTCTCTGCGGCCCGGTCCTGCCAACCCCCGGTACTGCCAACCCCCGGTCCGGCCCGGCACTGGGCCGCAGACCGGGGGTTGGGGACCCCTGTTCTAAAGAAACTAGGGTCTACTTAGTTTTTTAAAATGAACTCAGGAGACTTTTTATTTTTTAGTCACAAATTGTTTTTATGGTAATGTTAATGTGGACTTTTCAGTATGCTAAATATGATTTAACTACACTATGTCAAGTTTTTAGTTGGAGAATAGCAGCTTAGATGAGAGGGAGCTTTTGCGACCAACTATTCATCTCCTGCTTTATGAAGCCAGTTCAGGAGCATAACATGAATGACTTTAAAACACAGAACACATGCATAGAATCACTCAGTCAACTGGTTTCCAAAGTGGATGTGTAAAATAATTTGAAGGGAGCAGAAAACTGAGTTTTTCATAGGAGAAAAATATTTTTATCAACTTGAACAAATTTCTGTGATAAATATTACTGCTAGAATTTAGGATTTCACAACAAACAATTTGTTATTTTCTTAATTCTAATTGTTTAAGGTTTTGTGTTATGAATAGAATTTGTTGTTACAAGGGGCAGAATGATGATAAAGGAGAAGTTGGAAGGTGTGGTGCCAAAAAGTTTGGAAGCCATTGATCTGGCCCAGCCCCCTGCAAATGCAGCTGCACCCTTCAAATCACCTGTTGATATGTCTGCTTTATTCTTGTCTCTGTTAAACTTATGCCACAGTGAAAGATGCTGACAGTGTAAACTTTTCATCTTTTTCATATTTGTGGCATTACTTTATACTTAGAATGATTGTTAATGAAGCATTTAGTACTAGAACTTGGGTTATACCACTTTATTGTGGTTTTGAATATTATTATTTTAGTATCTTGTGGAAACAGTGAAAGCAAGTATTTGGAATGAGTTGTATGGTTTGCGTGCCTAAGATGTCTGCAAAAAGAAATGCTTTAGTAGACGTAGTGCAAATTTATAGTATCTAACACAAAATGGATTGATTGGCAGTGTAACATTTACAGCAATGTCACTGTATAAATGAGCTTGCATTTTTGTTTGTGCAGGGTGGGCAGAGATTCCCAATAAATATTTGTGAATGTTTAAAATTTGTTCTTTTCATAAAATAAGACTTTAGGAATGTTATTGGGGGAGGAAGACAGATTGTACTGATACTTTTTCTTTTTTTCCCTACCTTAGGTATGGCCTCACAAGTCTTGGTTTATCCACCATATGTTTATCAAACTCAGTCAAGTGCCTTTTGTAGTGTGAAGAAACTCAAAGTGGAGCCAAGTAGTTGTGTGTACCATGAAAGAACCTACCCACAGATATACGTGAATGGTAAAAATTTTGGAATCACTCAGCCTCCTAGCAGGGTTGGTACTTTCTTTCAGGCTACGAACTTATTTAACAAACCTCAAAGAGACACTTTTTTGTTACAGACCAGCGCTGTTGCTTTAAAAAATATTGCAGGTGCTACAAAGATATTAGCAGTGCAGGCACAGCAACCTCAAGTGGAAGCACCTTGGCCTGGGACACAGGAGAGTGGGTTAAACGTCTTGGACCGCCCCCAGCGATGTGGACTGAAGCGTAAGAGTGAAGAGTTGGAGAATCAGACTAGAGCAATGCAGATAGTTGATGAACTGCCTATATTGCCTGCAATGTTGCAAACCAACCTGGGAAATCCAATGACGGTTGTGACAACGGCTGCATCTTCGAAACCAAATGGTACCAGTGGTGATGGAGATTATCAGTTAGTGCATCATGAGGTCTTATGCTCTGTGAAAAATACGTACGAGGTTCTTGACTTCCTTGGACGAGGGACTTTTGGACAAGTAGTGAAGTGCTGGAAAAGAGAGACAAATGAAATTGTGGCAGTTAAAATTTTAAAGAATCATCCATCTTACGCACGCCAAGGACAAATAGAAGTGAGCATACTGGCAAGACTAAGTACAGAGAATGCTGATGAGTTTAATTTTGTGAGAGCTTACGAGTGTTTTCAGCATCGTAACCATACCTGCTTAGTTTTTGAGATGTTGGAACAGAATTTATATGACTTTCTGAAACAAAACAAATTTAGTCCTCTTCAGCTAAAAGTAATACGGCCTATACTGCAACAGGTGGCCACTGCACTGAAAAAACTAAAAAGTCTTGGTTTAATACATGCTGACCTCAAACCAGAAAACATTATGTTAGTGGATCCTGTCAGACAGCCTTACAGAGTTAAGGTAATCGACTTTGGATCTGCTAGCCATGTATCAAAGACTGTCTGTTCAACATACTTGCAGTCTCGATACTACAGGTATGTATTGTTCTGTAATTATTTCCAAAGTTTAGGCTTAGTACATCTGTAGCTGTAATCTTTCTGTGATGTCTCTGTGTGTTTGTTCAACATGTCAGCTCCAGGTAAATGTTGATATGAGATTTTTTTTTTAAAAAAAACTTAAAATGATTTATCGAAAAATGTGGAGCAGTAAAGTTAATAATCATAATATATGTCTAATTAACTGTAAGATTTAACACTAGAAAATTAAGGATTGACTATCTTAAGGGGCAGATATATTCCATTTATTTTGTTACAGCTGGGCTTGGCAACTTGGTACCCAGTGTATCTGCAGAATCTTGTCCTGTGCTTTCAAAGTGCCCTGCTGCTGGTTATAATCCCCCCCCCCCCACTTTGATTCAATTTTGAATCTTAAGTTCCTATTCTGATTGCCTGCCCGTCAGTGCTTGAAAGTAAAGCACTGACAGGCAATTGCCTCCATTCCCCTAAGTCGATCTTCTGAGACACCATGTGAGTGCAAATGGATTGAGATCGACGGTTTTGCTGGAGACCCACAAACATTCTCTAAGAGTAGATTTTGTTTTGTCCTGGACTCTGTGGAACCACTGAATATAGTCAGCTGTAGTAATTGTTATTTTGTTTCAGCTTTTTGTTTAGATTTGTGTATGCAGAAAAATCCGGCAGCAGCTAGCTTTTCTTCTCTTGTTTTGCAAAGACTCTGCTCTGCACAAGGAAAAACATGGATATTCTGTGGTACCTTTGCTGTTTGCTGCTATCTGGTTGCTGCCTTTTGTTCAAATTTGCTCAAATGAAAATATAGGCCTGCAAATTTGAACACTGAGTTGTAGTGCATATCTTTTGGAGGGAAATCAGTAAAGTAGAATTCAAGAAACTTCCATCTGCAAGCATACCATACCATGGGCCAGGGTTAATGGATAGATTAAGGGAAACCTGGATCTTTTGTTCAACTTGTAATTAAGCAACATAATGATGTGATGCAAACTTGGTTAATGCAAACACTTTTTCTTTTTAATAGTTGAAATTTTTTTTTGCTAAAATTCTGTTACTTGATGGGAGAAGACAGTGGACGTAAATCTTGGCAGCAAAGTGCTTCAAGCTAAGAAGTTTGCATACGAATTTGTTACTGTGTGCCAAATCATGCAGTTTGGCGTGCAACAGCAAATGCCTACTCTGGTTTCTCAACCTATGGCAGTTGACTGTGACAATTTATGCCCATTGCATTGCACTGGTGTAAAAATGCAATTTTTTTGGTCATTTCTCTTTCAAGTATTATACAAATTTAATTGGATTCTGCTGGAAGTGTTACTGTAGTCTCTAATTACTATAAGTTCTGAAGGTTAAACTGCATAAGTGTATGTGCTAGCTAAAGCTTGTGGGCTTGGTCAAGGAAAGGAAATAGCAAAAATATTTTATTAATGTCATCGGTGATAGATTGTTACTGACAGTGGCTGTTAAAATTGCTAGCATAGACAGGGGTGTGGAGGTGCATGCTAGTTCTTTTTCTGCTACAAAGCAAACTTGCGTCTTGAAAGTATGACCGATCTCTTTAACAGTAGCTTACACATGCTATTTTAAGCTCTTTTTAGAAGGAATTACTACTTCACACAGTGAAGGGTTAAACTGTAGAATTAGTTGGGAGGGAGAGGTTGCTGTCAACTTGGGTTTCTTTAACAGCATATTAGATAAATCTGTGGAGATTAGGGTTATTAGTGGTTGCAGTCAGGATGCCTATGTATTCTCTGTAGTATCAAGCAACAGTTTCCCTCTATGTATTAGTTGCTGGAGAACACAAGATAGGATGCAGTTGCAGTCACGTCTCCCTGACAGGCTTACATAGAGAATTACTTGGCCACTGTGTGAATAAAATGCTAGACTAGATAAGCTTTTGGTTTGATCTAGATTTGTTCTTCTTATGTTCCTTACAATAGGTAGGATACAGTTAAATAAAGGAGGCAAAAAGATGACAAGCTTGCAGATCTTTGGTTCGGGAAGTGGATGAAGTCATATTCCATGTTGATCACCCTCACCTAGAGCTGAAACATTTGCTGTTTTTGACTACAGACTCCAGAGTCACCCAGTCTTGGATGGGTAGGCTTAGGTATTATAGGAGCTGTGGTCCAAAAAAATGTACGTTTTCCAAGGCCTGGCCTCCACCCTACCCTAAGTATATACTACAAGTTAACATATGGTAATCATGTCAGGCAAAAAAAAAAGTCCACTTTTTCAGACCTTTGGTTTGGTTTGGTTTGGTTTTGCCTCACGTGCTAGCACAGTTTCAAATGGCTTCTTCTTCTAAAACTACAAATATGGTAATCAGTGGTGTGGATAACACAACACTCAGACTCTTTTCTGAACTGCAGCTTTGTTAGAGGGTGGACCTTCACTGGCTTTGTAAGTTTACACGGTGACAATGGAGCTTTCATATTTTGCACTGTAATAGTTCAGCAGAATGGTAACCAGGAAATAGGGAAAATCATCATGCTGAGGCAAATTATTTCCTCTTAGGCTTCCTACGTCAGTAGCACAGCATAAATGGTAACACTTATTTGCAAGATTATTTGCATTTTAAATTAGGATCTGTAAATCAGCATTTCAGATGGATGAATTATTTTTCTCAAGTTGAGTTCATTTTATAAGTTGATCGTATTCAGACAGAAATAAGCTTAAATAAATTCAGGGATTTTATTCATAGGATTGTTGCTTGTAAACATTAACCATGAAATTTTATACCAGATTATTTTTGAGTTTTATGATAGATTTTAATTAGAGCAATTATAATGTCTATTATTCATAATAGAAAATTAGTCTGTATAGATTAAAATCCTCTAAAGTTTGGATAGGCTTCTGCAACTAATAAAACAATAACAAAACAACGATAGAACAATAGAACAATTTAAAACAGAAAATAAAAATACATTTTCAATCCTATAGGCATCAAAATTAAGCTGTGATCACTGAGGTCCAGATACTTGGGTGACCAGATGTTTTAACTTGGTGCGGAAAGGAAGACGATGCCAGTTAGTGGATTGTGTGTGTCCATGGCCATAACGATAGTCCCAAGAAGACCCTCTACCTGTACTCATACAGTGTGCTGCTCTGAGAAACGGGATACAGAGAAGGTTCTGTTAGCAGTTTTTAAAGGGTGGGTAATGTATGTTGGGAGAGGCGCTTCCAGAAATATTGAAGTCCCTAGTTGACAATGTATTTACTACTGCAGTACTGATGGTAATGTTAAAATGCTGGAACTGCACTCTCTAGTTTTCACTTAGCCATATCTCACCAGTATAAAATAAGGGTAAATTGAATTTTAGCGTGCGCGCGCACACACACACACGCACGCACACACACACGTGCGCGTGCACACACACACACACACACACACACAGAGTGCTATTTTTGTTACTATTACAAGTGGGAAAGGTCATTTGTCTCTTTGTGTCATGGAAAGTGTTAAGAAATTTCAGTGGACTCAAAGGAGGGTATTTGGAAATAAGGAAAGTTCATGAATTTGGATATTTGAATAGTAAATGGGAGATACTCCAGTTATCTCCATTCAGTCTTGCTATCACAGTACAGCTTCCAGAAGCTGGTAAGTGTAGAATACATAATCAGCAAAGTGATCTAATGAAACTCTTACTGTACTTTTCATGTATATTTCCTGGTCTGTCACTGTGTGCCTGATGTTAGTGCACATGGTATATCTGCAGGAGTTATATTTTAATACTCCAAACCAAAAGAATGGTTTTCTTTGCCTTCCAAGACTGAGAAAATGATTTCTTGTTCCCAAATAACAGAGTAAGATGCTTAGGAGCCAGAACCAGATTTTTGCATGCTAGCCTTTGTAGAGAGAGCAACTATTTTTGGTGCCATCACCAGTTGCTTATAACGTCTGATTGACAACTAGAATTTTCCAGTCCTAGTTAAACTAAAGATGACATAAGATTGGTTGATAAGTTATTTTAATAACTAGAAATCTGATAACTTTATAACAAAAGCTGTACTTGGAGGACAAACCAGTTATAATCTTTCCTGCCTTTTGTATTAATATTGTATCTTAAATATATTTCTAGTATTTGGGTAGAAGGTGTGCTTACTCTGAGCTGAGGATGTTTTCATGCAAAAGTTCAACACAGATACTGAGGCAAAATCAAGTGAAGCAAATACTTTCATGTATTTCTGTGTCACAATCTCCATTTATATTTTAGTAACCAAATATAAAGGGACGTGGTGGCGCTGCGGGTTAAACCGCAGAAGCCTCTGTGCTGCAAGGTCAGAAGACCAGCAGTTGTAAGGTCGAATCCACACGATGGAGTGAGCTCCCGTCGCTTGTCCCAGCTCCTGCCAACCTAGCAGTTCGAAAGCATGTAAATGCGAGTAGATAAATAGGTACCACCTCGGTGGGAAGGTAACAGCGTTCCGTGTCTAGTCGCGCTGGCGTCGTGACCACGGAAATTGTCTACGGACAAACACTGGCTCTATGGTTTAGAGACGGGGATGAGCACCGCACCCTAGAGTCGGGTACAACTGGACTAAATGTCAAGGGGAACCTTTACCTTTACCTTAACCAAATATATTTATATATGTGGTGTGCCATATACAATATAATGAAGGAAAAGCAGCAACCTTGTATATTTTTCCATCTTGCTGCATGCATTAGTAAAAAGATGATCTAACTATCATCTGGAAGTGCACATTCCCACAAACCTTGATTTAATTGTTGTTCATCGTCTTGTTTAATAATGTATTGGAGTTACAGAGCTGAAAATATGCAGTATAACCATATTCTACTCATTGTTGAAAAAAAGATTGCAGGAGAAAAGGAACACAGGATTCCTCTTTAAACAGCTTGAGCTGGAATGTAGCTTCAGATGTTATTCTATCACTTTGAACTGTGCATCACTGAAATGTTGTGGGGGATATCTTAAAATAGGCAGGGGGTGGCGGCCAGAAACTGTTGACTACTATAGATGGTGAGGCTGTTTTGCTGCTGCAGTGAAATAAGCCAGAAGTACTTGCTGCTCAGTGTGTTCATTTGCTCAAGGTCAGCATGCTCAAAGTCAGCTGCTGTGCTTGTGTGCACAGTTACTATCAAGAAAGAGGCCAGGGCTACTACATGAATAAAGGCGGCTTGTTTAGATAACAGGCTGCATTTCATCCAAGAAGCTCAGCCTACAAGAAGTTGTGGGTGTTTCCCCCTCCTTTTCCTGGCAGGGGAATTGGTTTAGCTTTTACTTCTTTCTTTCTTAATCCAAAGCTGAAAACATGAACTCGCTCAGCTGGCTGGGATAGACGTAAACAAACTGTGAATTCTAATTGTTAAGCATGCTGTTGCTTGGCAGCTATTTTACTGTTCCAGCATTTGTGCTTTCTTAAGGAGGCAATTTGAGCTGACACCTTCTTAATTTTCCATTTTAGAAATGTGAAACCTCCTAGGAGATTCCCGTACATTGTATTTTCATTGTTGTGATGTTGCATATTTATACTTTTCCTTTCTTTGGCGTAGGTTTTGAGATTCTCTAGCCAGTTGTGGGAACATACTAAACATTAGGAGCCAGGTGCTTTGGAGTTCATTTCCATGTAACTTAATGCAATTTTTTCTTAACTTGGTAAGAATTCTTGATTCGGTCCAGTTCTGTCAGGAATAATGTCTTTCTGATCCAAGCAGTTTTCCAAATAGAATTCAGATAGCGTTATTTCAAGAAGTGTTAACATCTGGTATGTTTTCTTTGTTTGTGGCTGTTACTTTACTTCAGCCTGGGAGCTCAGCTATAGCTTGGTGATTTTACAGAAAAATAAATTTTAAAAACTATTGGATTCTGCAGTGGTGAAAGTACTCTATATAGTAAAGAAGGGTGTGATCGAAGCAAAGGCAAGCATGTATATTTATTATTTCTTTGTTTTAACAAGTGGTAATTTTTAACTCACCATTCACCAGAAATAAACAGTGAATAAAATTCTTCAATTGACCCAATGGCATGAGAATATTAAATGAAATATATTAATCTTGTTATGAAGAATTCGAACCCAGTGCTTCGTTCTTCAACTCCCTGTTTTATCTTTTAAAAATTGCAAACAAAATAATACAAACCAAAAACATTTAATAACACATAACAACAAAAAACTACACAAATTGTGCTCCTCCCACTGGGACCATTTGGAGATATAACTAATTTTTCCTCCCTCTATGGAGCCCCATTCCTCTTCCAAAATTGCATTGACACGTGTGAAGATATATATTGCTTCCTCTTTATAAATACAAAGTAAATAAATTATCCCCAAATATCAATAAAAATATTCTTACTTATCAACCTCTTCTTTACTTTAAGGTTACATGGTAATTTATCATTAATACTTATTATATCCCAAACCTTTCTATACCATTTGTTTAATTGGAAATCATGCTTCATTTTCCAGTTAGCAGCTACAGTTAATCTTGTCACTGTTAATAAATTGGAAATTTGATACTCTGTATCTTATAGGACTAAGACATTTGTTGAACGAGCCATGGAAAGATGGAACTCGTTGACTGCTTCACAATCTCTTCAACTTAATCTTCCAACTTGAAACTTGTCTGAGAATGCTTATTTTATTATTTTATGCTTTCCCGATTTTTTATATGTATTTATATTAGATGTCAGATACTATCCTTCAAGAATGGTTTAATTTCTGTTTATGCGTACAGTGTGACTGGTCCTGAAACAAAATATAATTTGGTATTTAAATTGGAAATTTAATTCTTTAGTTGTCCAATTACATTGCTCTCTATCAAATATTGATAAAAGCACTGTTTTAGGACATACCTCTTAATTTAACTTGGTTATTTCATTTATTTCCTTGAATACTAATGATCAAAATTTCAATATATTTCCACATTCCCATCACATATGAAAACACAGTAGTTTCCAACACAAGTCGGAGTGATTAGCATCTATTTGATTTAATGTCTATTTGAGTTAAATATAATCCCCAAACTTAATTACGAAATAGATTTCAATATTCTTATATTCCATATATTTTTCCAAACCCCGGTACTTATTTCTTCTCCCAAATCATATTCCCATAACATTTTAAGCAAACATTGATCCTCTAACTCTGATAATATTTTATACATTTTACTTATTATCCCTTTCATTATCTTATTTTCATCTGCGCTTTCCTTTTGTAGTACCTGTTCCAAATTAAAAGCATATTTTTAAGACAGTTATTTTCAATATTTTTAATTATACTCTTACTATGTTGCTTGAAAAGAATATTAACGGGTTGAATGTAATTGTGATTCCATATTCAACCACATTAATATATTGGACTCAGATATAATATCAACCATATGTCTTATTTGATTGGCTGTGACTCCCAGGTTGGGAAACACTGGTTATGGAGAAGACCAATTATCTGTTCTACTACACCCTGTCCTAACCTGAAAGCCAGCTGGTACATTAGGCAAGAGTGAGACAACTAACTCAGTTGGCAAAGTGCCAGCAAAGGAGAATTTTGTCACTCCCCTCCCTGGAATATTTCTGCCACTTGCTCCCCCTTTCCTCACTTTGCACCACTTTCTGTGTAATACCATGTTTCCCCAAAAATAAGACAGGGTCTTATATTAATTTTTGCTCCAAAAAATGCATTAGGGCTTATTTTCAGGGGATGTTTTATTTTACAGTCATCTTCTTCTGGTTGCTGCAAAATGCGGCACAATGGTGGAGGGCGGGGTTTCACTTAACTGGGGCTTATTTTTGGGGTAGGGCTTATATTACGAGCATCCTGAAAAATCATACTAGGGCTTATTTTCAGGGTAGGTCTTATTTTCAGGGAAACAGGGTATATTGCTAACTGTATAGAGTGGCTGGGTGGTGATGAGTGACACAGAGAGTGGATGAGCAGAAAGTAGCAGCACTACCACTGCAAAGGAAATCTTGGAGAATGGGAAGGTAGCAATTGGGGGAAATAGTGAAAGGAGTTGTTGATAACTGCACTCATCAACAGTGGGAATGCTTTTCCTCTTGCCCAAAGTAGTAGGAGAGAAGAGGCAATTGCAGTCGACTCCAACTTATGATGACCCTGTGAATGAGTGATCTCCAAACCATCCTGTCCTGCTTAGCTCTTCTAAACTGTGGCTTCCTTTAGGGAGTCAATCCATCTCTTATATGGATTTTTATAACTTCCAACATGAGAATTAAACCTACATCCACTCTTATTTTAGTACTAGAGTGATTCTTTAAAGTTGAAGGAATAGACAGGGAAAAGAATGGTAGCTGCTGTTGTATTAATGTTTCTTCATCGTGGCCTCTGTGAATGCACACAATAGGGTTTTATCAGCGCTTGCGCTGGTCTCTCGGAATCTTCTAGAGCTTTTGAATAAAAGTTACAAAGTTTAAGTTGCCCCTATCGCGCATGCTCCACCCGCCTCAGCCCTCAGTTCCATTTTACCGCCTTCGCGCACTGGAACCTCTCGGTTAGAGCTCTGTAATTACGAATATTTTGACTGAAAATCGGCTTGAACATCGGACTGCCTTTGGACTTTGAATTTACTCTGTTGCCCCTTGATCATCGGACTGTCTTGGATTACTCTTTGGACTGTGAATTGGTTGTGTTTCCCGCGCTTTTTACGGCCACGCTCCTTGATTGCAGCCTTCCGCTCTTGCGGTTTGCCGCTCTGCTCCTAAATAATCTCTTCCTAATTCAATCATCGCCGGAAACCATCTATCTTCTTTACTGTGAGTCCTTTTCCCCTTTTTCCTGCTTTATGTCCCGATCAGGACCTTTTAGCAGGTGCAAGTCGTGCTCCCGTAAGTTACCATTCTCCGACGGACACGACTATTGCCTTTTTTGCTTGGGAGAATCTCATCGTCCCCACTCTTGCAAACATTGCAAAAGCTTCACCAAGGCCGCCCTTAAGGCGCGTGAACAACGTTTGAAATTGTTCCTTTGGGACAAAACGTTGTCGGCATCCAGACCCTCCGACATGGAAACCGCCTCTAATGCATCCGCTACTCCTCGTTCGGAGGTTCGCATTGCCTCACCAACCCCAGCACCCCCATCTAAGGCCGTGGAAAAACCTCCAAAAAAGACGGCGAAAAAACTTACCTCCGCGTCGAAAACTTCGTCGACGTCGTCTTCAAAAGACCCTACAAAGCAAACGAAGTCGACAAGCAAAAGGGATAAGACCAAAGACCTTAGAAAACATCTTCCTCCGATCTCGACGTCGTTACCCTCCCCGATTCTGGAGGATTCGTCTAGGGATCGAGAATCCCTTTCGGAGGTCGCCGAATCCCTTCCATCTCGGCGGGCAATTGCCTCCCCTATCGCATCTGAGCGAACTTGTCGGTCTCCGACACCGAGCCGGCTAGTCCACACCGTAACTAGCCAGGCTATTGCCCCTCTAAGCCCTGTTTCAACCGGGCGGGCTTCTCCGGCACCTTCGACGCCGGTGTCTTCTGTATCGAGGGAACCTTCTCCACCCCGAAAGAAGACATCTAAAACTAAACATGTCTTACCTGATCGACGCGGAAAAGCTCGACAAGAGGTGATAGTCCTGCCTCGATCTTCTCGACGTCGACATAGATCGAAGTACGACGAACATGACTATGTCGACATTGACCATGGGAGATCTCGACGCCGACGTCGAAGGGAAGATTCGGATTCCGACTCGACGTCGAGCGAAGGCGACTATGTTAGAAGGAAGAAGATTAAATATGTGTATGTTACCTCTTCTTCTGCTTCTTCCTCTTCTTCTCCTCCTCGACGTCGACATCGAAAGCATGTCGACGTCGAGACGGTTCATGTTTCGAAACATTCAGGGAGGATCAAGACGAAAACTGTTAAACCCTTATCGACGTCGAAGACTGCACATAAAAGAACACACTCGACGTCGATACCTCCAAATTCTGAATCAGAGAGCAGAAAGCAGAAAGCAGATGCACACCTGTTGTCTACTGATGGGGACGAATCTCTTTCCTCAGATGATTCGTACCAGGGACATGACGCTCCTTCTGATGCATCGGGGAGAACACCTGTGGGAGGAGATCCATTAGATTCGGATGCTGGGGATCCACATCCATCCTCTCCTTCTGAGGATTTCTCCTCGTACGTGCAAATGATTTCAAGAATGGCAAAAACTTTGAAAATACAAACACTTGAAACACCCCCTCCATCAGATGACCTCATCTTCGGGGATATTAATCAAGAAAGGACTCCTCCACTCAGCTTAGGATTCATTTCGGCTATCATGGACATTATTAAAGAGTGCTGGGATAAACCATCTACCTCTGCTCCAGTATCCCGCAGAACAGAGAACTTGTACCGCATACATGGCGAAGACACGACCTTCCTGACCAAACATCCGGTACCAAATTCTCTGATTGTAGAATCTAGTTCTTCGAGACCATCTACAAGATCACACGTCACTCCCACTAATAGAGAAGGACGCAAACTGGATGTGTTAGGAAGAAAAATCTATTCCCTCACGACCTTCTTGCTCCGTGTCACCAATTATCAAACGGCAATGGGGGCTTATCAAAGACAGCTCTGGACGAGAATACTTCCTGCACTTCAGGCAGCCCCAGATGACACCAGACAGGGCTTCTTGAATACCTATGCAGAGGCATTGACAGTCTCTAAGCACCAACGATTAGCTGCCCGTCACTCAGCAGATGCTGCTGCTAGGACACTGATGTCTGCCGTGTCGTTGAGGCGACATGCCTGGCTTCGGTTTTCAGGCATCATAGAAGACGTGAAAACCCGTGTGGAAGACTTACCCTTTGACGCCAAGGGTCTGTTCAACGAAAAAAACGGACGATAACCTTGAAAATCTGCATAAAATAAAGAAAACAGCAAAATCATATGCCATTCAACAACAACCAAAAAACAAATATCAGTGGCGTAAACCATACACACAACAACAACAATACCAACAACATGCCACACAGTCCTACCGCCCATTCAAGAACCAGAATCAGAACAGATCCTTCCAGGCCTCTTCCTCTACTTCCACATTCCGACCACAGTCTACATCACAGCGTCGCCAATCATACAAACCACCAACGAAGAAGTCCAAACAGTACCTTTGACTTGCACCCACCAGATCACGGCTCCATCACTCGACTCTCCCCATATCTTCACAACTGGATAGAAATCACAAAAGATGCTTGGGTCTTAAACATTATTCAATTCGGCTACCGTCTGGAATTTACAGAATTTCCTCCTCTAGGACAAGTCAAGCTCACATCCTTCGATCCTGTTCTAGAAGAAGAGATTCTCACTCTTCTACGAAAACATGCCATTCAAACAGTGCCTATGCGGGACTTAGCAAGAGGATTCTACTCCCGATATTTCGCTGTGCCAAAAAAGGATGGCGGTATAAGGCCCATTCTAGACCTCAGGGAACTAAACAAGTACCTTCGTCCTCGACGTTTCCGGATGGTCACATTGGAGACCATTCTGCACCTGCTAAAGAAAAGGGACTGGTTTGTGGTTATAGACCTCAAAGACGCTTACTTTCATGTCACCATCCACCCACAGCACAGAAAGTACCTCAGATTCGTGTTTCAGAACACCATATTCCAGTTCCGTGCTCTTCCCTTCGGACTATCAACGGCTCCGAGAACATTCACAAAGTGCATGGCACCTGTGGCAGCCTACCTTCGACTCCACAATATACAGATATTTCCCTACATAGACGACTGGCTGATAGTGTCTCCGTCAGAGCAAAAAGCTCTCCAAGACACCAAGTTCGTTCTTCGCACGCTGAATTGCCTGGGACTAGCGGTCAACCACAAGAAGTCCCACCTTCGACCATCACAGACAGTCGACTACATAGGGGGCAGGATAAATTCTCTCAAGGCAAGAATATTCCTACCCCCAGACCGTATAAGGAAAATCAAAACGGCGGTTCAACGGTTTCGACCACACTGCACCGTATCAGCAAGGCATGCCCAACATCTCTTGGGACTGATGGCCTCTACGACATCGGCATTAGCGCACGCTCGCCTGAAAATGAGATCTCTCCAGGCATGGTTTCTGTCTCTTTTCGACCCTATTCAAGATGCTCCTCGAAAGCGCTTGTCGATTACAGTGGAGCTGGTGAAACAGCTGCAATGGTGGACATTCAGCCCAAATCTCCTACTAGGCAGACCTTTTCGTCCACTACAATTGACTGTCCAAGTCACCACGGACGCGAGCCCCATAGGTTGGGGAGCCCACTGCGGGCCCCACCAGATTCATGCCCGGTGGTCTACTCAAGAAACACATCTACACATCAACCATCTGGAGATGCTTGCTGTGATGAAGGCGTTCAAGGCGTTCCTTCCACTAGTGCAGGGTCGTGGTGTACAAGTGATAACAGACAACACCACGACCATGTACTACATCAACAAGCAAGGAGGGACACGCTCCATGTCCCTACTTTTCCTCTCAATACACCTTTGGGAATGGTGCTACCAACATCATGTGTACCCAATTGCACTACATATCTCCACCACAGACAACCAGCTGGCGGACAGATTGAGCCGTCTTGCAACGCACACCCACGAATGGGAGCTGGACAACAAGATCTTTCATCTCCTATGCAGCAGATGGAGCACTCCGGTCATAGACATGTTTGCCTCCGAAACCAACAAGAAATGCACGACATACGCCTCCCGTGCGGGAATAGGCACACACTCCTTGGGAGATGCGTTCATGATACCATGGGAGAGAGATTTACTCTACCTGTTTCCACCCATACCACTCATCCAGAGGACACTGGTCAGGGCTCGACAGATGAAGTCCAGCGCAATTTTCGTTGCACCATGGTGGCCTCGTCAACCTTGGTTTTCAACTCTCAGGATGATGGCAATAGATGTCGTGAAGCTCCCGAGTGTCCCTCATCTCCTAACCCAGGACTCAGGACAGGTTTTACATCCAGACCTCGAATCACTACACTTGACAGCCTGGATGATAACCCATCGATCAAGGAGATTTTAGACAAGGCAAGAAAACCATCTACCAATCTCCTCTACAAGTATAAATGGAGGAATTTCCTCAAATTTGCAAGATCAAATCACTTCCAGACATGCCCTGTATCGTTATCCACCTTACTGCAATACCTTCGATACCTGTTTGATTCTGGTTTAGCACTATCCACCCTCAAAGTTTACATTTCAGCAATCGTGTCCTTTCAACCTCGTGAATCGGACTCTGCCAGGTTCTTCTCCCATCCTACCCTCAAATCCTTTTTGAAAGGTCTTTCCAACATTAGACCACCTACAAAACCCCCGATACCTCAGTGGTCTCTGCAAGTGGTCCTCCATGCGCTTACGCGCCACCCATTTGAGCCTATGGCCTCTTGTGACATTCGTCTGCTGTCTTTCAAGACGTTGTTCCTAGTTGCCATTACATCGGCCAGAAGAGCAAGCGAATTATCTGCCCTGCGATCTGATCCTCCTTATCTTCAATTCTTCAAAGATAAAGTCACCTTATACCCGGACATATCTTTCCTACCTAAGGTTGTCTCTGAATTCCATCTTAATCAACCCCTTATATTGCCTACTTTGTTTACGAATCCTACATCGGATATTGAACGCATGCTCCACTCGTTGGATGTAAAAAGAGCCTTGTCATATTATGTGTCACGGACTAAAGATTTTCGTGCGGCTCAAAGACTGTTCTTATGTTTTCATGGACAACACAAAGGCTCTCCTGCTTCTTCGTCTACCCTCTCCAGATGGCTTGTCTCCACTATCTCCCTTGCCTATGAACTGCAGGGCAAAACACCTCCTGAAGGTCTCAAAGCACACTCCACCAGAGCTGTGGCAACATCTACGGCCCTGCTGCGTGGTGTCGATGTCCCAGACATCTGTAGAGCAGCTACCTGGTCCAATGTGTCTACATTTGTAACACATTACAGACTTGACCTTAGGGCTAAGAAGGAGACGAGTTTTGGGAGAGCGGTGTTGACGTCCATTCTTCAGTGACGGCCCTCCTTCCGGTAAGTGAGCTTGCTAGTCACCCTATTGTGTGCATTCACAGAGGCCACGATGAAGAAAGACAGGTTACTTACCTGTAACCATGGTTCTTCAAGTGGACCTCTGTGAATTCACACATCCCGCCCAGCCTCCCCACTGTCCGTCACTGGTTATATCTGGACTGATTCTGTCTAGAGTGAGCTCAGGCTCTCGTGGCGGATAAATGGAACTGAGGGCTGAGGCGGGTGGAGCATGCGCGATAGGGGCAACTTAAACTTTGTAACTTTTATTCAAAAGCTCTAGAAGATTCCGAGAGACCAGCGCAAGCGCTGATAAAACCCTATTGTGTGAATTCACAGAGGTCCACTTGAAGAACCATGGTTACAGGTAAGTAACCTGTCTTTTTTTGAGGAGATACTTGCAGTGTTACTTTTAGCTGACTGAGGCAAGGAACTGAAATAGGGTTGTAGGTTAAACTGTTTGAGCATTTTGAAAATGCAGCTCTAGAATATGACTTTTCTCCACTAATCAACTGATGAGAAATGGCTTTTTAATGGTGCATGGTGTTCTTTTTGTTGCATTTGTTTTTAAATGATTTTAAACTGTTAATTTAGTGTTAGTTTGATGTGATAAATGATTACTAATCTAAGGCTGCAATGTACCATTCTTCCTGCTACATTTTATTTACTCCATGTAGGATTGTAGTTCTGGAGAACTGAATCCATTTGTGAAACTACTGTTACTGTGTTTCCCCGAAAATAAGACAGGGTCTTATATTAATTTTTGCTCCAAAAAACGCATTAGGGCTTATTTTCAGGGGATGTTTTATTTTTTTCATGTACAACAATCTACATTTATTCAAATACAGTCATGTCATCATCTGGTTGCTGCACAATGGTGGAGGGTGGGGTTTCACTTAACTGGGCCTTATTTTGGGGGGTAGGGCTTATATTATGAGCATCCAGAAAAATCATACTAGGGCTAATTTTCAGGTTAGGTCTTATTTTCGGGGAAACAGGGTAGATGCAGGAAACATGAGTAGGAAAACTCAGCATCTGTTGCTGGCTTTTAACACCTGACAGTAATGCTTCTATATACAGTGGCATGCATCTTTTAAGAACTAGTTAGCTATACATCAGTATGTCCGCCTAGGGGTGCAAAAGCTAATTTGTTCTAATGCAAGAGATCTTGTATAGTTGAAATTTTAAAAAAATCATTTACTAATTAAAATATTTATAGCCCACCCTGTATCACAGAATAATTGCTATCAGTTATTAGTGAATAGATGAAAATATTCTGCTTGCATTTGTCTATTAATGATTTCAGACATTTTTGTTATTGTTTGTTATGTTATCATATCACTCTTAACAGGATTTTCGCAGTATGTGAGATGTTCACAGGGTTATTAAACATTGTTATTCCCCACCGAGCTTCCCTTTCTGGGAGGCATTTGAACCCAGGTCTTTTGATTCCTAGTGGGGCACTTAATCCACTACACCACACTGACTCTTTTTATTGTTACTCTCTTCTAATTACTTTTATAAAATCAGCATTTGGCCAATCAGTAATGTGCCCATAGTAGTCCTACAAAATATGTAGATTCTAAAAATTCTGAATGTGTCCTGTTCTATATACCTCAGCCTAGAGCAAGTCTGAAAATTATGTTACAATATACTTTTCTCTTGATAAGTGAGCAGCATATAGGTTTATGTGATACAGTATTAAGTGCTGTTAGTATCTGAGAGAATAATCGGTGTAGTATTCATTCAGTAGATTTGTATTCTGCTTTGCAACTGAAAATAGAATGAATAAGCACCGAGCATTTGGAATAAAATGCAAGCCTGGCTTGAGAAATCGTTGTTTTAATTGTTTTTATGAATAATTTTATTGTGAGTCGCCCTGAGTAGACATATGTCTAGAAGGGCGGGATAAAAATCTAATAAATAAATAAATAAATAAAATAAATAGAAATAACAGGTCCCTGATTTTTTCTTTGCCTGCCTGCCACTCTGCTGGAATCCTTCCCACAGGGCAGTTGGTGTCAAATGGCTCTGTGGTGAGGAAGGGCACAGTCCAGCTGCTACAAGATATTATAAGGTCATGCCATGGGTTCATTAGATTACCTCTTAGTGTTTCAGCATTTAAAATCTGTGTTTGTTTTGAAATTATGAAGAAGGATGGGCCTTCTTTTGGTTGTTTTGTTCGTTAAGTGTAATGATTCCTTCAAAGAGAAAATGGTGACAGATGCTTGTACCTAACAGTTGTAATTTGGATCCTACTGGTATTCTGAAAATACACATGATGCACTTGGATCTTTTAATAATGCTGCATTGTTAGGGGAAATCAATGTAGAGGATTACACAGAGACTAACTTGCAGTGGCAAGACACTCACATACACCTAAGGCCAAAGGATCCTACACAGTATAGCCAAGGAATCTGTAGGATTCTTCTTCGTGGCCTCTGTGAATGCACACAATAGGGTTTAGACAGCGCCTGCGCTGGTCTTCTCGGAATCTTCTAGAGCTTTTGTAAAAAGTAACAAGTTTAGAGTTGCCCCTATCGCGCATGCTCCACCCCCTCAGCCTTCAGTTCCATTTTACCGCCTTGGCGATAGGAACTTCTCGGTATAGAGCTTTCAAGATACTACTCCTTTTGAATCGTTTTCGGCTTTGGACACGGATTTTGGACTTTGGATTTTGTATACTCTCTGTTGCCCCCGACCCCGGTCTGTTTGACAACTCTTTCTGGACAATTTGAATTCCCGCGCTTTTCGTAAGCCGCGCTTGGCTTTGCTGCGGCAAGGCCATTTTCCGGTCGTTCAGGACTTTGCTTATCTGATCGGAAACCTCTTCGTTTCTTGAAGTCTGCCGTGAGTCTTTTTTATCCCCTTTTCCCCTTCTACTTTATGTCCCCCTCAGGCCCTTTTAGCAGGTGCGTGTCGTGCTCCCGTAAACTACCATTCTCGGATGGTCACGACCGCTGCCTTTTTTGCTTAGGGGATACTCACCAACCACATCTGTAGGAATATTTTTCTATGTGTTTGTGTTTGGCAGTATAACAATACATAACTAGTATCATAGAACAGGTCTGCCATTTCTGCTTGATTCTTTGACTGTGTGGCAGCCAGATTGGTGCAGCAGATCTACAAAGTGGGCAGGCCTGACTCTTGGAAAAATTGTAATTGGCCTCTTGTATGGGTCACTGGGTCAGTCCATCCATTGCTTCTTGATAAGTAGATCTTTTGCATGGATGGCATTTTACCATTTATGGCTGAAGTGCTTCTTACTCCTCATCTTTTTCTAGCCCGGCTTCTGTAATCAACATCACATAACCCTCCCCAGTGCATATCACAAGAAAAAAGAAGCAAAGTAAGAAAAGAAATTTTAATAAATAGAGTGTAGGCTATTTATAGTAGTCATATACAACTTTCCCCTTCCCTAGCGAAATAAGTGTGACAGCATGGAGCTGTTGACTCCAGTCTGCTACTTTTAGTTTTTTTGGGAGACATACTGTTTTAAAAAATGTTGAATTTCTAAAATCCTTTTTATTAGGTTGCAATCTCTTCTCTAGGATGTCCCCAATACCCAGCTTAGAAATGAACCAGGGTCTTCTTATCCAGACAGTGAATATGGCATGCTAATCTTTCTTCTGTCTAATTGGTTAGCTTTGCTTTAATTGTTATTACCCCTGGCTTTTGAAATCATCAGTTGTATCATTCTGGAGCAGTTCTGTGAGCTGAATGTTAAGATGAACTGAAGTTCAGTGGTTGCCTTCCTATTTTTCAGGCTGGTGTCAGAAGGTAACTTTGAGGGACTATTTTTCCACTTATTGGCTTTTGAGTTCTGGACATGTACAGAGTACTGTCCTATCCCTGACACAGTGCTGCAGGCAGTGGCCACCTTAAGATTTTGATTGCAATGTGGTCTGTATTGGGTTGCAGCTAGCTCAGAATGCACTCCCCCCCCCCGTGTCATGTGCTTGTCCAAATTGGGGAGTAGCACGTTCGCTGAAGGCTATGTGTTCTCTCTAAGCCACACAAGCGCACAGTACTGCATTGGGTGCATGCAACTGAGCCAGTGTTTCTGCCCATTTGCTTCAGGTTGCTTCCGGAACCCTGTGTGCATGGGACGGAGGCCCCCCCCCCCCCCCCAGCACTATGGAAAATAAGAGGGACTGTTGCTCTGCACCAACTATTTATTTATTTGCTTCTGGGTCAGTTCAAATTTCTGATACTTGTGTGTCTCTGTGTGTGATGTGCTGCCAAGCCAGATTTGACTTACGGCAACTCTAATGGAATTTTCAGGATATGTGACATATTTAACCAGTGACACTCTTCAGTGAGTTTCTATGGCCAAGGAGGGCTTTGAACCCTGCTCTCATGAGTCATAATGTACAAAGACGTAAAGAATTTAGCACCAAGAAACTTGAGGATACATCTTTTCTCTTATTATTCTGCCTACCCACTGATGTCTTCCAAATAAGCTCTCCTTGTGGTTCAGCATAGGCATGCTTGTAGATCACCAGGATTAGGCCCTTTAGTATTTTGGTTTTCATCCTGTTGAATGTCATTCAACACCACACTTCAAGAAGGATCTGACTAATTGGAATAGAGGAGGGCAACAAGCATGATCAGGGGGCTGGAAAGCAAACCAACTACTTGGCAGATATCCTTTTATTTGTATTCTTGAGGGGGTTGGACTCGATGGCCTTATAGGCCCTTTCCAACTTCATTGTTCTATGTTTTTATGATTCTATGAATCCTAGTGTAGTTATGGATTCTGCATGAACAAAGGGGATTCAAAATTGGGGAGCTGTAGGAAATAAATGTCAAAATTATGGAATAACATTCACAGAGTGACACCGTGGAAGGGAAAATCCCAGAAGCCGACTCCTTTTTTCACCAGTTAACCACTTCTCATCCAAACACAAAGCAAATGTCAGGGCTGTTTTTTGACATGTGTGAATGGCAGTGAGCGCAAGAAGGTATCCTGTAGACCATCTTGACTACTGCTATAGGTGCTGTCAACATTCAGACTGCCCTTTGCTATGTAAAGCCTGGTATTCTTTTTCCTGCTGGCAGCACAGGCATGATATTGTGCAGCAATATCTGGTTATTTCTTGGTGTTTTGAATCCTGTATACAGAAGCTCAATATTCCACATTCATAATCTGGAGGTTTTTAGAACAATTGGATTTCCTGGATTTTTAAAACAGAAGATTAAGAATAGATAAATAAATTCCAACAGAAACTTCCTTTATGTAGAATTACTTAGTTCTAGGAGATCCCAGAAGATGAGCACATGATCTCTACTATTGTTCCTAGGAGAAAACAAAAGTCAGAACAGCATGGATGTGTCCCTCTTTACCAAAATATTTTAAAGGACTGTTTTTGGACTTAATGAAAAGGTGAAGCAAAGGTATGAGTAAGTTCAACACATACAATGGAGAAACATACACATCCTTTAAACTCTCAGGTAAACTAATGTGCCCTGCCTGCTCTGCAGAATCATACTAAAAGATTATGTTCCAATTTGGTAGGCAAACTGAGGAAGAAAAGCTATATCAGATCAAAACCTTTATGAACATGTTGTATGCATGCTTTCCAAAATACGTTCCCTTGCCTTTTAAAATAAAAAAATGAGAGAGCTGAGATTTAGTCTCTGGAAACCAAGGTCAAAATATGAAAGAAAGTGAAGAAAAACAGGGACAAAAGTCAACTCATTTGAAATGTTTGTTGGAGGAGAGTTCTACAGGAAGGCAGAAAATGCATGCTCAATCATCTCAAGCCTGAACTCTCACTAGAGCAAAAATGAGTCACCTGAGACTATCTTACTATGCACATATAATGAAAATATAGAACTAACCAGAAAAGACAATAATGCTGGGAAAAGGGGAGGGGGGCAGTAGGAAAAGAGGAAGACCTAATATGAGATGGGTTGACTCAAAGGAAACTACAGCTGTTAGTTTGCAAGACCTGAGCAAAAATTACTGGGAAAGATAATATAATCCAAAACTCTTTGCCCAAACTCCCCCAAATTTGGCACAAAGCAAGAGCAGACTTTCTGCTACATCTGTGCCAATGTTGGTGCTAATCCAAAATTCATTTTCAAAATTATGTTTTGTTTGAGCTGCCCTCATTTTTAGAATTGCCTTGTAGAATGTTGATTTGCTGTGCCAGCACAATAACATCACTGCACTCTCGTGCTTTGATAATTCTAGAAAATCAGAAATTCACTGTTTTATTAGACAAACCGATGGAAATAGGAAAGATAATAGGAAACCTATTTCCAGCTAATTAGAGTGAAGATGCAGGGAACCATGACTGGGCCTCACCTCTCAAAAACAAAGGCAAGATGATGTATCTTTTGTTCTCTCTCAGAGGGAAAATGTGAGAAGTAAGTAAGTGACATCAGCAACTCTGGAATATCCACCTAGATTGAAGGAAGATCAGCATAGGTCAGAGCAGGTAAAGTGCAGTCTAGGGAACCTGATGAGGTCCTCCTTTCTGTACATGCTCTTCCCCAAGCAAAGGCTTGGAGCTTCTACAGTGTAAACTCAGCTGTACCCTGTTATCTCCAGAGAAAGATTCTGATACATTTCTGAACCTGGCTCCCAGTCTGCAAGCTACAGTTTGCAGGGTTGCAGTGGTAAATCTGCATCAGATGATTGACATGCCTACCAATCACAGTTCCCTCTTTCTTTGTAGAGATCTGCTAGAATTCAGTACCTCAGTCACAAAGCAAGCTGTCATGAAGGGCTTTGGAAAAGGAAGTAAATGTGAAATTAAAGACAAGAAGCTTTTGCAGTTGGGAAAAATATGGGGACATATATAGACCTGGGAACTACTGATAACTGTGTTTCTTTTTTCTTTTTTTTTAAAGCTTCTTGGTTTATTAATTCCTCCCAATCAATCATTATGGCCTGCAGAGTTCCCATCAGCCAGCATGCTCAGAATTAGAGATGTGCACTTTGTATTCATATCCAGGGGATATGGGAAGGAGGTGGGAAGATGAGTCTCCTCACTCAGCTGATGAATGGTCAGCTGTGGGGAGAGGTGGGGAAGTGCCAGTGAGACTATGTCAGAGACTGGTGCAATGATGTTAATGGATGTGTGAACTGTGTGGAGCCTGGTAAATGGACCGGACAGGTTCTGGGGGTTGGGAATGGACCGTGATGGCAGCTTCTGCCACGCTTCATATTCGTATTCCCTGGGTACAAATACAAAGTACACATCTCTACTCAGAATCCATCACTGGAGAATCAAGAATTTAGGAAGAGCCTTCAGCTTCTTACAGTCTTTTTGATTTTGATTTTGTTCCCTTCCTTAACTTGAAATGTTTGGATAAGTATGGGAAATGTGATTGAGAGTCAGCATAGCTGGCAACATAATGGAAAAACTCTCAGAATAGATTATTGCAAGCTTATTGCAGAGAAAAACTCTACTTTGCCCATTTTCCTTCCCAAAGAATCACAGAGACACCATTCACTTCAGATTGTGATGGGCAGATTTTATTCACTGCTACTTAAATCTCAGCCACACATTGAATCAATTCAGTAATAAGGCACCATTGTTGTTGTTGAGGTGTAAACAAGCTTAGTGTTTGCTGTTTATTGGTCAAGGAGTCTGTAGTTTTTTATTATAGCCTTTAAAATAGTTGAGGTAGATTTCAGTTAATTAGCCAGACCTGAATCATGTATCTCTTGAATATTCGTTGGAGCATGTTTTAAACTGCATTTGCAGAGCAATTTCATGATAAGCTGTTCTAATAGGCGTGCATACTGAATAGAGAAAACAGCTTGATAGGGTTGTTCTCGAAATGATGACTTGACAGTATCTCATAGCAGTGGAATTCAGCTATCAATAGTGTGTTAATCCAGCTAACTGGCCTTTTTTTTAGGAAAATACATGAGTCATGTGGGCAAAATCATTGGTTCTAAAAATTACATTCAAACATGTAAACATTTTAACTTATTTAAAACACTGACTAATAACAATAACACACAAGCATAATATACATATAAAAGCAATATATTATGTATGTTGCTGATGTAATGTGCCTGCTTTTGGTAGCATTTTTAGTCAGTTTGAGTTGATAAGCTTTACACCAGAGGTGGGCTGCTAAAGCCACCCAGATATTATCAGACGTCAACTCCCAACAACCCTAGCCAGTATAATTGAGATGAAAGATTATGGGAGCTGCAGTCCAGTTGCATTTGGTGGACCAAAGTAATTCATTGTCCTTTATACAACATGCATTTGAGTTGTGATATTACAAGGGTCTTAGCTCAGTAGTAGTGTATATACTTCACAAAGGTGTCCCTACTATTTCCAGTTAAAAGGATCTCTAGTAACAGTCTTGAAAACATCTATTGCCACTTGAAATATGTATATAGTACAGTGGTACCTCGGTTTACAAACGCCTCGGTTAACGTAATTCCATTGAAAATAATGCCTCGGTTTATGAATTTTTTCCACAACACTATGCAAGTTTGCATTGCGCCTGGGAGGTTTATAGCGCTGCTCCCGTGCATGCATCCCTTCAGGAAACTGTGTTTCGGTTTGCAAATTTTTCGCATTACAAAACGTCCTGGAGAATGCATTAAATTCGTAAACCGAGGTACGCCTGTACATAGTTATGTGAATTAGCGACCTGATTCAATCTGGACCATGTGTTGAGCATATTAGGGCTGGGATTTAGGATTTTTTTGACTACACATCCCATAATCATCCATTCTAGGAGTTCTCTTTGACAGACACTTAAATGTGGCTCACCTGGGAGAAAGGTCTATACTGGAAGGCTGTAGCTAGGCTTCCTTTTCTTGTCCTGGTGCTAGCTGAGAGCTTTCTTTTTGGACAGGAAGTTAGGTGGAGCTAAGACTAGCAAAGTTCCAGGGCTTTTCATTATAGACTTTTCTCCCTGGTGAGACACCATTAAGGTCTGTAAGGTATCTGTGTTTCAGGTGCAACTCCCAGAATGGAGAATTACGGGATTTGTAGTACCAAATAATAATAATAATAAAAAATAAAAAATTCATCCATAGAGAATAAATATAATGTTTTTGCAAATGCCACTAGAAGCGTTCTCCCTTCCACTAGCTGCTCAGAACAGAAGGCTAACACCCATGTGTAACAGCAGTGTTTTAGGTTTACTAGCAAGGATGCCTGCAGCCTAGATATGGACACTTTGTGTTCATATCCCTGGGGATATGAATATGAAGCATGGCACCTCAGGTACCACGGAGGTTTGTTCCCTCCCCCCAGAACTGGTCGGTCCACTCAGTGGTTGCTGCGTGGCATGTGTGTCTATCATCATCAACAGCATGCCAATTGTGGAATTAGCCTGGCCAGCGCTTCCCCGCATCCTTGCACAGCCGACCACTCTGGGGAGGAAGTGAGATAAAGAGTCAGCTGTTGAATAGTTTGCTGTGTGGGGAAGTGGAGGAGCGCCGGCCTGGCTACTTATGCTATTGGCACGATGTCGACAGTGATGGACGTGTGTGCTGCGCGGTGACCAGTGAGTGGATCCGCTGTTTCTGGCAGGAACGCTTTGTATTCATGTCCCCAGGGATACAAAGTTACGATATCTACTGCAGCCCATTGAGTGAAGTGGCAAAATCCTTTAAGGTCAAGACAAAGCACTAGCATCTAGTTTTATGGGTTTGGTCTCACATCATTTGTTTTCTATACTAAGTAGACATGGAGACGAATAAAAAAACGAATCGCGATATTAGTCAGAAATCACAGATTCGTTAAATATTCGTCCCTTCATATTTGTGGGTTCCAGAGACCCCGACAAATACAAAGGGATGAATATTTCCCCATTTTTATTCGTCCCCCATAGGAAGAGAGGGAAGGCTAGCCTTGCCTCTCTTCCTATGGCTTTCCCATTCTGCCTACCAGCCCGCCGATCAGCTGATCGGTGGGCTGATTGGCAGCCACCCACAGCCAGCCACCCCCACAGCCTATCCCCCACCCCTTTCCTCTCCCTACCTTAGCCTGCCTTAAGGGAATCCAGGCTGCCCTTTGCAAAGATGGCAGCTGCAGCTTTCCTACCCTAAATGAAGCCGCAGCTGCCATCTTTGCAAAAGGTAGCCAGTGTCCCTTTCTACAGGCTGTGGCTCTGGAGGCCCTCTGGAGGCGGCAGCGGCGATTACGGTGGGGGGCGTCAGCACGGGGGGTGACAGCGCGGCGGGGGTCAGGGTTGTTTTTTAGTAACCCCCATGACTCGACAAATAAATTCATGCTTCATTGGTTCATGGGGGCGTGCTTCGTCAACTTTGACGAATCACGAAGCAGGACGACTCGTCAAAATGTTAAGTCGTCCCCATCTCTAATACTAAGTAAATGGCCATGCAGTGGTGGTTGTGGGGGTAGGCAACATAACTCATTTCTAGTTATATTTCTCCTAGTACTCATCTAGATACCCAAGATTACTGTTAATATATGCTTCTCATCCCCTCCACAATAGGACCTGCCCTTCATTTGTAACTATACTCAGTTGGTACCTCTGCCGAGAGGGACAGGTGGGAAACAATAAGTTGCAATTGTAAATGAAAGGAATTTTGTAGACAGTCTTATATGAAAGTAACTGTATAAAAATAAAGTATTTTCATATTTTTTAAAAAATTACTGCAAGCACAGCAGATTTTCTTCAGATGTGGATGTTATAAAAATAATTGAGTGAACATACTGGGAAAAATCTGGCAAAAACTGAGTATATTTCTGCCCCATAGTTTTTACTGCAAGAGACTTACAGCATAATTCTATGTATGTGTGTTCAGAAAGAGGACCCACTGAGATAACCCACTGAGATAACCATGTGTAAGATTGGAGTCTTTGGCATTTCCTTCATTTTCTCCATTTGAAATAATGGGTTTTCAAGACAGATTATTCCCAGTGGATAGTTGTCTATCACAATAATGTCATCTGTAGTGATGTTGGTTTCTTTCAGTTAAATCATGCTTGGTTTTACCCACACCTTGCTGAATTAGATGATTCAGTGTATTAAGTCAGTTTGCAACACAAGCAAACAGACCTGTGGCTATGAGCATTTTGGTTAAGCTTGAACAAGAATAAATGTTCCAAGCTCCTTTTCATAGTTATGCTAGCTGATTTAGAACAGAAGGAAGGGGCACAAGCCTGAGTCTCATGAAATATATTCTCTTGTTAAGCAATGGTTTACTGTAGACCATTATATTCTACTTTGTCACAAGTGTATGTTATCTTTGTTCTCTGACTTTTTACTAGACGCTGACACTCTTTGACATTTCTTCATTGCTGAACTTGCAGGGACCCAAAGGGTGATAATTTCTTGCTTCAGCAGGGGCTTGAACTCAGTGGTCCTTGGGGTCCCTTCAAATTCTATCTAGAAATGTAATATCCAGCTTATTAAATCAACTGTCCATGATAACTTGCTTGTCCCAGTACAGTACTACAGTTTCATTTTATAAAACCAGGAGGTAGCCAGACTTTGAAGAAAAAGATATGGGTAATCCATAATATTTAACCAAATGCTTAAAAATGATCTTTGCAACTTGGTTGTGCCTGTACATATAATCCTGTGAGTGGTTGAGCTGGGGATGTGCACCTCAGCACTCTACTGACCTGCCATGAGTCTCTTCCAAAACTGTGTATCAGGCTTGGGGTGGATCCCTTCCCCTGTGTTTTAACCAGAATAGAATGCTCCGCTGGAGTTCAGAAGCTGGAAGGACCCAAGTTAACAGGAAGGAGGAAAACGCCTGAAAGAGTCTGCCAGAAAGTCCACTGCCAATGAGTGTACATAAAGGAGAAGGAGGAAGAACTAAGGATGGTTGGTGGGAAGAAAGATGAGAGTGAGACTGAGGATTGGACAGATGCCCCTGAGTGGTCTTGAGACGAGCCAGACTCTACATCTATACTGTCTTTATAGAGTCCAGATGTAACCCTCCTATGGTAGACTATATTCCTGAAGGAACTCAGTTTGGAGGAGTTTGGAGGAGCAGGAGAAGCTCCTGTAAATCAATGTAAAGCTATAAGCTGCCTGGGAGGCATTGGAAAAAAAAGGGAGTCAGATTGCTTGGGACTTCTTGACCCTGACCCAGCAGTGGTGGTTAGGCCAAGAGTTACAGTTCTGAAAGCTAGGCAAGGTAGCAGAGGACATCAGGAGAGGGAAGACTAAAGGTTTGTAAACATTTATCATTTGGTGGAATTCAGTTAATTTTCCTTTCATTGACTTTTTGTATCAAGAGCTTCAGAGTGACTGAATATTGTAAGTACACCACAATAAATGTTAGACCTGATCTTTGAACTTTGATTCTGAGCCTTAATGACACCAGGGTGCTGTTTGTGATCTCTGTTCCTTGTGGGGGGGGGGGGGGGCATACAGATATCTTGATGCTAGCTTAGGGCATTGAGCTATGATGTCATGAACTGTTTCACTGGTTCTTCTTCGTGGCCTCTGTGAATGCACACAATTGGGTTTAGACAGCGCCTGCGCTGGTCTCCTCTCTGAATTCACAGAGGTCCACTTGAAGAACCATGGTTACAGGTAGGTAACCTTTCTATTTCTGATGGTCCCTACATAAATTACTTACACCTTGCTTCATAATTAATTTCTGATAGTATCTAGTGCAAATAACTTGAAATTGGTTTGTACATACAGATACCTCAGTATCGGCCTGAAGATAGTCTGGGGCGCGGGCTGGTACATTTGAAAGGGGCCACGCACTGGAAACAATTGTTCACATTTCACCATGTGAGATTCATTATGTGACTTACACAGTCCTGATTCTGCCTCTATTTCTTTCATATTGTTTATGGCCGTGGCGAAAAAAAAAAGGTTGAGAATGACTAGAATAAATTGCCCATTAGTGACCTTGTAGTTACTTCCCTTTGAACACTTGCCTCTTTTAATGTGGATAATAGCACATTTATCAACAGAAAATTCATTTTAATATTTGTACTGTAAGACTGAGTAATGTTTCAGAGACTATTCAATTATCAGGACAGCTTACACATATCTTAAGATCATCCATGTACTTTACATGTGGGATATCCATTGTGGTGTAGCATATAGACTGGGACTAGGACTCAGGAGGCCTGGGTTCAAATCTTTGCTCAGCCATGGAAGCTCACTGGGAGTGTAGAACTGCAAAGCCACTCCTTAAATATTTCATTTGCCTAGGGTCAGTGTAAGTTGGTTCCAACTTGACAGCATATAACATACCAAACATTAAATGTGAAACCTCAAGGTTATTTCTCCCGTAATTAAGCTTGTAGCCTTTAGCGCTGTCACTCAGTGACTAGATAGGGGGTTTAAAGCCAGGCAGCACCAGAACAAATCACCCTGAAAAATGCCTCTTCTGATAAGGATATTGTTAGAGAGGAGGTCTTTACCTTAATTTTGTTCTCCTCTTCATCATGAATTTAGATAGTAAAGCAATAAATCTATTGTCAGTTTTGTAAATCCTCAAAATCTCAAGAAGCCATGAGTGGTGCACATAATCAGATGCCTTTTGTCATCTATATAAGCAATTGTTAAATTTCTAGAGTTCTTTTGAGCCTGATTCAATTTGAAGGAATCAGTAGTGAGCAGTTCCTTACAGCCATAAGTTTTCTTAATGTAGCTTCTCGTTTGATCTGTTATGATGTGGTTGCATTCAAGAAAATTATAAATATTTTGGATAATAATTGATGTAAACAACTTGTAAAATGTGGGTAAACAAGTGATAGGTCAGTAATTTTTAGGGTCAGAACAACTGCCAGATTTATAAAGGAGATGGATTAGTCCTTGTGTGAAGAATTCTTAAATAAGATCTGGATTGCAAGGGCTTTGTTAAAAGAATCTACAATGGTATGAATCCTATCAATTCCAAGAGCTTTCCGATTTTATGTTTTCTCCACTGCTTGACATACATCCTTATTTTTTATTTCACAGGCGACCATAGGTGGTAGGGAGCTGTAAACTACTACACATTCAGCTAAGTGGCATTTAAGTTTTTTTTAAGGGGCACAAGACCATAGATTTGCTACCCTTCTCAAAATCCTTCTTAGATGGTAAAGTGGCTTTTCTCCTTCTTGGGACAAACTACAGTAGAACTGTTTCTTAATCACTCAGAATATATAGCTCTGCAACTTCTTTTTGGTGATCTTTACATACTTGGATAACCCGGCTGTTTTTGCCTTAAGCTTCTGTTTCAGCGAGTCTGAAGTGTCATCAGGTTTATGATTTTGAGCGTTATTCAGCAAACTTGATGGTAAGCCTTTTAAAGATAGGCCCTGTGTTCTCCCAAAGATTGTCCCCCCTCCACTATGGAGAAAAGCATGATTTTTCCTATTTGGCCTTGAAGATCTTTACAACCGCCCAGAGTAGACCTTTGGTCTAGATGGGTGGGATAGGAATCAAATAAATAAATAAATAAATAAATAAATAAACACACACACACACACACACACACACACACACACACATATCTTACTCTAGTCTTAAATTTCCAAACAGGCTTGTCATAAGCATTTTTTCTTTCTTCGTTCAGATTTGTATTCTGTGATCTTAGTGGAATGTGTAACAGTTTACGGCTCCACTTACAGACTTTTCGAGTTACGGACTTCTCCAGCCGGAAAATTTCACTTCGACTTCCGGCGGGAGAATCGACATAAGAACAGAAATAGGCAGGGGAAAAAAGGCGGGCAATTCAACTTTCTAACTATAGGTGGCGCCGAGGCTGCTTCTTTGTGCTGTAGGTCTGTCGGCCATTACTGTGTGTAGGGTGTGTCGCAGTTGAGAGAGCTCCTGCTCTCTCAACTGATGAGAACCTTTGAACCCGAAGGCGTGGGTCTACTCGGGAGTAAGCGCCGCCAAAGGAGCAGGTCTACTTGCGAGTAAGCATGGCTTTGCAAGCGCGGGAGGCTTCGGAGGCTTCAGACTGGTAAGGTGCTGCTGTTTTTTCTTTTTAAAAAGTTGTTCTGGGTGGGTTTTGGAGGGTAGATTTGGGCTGGGGGGTATGTTTCTGTGTTGTTTTGTTTTTTGGTGATTTTTTTTTTTTTTTTTTTTTTTTTTTTTGCAGTCCCAGCGTGGGACTTGCTCCACTGTTGCTGCTATTTTAATTTTTTTGGAGGGGGGTATTTTTTCTTTCTGCCAGAACGGATTAATAGGTTTTCAATGCATTCCTATGGGAAATGGACCCTCGACCTACAGACTTTTCGACCTGCGGCCACTGTTCCAATACGGATTAATTCCGTAAGTCGAGGGTCCACTGTACAGTAGTGCCTCGACTTACGAACGTACGGACTTACGACCATTTCGAGTTACGACCAGCTCCAGCTGCAAAATTTTGCTTCAACTTGCGGCCGGAGCTTCGAGTTACAACAAGAAAAAGGCAGGGGAAAAAGGCGGGAAATTCAAATTGCTAACTTCTGGTAGGCGAAGAGGCTGTTTCTTTGTAGCTCTTTCGCCCCAGCAGTTAGAGAGTGTGCAATCGGAGGAGGCTTTGGACTGCCTGGTAAAGTAAGGTGCTGCTTTCTGTTTTTTAAAAACTGTTCTGGGTGGGTTTTGCAGCATGGTTTTGGGCTGGGGGGGTTTATGTTTCTGTGCTGTGATGGGTCTTGGGAGGTTTGTTTGTTTTTTGGGTTTTTTCCCCCCATTTCCGATGGGTCTTGGGGGGTTTGCTTGCTTTTTGGAGTTTTTCCCCCCCATTTCCGATGGGTCTTGGGGGGGTTTGCTTGCTTTTTGGAGTTTTTTCCCCCCGTTTCCGATGGGTCTTGGGGAGTTTGTTTTTTTGGTTTCCCCCCCCCCCCCCCCATTTCCGATGGGTCTTGGGGGTTTGCTTGCTTTTTGGAGTTTTCCCCCCCATTTCTGATGGGTCTTGGGGGGTTTGTTTGTTTTTTGGTGCTTTGCTTTTTCCCCATTTCCGATGTGTCTTGCATGCTCTGCTTGCTTTGTGCTTTGCTTTTTCCCCATTTCCGATGTGTCTTGCATGCTTCGCTTGCTTTTTGCTTTGCTTTTCCCCCATTTCTGATGTGTCTTGCATGCTCTGCTTGCTTTTTGCTTTGCTTTTTCCCCATTTCCGATGTGTCTTGCATGCTCTGCTTGCTTTTTGCTTTGCTTTTTCCCCATTTCCGATGTGTCTTGCATGCTCTGCTTGCTTTTCTTTTTCTTCCCTCCTTTGGCCGGAAGGGATTAATCGTGTTTCCAATCAGTCTTGCAGTGTTTTTTGGTTTTTTGGGGGGTGATTTTTTTCTTCGGCCGGAACGGATTAATTGCATTTCAATGCATTTCAATGGGAAATGGTGCTTCGACTTACAACCATTTCGAGTTACGCCCATCTTCCGGAACTGATTAAGTTCGTAAGTTGAGGCACCACTGTATGTCAAGGATTTCTTCTGTATAGGTTTCAAGATTTTTTTTTTTTTTTGTGGTTTTAAAGGAATGCTGCGCTCCTCTGGGAAATGTTGTTGGTCAAATAAATATTTTCCAACCTCTCTTCTTATGCACTCTCTTTCTAGTTGAGTGACATAACTTTTTTCCCCATATGATGTGCATATGATCTGCAATGTTCTGTTCTGACAAAGTGTGTTCTTGGTACACATTTGTGTAAGCTGGATGTAGTTTTTGTCTCCATCTAGTCTTTCTAATTCTTGGGGTCATTTACATTATAGAGCAGACACATAATCTCCTCATTTTCTTTGGTCCATTTCTTGCACCCTGCTGCTTTCTTATGTGTTCGTCATCCTTGTGCCAAAGTGGCCTTCTTTGAAACTCCTAGTTCTGAAGACAAACTGTGTTTTGGGTCTTGGACCAGTGCAGGGTCCTGGAGGATGGGGTTACTTACATCTGAGTTTGCCTGATGGCACTGGCCTTCACCAGTAGTATTACTGGGTTCCTGCTTGATGGCAATAGGTGTTGCACAGGCAAAATGTAGCTTGGTTATCCAGGTATGTAAATATCACAAACACACACACACCTTGCAGAACTATATATCCTGAATGGAAACTGAATTTTCAAATGTGGCCCAACCAATGTTCCTTCTAAGCTGCACAGCAGCATAGCCCTGGATCGGGGCTGCCAATTTGCTTCTGGTTGCAGCTGGGGGCAGGGAACATTAGGTCCAACTCCTAAATTACAAAGAAAGCCCTTGTTGATCTGGGCTGCAGCTGAGCTGGTATAAAATTTAATTTGAGACTCAACACTCATATTGAAATACACTGAGTTAGCAGGTTTCTGTTTAAAATATAGCTAGGTAGAATCATAGAATCGAATGAATGAATGACTTTTTTGCGGTATAAAATCATAGGAATACAACTAGCACAGTTACAGGATAATACCCTGGTAACATAAGTGAATATCTACAGAGAATTCAAAATTCAAAATTTAATTTAGAATTTGAACCTTCTAATTAACCCATCTTCTTAGTATGAAATTTAATCAAATATAAGCAAAATTTGGCTATTTGTTTAGTAATAAAAGAGTTTTCATCATTTAAAAGTCTTTCCAAACCCTCCTCATTTGCATCTGCTGTTAATCTTATCTAAACATGGCAGGATAAATCTCCCCCTATGTGGGTGATGAAAGGGGCAATGGAAAACATATGTACCATCGATTCCACCTCCCCTTGGGAGGGAGCATGGACAGTGTCTGTCCTCATAGGGAGTCTTCCTATATCTCCCTTCGAGAACCTTAGACGGGATAACTGAGCAGCAAGCCAAAGTGAAAGCTCTCCTATAGACACCTGTGTAATATTCTGAACCAGTAGATTATCTGGTGAGAGACCCAAACTTTCTAGGTTGCTTTTTAGGGATTGTATCCATCTAGGTTGAAAAGAGTCTTGATTTATCAAAGGGAGAAAGCCTTTTTGGTTTGTGATGCTCTTAAGCCATTGACATACAGAATATATTAGTATTATAGCTTCTATTTTCATTTGACCCAGTTCTAATCATATAAGAGCATTGGGGACACCAGGGGGAACTTGTAGGATGGACCGAAAAGGAAAAAAGACTAGATAAATCACCATTAAAATCTGTTCCATCATTATGTAGCAAGTTCTCAGCTCCAGGGGTTTCTGGACAGAATAGGTTATCTAGGCATGTTTCAGTGTGGCTTCAAGCCTGTTTATGGAATGGAGATAACTTTGATTTCCTAGGTTTTCTATTCCACGAATTAGGCAGAGGATCATAGAATCATAGAATAATGAAGTTGGAAGGGGCCTATAAGGCCATTGAGTCCAGCCCCCTGCTCAGTGCAGGAATACAATCAAAGTATATCTGCTAGGTGGTAGTCTAAATTTCTCTTGAGTGCCTCCTGTGTTGGAGCACTCACCACCTTGCGAGGTAATTGATTCCATTGCCGTACAGTTTTAATAGTTAGGATTTTTCTCCTGATATTCAACCTAAATCTGGCTTCCTGTAACTTGAGCCAGTTGTTGCATGTCCTACACTCTGGAGGAGCGAGAACAGATCCTCCTCCTCCTCTGAATGACAGCCTTTCAAGTGTATTCTCGAAGGCTTTCATGGCCGGGATCCGATGGCTGTTGTGGTTTTTCTGGGCTGTTTGGCCATGTTCTTAAGGTTTTTCTTCCTAACGTTTCGCCAGTCTCTGTGGCCGGCATCTTCAGAGGACAGGAGTCAGAACTCAACAGAGCACAGACAGAGTTCTGACTCCTGTCCTCTGAAGATGCCGGCCACAGAGACTGGCGAAACGTTAGGAAGAAAAACCTTCAGAACATGGCCAAACAGCCCGGAAAAACCACAACAACCATCCTTTCAAGTATTTGAAAAGTGCTATCATATCTCCCCTCTGTCTTCTTTTCTCAAGGCTAAACAAACAGGTACTATGATCAACCACTCCTACCTGGGGACAGACACCATTGATAACTCCCTGCTCCAGTCCAGACTTTACCAATGGTTTTCTATTCCTTCTCTTAGCCTTTGGGGACCCTTTACCTATTCATAGTTTGAGTGTAGGCAGCACTTAGTTGATGGTAGTGCTTCCTGGCTATGTCACAGTGCCATCTTTCTTTGAAGTAAGTTTCAAAATGGGGGCTGTAGACTCAGGTGAAAGGTATTGGTTTCCTATTTCACCTCAGTAGCATGCATTAGAATGTCTCTCCCAGGTTGTCAGACAAATCATAGAATGATAGAATAATGAAGTTGGAAGGGGCCTGTAAGACCATCGAGTCCAACCACCCTGCTTGATGCAGGAATACAAATCAAAGGATAACTGCCAGGTGGTTGTCTAATTTTCTTTTGAATGCCTCCAGTGTTCGAGCACTTACCACCTCTCGAGGTAATCATCACAGAGTATGATTCTATAGCCAACTGTGTATCCAGCTGACCGTTATTCCATCCAGCCCACTGGCTTCTAGTTATTACTGCATTGTTTTCTAGGTGTTTGCATAGTGACTGCTTAATAATCTGTTCCAGAAATTTCCCTGGGATTGCTGTCAGGTTGACTGGTTTGTAGTTCCCAGGTTCCTCCTATTTGCCCTTTTTGAAGATGTGGACAACATTATCTCTCCTCCAATCATCTGGCACCTCACTCATTTCCCATGATTTCAAGAAAATAATGGATAGTAGTTCTGAGAGCTCATCAGCCAGCTCCATCAATTCTCTTGGATTCAGTTCATCTGGCCCTGGAAATTTAAACTTGTTCAAGGTAGTGAGGTATTCCTTGACTATTCATTTATCACGCTGTAGCTGCAATCTTGTCCCCTTCACCTGTACTTCACAATTGTCTGGAGGGTCATTGTCTGTCCTTTGGAAAAAGACTGAGCTAAAATAGGAATTGAGCACGTTTGCCTTTTCTTTGTCTTCTGTTATCATTTTTCCATCTCCATTGAGTAGCTGAGCCACTTTTCTTTGTCTTTTCCTACACATGAACCTGAAGAATGCTTTTTTGTTGCTTTTAGTGTATCTAGCTAGCCTCAGCTCATTCCCAGCTTTTGCCCTCCTAATGCAATCCCTGCAATTCCTTGCTAATTGTCTGTACTCTACTTTTGTAGCCTGGCCTTAATTCCACTTCCTATATGTGTCTTTTTGTTTTGTTTTGAGGTCCTCACTGAGCTTTTTGTGAAGCCACACTGGCTTTTTTTTCTCTGTCTCTCACATTTTTTCTTGTTGGAAGTGTTTGTAGTTGTGCATTTAGCATTTCCCATTTTAGAATCTCCCACCCTTCTTAGACTCCTTTTCTTGTTAGGATCTCCTGCCATGGGAACTTACATATCCCTGTTCTGAGTTCATTAAAATTTGCTTTTAAAAAATCCAGCATTTGTATGTGGCTACACTCTGCTTTGGTTTCTTTTGAAACCAATAATTCTAGTAGAACATGGTGACTCTCGCCCAGAGTTCCCCATATTGCCAATTCCTCCATCAAATCATCTCTATTGGTTAGAATCAAGTCAAGGATAGATTGTCTTCTAATTTCTTTCTCCATGTTTTGTAGGAGAAAATTATCAGCCACACAAGTCAGGATGGCTCAGCATGTACGCACTCATGGTCTTGTCCTGAAACACATGTTGCTTTTTAGCTGGAAATAGAGCCACAGAGAAACATAGCAAAACCCTATACGAGAAAAACTGGGATAAAATTTAGTTTAAACACTAAATAAGCCAATTGCATTCAGTAAAGTTGTTGTTGTTGTTGTTGTTTAGTCGTTTAGTCGTGTCCGACTCTTCGTGACCCCATGGACCAGAGCACGCCAGGCCCTCCTGTCTTCCACTGCCTCCCGGAGTTTGGTCAAATTCATGCTGGTAGCTTCGATGACACTGTCCAACCATCTCATCCTCTGTCGTCCCCTTCTCCTCTTTCCTTCACACTTTCCTAACATCAGGGTTTTTTCCAGGGAGTCTTCTCTTCTCATGAGATGGCCAAAGTATTGGAGCCTCAGCTTCAGGATCTGTCCTTCCAGTGAGCACTCAGGGTTGATTTCCTTTAGAATGGATAGGTTTGTTCTCCTTGCAGTCCAGGGGACTCTCAAGAGCCTCCTCCAGCACCACAATTCAAAAGCATCAATTATTTGGCGGCCAGCTTTCTTTATGATCCAGCTCTCACGTCCATACAGTACCGTATTAATTATATGCAGTCAAGTCATTTCCAACTTCCAGTGATTTTTTTCAAGGGTTTTCTAGGTATAGAGTACTCAGACATGGTTTATCATTCTCTTCTCTTGGACAGTGTGGGAACATGTAGCTTGCCCAAGGCCACATAGGCTGCATCTTATCCTTCAAGGCACAATGGAGAATTGAACCCCTTACCTGTAACAGAGTGCTCTGACTCACTGAACTATCCACCAGCTTAATCCTTGTTGGCTGACCCATTTTAGCTGTAAAAATCTTAAGCTGTTAAGAAGGAGCTCTTCCAGGCACTACTATACTTTGTCTCCAGGTGCAGTGACATAATTCTTTTGCGTTGTTTCCCTGCTGCCTTTCTTGAGTTAAATATTTTCTGTTCTCAGCTTGGAATCATCCTTGGTAGCATTTGTTAATTTGGTTAATAGGATTTTCAGTAATGTGCTTTCTTTTGCTTCCTTCCTTACCTGTTTAGGAACGGTTCATTGAGAATATGGGACTATCTTATCAGATATTTTTCAGTATTGAATAAACAATATTTAATGGTGATGTTCTGCTAATTGTTTCTGTTGGCCTGAAGTTAATTTGCTGAAGAATGATAGATGCTTCTATGGATTCTTTAGATCAAAGCTGCAGTTCTAAACACAATTACATGTGATTGTACATGTTTAGCCTTTGTATTAGTGTTTGCTAAAATTGTGCAGTATGTTTCTTTCTGAAACATATCTAAATTTAAATTTCTTTATTTTTTTTATTATGTGGGGTTTTGTGTGTGTGTATGTGTTTTTTTTTTAAACAATTCTCAGTTTCCTCTGGATGTTTCCTCTGGACACTAATAAACCCTAGCCTGATATTCAGATTCTAATATTTAGTTAAGGCCTGGAATGGAAGACAGCTTATGGAAGAGTATTTTCCAGTCCCTTCCTTTCCACTATGCATATAGAAAACTCTCTTTGGAAGGTTGGGACACAGTCCTAAACAGCATTTTTTATTTTTTATTTATTTATTTATTAGATTTTTACCCCGCCCCCCTAGACAAAGTCTACTCGGGGCAGCTTACAAATATTATAAAAACATCATTATACAATAAATATTTAAAAAATCATTAAAACATCATAATTTTAAACAATTAAATTAAATCGATACCAAGATGGGAATAATTGAAAAGACAAAAAATAGAAATCAGTTATTGACTGAAGGGAAGGCCTGCCTAAAGAGCCAGGTTTTTAAATGGCTTTTAAAAACACCCAGCGAGGGTGCCAGACGGATCTCTGTTGGGAGACTATTCCATAGCCAAGGGGCCACTGCCGAGAAGGCCCGGTTTCTTGTTCTTTCTTTCCGGGTCTCTCTCGGCGTTAGGCCCCTCAGCCGTCCCTCCTGGCTTTGCCGAGTGATTCGGGCTGGGACACAGAGGCTACAGTAGGAAGAATTACCCAAATCAAACTGAGGTATCTTGTGAATAGTGCTCTCTTCACCTAAGAAGCCCCTGTATGGTTTGGAGTGTTTTCCTCTTCACTGCAGTCCTCAGGCTCCTCCACATAACTAGAAGTAGTAAGACACCCCCCCAAACTTTCCCATTAGTTTTTAAGGCACATGTAGGCCTAGGGGGAAGTAGAGGAGAGAAATCTTCTAGCTTCTTTCTGTTCTCATTTCTTAGGATCCAAGTCAGTTTTTTTGAAAAATACAAACATCTATTCTGCCATCTTTCTGCAAAGTGGGTACAAAGCAGTAGGCAACAGGTTATAAAAATATATATAAAACAACAAGCAGTTTAAAATCTATTATTACCTGATGCCTAAATAAGGAAAGTTCAATTGCAGTGCTGCCTGAATTAAGACCGCTAATTCAGACCCATATATGGCAGCCTATCTTTCCTGTGTGGATATCAGACACCACTGTGTTACTGCATATCAAGAAGAGTGGTAGCCTCAGTGTGAAGGAGAGGGCTACCAGGGAGTAGGCTCTGACATGGAATTGAGTTGATTTGTTTGTGTAAATGTGTCAGCCTGACATATTAACTCCCTATTAAAGAATCTGTAGTTTGCCAGAGATTCTCATTCATTTTTGAACGTAGAATAAATCCACCTGAATAGCAGCTGCAGTGAAGCTGGGAAGGCGTCTTCAATTCAGTTGGACATCCACCTCTACTTCTGCCTTTTAATACATACCATTCAGTTTACAAAGCTGTTAATTTATGAGACTTGTGAATTAAGCATCACAAACAACTGAAACAAGAGATGTGTATTGATCTACATTATGATTAACAAATTATTATGTTTTGAGGACATTGCTTCCTTTGGAGATATAACCTCACTAGATAAAGTGCACAGGCACATACTGTAGTAGTGTTTCGGTACAAACTAACAGAGGGGCTTAAATTCTGAAATAGATTTGGATCTGCAGTAGTAATGAATTACTCTCCTGCTGTGAAGGTGCAGAGGATATCTTGACATAACTTCCTTGCTGACATTAGATACAGAATGGACCACCACAGTTTGGCTCACTTTGTAGCTGCCAGGACCCTGATCCAGACCTAAGGAGTAAAACCTAGTCCCTTAACTCCCACTGCATTCTGGCAGTGCTTATGCTTGAAAAAAGGCAAAAAGTCAGGGCAACATTCCTCCATGTTTTGGAGGTAAAGTAGGAAAAATTTCTAGAGTTGCAGTCTACTAGCGTTAGAAGCAGAACAATTTATGAAACCTGATATTATGGCTCTTAGAAGGGCAACGGTAGCCCTGTCTGGGAAAGAAAAATGCGTGTGTGTTTGGGTGAGGGAGAGAGATTGGTCCTATTGCATTATGCTTCAGAATCAAGGAGAGTCGAGTTCCTGTAACAATCCTTCAGCTCTTCTGAAGAATCCCATACATATACATAACTGTTCCCCACCTTCCCCACAGAACAGGTGGGGAACAGCATGTGTATGTAGGGGATTCCATAGCAAGAATTCCATGCCGCAGCCTTGCTTGGACTGAATGTTGACGGAAGGCATGGTGACACATCTGATACCAGGGCTTGGCAATAGCCTCTGATGTTGTTGGGTCCCTGGATGAAGTGCTGGGTGGAGCATTTCCACTTGCTATTTTGGCTGGAAATGTGACTTCGTATTTCACCTTGTTTTCTGTAGAGGGAAGGGAGAGGTGGAAGAAAGTGCTCTCAGCATTTACACGTGCTGCTTGGAACTTAGCTGGTGACCATAAACATCAGTTGAAAGTAGCCCAGGCTTCCTGGTTCACCCCTCCAGGAAGGAAAAGGAGAAACGAAGCTCTCACAGCTTGTATTTTCAGGTGCTACATGAAAATGGGTAAAGAACTCCTGCTGTCTCCCTGAAAGGAGAGACTAGGGACTCCTCTGACACCCAGCAGGGAAGGCTCAAGTCAAGGATGTATCGTGTTTTATATTTTTTATAACAATAAACCTATGTTTTTGCTCCCTGTGACCATCCTGATAGTTACTCCTAATGCACAGCCCCATGTTTACCTTGATACAAAGATAACTGTTACAAGTCCTTACAGAACATGGGTCCCAGTACTGAGAGAAAAGAAATGATTAAATCAAAAAATCAGTTAATTTTTCTCTCTCAGTACTGGGACCCATGTTCTGTAAGGACTTGTAACAGTTACCTTTGTAGCAGGGTAGTAGTGTAAACATGTGACTGTGAATTAGGAGTAATCATCAGGATGGTCATAGTGAGGTGGGAGCAAAAACATTCTTACAAAAAATCTGTTGAAGGTGAAACAGGATAAATACTCGACTTGAGCATAGGAACACTCCCATACTATAAGAAAATAGGCCGTCAGTTATTGTTCCTTTTTGTATAGATAATGTTTTCCATTGGGTAAAGGGAGAAAATGTTTTGTAGTAAAAATGTAGTAGGATGGGTTCTAGCCAGTAAAACCTATACTTGGTTGTATTTCTTATATTTGTCCTATCTTTTAACTTCCAACTTCATTATTTAAAATTCATTTGCTGGGGAAGTCTGTCATTTAGTTTTTCTGGGTACATACTTAGATTTGTTGTGATCAGACATAGAATCATGGAATCATAGAATAATGGTTTTGGAAGGAGCCTATAAGGCCATCACATCCAACCCCCTGTTAAGTGCAGGAATCAGCAGTGTAGGAGTTGAACAAGTATAGCCATGTAATGGATATCCCAAATGTGACCAGAGAGTTTATGTTAGTGATCTTGTTGCATGTGTTTCCTTTTTTTGTTGCCTATATTTTAAATTTTCTTTTAAAATTAAATTCTGTAGGAAAAATCTTCCCATCTATCATGTATGGCCTACATCACACAGGATAAACGTGAGATAGTAAAATCTCTCATACCCCAGGTATGAAATACTACTGCAGATAACTCATTTGAACTAGATAACAAATATATAAAAATGAATTGATATTGTTGAGTGTGATTAAAATAATGGGAGTGTGTTCCATTTTCCTCAATTTTGTTTTGGTTTTATGCAGAACAGTTTAAAGTTCTGTATTAAACGTGCTACAAATATTTATGTTCCAATTAGAATAATTCAATTTTAGTTTTACTTCTCTTTAGTTATAATTTTCAAGTTTTGTCCTACCGCCCTTCATCTATGAGGTATACAGTCTACACAGTTAAAACCTTTTGGTTGTTGAGGGGGAACTGATACATATGATGTATTTACAACCTGAAAGTCAAAAAAGTTGACAGAAGGTTGATTTATTGCATGTTGTAGTTAGTGTCTGACATGGGGTGCGTTGCTGAGCTATAATTGCTATAATTCCTCTCCATTGGCCTAGTTAGCTGGGGCTGATGGTTTATGTATATAGAGGGTCAGAAATTTCCTAGCTGTAGTCTGTTACTGTTAAGCATACTCCTGGGCAAATGAATTACATTAAACAAGCTCTGCAATATAGTGTTATTTTTGTTGTCGATTAAGTGGTAGTTATCTCGCTTGGACGAGATAGGGACGTGGTGGCGCTGTGGGTTAAACTGCAGAAGCCTCTGTGCTGCAGGGTCAGAAGACCAGCAGTCATAAGATCGAATCCACGCGACGGAGTGAGCTCCCGTTGCTTGTCCCAGCTCCTGCCAACCTAGCAGTTCGAAAGCATTCAAATACAAGTAGATAAATAGGTACCACCTCGGTGGGAAGGTAACGGCGTTCCGTGTCTAGTCGCGCTGGCCACGTGACCACGGAAACTGTCTTCGGACAAAATGCTGGCTCTATGGCTTGGAAACGGGGATGAGCACCACGCCCTAGAGTCGGACACGACTGGACTAAATGTCAAGGGGAACCTTTACCTTTATCTCGCTTGGAACTGGACATGGACTCTTCCATTCTTGACCTATAAAACAAAAGGATTGAATGACAACTATCCAGTGTTTGGCATCAGTGTGAAATCTGGTTAGCTTTCTTAGTCGATCTTAAGTGTCTATAGAGCTCTTGAGAATTAAAACAAAAAACAGCTTCTAGAATAAAGACATGAGATGTTTCTGTTTGGCCTTCAAAACTGGAAAAGCTTTCTTCCTTCCCAATGTGGTGCCTCAGTGAAGTGTGTGCTAAAAATAAGCATTTCATCATTTTAGAAATATTTGAGCTATTTAAATTGAACATATAAGAATGCCATAGTAAAGAGACGTTGCTACTACCATTTTTGGCTTTCCATGAGAATCTTCAGCATGATTGTCATGCCATTTTAGGAGACAAATAAATAAGAGTTCTAAAGGCAGTTATGTAATTCTAGAAAGCACGAGACTGCGGTTTTCTGAATTAACAGCAGTCTTTGACATTCGGCCTGACTTGAAGGATAATTTTTATTGCATTGAAGTGCTAATGCGACTATTTCTAAAATACAGAGTTTTATATGTTATGATATGAATAACAGGTGCAGAACAATGTAGCTGCTTTGAGTCTTCAACTTTCTGCTAACATACTGCAGTCAGAATTGATAAATTCCTGGCTACTAACATAACAGTTTGTTTAAATTTGTTTGCTTGTGTAGATTTCTGATCACATCAGACAAGTTGCTGTCTTATCTCAACTTGACAATTGACATATTCTGCAGTGCTATGTTCTGGAGTTTCTCTGCAATCTGTAGGGAAAAGATACATGCTAAGAGGCAAAAATCTCTTAAAGGGGGAGTTGCTGCTTTCCTCCACTTTATGCTATATATAGGTCCTGTGCACTACCAGTTCTGGAAGGTCCTCAGTGCCCTAGAACTATTCCTGAAGGAATAGTCACTTTGGGCCTCAGCCCTCCCCCAGCATCACTATTCAAACAAAAGTTAAATTACTGTGTCTCCTGTGAGTAGATTCAGTCTGTGTGGCCTTGGGCAAGCTGCACAGTCCCAAGGCACCCCCAGAAGGAGGGAATGTTAAACCACTTCTGAGTATTCTTTACCTGGAAAACCCTGAAAAGGGTCGCCATAAGTCACAATTGATTTGAGAGGACATGATGATGATGATGAGTGAAAGGTAATTAATTCTAAGTGAACAGAACCAGGTTCAGGTCTGGGAGACCAAACTCCTCTTCCTCTGCCATCTTGATTCCTTGGGAAAAGGAGATAGAGGTATTAGTCTCTTCCCTTGTTCAGAGTGAAAGAATAGTGGCCTGTACAAAGTGATTGTGAGGGCTAATGCTGCACAGTTTTAAAGCAGATTGCAGTTTTAAAGTGCTGTAAATTAGTACACATTTGTAACGTTATTCACTAATCAGTGTTTCTGAAGGAACACTAAAAAATTACAACCACAAATTCAACTGGCATATCAAGTTTGATTTTCATACATTATATTTATATTTTGTGGCAGAGGAGACATACCTCTGGACACTAGGCTTACTTCAGCCTTCAGCAGCTGCAGTAGAAACCCCACCCCTGGCACAGAGAGATTCACCAGGTACCTTCCCATTTGGGCAGCATGGAGGGATGGCTCAGTGTTATTTCCCATTCTCTCTGATCATTTATAGAACAGAAGGAGACTCTTCACTCACAGTGTGCTGTCCTGGTTTGGATGGCTCTTGGCAAGATCTGGATAGCACTTGAAGGAACTTAAACCTCCAGCTAAGGCCTTTTCTCTGTGCAGAGAGAGACAGCTGCATAGAGAAACTTGAAATGGGTGTGGGGAAGTGGGGAAGGAGGACTGCGTTGGAGAGTGGAGAGGTGGGGCTTCATCTCCTAGTGTCATCTTGCCTTACAGTTCAGGAAATATTACATTAAAATAAGTACCTGTGACCTTAACCTTGTTGGTTCCATAATGTATTGGGAGAATGTGTTTTCCTAACATTTTCCTTTCCCCCAGTTAATTTTTACTGATCTTTAGAATATCCTTATTGTTGTTTAATCTTCAGTTCCTTGTGTCTGCAGATGATTGGTGAGGCAAATCAGCAAGTCAAGATACTGAGACATAAACTCTGTACTACCATATTATTAAAGACTAAGTGAAGAAATTTTATGTTTGTGTGAAGGGTAAGAAGACACAGCGAGTTTAGCAGCTGTGTGAGTTCAGCAGCTGGGCGAGGAAGCCAGGGCCCCAGATACTGCCTGTCACTTCCCCTGAGAAAGAGGTATGGCAAGCTCTAAACAGATACAGTGGACCCTCGACTTATGGATTTAATCCGTATTGGAACGGTGGCCGCAGGTCGAAAAGTCCGTAGGTCGAGGGTCCATTTCCCATAGGAATGCATTGAAAACCCATTAACCCGTAACCGGCCGAAGAAAAAATACCCCCCCACCAAAAAAAGAAAATAAAGGCAAAAAGCAGCAACTTACCGGTCCGAAGGGGTCCCTCGCCGCTGCCGAAGCCCTCCGAGGGCTTCCCCGCCGCTGCGGGAGGCCTCCGAAGGCTTCCCCGCCGCTGCTGGAGGCCTCACGGGGGTCCTTGGCTGCCGCCGTCGCCGCTGCCGAAGCCCTCCGAGGGCTTTCCCGCCGCTGCCGAAGCCCTCCGAGGGCTTCTCCACCGCCATGGGAGGCCTCTCGGAGGTCGTCCACCGCCGCCGGCTTTCCCAGGGTACACCGGGCCTACCAGGGGAGGGCTTCCCCTGGTAGGCCCGGTCTGCTGCCCGGGAAAGCCTGGTAGACCGGGCCTACCAGGGGAAGCCCTCCCCTGGTAGGCCCGGTGTACCCTGGGAAAGCTGGCGGCGGGCGGCGGCGGCGGACGACCTCCGGAGACCTTCCATGGCGGCGGAGAAGCCTTGGAAAGCCTCCGGAGGTCCCCCTCGCCGCCGATCGTGCCTCCGTAGAAGCTCCGGAGCCATGGAAGGCCTCTGGAGGTCCCCCCTCGCCACCGATCGTGCCTCCAGAGAAGCTCCGGAGCCATGGAAGGCCTCCGGAGGTCCCCCCTCACCCCCGATCGTGCCTCCGGAGCTTCTCCGGAGGCACGATCGGCGGCGAGGGGGGACCTCCGGAGGCCTTCCAGGGCTTCTCCGCCACCATGGGAGGCCTCTCAGAGGTCCCCCCTCGCCGCCGATCGGCACGATCGGCAGCGAGGTGGGACCTCCGGCATCCGAGAGGCCTCCCATGGCGGCGGAGAAGCCCTGGAAGGCCTCTGGAGGCACGATCGGCGGCCTACGGACCGGAAGGGGGAGGCGGGGAAAGCGCCAAATTTGAATTTGGCACTTTCCCCGCCTCCCCCTTCCGGTCCGTAGGTCGATTCTCCGGCCGCAAGTTGATGGGAAATTTTGCGTCCGGAGAAGTCTGTAAGTCGAAAAGTCCGCAGGTGGAGCCATCTGTAAGTCGAGGGTCCACTGTATCAGCATCCAGTCAGACAGACAGCAGTGAGTTGGGAGCTCTCCTGTGTTTTGCACCGAGTGTCATATGTATGACTACATGCCTCTTGGGCAAAAGTCATGGGTGTGTCCTCATTGCAAGGAGATCCAAGAACTGAAGAAACAGGTTTGCTCCCTCGAGGTCTTGGTTGCTTACCAGGAGAAGCAGAGACAGGGAGCGAGGGACCACGGTGAGACTTCCAGGGACCTTCAGGCATCGTCCCCACCCACAGACAAGCAGCTCCTCAGCTGCTGGGATTGGAATTCTCAGGCCTGGAGGATGCCAATCTGGACAAGAGGGAAACCATCCTCTAGAGGGGACTCCTTCTACAGGTGATGGGCCCATATCCAGTTGCACTGAGGATACTCCTTGTGGAGATGAGGGAAGGGGGCTTCTGGTAGTGAGCAATTTGATTGTCAGGAACATAGAGTGAGGGGTCTGTGATGGTTGTGAGGAGTGCACAGTGACTTGCCTGCCTGGTGCAAAGGTTACAGACACCACGTCTCGTTTGGATAGGCTGGTAGAGAGTGCTGGGGATGAGGTAGCAGTGGTGGTGTATGTCGGCATGAACAACGTGGGGAAATGTAGCCGCGAGGTCCTCGAGGCCAAATTTAAGTTGGTAGGGAGGAAGCTCAAAGCCAGGACCTCAAAGGTAGCATTCTCAGAAATGCTACTTGTTCCACGCGCAGGGCCAGCTTGGCAGGTGGAGCTCAGGGGTCTCAATGTGTGGATGAGACGGTGGTGTCAGGGGATGGGTTTTAGATTCATTAGGCACTGGGGAATGTTTTGGGACAAACCGGGCCTGTACAAGAGGGACAGGCTTCACTTGAACGAACGCAGAACCAGACTGCTGGCACATAACATTAAAAAGATGGCAGAGCAGCTTTTAAACTGAATCTCAGGGGAAAGCTGACAGGAGCCGAGCGGCATCCGGTTCCAGACTCCTCATTCCTGTGGAATGAGGGTGGAGAGGGTAGAGAACCACAAAGTGATGACAGTGTAGGAATTAGGACTTGGAGGGTTATGGGACGTGATAGTTGGTCCACTGGAAGGAGAAGCTGTGGAAAAAAAGAAACAAAAAAGCAACCCTTCTTAAGGGGACCCCGTACGCAGGTGCTTTTATGCAAATACCCAAAGCGTCTGAGGAAAGATGGGAGAGCTGGAACAGTTGGTGGCTAGGGATAACATTGATATAGTGGCAATAACAGAAACCTGGTGGAATTCGGAGAACCAGTGGGATTCCACAATCTCAGGCTATAAACTTTATAGGAGGGATAGGGAGGAGCGTGTTGGTGGTGGGGTGTCCATCTATGTCAAAGAAGAGGTAGAATCCAACAGAATGGAGATGGACGGCGGGCCTGACTCCGTCATACAATCACTCTGGGTTAAACTACAAGGCCCAAGGAGCGATGTGATAGTGGGGTGTGTGTGTGTGTGTGCTATCATCCTCCAGATCAAAAACTTGAGAGGTACCTTGAAATGAGGAGACAGATCAGGGAGTTGTCCATGAGGTACAGGATTGTAACCATGGAGGACTTCAATTATCCTCATATTGACTGGGTCAATGCGTGCTCGGGTCAAGAAAGAGATCGGGTTTCTTGACTTGCTAAATGATTGCCTTGGAGCAGCTTGTCATGGAGCCCACCAGAGGACAGGTGACTCTGGATTTAATATTGTGTGGTACTCCGGACCTGGTTATGAACGTGAATGTCACTGAGCTGCTACGGAATAGTGACCATGCTGCGATCTCTTTCGCCATGCATGTTGTGGGGAGAGTGTCAAGCAAATCTGACACAAAAATCCTTGGTTTCCGAAGGGCAGACTTCCCTCAGACGAGGAAACTAGTTAGAAAGAAGTTGAAAGGGATGGTAAAAAGAATCCAGTCTCTCCAGAGTGCATGGAGTCTGTTTAAAACAATGGTAGTAGAGGCCGAGCGGAAGTGTATACTGCAAAGAAAGAAGGGCTCAACTAAGTCCAAGAGGGTGCCAGCATGGTTAATGAGCGGAGTTAGAGAGACTTTAAAGGGCAAGGAGAGGTCCTTCTGTAAATGGAAATCCTTCCCAAATGAGGAAGATAAAAATGAACACAAACTCTGGCAAAAGAAATGTAAGAAGATGATACGAAAGGCAAAGAAAGACTTTGAGGAAGTCTTTGATGGCCAGCAATATAAAGGGGAATAATAAAAGCTTCTTCAAATATGTTAGAAGCAGGAAACCTGCCAGAGAAGCGGTTGGCCCTCTGGATGTTGAGGGAGGTAAAGGGGGCCTTGGAGATTGCACATAAATTAAATGAGTTCTTTGTATCTGTCTTCACGACAGACGACTTTGGGCAGATTCCGCTGCCCAAACGGCCCCTCCTGACTAATGAATTAAATCAGGTACAGGTTAAAAGAGAGGATGTTTTAGACTAATTGATAAATTGAAGATCAATAAGTCACCAGGCCCAGATGGCATCCACCCAAGGGTTATTAAGGAACTGAGGAATGAAGTTGCTGATCTCTTAACTAAAATATACAACTTGTCCCTTAAAACGGCCACAGTGCCAGAGAACTGGAGGATAGCACATGTCATGCCAATCTTTAAAAAAGGGAAGGAGAGGGGACCTGGGAAACTACAGGCTGTTTAGCCTAACGTCTCTTCCAGGAAAGATGGTGGAAAGCCTTATCGAAGATAAAATTTTAAAACACATAGAAGAACAAGCCTTGCTGAGGGAAAATCAGCATGGCTTCTGTAAGGGTAAATCTTGCCTCACAAACCTTTTAGAATTCTTTGAAAAGGTCAACAGGCACGTGGATGTGGGCGAACCAGTGGATATTCTCTATCTGGATTTTCAGAAGGCGTTTGACACGGTCCCTCACCAAAGTCTGCTGAGAAAACTCCACAGTCAGGGGATAAGAGGGCAGGTTCTCTTATTGATTGAGAATTGATTGAGAACCAGGAAACAAGAGAGTAATTTTCACAGTGGAGAGAGGTGAAAAGCGGTGTGCCCCAGGGATCTGTCCTGGGACTGGTGGTTTTCAACCTGTTCGTAAACGACCTGGAGACAGGGATAAGCAGTGAGGTGGCCAAGTTTGCAGATGACACAAAACTTTTCTGGGTGGTGAAGAACAGAAGGGATTGTGAAGAGCTCCAGAAGGATCTCTCCAAACTGGGAGAATGGGCGGCAAAATGGCAAATGCCTTTCAGTATAAGAAAATGTAAAGTAATGCACATTGGGAAAATGTAAAGTAATGCACATCGGGGCAAAAAATCAAAACTTTATCAGCCGATGGGTTCTGAGGTGTCCGTGACGGATCAGGAAAGAGATCTTTGTGTGCTGGTGGACAGCTTGATGAAAGTGTCAACCCAGTCTGCTGCGGCAGTGAAGGCCAATTCCATGCTAGATATCATTAAAAAGGGGATTGAAAATAAAACAGTCAACATTATAATGCCATTGTACAAAATACTGGTAAGGCTGCACCTGGAGTATTGCATACAGTTCTGGTCACCGCACCCCAAAAAAGACATAGTGGAACTGGAAAAGGTGCAGAAGAGAGCGACTAAAATGATGACTGGGCTGGGGCACCTCCCTTATGAGGAAAGGCTACAGCGTTTGGGGCTCTTCAGTCTAGAGAAAAGGTGTCTGAGGGGGGGACATGATTGAGACTTATCAAATTATGCAGGGGATGGATAAAGTGGATAGAGGGAAGCTCTTTTCCCCCTCACACAATACTAGAGCCAGGGGACATGCACTCAAATTGAGTGTTGGGAGAGTGAAAACAGACAAAAGAAACTATTTCTTTACCCAGCATGTTGTTAGTCTGTGGAACTCCTTGCCACAGGATGTGGTGATGGCATCTGGCCTAGATGCCTTTAAAAGGGGATTGGACAAATTTCTGGAGAAAAAGTCTATTGCAGGTTACAAGCCATGATGGGGATGTATAATCTCCAGGCTTAAAAGGAAGGTACCTCAAAATGCCAGATGCAGGGGAGGGGTATCAGGAGACAGGTATCTAGTTGTCTCGTGTGCTCCCAGAGACATCTGGTGGGGCCACTGTGAGATACAGGAAGCTGGACTAGATGGGCCCTTGGCCTGATCCAGCAGGGCTCTTCTTATGTTATGAATTAAACACAAGTTGAGATCCAGTAGGATGGCTCTATTAATGGAACAACTGCTTCTGTTCACGTAACAAGAAAGGTGGTAATCCACCTTCCCATGCATATCGGTGTGCTCCCCAAATCAATTTTGAAAGTTTGGGATACCCCTGAGCATATTTTCAAGCAGCACACGGGGCTTCGGGGATGGGAAGAATGTAGTCTGTCGCACGAATGGTATCTCTTAGTGTCATGTTAGACATGGCCTGCCTACTTAGGGGAGGAAGAATTTTGAATGAAAAAGGTAGGTTACATTAAGTAGCACAAGAAGAGAACAAAAGAAATATATTCTCTTAAAATGATTATCTGACATTTTAAAAATGTTAGTCATTAATCAGATCACTGTTTTATACTGTCTGTTGAGTAAACATACTGCTTCTGTTTGCAGAGCACCAGAAATCATATTGGGTTTGCCGTTTTGTGAAGCCATAGACATGTGGTCACTAGGCTGTGTGATTGCTGAACTATTCCTTGGGTGGCCATTATATCCAGGAGCCCTCGAATATGACCAGGTAATAGATACGTTTAAGGGTGATTTGAAGTATGTTTTCTTAGCTGTTTAAATCTATATCTTGATCAGTTGGGATTTTATTTTTCTGTGATCTTTTTTATACGAGTTCCGCAGTATTAAAATGGCTGTGCACCATCAATTAAAGATACTGTATTCAAGGTTTTAAACAATTCCCTTTAAAGTCAGTATTAGTAATGCTGTATATATCTATGTATTTAAGGAAAAGTAATGGCAGGTTATCTGCAGTCTTTTTATATGGATGAGTGGATGCTAAGAAATGCCAGCTTTGCTATCTCTTTTTAAAAATGAGGGTATGTTTATATACTCCTAAACATATTTCTGATATTTCTCCAGACACATACATTTTTACATGTTCATTTCACCAAGCCTTTGGTATAAGTAAAATGAAATATTCTTGCCAAATTCAGCATGGGTTTTCTCATATATGTATTATGTTAATATCCAAATGACTGCCATATTTGCAAAATTTTGTGGTTTTTAAAGACATATGGTCAGGGGTCAGGAATAGTTAAATTTAGTTGCTTTTACAAATGAGCTATGCAGCAAGTCTGCAGTAACATATTAGCTGAAATGGAACTTACAGAAGAGTTGACTCATCAGATTCCCACTGATTCAATGGGCCTACTCTAGTATGCCTTCATGTGCTAAACAACAGGATTTTGGTTATTGTGTATCTTGTACATTGCATGTGGCTCTCAGGCAGCTTTGTTGTGGTCCGTTGAATCTTATTAAGACTGTTAATTTTAGTTCCCCTTTTGTTTTGTTCTTTTAGTTGTGGAGAAATGTTTAATATGCAGTAGTAGGCATACGAAAGAGGCAGTTAACACACATGGCCAATGGGAATGGACGACAAATCACATTTTGTTACATATTGATGAAGTGCCTCTTAAATTTACTAGAATAAAAAAATAATTTAGTTTTCCCCAACCATTAACATCTTATCTCTCTCTCACAGCAGTGTTTGGTGTTTTACTGAAGTTGCTATCTTTACAGAACAGAGGCAGATAGCAAGCTTACTGTTCTCTCATTCCTGCAGTATATGTTGATGTGAAGATTTAATATGTGAACAATTATTTTGTTGTATTAATGACCTAATGCCCTTGGAAAGTTTTGAAGTACAATTACCATACTCTTCAGCAACGTTCCCTCTAATTTTCAGCCTGCTGGGCAGGGCTCTGCCCCCCGTGACTCCACCCCCTATGCGGGATTCCGTCCTAACCAGAACCAAAGGGGCTGAAAATGATCACTTTGGGTGTGTGGAGGAGGAGGAGCCCTGCGTGGAGGGGGACAGCCACGCGTGCGCAGATGCACGCCTTAGAGGGAACCTTGCACTCCAGCCAATATGACTTATGTTTTAGAGGCTGTGGGAGGTGCAGTCATCTGGGTTGATTAGCTTTGCTTAAAATATGCAATGTAAGTAGAGTAAGTATAGAAGGTGTTACATTATTTGGATGCAACCCTGTATGCTGGCCAGAATGGTTTCTCTATGCCTTTCAGTAGTGAAATAAGCCCCTTTACTATTTAAAAGAGTCATAATTTTGTTTGTCTGATAACACATTTCACCAGACTTATCTATTCTGATGTTTATCAGTTGGACAGGAAGTGAGTTCAGTTTCTCAAGCTTTTAGCCTGAGCAAGGATCCTCTAAGGCGGACAGCTGTGTGCATGCGTGTGACTCCACCTCTCTCCATGCAGCTTTCCTCCTCCTCTGTGCAGCCCCTTCGGTTCTGGTTGCGATGGAACCCCGTGCGCAGCGGGTGGAGTCGCGCATGCACGCAGGATAGAAGTCATGCATGCAAGAGGCAGAGCGCTGCCCAGTGGGGCTGAAAATTAGAGGTTATGTTGAGCCTGAGTGTTAAATCTGTTTGCTCTGGTGGGAGAGAATAAAATTGTGGCTCAATTACTAACCAAAATCACTTCTGGATAACCTGGATGATGCTGAACTGATCATCCTTTGCTCTCATGTTCCTGAGCCATTACATTACTGAACAATAGAGTGGTGAATTGAATAAATTTATAATGAATTATTTAAAAATAAAAGGTCTTCGTATGCAGCATTTGTTCAGCCTTAAGGACTTAGTTGTGGACTGATTTTTCAGGAAACTTTCTCAGAATCCAGCTGATGTTTGTCCTATTTCTCTTCGTGCTGACTCTTCCCTCCAAGTCCCCACACCTTTTTTGTCACTCCAAAATCGACATTTTGTATTGCTTTGCACCATGGGATAGTGTTTAACACTACTGTGTCTCCCATATGAAGTGATGTCCACAGTGCAAGCATTCCAAAATCTAGAGGTTCTGTGGTTATGGGGGAGTGTGCTTGGTATCAGAGGAAGGGGACTAGAAGGACAGGTAGAGAAAGTCAGGAAAATTGGAAACGAGATGTATTTGGATGCAGAAACAACAAGAAGCATCGGTGAGTCAAAAAGAAGTGAAACAGAGCAAAATATGTAGCATTTCTGGAGAGGTTCTTTACTGTATTTTTTATCTCTCCAGATTCGTTATATTTCGCAAACACAAGGCTTGCCTGCAGAGCAGTTGTTGAACATTGGCACAAAGACAACTCGATTTTTCTATAAAGAAACAGATTCCCCATATTCTGGTTGGCGATTAAAGGTAATAAGAATTGTCCAGATAGTAGGAGTTCCTATGTTCAGTTATTTATGATTGGATGCCTTAAGGAAGCAGTGCTGCTGAGCTTCAGCCGAGGAGATTTTTTTTTTCCCCATGTGTGTAATATGCTCTTTCTCGGTGATGATGGGTGGTGGTTTGCTTCAGAGAGAGGCCATTCTCTGCTTCATTGGGACACTCCCTCCAATGTAGGTAAGATTCAGGTAGCTTTGATGCTGAATTGGACTGCTTCCCTTTACCAGTTGCCTGGAACTCAAGTGCCCTTGCTTCGATTCATATCCTTTGCTCATTTGTACTGTAGTGTCATCATATGGCCGAATCTGATTGACTGTGTAATGATGTCACTCTTACCTAGAGAAGAGCGGTTTTCCAAATGCTGCAGAGCTGGTTCTACAGCTGATCAGGGTTTTAGATAGCAGCAAAGTGTCTATGAGATACAAGCTCTGTGGGCAGAGGGGTGTTCTAGGAAATGTTTGACCCAGGATGGATAAAAATCAATGGTTAAAAAAAATTTATTTAAATTGATTTTTTCCCCACTTAAATCATTAAAAATGCAATTTTTAAATTTAAATCATTATTTAAATCAATTTGATTTAAATCAAGTCCACCCTGGTTTGGCCCTTCCAAAAAGCAATCTCTCACCCCCATTTAATTGTTTATATCACATGTTCAATGGACAGCATTTGCATCAGCCCTAAAAGGGGAATGGGAATGGAACAGGTCGCCAGTTCTCATCTTCCAGAAGATTAGAAGTGTGGTATTTAAATTGTGTGTGATTAACATGTATTAATGTTATGGGCCATGAGAGGTTCAGTCATACCTCTCATGGAACAGACTGTAAATGGTTTGAAATTACTATTTGTAGAAGGCGGCAATCAATTTCTGCTGCTGGGTTGCCCACTAGAATACCCCTCTAATGATTATCAAAAAGTAGCAGTTAATTTTCTTTATGATATAACTAGAGATGGGGACGAAGCACCAATATTGACCACGATTTGCCCCCCCCCCCCCCAAGTGACCCAAGGAACAACGAATCCATCATTCGTCGGGGTTTTTTTTTTTTTAGCAAGCCACCTGAAGGGAAAATCCCTCCCTGCTTATGCCCCTGAGGAACAGCTGATCCACGGGGGCATAAGCAGATAGGGAACGAAGGGACGAATATAAAAGGGTTATATTCATTGCTTCGTATTTTGTTGGGGTCTCTGGACCCCAAGAATACGAAGCAACGAATATCTGACAAATCAGGGATATTTAACGAATATCCTGATTCGTTTTTATATTCGTCCCCATGTCTAGTTATAACCAGTGTTCAGAGAGTTCCAATTCTTGTTTTGATCAACCATCACAACAACCCTGCAACATTAGTGTTCATCCCATTTATGGGGAAAGAGCTGGATCTCAGATTTCCATTACCTGTGTGCAGGACAGATATGCAGTGTGGATTTAACTGTTCTCAAATGCAGTTATCTGTATTCACTATAACAGAATTGGTTCTAATAGTTACAATTTTGCATTTCCCTATTTATAGCTTGATGTTAAATCTGATTTAGCTAGCACTTTATGACCTAGCAGTGATGCTGAGTATTCCGGGATAAAGTAGGAGTACAGTGCTAGTTTCCAATGAAGGAACCATTTATGGTCTTCTGAACAAAACTGTAAATATCCTGTAAATATGCCATATCCTGACAACAGGAAATTAAAAACACAAGACTACCTACTGTAGATGGCCACTGCTTTCATCCACAGGATAATTTTTTCAGTACATTGAGTATAATGTATAAATCCTTTTCTCCACTTAACTTTTCTAAAGACACTGGAAGAACATGAAGGAGAAACGGGGATGAAGTCTAAAGAGGCCCGAAAGTACATTTTTAACAGTTTGGATGATATAGCGCATGTGAGTATATATACAGATGCATATATATATTTGATGTAAAATGTTTTTCAAAATGTTTCGTGACTCCTGTTTGTAACTAGCTTTTGCTTCTGACTAATTTTACTTGGTGGAATTCTTTGCCTTTGTTTACTGCTTAAATTTCTTTATTTTATTGGACTTGCAGGAAAAACTTAAAATCACATGTTACTTATATTTCCTTAATCAACTTCAGTAGGTCTACCAGAGCATATAAAGTTAATGCAGTTACTTTCCTGTTAGAATACATTTTATTGCTTTATATCACTTCACACCTCTGTAAAAGGCTCATAATCTCCTCTTCTTTCAACAATATCCCACCTATATATGAAGATTTCATCTTCTTGGTGGTCTCTGTCAACCAACACTGATGGAAACCAAATGATTTTTCATGCCCTTTCTTCCTTTGCAAATCCTGTCTTGCCCATTTCTATTATTCACCGCCTCTAAATGTTGAGAAGCACATGAAATAGGTTTTGCTGGTGATGCCACTTAAAATTAAATTTTCTGCTACTGTTATTGAACATATTATGGTTCTTCTGTAAGATGTTATTCTACTGCTGTTTAGTTTTAATGGAAGATTTGTTCATATTGTTGCAGACGGTGTGGTTATCATGTAACTCTCGGAAATTGGCTTTAAACGAACCATACGTGCCTTTATGAGCTATTGTAGAAATAACTCACTAACAAGCAATTTTGAGAAAACCAAAATAATGTTCTTCTCTATCGTGTTTTTCCGAAAATAAGACAGGGTCTTATATTTATTTTTGCTCCAAAAAACGCATTAGGGCTTATTTTCAGGGGATGTTTTATTTTTTCATGTACAACAATCTACATTTGTTCAGATACAGTCATGCCATCTTCTTCTGGTTGCTGCACAATGGTGGAGGGCAGGGTTTCACTTAACTGGGGCTTATTTTTGGCGTAGGGCTTATATTACAAGCATCCTGAAAAATCATACTAGGGCTTATTTTCAGGTTAGGTCTTATTTTCGGGGAAACAGGATAGATATAGTAAAATCAAAGATTGGGTTATTGAGGGTCAGAGGATAGAACAGGTTAAAAAATTAAAATACCTGGGAATTACTTTTTCATTCTCCCTCTCTTGGTCCTACCACAGACAAACTGCAGTACAGGTGGCCAACAACACAAGCAAACTACTCAGACAATTTCACTGTGTCCAGGGTGGGGAGCTGATTCCTGTGGCCCTAGAGATAGTCAAGCATAAAATCCTGGTGTAGCTCTTGTATGGTATTGCTGTTTGGATTAAGGGTTTTAACCCCTCCGTTGAAAGCGCTTTATGAAATACGTTGCAATCCTTATTTGCCATGCCAAGATGCACCTCTTCGGCTGGTTTGCAGCTCGAAGCTGCTATGCCCTCAGTAGAATGCCAAGCGTGGCTACATGCATTTCGTTATTGGTTAAATGTGGTTTATGCCCCAATAACCAGTGGCTACCTATACTATTTGCAGAAAGATGTCTTTGCCAGCACATGGCATAAGGGATTTATAGAAAAACTACATCTCTTAGGCTTGTCTATGGATTTCTTACTGAGACAGCCTCAAGGTAGCATTAAGCCAATCAACGTATTAAATATATAGACCTTCAGTACTCTTTAGCTTGTGCAGACAGGACTTGTTCACCACTGTGTTTTGGCCTAAATTTTAACTTCTCCAAGCCAGCTAACTACCTATACCAAATTACAGTACCGAGATATCACTTTGCCTTTTCAAGGGCTAGATTTAACTGCTTTCCCTCAGCCCTTTTAAAAGGGTGTTTTAATAACACCCCATATGGTGAAAAGTTCTGTCCCTGTGGGATAGAAATTATTGACACCTTTTGCACACACCATTTTAGAATGTAGTTTATATAGGAACGAACGTATTCAGTATCTTGGTTCAGTTATGAGTAAATGTGTCTACCTCCCACAGGCTATCTGAAGTTTCTGCTATCCGGAGAGAATCAAATAATAACACAGTTAGTGGCTAAATTTTTGTTTTCAGCTATGAGAATTTGCAAATCGCTATAGCAAGATTTTATATTATACTATGTATTTATTCTATGTATTTACCTTTGTAAAATCGGGTCTATGACCGCATAATAAAACTTACTTACTTACTTATATTGTTGTTGTGACCCATATTTATATTGAGAAATACCTAGACTTTTATTGTTGTCACAGAAAGGTGGGATGTAAATGTTTAAATAAAAAAGGTAAAAGGTAAAAATGAATTTAAAAGATTTAATTGTTTGCACTCTACCGTTTAATTATTCAATACCAGGTGAACATGATGATGAATTTGGAAGGAAGTGACCTGTTGGCAGAGAAAGCAGACAGAAGAGAGTTTGTCAGCCTTTTGAAGAAAATGCTGTTGATAGATGCTGACTTGAGAATCACTCCAGTTGACACACTGAACCATCCTTTTGTTACCATGAAGCACCTCCTTGATTTTCCTCATAGCAACCAGTATGTCACATAAAGCACTTTTAAAACTAGGCCTGGGTGCACCTTTTTGAATGGCTTCCATGTTTCCTGTGCTGCAGTGTTTGCTGTAACTCCTGTCGCATTTGATTCTGGATCACATTGGTGAGGATTATTACAGAGCCAGAGTTACAGAAGCTATGGCCTGTGGCTATATACACAAGCACTTCATTTTGTAACAGTTCAGTTGGCACTGTTGACATATTATATGTAGCATTTGTTGAAGGGGAAATCCACCTAGATAGAAGAGAATTAGTAAGTGGTACCCTGATGTCCTGGCCAGTTCATCTTCTGTGCATGTTTGACTGATCGAGGCTCAGGGTCTGTTCATGGGGATTGGGTCAAGTAGAAGAGTGGGTAATGGTGACTTCTGCTCCTCCTACTTGCTGCCTCCTGCTCACTTTGCTTGCTTTATTCCTCTGGCCCCAGCCCATGCCAGCATGGCATACACGCAGATGTAGTGTACAGTGCAGTGTAGATGTGCCACTGAATGACCACATGTTTGAAATATGGCATGTCCTTTCTGCAAGGATTTCTTACTTGCCAGAACATTCAAAGACATGATGTTAACCACCCTTCAACCTGAAGCAACGTAGTTAGTTACTCTCTTAAGGATAGCCTAATTTCCAGGCCAGATAACTTTTATGAAGCACACTGACAAATCTGTACATATTTCTGCTGCTGTGAACTCATGGTAGAGTTTTACTGTGGCATGTATGATATCAGATGTGTCACCTGAATTCCCACTATTTGTGATTTGTTTGTTCCAGGAGAAGAGCATGTCTTGCATTATTTAATATCTGTATTGTTGAGTTCTTTATGTGTCAGAATTTTCTGCGAGCTGCCTGGAGTAAAATTCCTTTCTCATGTACTTTGTACAACTATAAACGTTAAAAGGGAAGGCATAGCCATTATTGGCTCAGTTGCCTCTGGTTGGTCTCAAATAGCATTAAATAGAAGATGTTACATGGTAGATGTTAGGAATTAATGCATAGACAAGGAAATTGCCAGTATAAACGAAATGCTAATTGATGTGATATATGAAATCGAGTATTTCAGTCTATGAGACACAATAAAATATTTGGGAAAAATCAGGAAAATATTTAATTATGCATGTTCTTGAACCAAACTTAAATTTATTTTTGATTTTAACTTAGCTATATATCATTCCTATAGATACTGGAGAAATTAAAATATGTTCAGTAGAATAGCTACCATTGATATTAAGGAATAATAATGAATAGAGCTGCATTTGGTATAGCATGGATGCAGTTTGTTGCATAAAATGAAATGATGTTTAAAAATTATAGGGCCAAATCATATTTTCCTCACAGTTTAAAGGAGCTGATTCATAAATAAATACATATTCCTATTGTATAATGCAGAGTCTTCCTAGAATGGAAGCAAAAAAAATATGTGTATGTTTCAAATGTAGAATTTTAAACAGACATTTGATATATAGACTATTACAAGTCCTTTCTCTCTCTCTATTTTGTAATCAGAGTGAAATCCTGTTTTCATATCATGGATGTTTGCAAGTACAGATCAAATTCATGTGATACAAATAATCACAATAAAATAACGCATTTGAGGCCAGTTGTCTCAGGCACTGCACCAGGTCTGACGGGTAACTTTGCCAAGATTGGTGCAATACGAAGTCAGGTAAGTATGAAGTAATTTTTTTTAGAGAGTTTTCTCCTCTCCACTACCCACACCCCAGGGACCATGTCATATTCATCTAGTTTAAATGCATGTTTTGAGTAAATAATATAATCCTACTTACATGGTACTCAGTGTGATTTAATGAACAGAGTGATAGACTCAGTAGACCTGGGTTTGGATCCTTGCTTAGCTATGGAAACATATGGAGTTGGGGTGGACTGGTAAACCACTCCTTAAAATCTCACTTAACCTTGAAGACTATATTACGGTCACTGTAAATCATTTCCCACAGAAAATAGATAAAAAGTAAAATGAACGAACATTATCACAATCTGTCATACATCTGATAAAATAGGATACTGTTCTCAAAATATTGTAGCATGCTTGTGAGTAAGGGCATGGTAAAATACATATATTCAGTCCTAAAAGATGCGACAAGACTATTTTTTTCTTTTTTCTTTTTCTTTTTTTGCCACAATAGAGGCGTGCTTGATTTTGTTGGTTTTGCATACAGAGTCAATTTGGATTTGATGGCTATATCAGAGGGAACAGTAAACACACAAGTGATTCAGCACTCCTGTGGTCAACTGTATAGAATCTTCACATCTTCCCTTACGTAGGATGAGTTACGCAGAAACATCCTACCTACATCAACTTAATCTCCAGGGGCAAAGATGTGAAAATTCTGTTTCATACATGACAAATATAGATAGATGGTGAAATATTTGTGCTTCTTGTGCCTTTTGTCACCACTGCTTGTCATACCTGAAGCTCCTTATCATTGTATTTATCTATGGTGAGAGTAATGAATAGTTGGGATCCTCTGATTTCTATTCCTTCTTTGCTTTTTAGCTTATCTTTTCCAATTCCTAATGTCAGTAAAGGGGAAGGGAGGCTTTATTTGTGGACTCCCCTTTAACTCCCTTTTAAGTTAAAAGTTGAATTCCTTTTCTAGTGTTTCTCTTCCTAAGCATTTTGAAATACTCAAGTAAAGTTAAGCACTGAGTTTTGTATTCCAGAAACGTTTTACTATAGTGCCCTCATGTGGTCAAATGTTAAATTTGTTGGTGTGTACTGAATAATCAGATTGATCTTCATTTTACCAGTCTTTGCCAGCTGCTATAAGAGTGTGTAAAGTTTATGTAACATTATGACTAAGAACATAAGGCATGTTTAATATTCTGGCAAACTAAAATGTAACTATTTAGTTCAGTCCAAAATGTAACTTTTAATTTAGTTTGGAAAATGTAGAGATCATCTTGTTAATTTATAATTCGCCTATTGTTTCAGACATTAGCTGCATCTGCTCATTCGGTTATGCACCATGGAATACCACTACAAGCAGGAACTGCTCAGTTTGGTTGCAATGATGGTTTTCATCAAACATTGATTATATGTCCCCCTGCTATCCAAGGTTTGAGCTGAATTTAAACATTTGATGTGCATTCTAAAAAAACGTGAAAGTAGGTTTTCCTTTAGTAAAATACATTGGCTTGAATCTTGAGTCTGTTTTAATTTTCAAAAAATTCTTCTCACTGGACATTTCTTTTGGTGATGTAACTGTTGCTAACTCCTGTAATCCTGCCAGTCTGTTTTGCCTGCCCAAAATATGCTCTGGAATTGTGTGACACTCTGGGATGTGATGGTGGTGGTGGCAGAGGAGGAGCAGTGGGGGAAAATTGTCTACTCCTGTCAGCAGGGTCTTTGACAATATCTAAAACTTTCTCTGAATGGAAGGAGCCCTTCTGTTTGTGGAAAGCACCCTCAGAATCTAAGCCTATGCTTGTTAGATATGTATGTGTGTGTTTTATCTGTGGGAGTCTTGTAAGATCTTAATGGCTGAATGGAAAACAAGACAAAATACTTCAATAATAATTTTTAAAGTCTTTGCTGCATTCTGAATTTCCCTGGAAATAGTAGTATAAGAAGGACAACCGATGTCTTCTATAGAGTATTCATTTTAATTGTTGAAGAATCCTTGGGATAAATAATTAATATTTTACTTGAGGTGTTCTGTTTTACTGGATTGAACTGATGATCAATGAACTTTAGTGGGCAAATGTTTTTAAAGTGTGAAAAACTAAAAATGATAGTGGAATAAGATTAGATGCTATATATATTTTTAATGAAGAACTAAAATAATTGTTAACCTGCATTACTGTGGTTAAATTTTTTAATGTGTTCTTTCATTCATCACACAAACTGCCATGCATGGAAGTTCATATAATTTTTGGGGAAGAATACCTATAGTAGTCTTAAGGGCAACATGCTTAGCCTGTGCTTGCTGAGATAACTTGCCACATGGCAAAGGTCTAGAAACATTGTGGGCCTGTCAGTGCCTATCAGCTCTTTAGTCTGTCATCTTTTGGCAGATGCTGTCTGGGTCATGTTTCCTAATGACTGTGTTTGCTTAGTCTGTCTGTATTTTTTATTAAAGTTCACTTTTATTTCCCTAACAAAATTTCTGTTATGTACGTTTATTTTTATCAATCGTGCTTTGGATTGCAGGACTAAAATGGTGCAGACTTTGTGGAATTTCTATTAATGCCAAGTTTAAGCAGTGTCTCCTCTGTCTGGTGGGACTTGTTGAAAAAAGACTGCAGCATGTGCTAGCCGATTAATCCCAGAATTGAAAAGGATCTAGCTGATGAGTGAAGGGCTCATTTGATATGGCTGACCACTGACTGTTCTATAATTTTCTGGCAAGCGTCTCTTTCTGGTGCTGACTGTTATGCTGTATTTCTGTCCAGTGTTTAAGTGTTCAAACACCTGCTTTCGGTACAACCAGCATGAAAACAAGTAGCCTTTGGCTTACTTCTACAACTTTATAATCTGATTTTTGCTGGGCCTGCACGGGGTTTGGCACTTGGGATTTAAGCCCCTTGTTTAGTCAAAAACAGTGGCCACCAGTAACAATGGTTTGCCAGGTTTGACCATCACAGTAAAGCATAGTCATCTCATGGCCAAACTTGATGTGCTGCAGGAAATCAGTGATTAGAATCTGTGGTGTATTTTTGAGCCTGTCCTCTTTCAAGACTGGATAAGTGGTTTTCTTGGTGAGGTTATTTTAACCCTTTCCTGTTTGCCCTTTCCCTAACATAGACTGCTTCTTCAAACTGCTGTTAGCTGTGGAGGAGACAAAATGCAGGAACAAGATGTGTGCTTGGTCTCTTTTTCTCTGTTTTTGGATCCAATAGTAGCTTTATGTGGAAGTGTTTTTCACTGGAGTAGGGCAAGGGAAGAAAGTGTTTAATGCCCTTCCCCAGAACACCGTATCTCAAGTCTTCAGAGCAGCTACCTAGGGCTGCAAGTTAGTATTCTTTCCGTACACATACAGTTAATAGTATGTGGTTTTTAAATTAGTTGATTCAAGCTTTCCTTTTATATCATTGTATTTATCTTTATTTTTTTTAATCTCCTGAATTAGGCATACCAGCTAATCATGGGAAGCCGAATGGATATTCAGTAAGAGTAGATAACGCAGTGCCATTGGTAACACAAGCCCCAACCCTGCAGCCGTTGCAGATAAGAGGAGTCCTTTCTCAGGTATGGTAACTGGTTTGCAGACTCTACATTTTCAGTGGTTAAAAATATTGTTGTTGTTGGTTGTTGTTTTTGAAGTAATGTTACATTGGTGGGGAGGGGCTGTACCTCAGTGTTAAAGCATGTGGTTAAATGTCACACATCATTTAGAAGACTCTTGGGGAATAAAATTGGAAGATCTCTTACTTGAAAAGTGAAAGAGATTCCGCCCGTCTACTTTAACAGTATACTGGGCTGGTGGACCAGTGATCTGATTCCATATAAGGAAGCTTCCTGTGTCAGATGTAGTACTTCATGATGCTTTTGTGTTTGCCACAGGCCTGGTCTAACAGAGCTCAGCAAATATTGCTTCCTACATGGCAACAAGTGACCCCTGTGGCTCCTGCTGCTACCCTGGCATCTGATTCTGTGGCTGGCCCACAGAGACTTGGAGACTGGGGGTATGTTGAAAGCACTTAGTTGAATTTGTACAGTATATTTTATCTTTGTAAACAAAGTATGCCACTCTGCCTTGTTTGAATAATTATTTCTTTGCTTTGCCCCCCCCCCAGGAAGCTGATCCCCCATGGCAACCATTACAACTCGGTGATGGCACAGTCCCTCTTAACGAATCAAATAACTTTATCTGCCCCTCAGCCAATTAGTGTGGGCATTGCACATGTGGTTTGGCCTCAGCCCACACCTACCAAAAGAAACAAAGTGTGCCAGAACAGGTTAGTATTACACAGTGGGTCTGTGACTGATTTACATGTAAGCCTCCTGTTTTCAGAATCCCTTTAACAAAAGTATTTTTAGAAACACTGTATGCTCACCAGGTTGTTGATGCACCCAAATGTTTGTTTAGAATGTTTATTTCTTTAAACATTAAATGCTTTGTTACAAACAGCATAAACTGCTCAGAAGCCTATTGCTTAAAACCAAGGGATGATTGCTTAAAACCAAGGTATGGCAGAAATGACAACAAAAAAGAAAATAATGCATTTTAAAGTAGCATTTGCTGCCCTCTAATCTGATTTCTGTTCGTTACACTACTGGCTTTTACTAAATATCTACAGAAATAAATTTTGGTTTGATTATTTAATAAAGCAGGTAGCCCTAGTTAGATGTTCTTAAATTTATATGCATGAAGACTTGTCAAATTTGAAATATTTGAAATAGAGGCTCTTGTGAATAGTATAATGGTAGTCATAATATGACTTAGAATAGTATTAAGAATAGTCTTTCTTTTGCTGGCAGCAAGAAACACTTTAAGTGCTCTGTGGAGAAAATGTGCCCCATCACTACAGAAGTTATTTACAAAGGTATGGGACATTTCAGTAATGGAGAAACCTAAGACCGGGAAGAACAGTTACAATGATGAACTGTGTTAAGTAACCCCTGATTCATACCCACTGAAGTCAGTGAACATGGTTCCTGGTCCTTTTCAGTGGGTTCTGAATCTGATTCAAAATGTCTATGGTGTCCAAGCCAGCATTTCTTCATTTCCTCTTTCCTTTTTAAGAGAATGGTACCTTCAGCATATTGTACTACATTTCATTGGTAAATCCAACTTCGAACCTTGCATTGCAGCATCTGAACAACCCTGCTTGTGATATGCAAAAATTACCTGGAAAGTTTTCCATGTTTGTTTGGAAAACAACATTTTCAGTGTTACCTGTATCTTCATTGTTTTATGTTTCATGTGTTGATTTATATTCATTGATGTGTCAATTTTTTTGTTCTGGTGTAAATTAATTTGGGGAGGAGGGACAAAATTAAGTTACTACTTCTTCTTTCATAATCAACATCTTAATGACATGCCTAAATAGATCCCTTTCTTCACAGGAGCAATGTGCTGCCAAGTACCAATATCCAAAACTCAACATTTGTGTCTCCAAAGATAATTAATGTGAAGTCTTGTGAAAAAGAAAGTTGTGTTGAAACCCAGGACAATCATAATTCTGAGGGGCAGGAAAAGATCTCTTGCAAACCATCTGTCAGGCAGGACCCTGATCCATCTGTTTCCAACAAACAACGGCAGGCTATCATCATTGCGGATTCACCAAGTCCAGCGGTCAGTGTGATCACCATTAGCAGTGATACAGATGAAGATGATGTGGCACAAAGGCATCTGGCTGCAGAGTAAGTAGTTAGTTGTTCTTGTATGTTTTCCAAAAAGATGAGAAGGGATGGAATGTGACTTTGGTGCCAGTAAAGAGGCTGTATTAAAAAAAAAAACTCACAAAAGTCAGATACATTTGAAAGTTTTTTCATTCTGCTTGTCATTCCACTGGCCAGTTGAATCATAACTTTTGTGTGGAGTTTTCTGTGTGTTACATAAGTTAGTTTTTGTGCATTAATTATAAGGACTCTCATGAATGGGAAAGGAAAACAGGTGTATATGTGTTGGTGACATAGCAAACTGTGAAACAGATGCTATGCAGATGAGTTCCATTGCAGTATGGGGCTTTCTGTTTTTTCCTGCTGGAGACTTCTGTACTCCTTACCAATCTGTTTCTGAAGGTTATGTTGAGAGTGGGGGGAAAAATCTGGCATCTTTGTATTATGAGTAAAAGGTTATTTCTGTTCATAAAAGGGATCTTTTGCATCCAATCCTTTATGTGTAATATTTAAATAATTAAATATATACTGGAAGCCCCACATTCTAAATGTTATAGTAGTGGTGTGAGTCTTATAATTTGCAGAAGTTCAAAATCAAGGTGTAATGTTTGGTTAAGCAAGCAGGAAAGTGAAACTTTTAGGTGGTATCCTGCAGTCCCTATGGCTTTACAGCTGCCAGCCTTTTGTATTCTGGCATAACATACTGTTGACAGTAAACCAATGCAGTTAATAGTTACTATTGATGTTTAAAGTTATACTGATGAATGTTGGTGGGCAAAGCATTGAAAATGTCTCTCATTTTCTCTTTCAGATGTAAAGGTAGCTTAGATTGTGAAGCTTGCCAGAGTACGCTAAATATTGACCGTGTGTGTTCACTAAGCAGTCCTGACAGCACTCTGAGTACTAGCTCCTCTGGGCAGTCTAGTCCTTCTCCTTGTAAAAGACCTAACAGGTTAGAAATGAAAATAGTTGGGTTTTGTGTCAGTAGCCCAAATTTGTGTGGCTTAAACTTGCAATGTGCCTGGGTATATATACATGAGTCATGTAAGCAGCCCCATTTCCTGCATCTTCACTCATAGCCTTCATGCAACCAGATAAACAAGCCAAGAGTTTGGATTTAATCATTCACCAGTATCCTTTTGTGTAGCTGTGTCACCACCAGCATCAGATTGCCATGAATTAAACACCCCCTGCTTCAATTTCAGGTTGTGTGAGACTCATGCACAATGAGACAAAGTCACCCTGTCTGGAAACAAAGGAGAACCTGCTTAATTCTTGGCAGTCTAACGCTGATGGTGATCTCCTTTCTGCTGTGCCAATGTAACCATGCTGCTAGATTTTGATAATAGTTATGTGTTACAAGTGAACATGGAACTATGGTTAAGTATCTGCAAACAGGTCAGGACTTGGCAGCCAGCTTTAAACCTGGGTTTCTAGTTTATAGATAACAGTTACTGTGTTTGTTCCCACTTGAATGAAGGGAGGAATGTGAGTGAATAAGCTTTATGTGCCTAAATGCTGCCTATGTATAGTATATCCTGGCTTCAGTTTTCCCCCCCCTGGATTTCGTTTACATATGAAAGTTTGCTATGCAAGTCATACAATATTTCTGAAGACTGGTATTGATGTACTTAAAATATGTGCTTAAAGATACCTTTTTAAGGCTGTGGGCAGCTCTTTTGGTCTTTGAATTCTGTGTTGTAACTAACTTTTGATTGCAAATGTAAACAGTCAAGTTTTCAGCCATCTTGAAGAAAGACCTAAAATGAGCAGCTTTGTTCAGCTATGAATATCTTGGATTTGTAATCATTTAAATATGTGCTATAAAATTACCTTACTACCCCGGCAACGATTACCATGACAACTGAGCTGTTCTATTTTAAAAGATGAAATAAATTACTAGGACTGAGCCAGATGTTCTTCAGCGAATGCTTTATACAGGTCTTCTCCATGCCTCAGTTGTTGGGTTAAAAATTCTCTGAATGTTTGTCAGTTTAATTAGCTCTGATTGGCTACAAAGTTGGTGTTATTTTTTCTTTGGAAAAAATAGTTCCCTTTCCTCTTAGTAACAGTAACATACTTATGCAGCCAATCAGGTTTGTCTGCATGATAACATCATGTAGGATAAAGAGAGTTAGCTTAGAGCAAGGCCATAGTTGCTTGGAAAAAGGGCTGTTTTGAACAGTAAATGGCAGTGAAGCTGCAGCTGATCAGAACTGTGGGGAGGTTGCTATCAGATGAATCCCAAGGGATGATGTGCATATAGAATGCCTGTGTTTTGGATCACCTAATTCATTTCCCCTGTTGAGATTTTCTGGGAATGGTAATACCTTTTATTTGATCCATATGAAATTGGGAAGCAGTTTAGAGAGGGTTGGAGTCAACTCCTTTATAGGAGTTTTCAATGGCTTTATATTATACAGCAGTAAAATTGTGTTCTTGGAGAGAATAAAATTTTATGAGAGTTCATTGTCACTCTTCATAATTGTTGGCTGACACTCTTGGGGAAATTTACATTATGGAAAGATCTGAAACTCCTAGGATTTTGAAAATGTTCATACTTCCTTGGCAGTGTGCCTTGATTGTATAAAGCTGGAATGTAGGAACCCAACTTTTGAGACAGAAGTCTGAATCCTCCCACTTAAATTTTTAAATCAAAAGAAAAAGTAATGTTTTGTTATACTGCTGGTAAGAGAGACTGTGGAGTGTGCAATTCAGAACAGTGCTTTACTTCTTTATTATAGTATGTCAGACGATGAACAAGAAAGTGGCTGTGATACTGTGGATGGCTCACCTAGTTCGGACTCTTCAGGCCATGATAGCCCATTCTTAGAAAACAGTTTTGTGGAAAATACCAGTGAAAATCCAGAAACTGGAGCCTCAGCTATCTTGGAAGCCAAACCAGCTGTCTGCACTGTGGTTGTGCCACAAATGAGGATAGAGAACAGGTTAAATGTAGATGAGCAAATGACAAATGCAGGTAATCAGCACTTAATTTGTTTTATACTCCCAGACACATTCCATTCAGTGTACATTTTATATAAAGGTCGGTGAGTAGAGGGTCAGTTATGTAATTAAATTTTCCTTCCTGCTTTTTCTCTGGCATCCCTCAATAACATGTTTGGAATATTAGGGGGGCCCTTTGCTGCAGAATGTGGCATGGGAAGAGAAGTCTAATAGCAATAGAATTCCTGAAAATTCTGTGGAAGCCCATTGAGCTAGTACAGGTGGACACTGTTATGAGCGACCTCTGCGTAGGTTTCAGTGGAGTCTCCTGAAATACAGAGCCTGGTTAGGGATATTTTTGTGGTGTGCATAAAGAAAAGGAGGGGTCATGAAAGATCCATTCTGCAAATGACTTCTGTTCATATAAACATTAGCTTGAACCCTATACTTATAGCATTTGTGCAATTCTCTTTTATCTTGTTTTCTCAAACAAATAATCAGGGATATCTGTAGTTCTTCAGCCTCAGTGTCCTGATAAAATTCTGCAATATATATTTAAGGTTTATGATAAATAGATGTTCTAAGTTTATTACTAAAGCAAAAGGAAGGGGTGCTTTAAGAAGCAACACTATGTTGACCTGTTTACATTTTGCTAGTTACCACCTGCCAACCACTGACAAAACGCCGATCTGCTCGTGCAAAAACAAACCATCTTAATGGTTTGGGTAATCGCCAACGAAAATTGATATCAGCATTCCATCAGCAGCACTCAAACCTCAGTCAGGTAGGTATGAAAATGTTACAGTGTGAAACAATCTAACGATTCATGTGTAATGTAATTTGTCTTTTGGAACTATGGCACATATGAGTCATGTTAACCTAGGCATTCCATTCTATACATGTTACTGACCTGAAATGTGAACTCTTGAGTTTTAATCAAATTATCCAAAGAGAGAAATGTTCCAATTGATTCATATGCTGTGGAAAGGGAGTTAGCATGAGGGGGGGTAGAACTTTCCTTGAAGATTGTTTGAAGGATGCAGTTCATACAGAAATGGACATCTCCATCCGTGATGATTGGCAGGTCAGCAGAAGCATATGACATCAATCTTCTAGAGCCTGCTTTGGCTTTCTGTTACCTTCCTAGCATAATTCAAGATGATGGTTTTGATTTAAAGCTCTAAATGGCTTTGAATCTATATATCTAAGAGGCTTGCTGTACATGTTTTCCTAATACTGGCTTTTATATATAAAATAGTAACATCAAGGTCTCTCATGTTGTTGGTTTTTGTGGGGACTCTCCATTCTCAACAATTGTCATTCATGAATTTTGAAGCACATGCCAAAAATATGTGTCCGTAGATCATAATGCTTTTTGTTCAAGACTGAAATCTTGTTCTCTGAACTTTATAAATGTTATATCCTAAGTGACTTTTAATATGTATGTCAGACTAGCACCACTACTGAAGCAAGCTGAGTGGGAGAAGTATAATTTGCAAACTGCATGACTGTGGTTTTCACACACATATCACAGTAGGACATTAGCGAAGAAAAACTATTTCTGCAAAGTTTAATGTGCATGTGAAGGGCAGCAGCATTTGAGTGTCATGCAGAACTAATGTAAGGATCTATTAGTTTTGGTAAAGTAGATTTGTTCAGCTCCTGGTTACCAGTGCCTCTCTTTTTTTCTGCCTCTCTTTTCTTTATTTTACTGGAAAAGTGTCAGAGGCATGGAAAACCTACAAGAACTATTATATATGCTTTATGTTAAACCACTTAGAGATGTTATTATATCCATTGTATATAAATACCATAAATGGGTAGACCTTGTTTTAAAATAATTTCTCCTTTTACCTGCAGTGTGTCTTCCACCCTATTTGGAAGAGCGTCTTGGTTCTCTGGACTAGATTCTCAGAGGCCTGCAGGGGAAAATGAGGAACTGCTGCTGCCCCCCCCCCCTTCCCTTGAGCAGAGCCATCCTATGATGAAAACCCACTCATTCAAACATTGGATTCAAGCTATTATGTTCTTAAATTAGGGAGCTTAAATTAGCCCAAGATGTGCTGATAGCTGCTAACTGCAAAGGGGATAAGTCTTTTTATCTGTTATGATAGCTAAACAGAACTTCCGTGTTCAAAGACAACATTCTTCAAAGTATCAGATGTCAGGGCTTTCTCAGAAGCGGTATTTGTAAGCAGAATGCGGGTCTAGGTGGTTCCGTGGTTTGATCCAGCAGAGCAGTTCTTCTGCTGTGACATGCAGAGGAGAAGATAAAAATAAAAAAATGAAAGCCCATTCCCCATGATAGTTCAAGCAGCATTGAATGGGAGACTATTTGTAGAAGATGGTGTTTCTAGTTTAAAATTAACTGTAATTTCTCTTGGGACAGGTTCAGCACTTTGGAGCTGGGTCTCAGGAGTGGAATGGAAACTGTGGTCATTGGAGGCAGCAAGCATACATCCCAACTAATGTTGCCAGTCATGCATTCTCCCTTCAACACGGAAGTCCCACTCATAGCTCGGTCCATGCACATTTGGCTGGAAGTGCACATCTTGGAGGACAGCCTGCTATTCTACCTTATCCATCGTCTGCACCCCTGAGTACTGCTGCTCCTGTTGCCCACATCTTAGCCTCACCATGTACCTCAAGACCGATTTTACAGCATCCCACTTACAGTATCTCTCATCACAGTGGCATCGTTCACCAGGTCCCAGTGGGCATAAATCCCCGATTGCTGCCTTCCCCAACCATTCATCAGACTCAGTACAAACCAGTTTTCCCTCCACATTCTTACATTGCATCACCTGCTTACACAGGATTTCCATTGAGTCCAACAAAACTCAGCCAGTATCCATTTATGTGAGACTTGAGTTACAGTATCCTGATGAAACTCAGTGATACATACATCTGATTTGAGAGGAGAACATGGTATTTAATAAATATTAGCCATGGCACAACAAGAAAATTATTTTTTTTAATCATGTTAGACTTCGGTGCAATTTAAACAACCTTGAGCTTTAACTCACTTTTAATGTGTTTTTTGCACATTTGGTATAAATTTGTCTTTAGTCATGTTATCTTATAGAGTAACTCCAGACAGGTGACTTATGGGAGTAGAAATCCAGTTTTGCTCCTACTATTTTTTATAAAATTGCCTTCTAACTAGTGCGAGACACGTCTACATTTGGGAAGCCATTGAGTATACAGATTTAGAGCAACGGATGCACATGTGTCATCAGTATCATATATGAGTAATTTGTTTGTATTGCGTGTCTTGCTGTTCAGTGTCGAGTCACTTAACTAAAAAGATTGAGCTGTTCTTCACATTGCATGTGTCTTTTGCATGGGCAAAATGAAAGTTGCCTAGAAACTTGCTCTTAAATGTTGGTGTCCTAATAATCTCAGCTGCATTGTAAACAGTTCCTACACATAGTGCCTTAAATATTTGAGGTTGTTAATGTTACTATATTATAAATGTTGAGGACTGCAGCACTTAACATTCAAATTTGCTGATTATTTGATAGAGTAATGCGAGCTCACTCTCCTTTTTTTCTTTTTTCTAGTTGTGTGGCATAATTTTAATATTGGGTGTGATTTCTTTATCTAGAGGGCAGCATGTTCTTGCTATAGCTGAATTCTGCTGTCTGATCTTTCCCCCCGGAACAATCAGCTTCAAGAAAAGCATTTTGTAGTGCTTAGGAAAAGTTGATTCAGTAGCTGTTGAATAACAAACGGATGTTTTATACTTTTCAGTGGAACTGCAATACACACTTAATTAGTTTATTTTCAAAGTGTTTATGTCCAACTGGATTTAATAACCTGTTTAGAGGTGCAGTAGGCATGACTTGGCTAGATTATGAAAGAAAAAAAGCAAAATGCTCATTGCTTTATGCTGTGGTTTCATCTTAGCTTCAGCAAACCATGCAGTATTTAATAAATAGTAGCGGAATATTTACTATTGAAGCTTGAAAAGATGTGAGTACTTTGTGTGCAATTTTTCATTTATGCATGGGAGAGATTTTAGCCTTTTTACATTATATAGTATTTGTTCTAGTCTTTTGGGAATTCTTATTTAATACATTCCGTCAGGGACAACAAATTACATGCATTTTTTTCTTAGGAAGTCCATCTTTTCTGTGTTTTTGTTTGTGTTAAAATGAAATTGCTTTTGCAGCACCAAAGACTTAATCATCCATTTCCTATCAAAGGTAGCTACTTATTCATAGACCTCAAGCATATTGTAGTGTTAGGGTGGATTTAAAGGAAGGTATTAAGTGAGGCTGTGATCTAGCTTATGAGGCAAGTAATAAATTGTATCATTTATCTTGAATGTATCATAGATAAGCTGCTATATAATGATTGCCACTTCAGATAGCTGTGAAATTAGGTGATTTAACTAGTTCTTAGCCTTCTAATTTCTGTATGAGTCTAATTACATGAAATAGATGTAGGGAGTTGATTTTGTTCTGTTTGCTTTTCATGTTTGGAGTGTTGTAACTACTATATTGTAAATGATGGAATACAATTGCATATGTTACTTTGGGGTGTGTTATTTGCATCAGTATTTTATCTCCATTAACTATCATTGCATATAAAGTTGATGTATCAATGTAATTTAATTTTTATGTGTTCATATTGACATTGTGCAGACCCTTAAAACTACTTAACTTTTTTTTTAAAAAAATAAATGTTTCTGGAATACAATTCTTGCAGTATAGACTGGAATAGGAGTGCAAAGGGTTTCTGTCCAGCACAGTCCTATGCATGCTTACTTAAAAGTAAAACCCACTGAGCGTAGTGGGACTTCCTTCTAGGAAATTGCATAGGATTGTAGCCTCAGCAGGCTAACAGCTGATAGTTTTCTTTGCTCCATTAACACAAGCAGTGTTTTATTTAATGAATGTCTAAGTGAAATAAATGTGCCTGCATTTGATTTATTTTAAAGGACTTAAATACAGCAGTATTAGTTCATAAAAACCAAAACCAGCAGTACATTTTAAAGGCTGAATATAGGAATTAAGCCCTCTCCCAGACTCTTGGGTCACAATCGGAGCCACAGCCCTACATGGCCATTGGGGTGCTTGGGAACGTAATTTTCTTCCTTCTATAAGAAAACCCTGTCTTGTACAGGAAATCACTTTTGATGTTTCAAAAGCTTAAAAATCAGTTTTTGATATGATGCCTGAGGGATTCCTTTCACATCAGAATAAAAGACAATACCATTGGAGGCACACAAACCCTTGGGTATACCAAAAGAAAAGCAGTTAGCCTTGCAACTTCAGTCGTTTTTCATAAAATCTTTTATATAAATGTGTATTTATATATCTCTTAAAGACAAGAACAACCTGGTAAAAACTGAATCCCCCCCCCCCCCAACAGTAAATTCTGAACTTTACACAAATGAAATTGAAATAAGTCAGTTTGTTGTTCTCTTTAACATTAATGGTTCAGCAAATTCTTATTTTCAGTTAACTTCTTGGTGTTGAGAATGGGATTTCTTGGTGCTGTTTCCGTTGCTGGCATTGGTCTCACCAGGGAACTATAAACACCCGAAGCTAGCTTCCTTTTTTTATAAGGAAAACAAAACAAAACAAAAACTGGTTCTTTTTATTTACTTGGACCTTGCTTTCTCTAAAGTATGCACTGTGCTTTTAAACTCTCTTTAGGATGTAAAGCTAATGTATTTGGCACTTTGTGCCATGGTAAACATGAAACCTCTTCTGTCCACATACTCCAAATGAAGCTGTGGCTTCTAACATTTTGTAAAAGAGTTGTTTTTTTTACTTTTCATAAGTGATACATCAGGTTTGCTAAAACAAATACTGCACATAATTTTATTACTGTGCAACCAGTTCTGTAATAAGAACTGCAGTGAAGGTCCAGACTTTTTGTCCTTACTCAGGCTGCAGTCCACAAATTCACATCAAAGCAGTGCTGATTGCTCTGTGGAATAAATGGTCTTGGTGCCTGTGGCTTTGGAGAACTAAGGATCTGTCTACAGAGAGCAAGACAGGGCAAGGGTATAAATCAGTAATCAGAAAAGTCCCAAATATGCATCTATACATCTTATCTTTCAAATGCCTTTTAAATAAAACACTGCACGATTAACGAAAGCGGCATATTATTTTTAATTTGGAGATTAATTTTATATTCCTTGTATTCAGTTTTTAATTCAGGGTGGGTTATTGATCAAATATACTACTGTATTAACTAATTATTTTGTTTTTAATTTTTAAATATTCTGTATTTACTGCTAATTTTAACTTGGTTTGTGTTAAGTAAAAGTTCAGATCACACTGCAAGCTATAGAAAGATTTGTTTTAGAACTAATATAGATTTGGTTATTAAGTTTGAACTGTTACAGTTTAATAATTATTTGTAGAATTGTGGCTTTTTTGTTCTTGATTTCTGTGCTACACTAGTTTGCCATGTAGCAATTGCACTGTGCAATATTACAATAAGAGGACTGGGAAAATTTTTATGGATGTAATGTTTCCTACAGTTTGCGATAGTATTTCTCTCTAGTTCTCAGTGATTTAAATGTGACCAAGCCTTCTGTACTTTGTCACAAAAAGCGGGTTTTCCAGGTGACTATTTTGGTGAGTGTCAAAATAAGAATTTATGGTGTATTACTGTCGAGATTCACTTTGAATTAAAATATATATTGCTGCAAATTGAATTTATTGACTTTTTATTGTATCAAAACCTACCTATCTAGACTATTCTGGCTATATCTTAGGTCGTAAGTGCTGTGTTTGAAGGTAACATAAATCTCCCAATTTTATGTACACAAGATTTGGGCCACCAGCATTATTTCTAATTATTCATGGTGTGATGCCGGCAGAAATGGCTTGAATGAAGCCATCTGATGCTGTTTAGCAACTGTCCTTAGGAAGTCAGAAATGTAGCCTACTGGGCATGTATCAGCTTCACTTAGAATTGCACCTTCTGCTGAATTCTGCTGGGATTCCACTGTATGATGACAGCAGAAGTTAGGAGGCGATGAAGATGGAGAATAAACCCACAAGTGTATCTGTCCGAGATTAGCAGAAATGTTGAATCTCTGGTAAAGGGTTATCAATTCTAGCCATTCTTGTACAAAGCCTTGTCATGTCAAAACCCATTTATCAGATATGCAAAAAACTGCCTAGTTATGATGAGAGTTAAAGTTGTCACATACTGGCTCAAACTACACAAAGCCAGGATATTGGAAGTTAAAGGTGATACCTTTAAACCAGTGGTTCCCAACCTTGGGTCCCCATATGTTCTTGGACTGAAACTCCCAGAAGTCTTAACCACTGGTTGTGCTGGCCAGGATTTCTAGGAGTTGCAGTCCAAGAACATCTGAGGACCCAAGGTTGAGAACCATTGGCTTAAATGCTATCCTTTGAATAGTTGTGTTTCCAGTGTCACAAATTATGCTTGCTTACAACTTATTCTCCATGCACCTGCACTTTTACTTGGTCTTTCAGACCCAGATCCCAATGGGAAGGATGGAGTGGCTGGAATCAGCAAAGATGCCATATGTTGGTTTGCTTTTTATTGCCTTATGAAGCTTCTAACTCTCATTGTATTGCTAGAGGCATTTTTCTCCCTATTTCTAGTTTATATCAGTAGTTAGCTGCTTTCTAGCCAATGCAATTCAACAGGGATAAGTGCAAAATACTGCACCTAGGAAAAAGTAACCAAATACATAGTTACAAGATGGGGGATACCTGGCTCAGCAATACTACGAGCGAGAAGGATCTTGGAGTCATAGATTCCAAGCTGAATATGAGTCAACAGTGCGAGGTGGCTACAAAAAAGGCAAATGCTATTTCAGGATGCATTAATAGAAGTATAGTCTCTAAATCCTGTGAGGTACTAATTCCCCTGAGCAAGCTGGCTTTAGGAAAGGAAAGGCCACTGCAGATAACTGCCTAATACTTTCACACCTCATCAACAAAGGTAAAGAAAAAAAAAATTCTAAATTGTATGTGGCCTTTCTTGATCTAAAGGGAGCCTTTGACTCTGTAGATAGAGAGTCCTTATGGGATAAACTCCAACATTTGGGTATAGATAAAAGACTTCTTTCTCTCATAAAAAATTTACACTCTGGTACTACCTGTCAAGTTAGATCTTCTTAGAAGGGCGAATTAACCAACCAGTTTCAAACCAACAAGGGGGTGAAGCAAGGATGCATCCTTGCTCCCTGCTTGTTCAACCTTTTTATGAATGATCCAGCTCCTTATTTAGCGAACGTGGATGGTCACCCTCCGAAGTTAGGGGAATATTCTGTTCCGCTACTGCTTTATGCGGACGATGCTGTTATTATCTCACGCACCTGTCCTGGTCTGAAACATTTGATTAATAGATGTGTGAAGTATTTGGACAAAAACAAAATGCAATTGAATTACAAGTCTAAAATACTAGTTTTTGCTAAGTCCTGGAAACAATTACAGTGGAAACTAAATGGTAACAATATCGAACAGGTCAAACAGTACAAATATTTAGGTATTGTTTTTCACTATAAACATTCCTGGGTTCCTCACTGCAAATCAATTTCAAACACAGCCAGGCTTTCTGTGCAGTCCGTACTTCGATTTTATTACAACACTGGCAACCGATATGTCCCGGCAGCCCTACAATTTTTTAAATCCAAAATCACCCCGCAAATTCTGTATGGCATCCCAATTTGGCAAAATGCCATGGATTGCTCAATCAAACAGCTACAATCCCACTTTTTACATAAGGTATTAGGCCTACCGAGGTGTGTTCCCTACTTGGTACTCTGTCTTGAGACTGGACTATCCACACTGGAAACGATGGCATGGCTGAGAACATTTCAATTCTGGCTAAAAATGTTTTGCAACTCAGTCCAAGACAGCTTATTATATCAGCTTCTGCAAGATTCCGACCCTCCTTTTGGGTCCATTGCCCTTTTTAAAAAACTGAAATTGATTGGCCTGTCATTGGTGGGGGACTCCAGGCATGGATGCTTTCGCATCTTGAATGGACAGGAAGTGTGCCTTGTTCGGCTCCCGAGCCGGTGTTGGCCGCGCCTCCCTAGGGGATGCCTTCCTGACCTATTGGTCATGGGGCCTCCTTTACAGGTTCGACCTTTGCCCCTTCTTCAAAGGCCTGTTGTTCAAGTCCACCATGAGTGTGCGACTGTCATGCTTGGTCGCCTCGCTAGCCATGGTTCTCGATCCTGCTCCCGGGACCTGCAGAATACATCACGCTGCACCTGGTCCCTCACCTACTGCCTTGGGACAGGGGTCGGAGGTTTCATCCGGACCTCAGGTTCCCCTACCTATCGGCTTGGAGTCTTCCCTGACAGTAATGGACATGCTCCATCATGCTTGCACACCTTCTACCACCTTGACCTACTACCCCTTTCATGGGTAGGCGTTCTGTCCCTTTGCATCACGACGACATTGGCCTACTAGGCCAATGTCTCTGGACGCACTCCTTCGGTTTCTCCTTCACTGGTTTGCCTGGGACTGGCCCGTTCTACCTGCACGCTATTTCTCCGCGGCCCGGAGAATATGCGCCCTGCCTATAGACCACTGACACATCAGTGGTCTCTCCAGTTAATTCTTTGGCAACCCTCCAGGCTGCCTTGCTCCTGGCACTATCCTTAGCTTGCAGGGCTGGAGGGCTGGCTACACTAAGAGCCGGTCCTCCTTTTCTGCAAAGCAACCTTACGGCCAGGCCTTACCTTCTTGCCTAAGGTATTTTCTGCCTTCCATTTCAACCAGCCAGCTGTCCTTCCTGGTCTCTTTCCCACACCATCTTCACTGCTTGAAACAGCTCTGCACGCTCTAGACGTGAAGCGTGCTCTGTCTCACAATGTATCTCTGTCACCTTTGCTGGCTCTCCTTCGGAGTACCGGCTTCCTCTCAGACCACGTCTAGCTGGATGGTCCAGTCCATCCGCCTTCCTTATGATTTGGCAGAGACTCTTCTTCCAAAATCAGTGAGAGCTCACTCTACTAGAGCTGTGGCATCCTCAATGGCCTTTCTCTATCACATGGACGTCGCAGATGTCTGCCGCGCTGCCACGTGTGCCACTCCGTCTCCCTTCATCTCGCCCTACCGCCTGGTAGTCCGACCGAAGGCTCAGGCTGCAGTAGGGCGAGCTGTCCTGGCTCTGCACGTTCGTGACGTCCCTCCTCCTGGTTGGTCAGCTTGCCAGTCACCCATTGGTGTGTATTCACAGAGGACACGAAGGAGAAAAGAGGTTACCTACCTGTAACTCTGGTTCTTCGAGTAGTCCTCTGTGAATTCACACGTCCCGCCCTCCTCCCCGCTGTCCGTCACGTGTGCCATGGCATGTTGGGCAGCGGCGGTCGGTTCTTTAAGAACTGAAGCACTGGGCCGGGGGCGGAGTTATATAGCCAGGTGTAGGGGAGGTCCCAGCACTAAGTGCTTAAAGCTGTGGAAGTTTCCGGAGGCTGCTCTGCTCAGGCGCAGATTAACCCATTAGTGTGAATTCACAGAGGACTACTCGAAGAACCAGAGTTACAGGTAGGTAACCTCTTTTATGGCTGTAATCCGATTGAAGATATAACTCACTATTTATGGTTCCGTCCCCTTTATATGGATCCTAGAAAAAGATTTCTGTCGCCTATCATCTAGTCATTTGCCAACTCCACCTCTGAGGAAGCAGTACTATGTCTGCTCTCTGACAATCAGTTATCTATCACTTACTCTGAAACTCAATTTGCGCTGGCAGCCAAGAAGTTGCGTTCTTGTTTTGTCAAGGAGCGTAATGCTGTATAGCTGCCACAAACATGCGCAGCAAGCTTGTTCCTTTTTAAAGGATACTATGATCAGTTGGATGACAAGCATCCTAATGAGCTATTATAATTACCTGTTTTAAATTGGAAAAAGATCTTTCCCCCTTTTTATGTATTGTGTATTGTATATTGTAAAGGCCTTTGGTCAGAAACAATAAAGTATTTTATGGGGAGTTATTTTTTTCCTGGACCATTTCATCAGAAGACCTGTCCACTAACTCAGTTCAAAGGTTCTTTTGTCTTGATGTCATCAAGTTAAAAACAAAATCTAGAGGCACAATAGGATGTAGGGGAAAGAGTTTCACTTGCAGGATCATCTGTGAGCATTCCTCCATCCATAGGAGTCTTCCACCTATGGAGTCAATCTCAAGAACATTGTCAGTAACACACAGGTCTCTGAAGTTAGCACTAGATTTCGGTATCTTTACATTTTCTGTTTACCAGAAAATCAAAATGACAGTTGGATTGAACATGCTAATTAGTAAGAGATAATCTAACCACTAAATTTACATTGTGTCATTATGTTACAGTACATACTGTTACAGTACATAAATCTGGCTATGGCTATTTGTTGCCTAAATAAACAATAATCATCATGTGCCATCAAATCAAATTCTGCTTTATGGTGACCTTTTTCAGGGTTTTCTAGGTAGAAAATACTCAGAATTGGTTTACCACTCCCTTCTTCTGGGGGCGTCCTGAGACTGTGCAACTTCCCCAAGGCCACAAAGGCTGGCTCCACTCAGAGGAGGCACAGTGGGGTTTTGAGCTCCCAACCTTTGACTCTGCAGCCAGATACCTAAACCACTGAGCTACCCAACCAGCTCCTAAATGAATAGCTCATTTAACATTTCAAGTAACAGCTCTGAATACCACCAGAGGGCCCTGGCCTAATGATTGAGGTAGGTTTGTTATGGTAGCACCATCTATTGAAGCTTCTTTGCCATGAAATAAAGTTGTCATACAGAAATGTTGGATATGTTGGTTCAACAGTTATACTGCAGGTTGGATTTTAAAAAATACATCAATAATGCAGAGCATTTAATTTTATTTGGCCTAATTAGAACTATAAATTTGAGGAGGAAATACAAAATAAAAGGCTAAAATCTGCATGTGTTCAGCTAGAACACCCTTAATGCCGTAATAACTGTGGCCAATGCGCAGTGGAGTGGTGATTTTTTTCCTATGAGAGGACAGCTGCCTGTAATACAAAGAATAGGAACTGGATATCTCTCTATATTATCTATTAAAGAAAGAAGGGTTTTTACCACCCCCTTGAGGAAAACAACATATTGTATAAAATGCAGAAATGGTAAAAGAAACATTTCTGAAAAGAGACATAGGTGGCTCTGGGATGTGTTGAGGGGGATGCCCCATCCTATATTTGCCTTTACGTCTGTCTGCCTACCTTGTCTCATTAGAGGATCTGAAATATAGGATTGTTTTTCCTGAGATTTGTTTAAAGCATTTTCTTACTGTACTCTTCAGACAGAGCAAGCTCCCAGAGTGGTTTACAAAGATTGATAATCAGGCAGTTCCTGACCTCAGGCTTACAATCTAAAAGACAGAGCACAAAGGGAAAAAGGATTGGAAGAGGAAGTAAATAGAAAACACAGGCACTTATTGCTGTTTTCTCCTGCCAGGCAAGGGGAAAGTGTAAACTCTGTCTCTCATATTATTGCCACTAGCAAGTGATACCCCTCCCTCCCAGGAAGAACACAGCAAAGAGAAAGCCCCCAACTGCCAGCCTAGTATATCAGCTCACGGCTGCTGGTCATAGCCTGGCTCCATTGGCATCCATGCCTGTTTACTTGATCACCTTAAGAATCACTTCTCTGTCAGGGAAAAGATAGCAAGGCATTTAGCATAGTGCCTCATGGAAGGGTCTGGCAGGAGGGCAATGTAAAATATACACATCAGTTTAACATCTCCTAAAGCCATTTCATGGGCCAAGACAGGTGGGAAGGATTGTCATCTATTGGCGAATAGTGATCCAAGTCTTTCTGAGCGGATGCTTGCTTTTCCTCCATAGCAGTTTTTACCTCGCTCCCTGCCTTGGAACACTGTAAAGGATTCTTGACCCTAGTACTGTATCTGTTTCCCCCAAAGCTTACTGCTGGTTTGCACCTCCAGAGGAGTCCCATATAACTATACACATCCCACAAGATGTCAGTTCATAAATGCTGGGAACTTTTAGGACTAATACCCAGATAAAGTGAGTCAGAATTCGCAGTTTATACTTTTTATAGGATTAGCAAATACTCCTACCTTCATAGAATCATAGAATAGTGAAGTTGAAAGGGGCCTATAAGGCCATCAAGTCCAACTCCCCGCTCAGTGCAGGAATACAAATCAAAGGATATCTGCCAGGTGGTTGTCCAAATTTCTCTTGAATTCCTCCAGTGCTGGAGCACTCAGCACCTCTCAAGGTAATTGGTTCAATTGCTGTATTGTTCTAATAGTTAGGAATTTTTTCCTAATATTCAACTGAAATCTCGCTTCCTGTAACTTGAGCCCATTGTTGCATGTCCTGCACTCTGGGATGACTGAGAACAGATCCTGCCCCCCCCCCTCTGTATTTCAAGTATTTGAAAAGTGCTATCATATCTCCCCTCTGTCTCCCCCCCCCCCCCCCAGGTTAAACATGCCCAATTCTTTTAGTCTTTCCTCATAGGGCTTGGTTTCCAGCCCTGATCATCCTTGTTGCCCTCCTCTGCATTTGTTCCAATTTGTCAGCATCCTTCTTGAAGTTTGGTGTCCAGAACTGGACACAGTACTCAAGATGAGGCTTAACCAGTGCCAAATAAAGGGGAACTAGTACCTTGCCGGATTTGGAGACTATACCTCTGTTAAAGAAGCCTAAAATACCATTTGCCTTTTTTGTAACCATATCACACTTTTGACTTATATTCAGCTTGTGATCTATAACGACTCCAAGATCCTTCTCGCTTGTAGTATTGCTGAGCCAGGTATCCCCCATTTTGTAACTATGTGTTTGGTTACTTTTTCCTAGGTGCAGTATTTTGCACTTATCCCTGTTGAATTTCATTCTGTTGTTTTAAGCCCAGTGCTCCAGCCTATCTAGACCATTTTGAATTTTGTTTCTGTCTTCCAGGGTGTTGGCTATTCCACCCAATTTTGTGTCATCAGCAACTTTGATTAACATTCCCTCTATCCCCTGATACAGGTCCTTAATAAAAATGTTGAATAGCACTGGTCCTAGGACTGAGCCCTGGGATACCCCACTTGTTACCTCCTCTCAGTCTGAAAATGAACCACTAATCATCACCCTCTGAGTATGATTCTGTAGTCAGCTGTGTATTCACCTCATAATTGTTTAAAAAAATGAGATCAGATTAGTCTGGCAGGATTTGTTCTTGACCAATCTGTTGGCTTCTGGTTATTATTACCTTGTTGTCTAGGCGCTTGCATAGTGACTGCTTAATAATCTGCTCCAGAATTTTTCCTGGGATTGATGTCAGGCTGACTGGTCTGTAGTTCCCAGGTTCTTTCTTTTTGCCCTTTTTGAAGATAGGACAACATTATCCCTCCTCCAGTCATCTGGTACCTCACCCTTTCCCCATGATTTCAAGAAAATAATGGGCAGTGGTTCTGAGAGTTCTTCAGTCAGTTCCTTCATCACTCTTGGATGCAGTTCATCCGGCCCTGGAGATCTGAACTCGTTCAAGGTACTAAAGTATTTCTTGACCATTTGTTTATCAATCTCCAACTGCAATTCTGTTCCCTCCACCTGCACTTCACATTTGTCTGGAGGGTCATAGTCTGTCCTTCGAGAAAGGACTGAGCTAAAATAGAAACTGAGCACTTCTTTGTCTTCTGTTATCATTTTCCAATCTCCACTGAGTAGCTGAGCCACTCAGTGGAGATTGGAAGCTGTTTCTTTTCTTTGTCTTTTGATATGCACATATCTGAAGAATGCTTTTTTTGTTGCTTTTAGTGCCTTTAGCTAGCCTCATCTCATTCTCAACATTTGCCCTCCTATTTCCAATCCTGCAACCTCTTGCTAGTTGTCTGTACTCTTTCTTTCGGGCCTGGGCTTCTTTCCACTTCCTATATGTGTGTTCCTAAAAAAACACTTGATTTTTTTTCTTCCTCTTTTTTCCTTATTTTTCCATCTTGAACAACTTGTTTATTGATGTTTAAAATCTTGCTATATTTTAAATTGTTATGATGTATGTTGGAAGCTGCCCAGAGTAGTCGATTGACTAGATGGGCGGGGTATAAATGTAATAAATAAATAAATAAATAAATAAATAAATATGCGTCCTTATTTTCATTTTGTTTTCATGTCCTCTCTGAGCTTTTTGTAAAGTCACACTAGGCTTTTTTTGCTGTCTCCCATCTTTTTTTCTTGTTGGAATTGTTTGTAATTGTGCCTTTAGAATTTACTTTTTTAGAAGCTCCCACCCTTCTTGGACTCCCTTTCTTGTTAGGATCTCCTGCCATGGGACCTTACTTATCCTTGTTCTGAGTTCATTAAAATTGGCTTTTTAAAAATCCAGCAGACATGTGTGGCTACACTCTGCTTTCGTTTCCTTTGAAATCAAGAATTCTAGGAGGACATGGTCACTCTCGCCTAGAGTTCCCCTTACTGCCACTTCCCCCACCAAGTCATCTCTGTTGGTCAGAATCAAGTCAAGGATAGCAAATCCTCTAGTTTCTTTCTCCACTTTTTGTAGGAGGAAATTATCAGCCACACAAGCCAGGAATTTCTTGGAAGGGCCATACTTGGCAGAATTTGCCTCCCAACAGATATCAGGATAATTGAAATCTCCTATTGTGTCTCTTTGAAATCCTTGCAATTTGTTTTTCAAAAGTTTCATCCGCATCCCCTCCTTGATTGGGTGGTTGGTAGTAAATGCCAACTACCGTGTTCCTTTTGTTTTTTGCCCCAACTACATTGATCCAGATGCTCAGCCAATCTCCTCTTCCTGTATTTCTCTGTGCAGCAATGTGTATCTTTTACATATACTGCAACTCCACCTCCCTTTCTATTCTTTCTGTTATTTTTGAACAATTTATATCCTTCAATTGCTGTATTCCAGTCATGGGATTCATCCCACCAGGTTTCAGTTATTCCTGTCAAGTCATATTGACCCTCCTGAGCTACGATTTCCAGTTCTTCTTGTTTGTTTCCCATATTCTTGGCATTTGTATATAGACACTGGAGATTGTGTGATTTGTGGTCTAATTTTCTTTGTACATTTTTATGAATATTATTATTAATGTTAATTTTATTAACAGATTATTTTTTATTATGTCTTAATACGTAAAACCACAGAATTCAAAGAGTGTACTTTCTTTTTCATATTACTGTATGTGCTTCTTTCAGTATACCATCTAATGCTCAAAGACATGGCAGGTATGAAGTGAAGAGTAATCAGCTGAGATCCTTGTACAAATTACCATGACACTGGATATTGGATCTGTGTAGTTTTCATCAAAGACAATCCAATTCCCAGAAACATATCCTAGAGGTACTCTCAGTGAGGGATGGCCAATACAAGAGAGATGGAGTGGGTGATGTGGTGTATATGTGTTGTCAACACACACCCTTTCAAATTGGACTGGTCATTCCCTTTGTTCCCTTTTGGCTACAGGACCCCAGTGTTTTGGACAGGAGCTCTCCCCCTCCCCCCATTTTGGAATCCTTTCCCTCCATTTTGGCATTGTCCCTGGGGCTTTATAATTGCACTACTACCTGCTCTATCACTGAATATGTTTGCTTCCTATTTCCTTTGAGATAAAACCAGAAGCCAATATGTAGGACCAAGAAAATAGGAACCAGACAAGAGTCTGTCATTTTTAGAACAGAAAAAAAGAAATTGTGCATGCTCTCTGTGTGTCTTATTCACTTATTCTCTCTCTCTCTCTCTCTCTCTCTCACACACACACACATCAGCTGTTGTAGAAGATAAGAGAGTTCTAGCCATTGTTCTAACTTTCTGGTGGTTGAATTTCTTGTTTAACCTTTTTTTTTTTTGGTATTTCAAAACTATTTTTTATTGTATCAATTGAATAAAACATTCACTACATTTTAACTGTAATTGGAATAAAGGATCGGCAGTCTTCCCAAGTGTTCTCAGGCCAAATGTCTATCAGCTCCTTGGTATTCTGACAAGCAGAGGGCAATGAAATTATTATTCTGACAACTAGAGCACAGATGACAGAAAAACCATTGCAAGCACAACCAGTGACAAGGGAGAGACCATTTGGGAGGATTTTTCTGTGGCACAGATGGTAACTTTCCATCACTACTGAACTTGCAGAATGTTGGCTAGCTAAAGTGTTTTTAGTTGTGAACAACCTTCTCATTGTGGGTGGGGGAGAATAGTTAGATAAAACACTGACAACTTGCTATAAGAATTTTGCATTAAATTTTTAAAACAAAATTGCACATACAAGTCCTGATTTGGATGCATAGTTTGGTAAAGTAAGAGCTGGATATTGTTGGACACTGGCTGAAATCTTGTTCGTAGCCTAAGCCCAAGTGTAACATTCTATCCATTTGTCCCTGTTAAACAAGAATAGAATAACACTTTATTGTCATTGCATGTGCAACGAAATCACCAGAGTGCTATCCAGACAGTACATCACTCATTCAGCTAAAACTCCATATAAACTCCTTACAAAACAAAATGTTACTGCTGCAATTCTCAGGAGGCACACATAGGCATGGAGTCCATAGGGATACTTTTCAGCCTAGGAAAGTCTTCGGAGGGCTTGGGACTTGAGGGAGGAGCCTTTAATGTCCAAACATCACTGCTAGCTTCTCCATGTTGAAAAAGATACTTAGGAAGCTTCAAAACCTGTGTGTGTTTGTGATTGGGTTCTGCTTTAATCCCTCTCGGTTCCTTGGATTGGGCCCGCAGAGAGTCCACAACAGCTGTTTGCAGTGTAAACTTTTTATTGCTTAACAATGTTAGTGAATGTACAACAACTTCAGTGGGCTCAACACAACTATCAGCTCGAGCTTTCACAGACCAAGGACTTTCAACTCTGGGGTTGCATGTGAATTTACCAATGAGAGTTCACCCCAAACCTCTCCCAGTTGGACAGCTTTCTTGGGGGTCGTCTCAGGGCAGGGCAGATAGTTTCACAATACGGATGGTGGGCCCACTGACCCTCGGTGGGCATATCGGATCATGCAGATGTTTTGGACATCACCTCCTTCTTTCCAAGGGCCCTTTCCCTTCAGGTACACATAGACGGTCTGTTCTAATAGCTCTGGCTCTTCTGGATGCACCACCACTCCGTTTTTCTCCTTTTTACGCAATTCTCACCTCTCCTTCTCTACCCAATAAGATAGTTTACTAACTGACTGACTTTTCTGCTGTCTCTCTAACTCAGATAAGGGCACTTTCATACTTTACCATCCTATGACCCCATGGGTCCTCCAGCTGTAGCCAGCCCCAAGCCAAGGGTATGTCGTCCTCCCTTTCCTCTCCTCTCCTCCTTCTGTCTTTCTGCCTCTTCCCAATCTAAGCCCTCTTTTTATCCTCTTCCATCTCTTACTCTATCACCACCCCCTCCTTGCTACTCATCATCATCAAGCCTTCCACAACTGGAGGTTCCTTTCCCACCGTTTTTTTCTCGCCTTGCTTCTCCATTTTTCCAATCTGATCGTCCCACACTTTGACTTATGATATGGCCGATAGCAGAGTATAAACCATTCCATATCCCTCCTCCACAGATGCATGAGAGGACGGCTCCCTCTTGGCTCCCTCAATTGTGGGTTGCTCTGGCCCACAGTGTTATATGAAACTTTAAATTAAATATAAGAGGCTTAAGTTTATTATGTCATCAGTCTTAGGCACACAGAGAATTCTGTGCCACCAGAATTCTGTCCAGTATATTTTTTGTAATTTTTATACCATATAGTACTTTATGATGATATGTGTGCATGCTTTTATTATAATTATTTCATGTGAGGAGAACACATGGTTCTTGAGACGGCTGTACTATTTTACTTAAAGGCAGTATATAAATGTTCACAAAATATTTTAACAAAATGGAAGTTCTTTTGTTAGTCATGTTTATTACCTTTTATTTCAAGTTTCACACTTCCTGGCCTGGCTGTTGTTTGGTGAAGGATAGCTTTTCTCAATGTAATGCCTTTCAGATGTTTTGAACTAGGGATGTACATTGTCTTCAGATGGGCAAATATGAATTGAATCACAGTTATTTCTCCATTTCCAAGGTGACCATGGGAAAGAGCAAAGACCCCACGGAAATTCAGAAGGATGAGTGGCACACTTCACAGATTCCTCATGTTCATCTGGCATTTGTTAGGTTAACAATACTACATAATAAAAAAGTGCTGTTTATATACCACCCCATAGCACTTAAAGCACTCTCTGGTTGGTTTACAATTTAATTATAAAGGCCACACATTGCCCCACCAGCAAGCTGGGTACTCAATTTACTGACCTTGGAAGGATGGAAGGTTGTGTGAACCTCGAACTGGCTACCTGGGATTGAACCCGGGTTGTGAGCAGAGTTTTGGCTGCAGTACTGCAGTTTAATCATGTGCCACGAGTCTCCTTTAAATAAAATATACCGTAGCTTCAATATCTTGTAAGGAGAAGGAGATTGCTAGCACCACCATCCAATAAAACCCAAGGCTTCTTCTGCGCACTACAATCATTGAGTTCTCTGAGTGAGGTCACTGGGCTGCAACAGCTCTCTCCACATGTTTTTTTTTAGTCATAGTACGAACTGAGTGACCTATATCATTGTAGCATATTGCCCTGGCTTTGCTTTCTCAGATTTTTTTCACCTTTCTTTTTAAAAAACGTAACTACTAGGATGGAGTTTAAATGCATATGCATATGAATCCCCACATCCTGTATAGATTTTGTGTTGTTCACTTTAGGACACTTTTGTTTTATGTGGCATCAAATAGCTTCTGACTTAGAGTGACCCTATAAATTAATTGCCTCCAAAGGTCCTGCCATTGACAGCCTTGCTGAGGTCTTGCAAATTAAAGATTGTAGCTTTTCTTTATTGACTTAGTCCTACTTATATTAGATCTTCATCTTTTCCTCCTGCCTTCTACATTTTCTAGCATTATTTTTTTCTAGTGAATCCACTGTTCCCTTGATATGTTTCAAGTACCATAGTGTCAGGTCAGGGAGTATGATGCCTGAATGTCTCCCCAAAAGCCCTAAAGAACTTTATAGTCCTCTGAGAAAAAAATCAGAAGCCTGTGTTCAGAGGCATTTATCCCCAAAAAGAGTTAATTCCAGAATGAAACCAGGCAATCATTTCCAATCATATCAACATTCATTTGGGTATCAAGGTACAGGTCTTTTCACTGTTGCAATGATTCCATGAAACATCAGCTTCTCTAAGTCTACAGGCTTTGTTTCTACATTGCTTCTATGTTCCATATGCATTTTTTTTCAAACACTGCAAACATCCCAAAGTCTTACAGTTATGTAAAAGTGTAGGTACAAATGCTTTAAAAATTCATGAAAACTACTTGTTAGAATTCAATCAAAAATACAGAAGCATAAAAAATATCACAAAGATTTGTTACATTCTAAAAATTCAAGACTTATAGTCTAAAAAGGCAGATTTAAAGAGCAAAAGGCAGAGAATACATTTCCAAAACATCTAAGTTCTTAAGAATAAAATATATTAAAGAAAATTATTATCTTAGCCTCTAAGCATATTAATAACACACAAGTAATTCTAAATGTTCACGTAGCCAAACCAGCTTGAGCATTGGATGAAAATCCAATGATGAATGTGTATATTCTGGAACTGAAGCCTCCTGCTGTGTTGCTGCTACATGATTGTTGTTGCTATCCGGTATGTGTCGTGTGGCATGGAGACAAAAGGGTAGGTCAGGCACTAATCTGTGTACAGTACTTTGATTCAGGCAGGGATTGGGGGCAGGGCCACCCCTACCTGCAAACCTGAGCTACAACTTTCACCATCCATGACCACTGACTATGTTTGCTGAGCCTAGTAGGAGATGTAGTATCATCTGCAGGGCAGCAGGGTGGGCAGACATATTTACTGTGGAGAATGTCTGCAGGTGGTATGCTGACTGATGTCCATCTGTAGTGGTCTCTCAGGAAATGACTGTCACCACCGGGTTTTGGAATGCTTGTAATATTGCTGGCATTTATTAAGGTGATGGCAGAGTACAGGGCACCACTTAGCTTGTAGGGTTGCTCACAAAGGCCAGTGTTGCCAGGAGAGCAAAATGTCACTTCCTTTTTGTGTGTTAATCATCAGTTTTCCCTAGTGAATTGGCGGTGATGTTGTGTGCAATTTATTTAATCCTGTTTTGTTTTGTGTTAGCTATGGAAACTGTTTCAAGCCCCAAAGTCCCTCTTCTAACATTTTAAATAATAAATGTAACCTGAGGATTTCTGTTCTTACATGGAATGTAAACACCGGAAGAGCAGCTGTGGAATGTTCCTTTCTAAAAGCTGAAGGAGAGGCGACAAGGCCACTAGATGAGGGAAGTGTTGTCTAGTGGGAAGAGTGGGAAAGGGTAAAACAATTACGGTAGTATCCGAAACAGCAATGCAGAGGGAGCTAGAAGAGTGCAGTCTCTCTCTCTGTGTGTGTGTGCGTGTGTGTGCGCGCGCGTGCGTGCCTGGAGGGGCTGGTGGGGGGGGTGTTGAATGATCCCCTTTCGGCCTCTGAAGTCGCGCTGAGGCGCACCATCTTCCTCCCGTGTGGGCCTACAGAGCCCAGAAGAGGTCCCCCTCGGCTCAGGAGCTCCGCCATCTATGCCACTCAAAAGAGAGGAGGGGGGCAGAGGGTTGCTACGTGAGTCCTTTGTCGATGAGGCGCCCTGTCAGCGCTGCAAGCTGAACTCCGGCTCCAGAGCCGAGGGAAGGAGTCGGTCAAACACGCGGGGTGAAGAGGGAGGGAAGGCAAGAGAGCGAGCCAGCAAAGCAGGAGGGAGCCCCTTCGACCCCGCTGCCGGGCAGACGGGTCTCTCCCCGCCCCCCCCTCCCGCTCTTCCGTGCCCACAACGAGGGGGCTACAGGCGAGGGGGAGGCGAGAAGGACCCGGCGGCGGGCAGGCGGATCCATGAGGCGGTTCTGCAGCGTCTCGCCGCCGCCGCCGCCGCTACACCTGGCGCTGTGAGTCGGTGGTGCGGGCGGCTTCGGCGGGAGCTGGCGGCGGCAACCTGTCTCTTGCCTTTCCCGGCGGAGGCGACAGCGGGCACTATGGGCAACCGTGCGCTGTGAGAGACGACCGGGCAGCCGCCACTGGACCCTCGACGGGGATGTGTGAGCGGAGCCGCCCCACAAATGGCTCTCGGCGAGGCGGCGGCGGCGGCGGCGGTGGCTGCCGCTGCCGCTGTTGCTGCGGCGGCGGCGGCGGCCGGCGCGATGTGTGAGCCTCCGGCGCGCCTCCGGGGACTCTTTGCAGCAGGCATCGCGCGGGTCTGGGCGGGCAGCGTCGGCCTCGGTTGGCGGCCGCCGCCGCCGTGCCCTGCTCGGAGAACGTGCGCTGAAGGAGCGGCGGCCGTCGTCAGAGGGCCCCCCTCCAAGGCTGTCATGTTGCTCGGGGTGCTTTTAGTCCTTTGCCAGCGTGTCCAAGCGGAGCAAGGTAAGCGAGGCGCTGCCAGACCCGGGCCGAGGGAGAGCTCCGCGCCGAGTGAGCCGTGGCGGGAGGGTGGGGGAGGAAGCGCTCAGCGAGGCAGCCGTGCCAGGGGTGACTTCCAGCCGCTGCAGTTATTGTCTCGACGGAGATCTCGCCGAAGAAAGGAACGCACCATTCCCTCCCGAGTGGGGTTCGCTGAGATCTTGTGAATGAGCGAGGGCAGCCGTGGTGATCAGTCTCTGGTGGGTGACAGATCGCACCTGGTTCCTTTTTAAATTTCTTTCCCTGCTTCAGTGCAATCGACGGGAGCAGGTGTAGTGCGCCGGGGCCGTCTCCTCAATCTCTTCGCCCTCCTCCCAGGAATTTTAGCGAAAGTTAATAGCTTTTTTTTTTTTTTTTTTGCAAAATAGCGGCATTTTACTGCAATGCCCGACTGTTTATTTCGGCGGCCCTGGAACTCATACTTCATTTTCAAATGGTGCCTGGTGTCATTCAGAAGCCTTTCCCTTCAAATCCTCAATTTCTGTCCCCGGGGAATGGAGGAAATATAATGCATAGTCGAAATAGGCTTAGAAATGAGGGCGGTTTCCATTTGGTGGGATTGTGTTTTTTAAACTTGAGAAATAAGTGTTGTGCTAGCACATCTGTTCCCTTCACCTTCTGTTTTGTGTGAGAGGGGAAAAAAATATTGGAAGAGGCTGTTGCTGCCTCCACTTCTTGTGGTTTCTTTGGTGGGAAGAACAAAGATGTCAAAGCAGTTCTAAGCAGATAAATAGTTAAAAGAGCCTCTACTGTGTTTCTTTTGTTCAGACAGATCCTGGGGGAAAAAGTGTGTGCGTGGGTGCGTGTGTTTTAAAAAGCACTTTCCTGTGCCATGTCCTGTTCTAAAAGTAGGGGCAATGCATGGGTTAACATCAAATTAAGAATTGCTGCATGCGTGTGCATATTTTATAGAAGAAAAAAGAGGAATAATTTGTGTGGATGCAATTCTCACAAGGGAGCTATTTGGCCTGTTCTGAAGAATATGTGTAGTGAAACTATGGTGACTTGGCTTTGACTCTGGCTGCAAAACCTCAAGATTGTTTCCATTTTAGTACTTTTAGCGGGATTAAGAAGAGCTATAATGCCCATGTGCCCTTTGAGCATTTGTCACACATGGCTTCAGAATTTTCTTCCATTTCCAATAAAGGGCTAAGTATAATTGCTAGTTTCAAGCAGAGTAGACTCATTGCATAAATGAGACTTACTGAATTGTAGGTTTTACAAGTCCCGCTCGTTCACTGAGTCTACTTCAGTTGGGATGCACAACTGGGTTTAGTGCACAGTTTGACATATCCCTTAGAGTGACTGCTGAAGGAGAAGGACAAATATAAAGGGTCTGGAAGTAGTTTCTTGGAATTCAAGCCATTGATTTCAGTATGTATTTGCTTACTGAGCGAACAAATACTAAAATCAGTGGACGGTGCTGTTTTTGTTCCTTTAGTTGTTTCTGTGGTAACCAAGACTACTACTTACCACTAGAGATAGGATATCAAAATTGTTAGCTTCTCTTACAGAAGGATGTGATTTTGCTTTATTTTTTGGGGGGAGGGAGTGCTTGAAACGTCTTACTCACACAATCTAATAGATCCTTGATCTCCTCATTTAGGGTTTGGAAAGAGCTTTGCATAGTTCCTCACCCCAGTACTTTGACCAGTACTCTAGCATGGTTTGTTAAAATCTTCTTCCTATTCCTCTTTTCTCTCCACCCCCCCCCCCCACATCTGCTATTTGGATTCTTGTAGAGGATACAGCCCAAAATAGAAAAAGAGAAGCCTGCTTAAGTTCAACTGACACAAGTCTTTTGTTGTACTCTCCAAACCCATCAGAGAACTGGACCTTAAGCTCTTTGCTCCTTCTTATTGACTCCCATTTAATTTAATTTTATTTGTACTGAGTGAGTGGGTTACTTTGTTATAGGGAGAACTAATCTTAAGAGAAGACACCTTATGAAATTGAAAGAACTGGATTATACATGTTACCTTTAATGCGAGAGGATATAGAAGGCTGAATTGGGAGCCACTGCTAACTGATGTGTGTGGTTTTGGATTGAGTAAAGAAATTCACTTATGGAAGTTGCTTTGATTTATAAATTTTCCTTGTTGGGTTAGGATTATTACATTCCACATTCATATATACTAGTTTGTCTATTGCGTATACCCTAGCTATCAACTAGTTGTTGTTGTTGTTTAGTCGTTAAGTCATGTCCGACTCTTCGTGACCCCATGGACCAGAGCACGCCAGGCCCTCCTGTCTTCCACTGCCTCCCGGAGTTTGGTCAAATTCATGTTGGTCGCTTCGATGACACTGTCCAACCATCTCGTCCTCTGTCAACTAGTATCCATCAGTAATTCTTATTTGTTTCTAATGGATAAAGGAGCTTTGAATTATAGGACTATTGAGCATTCAGACTTCTTTCTCTGTCCAGTTAAATGTACTGATTTCTGACAATATGTTTTTAGATCTAGGAGTAATACAGGAATATTCCTGTATGCTTAACTTGTAACATGGGATAACTTATAACATGGCGAGAAGTTGGAGGTGAGGAGGCTAAGAAATCTAGGGATGGAAACTGAATTCCTTTTCTCTTTTCCTTCTTTTCCATGACATTGAGCCACAATATATGTGTCCTACTAGAATTTACAAGAAAACATTGTTTATTTTTGAGTAACAGAGCAGTTCATTTTTGAAAAAATGCATACTTCAGTGTAATATTTCTAATGTATATGCATTATCTTCTACTTTACTGATTAGACAGCAGTTTTGCTTTATTTCATTTTAACAGATAAATGAAATGCTTTCCAAGGTGACAGGTAAAAGATGTGGTCACTTGCAATGAATATTTAAAGAGAGAGTAACATGTGTCATGAAGTCAGTTCTGACTAATGGTGACCCCCTTTCGGGGTTTTCTAGGCAGAGAGCACTCAGAAGTGGTTTACCATTAGAATTTGTTGCTTAAAATCAGTATACAGCCGATTTACCAAGTTGGTCAGTTGGATAAAAGACTGTTCAGTTTATATATAAACCCTACAAGATAAAGTAGTATAACTTATATAATAAAATAATGGAAACATAGAATGTATGTTTTTCTTGGGGAAAGTTACTTACAAAGAGGGCTTTTGTTTTTGTTTGTGTGTTTATTTTGCTTTTGCTTTTATGAATTGGAAAAGTTTCTGGAAAAGTTGCTAATACAAAAAAAAAAAAAGGAAAGCAGAGTAAAATGGTGTAGAATTCTTGAGACAAGCTTACTAATAGTGGTTCTTTGTTTTGAACTCAACAAAAGGAACTGAATTGTTTCAAACTGCATCCTGCTGAAGTGCTGAAAAGCCAGTTTAAAAGAAGCCATTATAAAACTGACTTGCTTTTTCTTTTGATCTTTGCTTAATTCTGATGACCTCTGAAACTAGGTAGATTGCTAGGACATAGTCACTAATAGTCACTTGGAAAAGAGGAAAATATGAATGTTGGCTGCATTTGTTTATGACATGATAAAACTATGGACCTTAACATGCAGCAAGACAACTGCACAGAATTCTTGTTCCTCTGGAATTTAGTGTGCTTTGAGTTTCATAAAACAGTTCATAAGGCTCTTATTGGTAGGTAACAGGAAGCAGAAAAATAAAATTATCTTAAAAATAAGTAAAACTAAAAAAATAAAATAAAACTAAAAACTATCTTTCTGTGACCAAGCAAATAAAGCAGTCAAGCATACTGGTGCAGACTCATGTCTTAGCGTGTACATCTGTAAGACAGAGTGAGTCCCAAATGCAGGAAGAAAAGAGTGAATGTTCAATTTTCATTAAATTTGGTATTGTAATTTTGGATAGTCATGGCTGTCCAGTGCAGTTGACAATTGCGTTTAAGCATGCTTTCAATAGAAATTCCAGTGGGACATGGTCATTAGTTTGCATATCTGGATTGGGAAATAATTAGCTATGTGTAAGAGATGAATTCCTCACTGTCACCACCTTTTTGTTGTTGTTTGTTTAAAGTCCACATTACATGTTATAAAAACCAGAACTGCTTTTGTCAGTAGAGCTGAGATATGGTGATCAGGTGCAGCCCTCTGAACACCCCAGAACTGCTCTGAGGGACTAGGCCCCACTCTGGACTTGGTTTTCAGTTGTTGTTGTAGATGGGTATAGAGAAGAAGTGAGAGAAGTTCCAGTGTACTTCTTTTGTGATGAAAAGCAGCTGGAAAAGGAGGAGTGGTGGTATGTATGTAATTTATTTTCTCCCAGTGCTTTTCTGCTCCTTGTTACCTGCTGAGCTGTTTTTTCATTATTGGATCTCAGACATGTATTTATCCTTGGAAAAATATAGTTGAACTGCTAGAGGAGAAGGAATCTCGGGGCAGGTGGATTTGGGGCAGAGAAGTGACAGGTTGGAGAAGAATCATTCACTATATCCTTTTTCTTTCTAAGTTGCATCCCACTGAACTGGCTTTCCCTTAAAAAAAGGCCACACCTTTGGGGTTCTCTTACATGGAGAAAGCAGTAAATGTTGGGTGGGCTTGGTAGCAATAGCCATCGCGAAAGCAATAAGCTTGGCTTTTCCATGCACCGTGTGAGAGGCGGCATACTTAGAAAATTCTGTGACTTCTCCACCAGCAGGTAGAGAAGAATGCAAGGGATGGAAATGCAACATGCAGTGAAGCAGGAACCAGTGCTTCCCTTTCTTCTTCCATTTCTCTGCCACCCTCCAACTTTTATCTCTCTTGCAAGTGGCTAGTATCCTTAAGGATCTGGCGGAAAAAGGAACAGGATAATGAGCCACTCAGATGAGAGGTAAAGGGAAATAAATGATAAGAGGGAGGGAGCAACTCCTCTGGAGTGAGTAGAAGAATGTACCAGAAATGACCCACCACCACCACCACATACCTTGTAAACATGGCCTTCTGCTGTTTGTTAAATCACAGTTCATTGTGCCATGAGAAAAGCAGGAGGAGATTTTTTCTCTTCTCTTCTCTCCCTCTCTCGTTTTTTGCTACAGGCATTTTGCTAGACACTGTATAGTTCTGTGTGCTGACTGGAACAAACAGATGGTCATCTGAACACTTAAATGACATTATGCTTCAAGGGAAGAATCTTGGGGACAGTAGGATGTACGGTAATCAATTTAGATAATAAATAAGAGCCTTTGCAGTATGAATGGTTTAAAAAAGGAACTGTATACACCTTTCTGTTACATCTGACCAGAAAGGAGGGGAAATCCACCGTGTTTACAACCACCTGAACATTCTTGAAGCCACACTTGGGTAGTATTATTGAATGTAACAGTAAAACAAGCTGTCACTGGCTAAATTCTGTGCTACAGAGTCCAGTACACTTTCTTTTGAGAGGAAAAACGTTTCTTCAACAAATTACTGAGGGATTTATGTTCCTTGCCTTAAATGAGTTTAAGAGATTAGTTTCTGAAAAAGGAGGGAATTAAGGATTTTTGGGGAAAAGGATTAATATAAACAGGTAGGCTGACTGGATAGCTCAGTGAGTTGGATACCTGGCTGCACAGCCAGAGGTCTGATAAATCACTTCTGAGTACTCTGTATCTACAAAACCCTGGAAAGTGTTGCTGTAAATCTGAATTGACTTGATGGCACACAATTATTATTATTTTAAGGTAAACAAAAAAGGACAAGTATGATGGTCTAAATAGTCTCTTCTGGTTCCCAAAATGTCTAATATTTTTAGTGTTGGTGTGTTTGGCTATTAATATTCAATAATATTCAATCTTAGCATGTTATCCTAATGTCTGCCCAAATTCATTGTGCCTTACTTTATCCTCAGTTATACTTTGATTGAGTTCAACTTTAATTCTATTTTTTTGTAGCAATAGAATTTGAGATGTCTGCCCCTTCCCCTTTTTGGTGAAAGATCTGACTTGTAATCTGTAAACATTTCCATTTGCTCCTGAAAAATTATTCCAGAGCAGCTAATTATATTTTGTGTCCTGTCATTTTCAGTTGCCTTATAGCCTGCAAAGCAATAACTTGTTTTCTTCATAATGCACTAGTACTTTAACTGCCAGTTCACATTTTGCCGGTGGTTGTTTGATGTTGCTCTTACTCAGACCAGAGTACTGTTTTAAAGATTACCTTTCTCTACAAGTATACATTACACTTTCAGGACAGCGTGCACACACACATACTACGCTCACACAATATAAGTGTCTACTGCATTACAACAAAAGGTGAACTGATTGTTTTAGGATTGCCATTTCAGTTGCTGACTTCTGTGTTTTTGAGGGAGACCTCATTATGGACATCCAAATCTAATTTCTTACTTTGCAGTTCACTTTGATAATTCATCATACAAATAGTTTGTGCACAGGGACTAGGGATGCGTCCACAGTTCTAGCCCTTGTATTTTGAGATGGATTATGGACAAGGGATAGTGGACTCATTGTAGAATTTTAGGGATTCACAAGCAGCCTGGTCACAGTTGTTCAATACCTGAGTAATTAGTGGCTGGTAGTGGTGGCGCTGCGGGTTAAACCGCAAAGCCTCTGGGCTGCAAGGTCGAAAGATCAGCAGTTCGAATCCACGCGACGGAGTGAGCTCCCGTTGCTTGTCCCAGCTCCTGCCAACCTAGCAGTTCGAAAGCATGTAAAATGCGAGTAGATAAATAGGTACCACCACGGTGGGAAGGTAACAGCGTTCCGTGTCTAGTCGCACTGGCCATGTGACCAGGGAAACTGCCTATGGACAAACGCTGGCTCTATGGCTTGGAAACGGGGATGAGCACGGCCCCCCTAGAGTCGGACACGACTGGACAAAATTGTCAAGGGGAACCTTTACCTTTACCTGTTGTTACACTGTGCATCCAATCCTACAACCACTGTCCACAGATATGAGCTAACTAGAATAATGGTGCTCAATTATGCTTATTTTAGTTAGGGTCTAACCAGATGGTGAATGTAATTAATGCATTCCTTAATTGCGTTATAATCTGCATACAGTTGTCAAGCAATGCTTCTTAAAAACAGCACTCTAATAAAATAGGAAAAGTGGTGTGGACAGGCCTTTGCTTCCATAGTGGCCAGACGGGCCCATGAGAAGCACATAATCAGGACCTAAGTACAACAGTATCCTCCCTCCTGTTAACCCAGCAACTGATATAGAGAGTTATGCTAGCTCTGGTTCTGGACAAAAGATATAGCCATCACAACTAGCAGTGCATAGCCTTATTCTTCCTGAACATTTTTTCTGCCATAAAGAAGACACAACGTCTAGTGCATGTAACAGACAGTGTATGAGATAATCTTTCTGAGAGGGACAGGCTGTTTCATTCTTCACCCCTCTAAAAAAGAAGCACCAAAATCTACTAGTTATGCACACTTGTTTTGTGGGCTAGGAGCTGACAGCCTCTGAGATGTTGCACAAAATAAGAAAGCAAAAGCCTGAGACCTTGGTGAACCCTTAGTGCAGAAAAGGATGTGGTAATGTTTGCTGTCTTATAAAGGACTAGATAAGCATGTTGCCTATAAATCATTAAAAGCAATAAAACTGAAAAATATGTTATTGAATGGGGAGATATATACTGTATCATAATATTGATGTTAATGATAAACAATATCTATTGGAAGCATCAATATTGAATGACATAAATGATGTAATTGTCACTAATGATGTTGTAAATAATATCCGAAAGAAGTACTCGATGTTCTTGTAATCAAATTCTTCAATCAAATTCTTAGTAGCAGTAGATGTGGTGCCTTATAAAGAATGGTCGAGGTGTAAAATACAATTCATTCTGTGCTTGGGAATATGAATGTTTGAAGCTAGCTTAATCTGATTCACACCATTGATCCATCTAGCCTGTTGCTAATGACTCTGACTAGAAGTGACTGTCCAGGGTTTCAGGCAGAACTATTCCTTGGCTCTGCTTGGGAGCAAGAGGTCTCCCAAATTGTTCTATGTTATCAGTTAATAATACCATATCAGAAATGTTTGGAGGCTGCTTGCAACAATTGGGTAAACAATTAACTGCACATGTAATACTGTAAAAGGCAGATGTTTCAACAAGCACTAAAACAGCTTCCTTCATGTTCACATTGTCATACATCTCTTTGCTTTCATCCACTCATTACGTTAATATATTTATAAGCTTATCTAGACTTATTAGTGTATATGTATCACTTACTGTGTGTGACTGTAGTATAAACGTAAACTATTAGCGGTCATGCATATGGAAGTACTGAGCCACAAACCAACTTTGAAAGGCAGTATTTGAGCATTTGAGAGACAGCGATCCTGCATTCAAAGAAAGAGAAAAAAAATTATATCACCTGTAATACACAAGTGATACAATCACATAACAAGGAGTTCATAGGACAGCCCTTTCTGGAGCTGTCTTTATCCGTTTGGGCTCTGGAACTGTACTATTATAGAACCACAAGGGAGAAAATAATACCTATTATAATTCCTGGAAATTGTTCTGCATTCAGTATTAAACCCTCAGAGACTTCTGCCAAGATGGTAGGATGATCTTCCTTGTTGCAGAAATTGACTAGAAAGGAGGGCTGGAGGAGACATTTGAAATAATTTATAAACATATCCTGGTCTCTTTGTTATTTATTCTAAAATACTTTGTATCTTTATATTTACTATTTTTACAATTATTATGTTATTTTCTTTATTTAAAATATTTTACCCTGCCTTTCTCCTTAAAAAGGACCCAAGGTGGCTCATATTATTAAAAGACAATATTTAAAGCTAAAAACAATAAGTATACAAATACTAAAAAGAATCAAATTATCTCTTGCCAGGGTCTTGAACATGTCTTGTAAAAATGTGTTGATATTTTTGTCTGGTTTGACCTGAGTCTATCAAACTAAGAATTTGTGGAAAAATGCAAGTTGGCCATATTTCTTCCTAAGAATGTTAGATTTTCTAGAGGTAACCATGGGGGGGGGGCACAGCTGGTGCCCCTTGTGGGCCGTCCGCCCCTCCCCTGTGCCCCTATCAGACCCATTGGATGTAGCTGCTGCTGGGTCTGAACAGGTATGGAAATGGGTTGGCCAGCGCAGGAGAGGGAGAAGGCTGAGGCAGATGAAAGCTGCCTGGAGAAGATGGAATGGGGAGGCATGGGTTACCTGGGGATAATAAAGGAGATCCTGGAGGAATCCAGGGAGGAATCCTTGAGACTAGACGTTTGGACAAAGTCATAGACTACGCCTACATTGAGGTCCTGGTGCAGTTCTGACTGCCTCAAGGACAAGGTCAAGGCCATGGGGTGTTTGAGCTGATCTCCTGCCAGACACAACCATATTGGTGCACCCAATGGAGGCTGTGACAGCTGGAGGGCCAGCCTGGCACCAAACTGACCCAGAGGTGGTGCTGGAGGTGCAGGGGAGTGTCAGTGGCACTTTTCAGCAACAGCTGCAGCTGTCAAATGTGCTAAATTTATTATAAATGTTAAAGGGGAATGGTAAGATGAAATAAATAAAAAGGTGGGGAAATGACCCAAATTTATCAGGAATGGCCTATGTAAGAATTTTCACATAAATGCAGTCTTTAAAATGACAAACCTTGTTGCTAAAGACAACAATACAGCAACACAAAAGAGCCATCTGATGGATAATTGGTGCAGCACACTTTGGTGTAAATACATTTTACTTTGCTTAGAAGCAACAGTGGTGCCAAAAGCATTGTTTTTCTTCTGCTTATAGGCAGAAATGGTGTTATCAGGCAGCAAAAGTAAACAAAAGCCTGCTAAATGGCAACAACTGCTTCTCAGAGGCAGGGGTAGCCATTGCTTCCCAGCAAGTTAAGTAAACAAAGATTAGAATGAAAATAACCAGTGATTTATCACACCAAAATCAGAGAACAATGCATCTGCCAGAGACGAAATAACAGAGTGCATATTGTAAACAGACATGAGGCTTTGAAATATCAGCAATGGACATTGCATAGGTTTTATTGATAACCTGGCTAAAATGTTTTTCTTTGTGTGTTCTTAATATGCTTAAAGGCCAAAATTCTTTTTTATTTTACATATTCTCTTTATGAGAACTTTGATCTTTTTCTATGCTTTTATAAGAAAGCTTTTAAGGCTACTAAAGGCATGATGCTATTTATTTTTAAATGATGTGTTCTAGATATGTATTCTCTACCTTTATAGGCTATAAGCTCCTATATTTTTAAGAATGTAATTTAAAATGGTCTTTCTGATATTTGATTGATACTTGATTGGAGTACAACTGAAGTTTTGACACCTGTGACTTTTCATAAGGTGCAAGAATGGATTTTAATCACTTGTGCCTATAGTAAACCTAATCACTGTATGATTGTGTTCAATATATTTTGGACTTGTCATTTTTGAATTATGGAACTTAGCAGCTGTGTAGAAATAAAACTTGTAAAAATACAAGTTAAGGTTGCCTGGAATTATTGCAACAAAGAAAATACAGATACTTTACCCAGATGAATTTTGAAATGCTTTCCAGTGATTGTCTGATTTCATTTTGGCATTAAGCCTTTATTGGGAAAATGTCAGCTTTGACTAACCTAGAATAATTTTGTCAGTTGTAAAAAAACATTTGCCCTTTAAGACTGCTTTTAAGTTGGCTTGTAAGGGAGATTGTACAGAGTGTCCCCAAGCGGGGTCTGACAGCAGCAACTGCAACAGCAGCATCAAGGACTTCTGGTCTGTGACAGGGGCCAGGTACTATAGGTCCTCTTTACTTAGGCCAAATAGGCTAGGACAGTCCTTGGAGCTGACTCAGGCTCAGTCTATGACCTCCTGAGCCCCAGTGGAGTTAACTTGAGGCTCAGACTGGATTTATCCAAGAGCAGGGCTAGTGACTCAGTCGTCTAAGGGATCTCTGAGAGAAAAGGATATCCCTTGTGGTAGTTTACTTATTACCACCCCGCACCCCCACTCCCAATTTAATTAATCTGGTTTTGGACAATCTCTATGGACTTGAGTCCATGGATGTAGAGATGGATGATGGGTTGCCTGTCAGCCTCACACTCGGTGGGAGCAGGAGTACTCTCTCAATTGTGCTAGAAGCAATACCTAAAGCCAAGCAGATATCAAGGTACAAGTCTTTATATAGTTTGCAGCTTTCATGACTGCCCAGGGTTTGAAGACTGATTTTCTTTGGGTCTGGGATTAGCTTTCTACAATTTCACATCCTGACCTGAACGGACATTATACTTTCTTATCCTTTAAAATAGGTGTGACAACAACTCTTTATTTTCTTGAGACAGCATGTGATTTTAAACTTCTTTTAGGCAATAGCCTAACCTTGAAGCCAAAGCAAGATGCCTGGAGGGTGTATGTGAAAAAAATTATGAAAGGTGTATGTATTCAAGTGAAAATGTTGCTGAAGAGAGTTTTTTATTTATTTGTTTTTAAGAATTATTTTTCTTTCAGAATCTTTTGATCATCCCACTGGTTCATTTGCTACATCATAAAGGCAAAGGAAGTTCATTCAGATACACTTACCTGATAATTGATATGCTTTGTTATCAATATTTGTAAATGTGGAATATGATATGATGACTAGAGAGCTGATTACCAATTTATTAACAGCAGCCAGATTAATAATAGCCAGGAATTGGAAATCAAAACTTGAATTTCAAATGGAAAAATTGTATAATGAAATATGGAATATTGCTATAAATGATAAGTTAACTTGTAATTTAAAGGTCAAGAAAGGAGAGATAAAAATATTTTTTATGATATATGGGGCAGATTTATTGAATATGTGCTAACAAAAGGGAAAGGGAAAGTTCCAAATCAGGAATCAATGCAGTTCTGGAGAAGAGGACAATAAAGAAAGAAGAAGAATAAAGACAATGGAAGAAGAAGACTATTGCAAGAGGTCCTGACTAGGGTGGTGGAGAACACAATTGATTTGTATTTTGGTTTATGTATTTTATGTTGTAGTTTATAATAATTTTAAAAAAATTATTAAAAAAACCCAGATAGACTTACCTTATGTGAAGTGCTAGGAATAGGCAATCTCAGTGAGGAAGGTAGCAATATTTAAGGAGCCAGGCACTCTGCCAGTTCGATGAAAATCATCTGGCCTCCCCCAACCCTTTGCAAGTGGTATTTTAGCGTGTCTTGGGAGGTCCCTTCAGCTCATTGCTTCAAAAAACCACTAGATATCCTTCTGAGTAAAGAAACCTTCCCGCATCTTTAGCTCCTCTTGGGATTCTGTTGCTATGAATATTTTACAATGAATGAAGTAAGTACATGCTAAACTGCCAGGGTAACATCTAATTTGGATGTCAGGAGCCACTGTTTAACTGGTCATTACTGCTTGAATTGCCTAATTTTCTTCTGAGGTAATGCCAACAGCATGTTCAAGTAAATTTTATCGCTAGTAGAGCGGAAGTAAATCAACAGCTCCGCATAAAACATTAATGTTGGCTTACGCAACCTATTTTAGTGTGGAGGAGGAAGAGGAGG